>JAUIMM010000012.1:18625000-19252500 GCA_031769625.1 Taudactylus pleione | reverse complement strand
TACTGTTTTGATAGTTTTCTTATTGTCCTGCAAAGGTTTTCATGTTTTATGTATGTTAATTTTTTTCTTTTCTCACTTCTGGTTGCACTGGTATTTTTTTAGCATGAGGTGAGGAGCACATGCAAGTGTCCTTTTCTGTTGGCGACTGTAATGTTTTTTTTTTCTTTTCTCTCGCATGCATATTTTACAATTTCTCTTATGCTCAGAGTTTTATCTTGGAATGTGCGGGTGTGAATGATAGTGTTAAACACATTGCTGCTATATTTTATGACCACTTTCAAGATGTGATACATCTAGGGTTGCCTATTCTAGATCTGAGCTAGTCAGATTCCATTACAGCCTACCTAGTCTCCCATCACACCTGAGGAGGTGGAAGATGCTTTGAAATACTTTCTTATTCATAAGGCACCTTTTGTTTCTTTGTTCCCAATTATTAGAGATTTTCATGTCTTTGTTGGATGTGGGGTATCTGCCCATTCCATGGCTGAGGCCTTAATTTAGTAATCCCCAAGCCCAAGTAAGGAACCTGCCTTCCAGGATTCTTATTGTCCTATATCATTATTATACACTGATGTCAAAATTTTGGTGAAAATTCTAGCCCTTTGTTTGAACATGGTGATTCTTGGGATTAAAATTTTAGCGAAAATTCTAGCTCTTTGTTTGAATTAGGTGGTTCTTGAGATAATTTACCCCAAACAGATTGTTTTTGTGCCTGGACGTTTGACTGCTAATAATCTCCGGTGGTTTTATACTTGTTTACATCTTGTTGGTGAGGGCATGGAGGATGCCTTGGTTGTGTCTTTGAATGCGGCCAAAACGTTTGACTCTGTTGAATGGCAGTTTCTGTGGGAAGTGCTGTCTCACTTTGGAATGGGACCTGGGTTCTTGGCTTGGCTTAAATTGCTTTACTCTTGTCCTGTAGCCCGGGCCCCTGTCAGTGGTTTTTCCCTTGGTAGGGGTACTGGACAGGAATGCCCATTATCTCCCCTACTGTGCTATCAGAGTTTCTCCTACGCCTTCTGACATGATGGCCTCTGATTGCGAGGACAAATTGCTTAATATACTCCTTACATGTTATTTTTGTTCAGCATGGACGCTTCCTGCCGGCTCTATTGACGATGGTGGATCTTTTTGGTTTTTACTCTGGTGTTAGGATAAATTGAGACAAATCTGTAGTTTTTCTTATTTTTTCGCCCTTATCTGACAGGAATCGTATGCCCTCCCTCTTCGCTGGTGTATGCAATTCAAATACTTAGGAAATCAGATTGCTCACTCTCCGTCTGCTTATTCAGAACTGAATTTAAAACCCCAGATTGAGTATTTGAAGGCTAGGTCACATGTCTAGCAATGTCTCCCTCTCTCGGTTACTGGCTGGGTGTATCTGATAACGATGGTTATTCAGACCAAGTTCTGTATGTTTTACAACACTCTCCAATCGAGCTCCCTCATTCCCTATATTCCACAATTGCCAGGTATCTTTCTGACTTCCTTTTATTTGGGACATAAATGTCCCGAATAGCCTTCAAAACTTTATGCAGATCTAGAAGTGAAGAGGACCTGGCCATGCCAGATATGATACTATTATTTGTCTGCTCAGCTTGTTCATCTGCAAGTATGGACTTCTGTCTCATAACAGGAGCAGAACAGAAGCAGAACAGGAGCAGAACAGAAGTATGGACTTCTGGAACAGGAGGGCTTTGCTGGCAAAGACAGGATTAGGTTTTACCTCTTTACAGTTTTTATTGGCCAAGTCCTCACCCGCCCGGTGCTGTCTTCTCACTTATGTATTGAGAGTTTGGTTCAGGGCTGCAAAGCTTTTAAGGCAATCTGGTATTGACTCAAGTTCTCTGCTTTGGAGTAACACTCCTTATTCTGATCCTCGTGCTTTGGAAGGGCAGTCCCTCTGGTTGTCTCATGGGGTAGATTCTGTGGGTCATATCTATCAGACTGGGGTTCTACAATCTTTTGCTCAGTTGAGTCTTTATTTCAACCTTCCTTCTTTGTATGTTTTTTTCATCACTTGCAGGTCAGACATGCTCTCTGTGCACAGTATGTGTGGGAGGATGATATTCCCGATATTTCTAAGTCTACGGCTTCTGACCCTCTCCAACTGGAAATCTATTTCCCTCACATACTCTGTAGAAGTGTCACATTTAGGTGCGGAAGGACTTACCTCCCTTAGGAAATTATGGGAGGCAAATCTGAGATGTCTGTCTGATGAGGACCGGAGTTTTGTTGTGGTCCCCTCGTGTGGCTGTGGCATTTACTAGATATCAACAAATCCAACTGTACATTATTCAGAGTTTATTGGACTCAGTTTGGCTAAGTAGTTTTGTACCGTTGTCCTCTGACTCTTGTCCTAAATGGTGTGCCCCTAGTGCTGAATTCTGGCACTTGCTGCGGTCTTTCCCTCCGGTGTCTGTATTTTGGTCTCAGGTAACAGACTGCATTGGTAGGATGGGATCCAGATCCATTCGCTTAGTCCCCTGTCATTTTGGACTGTGCCTGGCAGATTATCTGAATACATATCTTCAGCTCTATATTAAGAACCTTTTTGTATTAGCTAGCGTGTGTCTTGATCAAACCTGGAGGGCCCCTCATGCTCCAGAATTTCCCGCATGATTGGGTTCAGTTAATACTACATTTTCTCATGAATGGTTTATGTATCACCAGCACCAATGTCCTTTCAAATTTGATAGGGTTTAGGCCCTGTGGCAATCCTCCAGGTACGCCTTGGATTCACAGCCCCTGAACTGCATGCTGCCTTCTGTTCTTTTTGGCCCATGGGTGTCTCCGCCCTCCCTCTTGCCCCTCATCCCTTTCTCTTTTTTTTTCTATTGTGAAAATTTTTTTTTTTGCCTGCAAATTTACCATTATGTTTGTGTTTTTGCTAAATATATATACTGGAAAATGTTTATATTTGTATCTATTCAACGCACTATATGCCCAATGGTTATCCCCTTGCCTCTTGTTTTCCTATATATTATCCCACTTAAGGCACACATCCACTACCCGTTTAAACAGAGCGATTGAAGGATAACGACATCGTTATCGTTCAATCGTTTGTTAATCGGGCAGCTTAATGTCAAAAACGACCAGTGATGCGTGCTCTCGCTGGTCGTTTTTGACATCATCGCCCGAACATGCTGGTCAATCTGCTGATAACGACAGATTGGCTATGTTCGGGGATAAGGGAGGGTGCCTACACTGTGATGATTGATCGTTCAGTGTAGGCACAGCACAGACTGCACAATTACAACAGTCTGCTAGTAGATGTGCTCCTTTAGTTGTGTCTTTGCTACCAGTGCTACTTAGTTGTATTGTCTATCTCTTTGCTTGTACTGAGATTTTTTAATGCTTGTTTGTGTTTTAATGTTTTACAATTGTAAAAAGAAAAACCTCAGGTTTACATTTTGACACGTGATTGTAGTTATTCGTGACTCATTACCGCTGTTAATCAGACCACTAATCGATCATAATTGGTATAATTCTCTGAGAGTGCAGCAGGGATGTAAAATTTTGCATGCAGTCCCAACGAGGTGGGAAATCTATGGTTCTGAAAGCGTTAAGCATTCTTTGGAGCCCAAACATACAGTTTGTTACTCAGTGTAAAATATGCTAGAGGCCTGCAATGAATTAGGAATGGAGAGCTGCCAGATCTTCTGGTAATATCTAACAATGGTCCTGTATCTTAGCCAAGTGCACTCACTACATAGAGATGGCTGCTGTGACACAGCGTCTGCAAAGTCCAAGTACCTTATCGTGCTACAACTGGGTGTCTTGCCAGAAAAGGAGAGGTACTGTAGAGCTGCTAACATTTTAAAATAGTTCCAGGGACACATTTCTGTTTAGCTGTTGCATCCATGCATGTTACCCCTGATACTATTTCTGAGGACCTGGACCACTATAACACCCCGTCATGTTTTCCATACTTTATCCTAGCCTTCTTTTTTGAATTTTCAATTATCCACAAAACAATAATCATATATTAACATTGGAATATTGTTTATAGGACAAAATATAGTGCTGACAGTTTTATTCTATCATTTGGATAAAATTATGTAATGTATATACATTAAATAAAGCCAGTGATGGGGAAGTACTTAGTGCTCTATTTATCAAGGCAAGATTAGAATAAAGATCAGCGCACTTACACTCTTTCCACCTCATTTACCTTTGAATGTCTGCATCGGGGAAGTGTCCAGAGGAGGGTCCAGGTGAAACAAGGATGGTAAATGATATTCATCAGTCCCAGTGGCTTGTTACTCTACTCTCTCCCCTACTCCCTGTGCAGAAAGCATCTGTCACTTCTGAGGTGGCATAAGTCAGCTCTGCTCCATTTTAGAGCAGTTCTGTATTAATGAAGTGCCTCAATTTTACTAACGGCATTAGGAGTATGTGTACTAATGGACATAAAGCCTTAAGAACAAGAAATCCCTAATTTCAAAGAGAGCCATTTCCTTTGTTGACCAACGTAGTCCTGTAATTTGGTCATTCAGTGACCACTTTATTAGGTACACCTTTCAAGTACTGCGTAGAACTGGTGCTGGAAACAGTCCTTAGAAATTGTGGTTCATATTGACCTGATAGCATAATGCAGTTGCTACAAACTGTCAGCTGCGCATTCTTGCTGTGACTCTCCCATTCTACCACAACCCAAAGGTGCTCTACTGGATTGAGAGTTGGTGACACTGGAGGGCATTGTCGTACACTAAACACATTGTGAATTAATCCAAATATTTTTAAAAAAATCTCTGCACTCTCCCCCATGTCCATTGGCCTCACTGTAAAATTACCTCCCATCCCCATTGACAATAGACCCCTCCTCTGGTCATAGTTACCATTACCCCCCACCCCCTTAATGCTAAATGATACCCTGTTGTACAACCCGCCACCCCCTTAGTGTTAAAACATACACTTTTTTAGTACCCCCTCATCCACATTGACCGTGTCATTTTTTCCACTATTTTTAACCCCAAAGCCCCAGAGTCAAATAACTTTAATGGGGCATTATCTCCCACCCCCAGTGCAATTAAAGATCCCCCCCAGGGTTATTTGTCCACACCCCCATAGGGCATTACCCCTCCCCCGCCTGCAGAGAGCAGCAGAGTGCGTGTCAGGCAGGACGGATAATTAGTCCCCCCTGCTTCAGCTGATCTCTGCACTTTGCCCCCTTTTTACCTACTGATTCAGCCATTTTCTCCTCAGCTTATCCCTTTACACATCTGGCCTCCTTCCTTCTGACAAGATACCTCTTTGTCTTCATTATTCTGAGTCTGCTTATATTTCCTAAATGCCCTGGTTTTTGCTTTTACCCTAGTTGATACTTCTTTTGTGAACCATACTGTTTTCCTTTTTCATGTGCCTTTCCTAACCCTTTTGATACAAAGATTGTTGCTTTCGTATTGCACTTTTTAATTTTTCCCACCTCTCCTGTACTCTTTCCAAGTTCCTCCAATCTGCCAATGAATTGCTTACACATCTCCCCATCTCTGCAAAATCAGTCTTCCTAAAATCTAACACCTTTGTTTTTGTGTGGCATGAGTGGGACCCTGTCTTTATACTAAACCATACTGTTCGGTGATCACTGGATCCTAGGTTCTCTCCAACATTTACATCTGATATTCTGTCACCATTTGTGATCATTATGTCTAGAATCTTGCGAGTGGGCTCCCTTACCAGTTGCTTGAGGGATGCTCCCTGCAAGGCATTTAGAAAGTCACCACTTCTAGTGGAACTTGCAAAAGACCTCTCCCAGTTTACAACAGATGGATTAAAGTCTCCCATGATTATTACCTCTCCTTTTAAAGCCATTTTAGTGATGTCCTGCAAAAGGTTCCTGTCTAGTTCCTCCACCTGACCTGGTGGTCTGTAAATTACCCCAGTATGAATAATGTCGTTGTCCCCTCAGTGATCGCAAAATACGCGCTTTAGCATGTTTTTACGCGGTACATGTACTCGCCTCAGCAGCAAATAACAGTTTTCAGTGTCTCCCCAAACAATCACAGCCAGCAGCGCTCATCCAATCGCTGCCCGAGCCCTGCCGACCACCCCCTACTGCCTCGTAACGGCGACTGCTAAAATATTTAGATCCCGTGCTAGAGCTGGTAATTGCAGGGACTGCTGCCTCTCTCCTCTCTGGTAAGCCAATTTTGGGAGGGGACTACCTTTATGACCCGCGGCTGCATTGCCTGGTCACGCAGGGCCGGCGCGAGGGCTGTTCCAGTGCGGCTGCCACTGGGATCTCAACTTGTACCTCCAATCTTCCACCCCCCCCCCCGACAGCTGCTACGATATTATTACGATTGCGGACACTGCTGCCTTCTCTCCGGTAAGTGAACTCTGGGAGGGGATTACATAGATGACAAGCGGCTGCATTGTAATGGGCCCTGCAATGTCTCGTCATGCAGGACCGGTGCAAGGGTCATTCCTGTGCAGCTGCCACTGGGAACTTGACTTGTGCTGAATCCCAGCCGCCGGTAATAGCACCGGTGTCCTGAGCAGATGACGCTGTCAGTGCACCACTGCCCGGCCCACTCTGGCCCGCAGCCTCAAGTTCCTGTCTGGCTGCCGGCATCTGCGCCCCTCCTCCCATTATGTGATGCCTCCCAGGCTACAGACATTCCAGCATGACGGTAAGCAGCTAACCACCTCCTTACCCCCCCAGTACTGCCCCTGCTGCTATAAATCCTTCCTTATCCCCTCCCTACCCCCAGTACTGCTTGCCGCTAACCCCTCACCCCCAGTACTGCCCTAGCTGCTATCTACCCTTACCCCCTCTCTACCCCAATACTGCCTGCCACTAACCCCTTCCTTGCCCCCAGTACTGCCTTAGCTGCTATCTACCCTTCCTCTTTACCCCCAGTGCTGCCTGCCCTTAATCCCTCCTTGCCCCCCAGTACTGCCTTAACTGCTGTCTGCACTTACCTGCCCTTACCTTACCCTTCCTGCCCCCAGCTCTACCCCAACTTCTCCCTGGCTCTAACTCAGCTGTACCCCAACTGCTGCTTTCCCTTAACCCCCTCTACCCCACATGCTACCAACACCCAGCACTCTCCAAGCTGCCACCTGATCCCAGTACTGTCCCAACTGCTGCCTGCCCTCACACCCCATAATATGTGATGGGACCCAGAAACCATAGAGTGGGACCCCAATTTTTAAAGTGAGGGGTCCCTGGAACCCACAAATTTTTGCGCTCAGCATGATCACTGCCCCTGTTTCTGTGGTCACCAAAAGGGCCTCAGTTTTTTCTTCAATATATTGTATTGAAGTAGTCTTTATGTTGTTTTTCACATACATTGCTACTCCTACCCAATTTATCCCATTATATCCTTTCTATATAGAGTATAACTCGGTATAGCTATGTCATATTTTTCATTGCACCATGACTCTGTAATAGCCACAAAATCCAGATCATCCCTTGCCACTATTGGTAGTAGCTTTGGGATATTATCTCCTAAGCTTCTAGCAGTTGCACACATAGGCCCTGATTCAGAGCCGGTCGCTATTTGCGGTCGTTCGTTCCAAAAAAAAGGGGTGGCTATTCAAATGAACCGTTCGCTCTTTGCGGTCTGTTCACGCCTCTATGTCTGAACGAGCGAACAAAACTTGCGGTCGTTTTTTGGATAACTACGCCCCCTGGCCGCTCGCATTCTATGTCATGTCCGCTATTTATTAGATTAATCGAGTACATCGACCAGCGTATGAACTGCTCGCTATTCTTGTGGTTGTTTTTTCCTACCACAAATTTGCGAGCAGTTCTGACTATAAAATAACCTAGTGACGTGGTCAGTGACGCTGCTGTATTAATTATGCACACCCATAAAACGCCTGTTTTGACCTTTAAGCACGCCTGCGTTCTGATCTCCACTCCCCGTTTTCAAGCACCTTCCCCTGTTACCACCCACATACGCCTCCTCCTGTCACTCATATTAGCAGGTATTCGCTATTTAGCGAACAAACGATTTTCGGCCGCACTGACTGGTTCGCGCATGCGTATTACGATCCGTATGCATGCGCAGTTGGGCAAACATCGCTCGGAACGAACGAGCGGCCGCTTACGAGTGGCTCTGAATCAGGCCCATAGCTCTAAGAGTTGTGCCTCTTTCATTCCTAGCCATGCTCCGACAGTACATTTGCAAAACAAAAGTTTTTTTTATTTTGCCTCATCTCCATTGCCAGCCACAGGATCATCACAAATGTCTATGGCCAAATTGATCCAGCTATTTGCCACATATTTTCAAGTCCCAAAAAGCAGATGCACAAGAAAGTCCAAGTGATATAGGCCTTATTGAAGTGGCAGATAGCCACCAAAGCCGTGAGATAAAGAGTGCAGTCACCTTCTGACCTCATATAGGGTAATGCCTAATAATGATCCAAATTCCTCGCCCTTCATTTAAATTGTTTGGGAAGGCATGTATTCATTGAGCAATCTGCATTAAATGGTTCCGAGGTTAACTTGCATTGCTCTGACCAAGATCTATGTTCAGTGACAGTGAGAAGAAACACCATTATTCTAAATAGGAACTAAACACTCAGATTTCTGTATAAACTTTGGCTGTTGCTGATAATTGTGCAGGAATTTGGCACCAATATCGCAGCTATTAATATCTGACTGCCATATGATTGATTCCTGTTTGCTCAGGATAAGAATTTAGCTAATCTAGGATTATTCCTTGTCATTTGTGTTTTTTCCCTTTTATTTTGATGTGAGCAGCTTTGGTGTCAGAGACATCCATATATGGCAAAATTAGGCCTGTGTGGGAGAGGCCAAAATATAACATCAGTCTTAAACAATGTGTTGAATTAAGCATACTTGTATATGGAATAATTGTAGTTACTAGCTATGCATTCATCTATACTAATATAATAAGAATATGGCGTCTGTCTCTTTGTTCCTAGTTGGCACAAAAACAACTGGACCGATTTTCATGAAAACTGCATCAGTTTGTAGTGGAAACTCTTAGAAATAACCTGCATTTCATCACCATCCATCAAGTTAAAGCTGAGCAATAACATAAAAAAAGATTATTGACATCAATTCAAGAGATAGGTGTGGAAACATGCACGTGGCTGGTAAGAAATGGGGGAAGAGGTGGTATGGACCCGCGTTCACTTGAATGAATAGACAGGGCACACAGTGACATTGGTGTGAGTGGTGAGTGAACGTGCTGCTGCCACCAGTCTGTATAGCGCTGCTGGTCACGTGGGCCACCCCTGCGACAGGGCCCCTATGCAAAGCAATACAACTACAACACCTCAAATAAAACAAAAAGTTGGCAGAAGCGATTTCATCGTGGGCAAATCCGCGGGCAACAGCTAGTCTTTTAAATATATGTGAAGGCTGCGCTTAAAACACTTTTTTATATTTAGACTGCCACCTCCCCATGTATCAGAACAGATGGAGACTTCCCATTTTTACATGCTATGAAGGACTTAGTTTTCAAAATGACCGGGTCCTGTGGGACGCGCTACATGCGCGCCGCGTCAGTCGGGCCAATGACATCTTAAGCAGCTCTCCCACCATCTGCGCCACCGGGCTCTCTCTACTCACGATATCACTGCACTTCCCGTTCCCTGACACCCTGCGCACGTCCAGCTTCTATCTAATTATGTCTGTCTCTGTCCTATATATTTTTGTTAAATGGAATGTTTGGCACTGAGCCTAGATATTGTATAAGAAAGGGGCATTTTCAATCATAAATTGATATTACTTTTTGGTGCTTTTAAATAGTGTCCTTTTAATCCATCTGTAAAGACATTTTGGGGGGTGGAGGGGGGCACAACAGACCATCCGCCCTGAGCTCCACAATGTCTAGAACCGGCCCTGCCCACCCCTGCATGATTTTTTTCAAATATATTTGCAACTTTTTTCCCTCCCAACTGAAATTTGTTCCCATAGTTTTGCCAAGGTGCTAACTTGTACCCTCTAGCTGGATCTACTCCTACAGTAACTGTAAAAGATTGGCCTACAATATATGCAAGAGGCACTGTATTGCAGAATTCTGTCATGGTCTCAAGGAGAAGTCAGTGTTAAGAGGGGCCTAATGATGAAGAGCATCTCCTGAACAGTGAGGGTCTGATCCTGGAGGGGTTAATATAAAGAAAATTGTATTTGGCTGAATATCTTCCGTTGCTCTACATTTATCATACTTCAAAAGAATGGTATTACTATTTTAATACTTCTAGTTGATGAAAGGAGAATTGTTTCAAAGCACAGTAAATTGTTGACCCCTGTGGTGCAAGTTTCCAAAGTGATTCACAGTGAAGATGGCCATTTTGTGTGCTAAACAAATGTAAGAGGGGCAAGGGGTGGACTGCTGTGTGCGCCTGCTGCCGTGCAGGTGTGGCGGGACACTTACCTCTCACACCCCGTGGCTCTCACCTTCAGGCCGCCTTGGTTTCTTCTACCGACGGTCCTGGGTCTTTCCGGTTCGACACAGCCGAGGACGGTCTAACCTGTAAGATAGGTCGGACACGCTGAGCCTATGGACCGGACCTTGGTGCCACAGGACTGACTGATGGACAGGTGTGCGGGGACTAGAAGATGGTCATCATTGGCACTTGTGGCCTCAGACTGGTTTACACCCGCGTGCCAGTCACATGGGTGCAACCCGAACGGAAACGCCCGAAAAGGGGAGAGGGGCTGACACACGACAATGATACGACACACAAACACAGAATACGCTCACCGGGTATACCCCTTGTCCCTTTGCTGGGCGAGTAGTCCCGGTCTCTGCTCCTATAAGAGAGCATGGCTGCCTGGCGCCGCGCAAGAACAATACCTGCAGCCTAACACCGTACGGTGATGGTGCAGTGGATATGCAGTAGCCTAGCACAGATACAGTGGCCTAGCGCTGCACAGTGGTGGTACAGTGGGTACACAATAACCTAACACAAGGGTACAGTGGTCTCGGCCTAGCGCCGCACGGTGGTGGTACAGTGGGTACACAATAACCTAACAAGGGTACAGTGGTCTCGGCCTAGCGCCGCACGGTGGTGGTACAGTGGGTACACAATAACCTAACACCAAGATACAAGGGCCTCACTGAGGGCTTACCTGAACCGCCAGCTCACGTTCGGGACTCCCTCCAGCTAAGATCCACCTGCTCCAAAGGCTCCTGCGCACTCTCCCTCCGGGCCTCATGCCGGGGTTTTAAATAACCACCACGCGGGCTTCTGGGCTTGATGACGCGGCGGGCCCTGGCGCCGCCGGGTGATGACGCGCCCCAACACGTGGGCGCGTCCGGCCTAACCTTGGAAAGATCTGGGATTTCTAGGCCTTCTTGGTCCTCATCGGAGGGGCCCTTGGGCACCTCCACGGGAAAACTGGACAGGGCGTCGGCGTTGGTGTTGTACTTCCCCGGACGTTACTTGATCTTAGGGGAAAATTTCGCCAACCGGGCAACCCAACGCTGCTCCAGGGCCCCCAACTTGGCCGTGTCCAGGTGCACCAGAGGGTTGTTGTCTGTGATGACCTCGATGCCCCCAGTCCTTTGTGACTGCCATCGGTGTAGACCAGGAAGGGTTTGTTGAAGTCGGCGTAGGCGAGTACTGGGGCTTGGGTGAGGGCGTCTTTCAGTTGGTTGAAGGAGTCTTGGGCATGGCCCCACGCCACAGTCCTCTTTCGTGCATCCGTTGCCACACCTCTCAGCAGCTCATGCAGAGGTCCGGCTATCTTAACGAAACCCCAAATGTACCGGCGGTAATAGCCGACTAGTCCAAGAAAGGCTCGTACCTCCGTCACGGTGGTGGGTGAATTGCGGCAATTTTGTCGGGTGTAGGTTCCACCCCGTCTTGGGATACTACGTGCCCCAAGTACTCAAGGCTGGGTTGGATAAGGTGGCACTTCCTTGGCTTCAGTTTGAGCCTGTATTGCTCCAAACGCTGTAGTACTTGATCCAGCCTACGGAAATGCTCGTCCAGCGTCGGGGCAAACACGAAGATATCGTCCAGATAGATCAAAATCGAGTCGAAGTTTAGATCCCCTAGGCAACGTTCCATGAGTCGTTGGAAGGTAGCTGGCGCATTGGAGTGTCCAAAGGGCATCCGGCAGAAATCGAATAGGCCCATGGGGGTGATGAAGGCCGTCTTGGCTTGGTCCCTTTCGGCCACCGGCACTTGCCAATAGCCGCTGGCCAGGTCCAAGGTGGAGAAGAAGCGCGACTTCCCCAGGGCTGCCAATGATTCTTCGATGCGGGGGAGAGGGTATGCATCTCGCACAGTACAGTTCAGCTTCCGATAGTCCACACAGAAACGTAGGGCCCCATCCTTCTTAACTAGGACAATCGGCGTTGCCCTCGGGCTTTTGCTCTCTTTGATGACGTGGTTATCCAGCATCTGGCGGATCATGGCCTTCACTTCCTGGTACAATTTTGGTGGAATGGGTCGGTATCGCTCCCGGATGGGGGGCTGGTCCCCGGTGTTGATCTCGTGTTCTAACGCCCGGGTGTAACCGAAGTCTTCCTCGCTGCGGGAGAATGCCTGTTGTCTCCTCCACAGAAGCCATTCAAGCTTCTTGACCTCGGCGGGGCCGAGTTCTCCTAGGGGCACGTCCATTTGTTCGAGTATTATTCGCCCGTTCCAGTCTTCCGTGGGCTCTACCCGCTCCTCCACCCTCACGGCCAGCATCCATGGTTTTCGCACGTCGGGCTCTAGGAGAACGTTTTGTCCTGACTCGACGCCGCCCTCGGGCACAGCCTCTACCTGTGCCAAGATGGTCCTGGGGGGAACCTGGGCCGGGGCGTCCCCCAGGCTACATATCTGGATGGGCACCACCTCATGCTTGACTACTGCCAAGGCCCGGGCCACGGTCAATCCGGCGTCGATTTGGCCAAACCAGCAGGGTTCTATCATGACTTCCCTGCCCTCCAGGGGCCGTTGCGCCCACATGGGCAAGTCCATGACCACCTCTTGCCTGGCGGGAATCCTCACCCGTTGGTTATGGCCTGTCTTGACCCGTCCCTCCCAGGGGGCCTGTGTCAGCGGCTGGAGACGGTCCCTCGCACAGCCGCATCACCCTTTGCAGGGCCTGCTGTACGGGTTTCTGCACCCCTAGGGCCCTTCTAGGGCTTGGTCCAAGTAGTTCTCCTGGAAGCATCGCTGGGACATGGTTGACACTTGGGAGCCGGTATCCAGAAGACAGCGCTGGCTCTTCCCCGCCAGCTGGGCTATTACTGTGGGGCACTCTCCAATGAGATCCGATGAGTGGGTAATGTCCACCTGGTCATCTCCCCTCCTCGCAGTTTGGCCCGCAACCGCGAGGGACGCTAGTTTAAATGTCTTCGGCGGGTGTCTCGGCTGGGTCGTGCCTCAGGACATTCGCGGGCGAAATGGCCAGGTCGTTCGCACTCCCAGCAGACTGGACCCCTGGTGTCCCATCGGCGTGTTCCTGTTGACTCCCAGCGTTGGGGCGGGTCTCGCTCGTGAGGCTTCCGACGTGGGGCCTCGGCCTGCTCTCCTTCGGCACGGGTCTCCTCCCTGGCCCGCCGGTCTTCTGCCTGCACCACTCGCTGCTTTAGCTGGGATACTTCCTGCTGGACCAGCAGGAGCGCATTGGTCAACTCCTTGACGCAATTCTCCAGTGGGTTTAGGGGTGGGTTGGGGGTGTGGGAGTCTGGGTGTGTCGGTTGGAAAGACATAGAGCAGGAGCAAAACTCCTCGTCCTGATCCTTGGACAATGCCTTCTCCAGCACCTCGTGGAACAGAAGGCGGGGGTCCCCTTCGATCTTGTCTTGGAAATGGTGGCGTAGGGGCCTACTTTTCAGACCCGCCATGAATAGGTCTCATAACACCAAGTTTGGGTTTCCGGTCAGCCAGTCGGCGTCCTGGCAAGCCTGTATCCGATCGGCACAACTTTGGAGGGCGTTGGCAAATTGGGAGATTGACTTGTCCTCGCGCTGGATCCGAGCGAATAGCCATTTCCGGAGTTTGGTTGGTGTGGACCGGTCTCCGTAAGTGGCCTTCAAGATTTTTAACACCCCCTGGAGTTCCTTCCTCTGCCCGAGAGGGTGGTTGATGACAGATTTTTTTGCTTCCCCGAGGATGACCTGCAGCACCAAGTCTACCTGTACTGACGCGGGGAGGTGATCCAGACGGATCACCGACTCCACCTGGTCCATCCAGTTCCATGTTCTGTCCATCGTACTTTTGGATGAGTTGTACAGTGGCTCCAATGGCCGGGGTGACCCGACGGTCGAAAATCGGGTCCGTCATCTCGGATGGTGGTCCCGCGGCGGTGGTAAGGTCTGTCATCTTCGTGGGGGTCCTCCAGCTGGCGTCAAGGGTTCCTGCCAGCTATGCCAAATGTAAGAGGGGCAAGGGGTGGACTGCTGTGTGCGCCTGCTGCCATGCAGGTGTGGCGGGACACTTACCTCTCACACCCCGAGGCTCTCACCTTCAGTCCGCCTTGGTTTCTTCTACCGACGGTCCTGGGTCTTTCCGGTTCGACACAGCCGGGGACGGTCTAACCTGTAAGATAGGTCGGACACGCTGAGCCTATGGACCGGACCTTGGTGCCACAGGACTGACTGATGGACAGGTGTGCAGGGACTAGAAGATGGTCATCATTGGCAATTGTGGCCTCAGACTGGTTTACACCCGTGTGCCAGGCACATGGGTGCAATCCGAATGGAAACACCTGAAAAGGGGAGAGGGGATGACACACGACAATGCTACGACACACAAACACAGAATGCGCTCACCGGGTATACACCTTGTCCCTTTGCTGGGCGAGTAGTCCTGGTCTCTGCTCCTATAAGAGAGCATGGCTGCCTGGCGCCGCGCAAGAACAATACCTGCAGCCTAACACCGTACGGTGATGGTGCAGTGGATATGCAGTAGCCTAGCACAGATACAGTAGTCTCGGCCTAGCGCCGCACGGTGGTGGTACAGTGGGTACACAATAACCTAACACAAGGGTACAGTGGTCTCGGCCTAGCGCTGCACGGTGGTGGTACAGTGGGTACACAATAACCTAACACAAGGGTACAGTGGTCTCGGCCTAGCGCCGCATGGTGGTGGTACAGTGGGTACACAATAACCTAACACCAAGATACAAGGGCCTCACTGAGGGCTTACCTGAACCGCCAGCTCACGTTCGGGACTCCCTCCAGCGACGATCCGCCTGCTCCGAAGGCTCCTGCGCGCTCTCCCTCCGGGCCGCATGCCGGGGTTTTAAATAACCCGCCGCGCGGGCTTCTGGGCTTGATGACGCAGCGGGCCCTCATCGGCCCTCCGCGCTGCCGGGTGATGACACGCCCCAACATGTGGGCGCGTCCGGCAATGCGGGGTCCGGTCCTTACCGGCATCTTCGTGGGAGGAGGGGCGCGCGGCCCCGGACCTCCCACACAAGCATCCATTATAATGTAGCTTAGTAATTCACTATTAACCAGTGACTACACTAGCACAATGTGACTGAAGTGTAATGAGAATACATCTTATCAGTTTACCTCAACCCAGTCAAATTGTCAGCACAAGATGAAGACTGACTTCACGATGTACAGGTAACCGGGTCCTTTTATTACATTGAGCACAAGGTATCAAACATATGGCCATCTTTATTTTACGGCTATTTGCTAGGAAATCCTATACAAGAAAAATTACACTTCAGTAATCACGTATAACATTGCATCAATGGGCCCCATGGAAAGTTTGGATGAGGGCCTGGTAATGCTGCTTCACCCTCCTGGAGCCCCACCTCTGCTATGTGTGGGCCCATTGTATGTGCAGGTCCAGTGCCTGCTCAGAAGAAGCCCCTGTCCGCTCTTCTGAGAGCAGAGACTGGGTTGTGGGAAGGTGACCTAGTATTGCTAGACTTCCCACCTCCGACCTTCCATAGCAGACACATTGCCAGGGCCGGATTAATGACAGATCAACAGATCCATTCACCTAGGGGCAGGGGCACCAAGAAGAGGAGGGCATTTACTAATTACTCAGGGCCGGGCTTGCTGGAGGGTCCCGGGTCTGCCACTCCACCCTCCAATTTACCTGTCAGTAGCAGCAGCAGCCTCTCTTCCCTGCCCAGGGCACACTGCTGTGTGCTGAGCTGCAGTGGTGCCAGGGCGGCTGCTGCTGCTGATCAACAGTCTCCTCTGCCTCTATGTGGGTAGCAATGTACACTGATCGCCCTCCACCCCACCCTCTGGATTTGCTCCTAGCTGAGGGGCTCACTGCGCTTTTTTTTATTTCTTTTTCAAAGGGGGCATGGCCACACCTTCCATCAATAGGCCATGCCCCCAAAAAGTGTCGGGGCCCATTCCAGCTCTCTACAGCCCTGCCTAGGGGCCCACACACATAGATAGATCACCAGCGTGGGGGGCACTGTGGCATATGTGAACTAGGTGTTCTGTGTAGCATAATGTGAATAGGGGGCACTACAGTGTGTTAACACATTTGTGGTGCTGAGAGTATTTACACATTATAGTTTGTAATACCATCACTACCATATCTTATTGACAATTTTATTGGTTGGGGTCCCCACAATTTAGTTAGTCCCCATAAACCTTATTACGGCCCTGTAGTGGCGACAGTCCTGATATTGTCTATAGCCTTTGCATGGATTGCTCTACATACTTAAAAGTAATGCCAGAAATGAACATTTATTGTATTTACGTATCTTTGAATATAGGGATTTTAAATATGTTAACTTGATAAAATATCATTGAAGGTGCTTGATACTCAGATTAGTTTGTTGATGTATTCAAAGGTTTGACAAATCACTGGAGTATCTTGGACTTTTGCATGTTACAAATATTTAATTTGAGGTAAAAATTAAAATGTGGAGATTCTGGTTTGCTTCTAATTTATCACTACTTTTACCTCCCAGTATATCATCCATCAGTATCATCTCCAGTTTATCACTACTTATCTCTATAAATTATAACAGGTATCCTCTCCAGTTAATCACTACTTATATCTCCTAGTATATCATCCATCAGTATCATCTCCAGTTTATCACCACTTATCTCTATAAATTATAACAGGTGTCATCTCCAGTTAATCACTACTTATATCTCCTAGTATATCATCCATCAGTATCCTCTCTAGTTAATCACTACTTATATCTCCTAGTATATCATCCATCAGTATCATCTCCAGTTTATCACTACTTATCTCTATAAATTATAACAGGTATCCTCTCCAGTTAATCACTACTTATATCTCCTAGTATATCATCCATCAGTATCATCTCCAGTTTATCACCACTTATCTCTATAAATTATAACAGGTGTCATCTCCAGTTAATCACTACTTATATCTCCTAGTATATCATCCATCAGTATCATCTCCAGTTTATCACCACTTATCTCTATAAATTATAACAGGTGTCATCTCCAGTTAATCACTACTTATATCTCCTAGTATATCATCCATCAGTATCATCTCCAGTTTATCACCACTTGCACCTATAAATTATAACAGGTGTCATTTCCAGTTAATCACTACTTATATCTCCTAGTATATCATCCATCAGTATCATCTCCAGTTAATTACTACTTATATCTCCTAGTATATCATCCATCAGTATCCTCTCTAGTTAATCACTACTTATATATATCCTAGTATATCATCCATCAGTATCATCTCCAGTTTATCACCACTTATCTCTATAAATTATAACAGGTGTCATCTCCAGTTAATCACTACTTATATCTCCTAGTATATCATCCATCAGTATCATCTCCAGTTAATTACTACTTATATCTCCTAGTATATCATCCATCAGTATCCTCTCTAGTTAATCACTACTTATATCTCCTAGTATATCATCCATCAGTATCATCTCCAGTTTATCACCACTTATCTCTATAAATTATAACAGGTGTCCTCTCCAGTTAATCACTACTTATATCTCCTAGTATATCATCCATCAGTATCATCTCCAGTTTATCACCACTTATCTCTATAAATTATAACAGGTATCATCTCCAGTTTATCACCACTTATACCTATAAATTATAACAGGTGTCATCTCCAGTTTATCGCTTTTATCTTGAGTGTATCATCACCATTTTATCTCCAGTTTATAATCATTACTATGTCAGATTTGTAAAATAGAGGTAAAAGTGGTGTTAATCTTGATACAGTAGTGATTATAAACAAGAGGTAAAATTGCTGACAAACACTGTATTCTCCAGTTTATGAGCACTTCTACTTTATATATAAAACTTTGAGGAATGTAATGTTTAAATGCTGACATTCAGCAGCGAGTTTATGAAATCCTTGAGTTGATATTTTACCACTTATTCAATTTGCTCCTGTACACATGAAATAAGCATGCAGAGAACATATTACTAAGACACGATAAAACTAAAAGTGACAGGTTATTATAACATTTGCACCATCTAGAGGCCAAAATTAAGATTACATGTCGATTTGTATTGGTGTTAAAATAGTATATCACAGATACTGTACGTGCACATTAGAGATTGGCAAAATGTTCAAAACCGGTTTTACAAACTATTTGCAAGGAATTTATCCTTCAGTGTTCCCAGCTCCTACCATACCATATGGCAAATCAATTGGCTGTTGTCATTGCAGCTTCATAGATTATAAATTATGCAATATATATTATTTCATCATCATTCTACCTTGATCATTTGTGAATAGTGATAAACAAATCACACCTACCTACATTGACATCATTATAATTTATCTTATCAGAATCTGATTTTTATTTTGACATTGGAACAAACAATCTTAGTCATAGTAGTCTAATTATTCATAATAGTCTTTTTCTGTTTAATGGCCACAAACATCACAATTTTGTTTTGTTATGTATATTTATTCATAGAAATAGTCATCTGAAAGGAGCAGGGTTAGTCTGGGCCAAAGAGAGAGGCACTTGATTGTACATGAGATGTATGATCACATCACCTGGCACCATTTTACTGACTCGTGGTCATTTAGTCAAATACAGCAGTTATATAGTAGCATTTGAGTCCCAGGGTCAGTTCCAGACAATATGAAGCCCAGGGCAAAAAGGGCCTTTGGAGCCTCCCCCATAAAAGTAAAAAACAATTGTGGTGTTGGACACTGTTGTGCCTTTGTTTGTCTACACTGCTTCTGATTGGTAGCCAACAGGGCTCTCTTGTGAACTTCAGGAGTGGAGGAGGACACAGGGGTGTATCTAGGGGTCCAAGTGCCAGTGGCAAACGCAGGATTTCTAGAGGGGGGTTTCCAAATGCTTGATTTTAGAGCGAGTGTGGCCATTCCATGAAGAGGGCAGACTTAGTACTCAACCAGTGTTAAATATGCGTCATACAAAGTGTATTGTGTATCATAATTCCAGCATATACAGGACCAGCGATCACAATAAGCCATTAGATGCGGCAGTAGGGCCATCCTTCCTGAGCTGAATGTTTTTATTTTAGTTGTGTGCACCATTCCAGACTATTGGAGCAAGTCCGGGAATCTGGAGGAGCAGCAGAAGAACCTAGCACTGCCCTGGACATATACGTACATATTGGGCTCTATAGCAGTGCATCCCTAATAGTGCATGTTTTCCAGATCTAATAGTTGGCGCACAGGCTATTTATTACTGTCTGATACATGTTAAAAGATCCATAGGTGACGCTAATTATTTCATTTGTGATACTGAGAAGAACATGCAACACTAGCCAAATTCTATTATATTACTATTTCTACTGTGGTCATGTGTGTGCTGGGGAGGGGGGTTTCCAGGCAGACGGCCTATGAGTGCCCCAGGCAAAGTAATGGTCTGGCGTCCCCATATTTTCTGAATGATTACACTCTGTACTTATAAAGTCTCCCCAGCCAGCCCCCCTTCTGTCTTCCCAGCCATCCCCCTCATGTCTTCCCAGGTCCAGCCCCTGGCCCCCCCCGCAGCACACAGATACTAACCATCTTTTGGCTGCGGCTGTAGCCGGCTCCTCAGTGCAGCAATGTGGCACATTGTCTAAAAAACAACTTTATTAGTTCTCCCCAGCCCTGGACATCTAAGAACCAGGGTCGTACCCAGGACTCCAGTCTTGGCAGTCCCGTCTTGATTCTACCCCCTGGCCGCATGTGGCTCCGCTGGACAGCGCCCCCTTCGGCCAGCTCCCCTGTCAAGTGCCATCCTGGCCACGGGGTAGATCTGCCCCTGGGAGGAAGGTTAGGGGTGATGAGGGGTGAAGTGGCAGAAGGTTCAGAACAAGAGGAAAAGTGAGTTGTGTTGCGCACAGTGGAAAAGGTGGTGTGGGGCAAATTATAGAAGACTGGGGGATAGGTATGATGGAGTACAGACCGACATAATGGTGGATAAAGAAAGGAAATACACCAAGTAGAGACAGACCCAGAGACAAACTGGCACAGACAGGAGAAGGTGTTAAGAGACTGCCACTGACTGAAAGGGGAGAGAGACCATCACAAGCAGGTGACCATGAGATAGACTGTCACAGACAGGTGAATGGCAGAGAGACTGGCACAAACAGGAAGAGAAACTGGCATAGATGTGAGCAAAGGTAAGATTGACGCTGGTAGAATAATGACAGAATGGTATCCCCTAGAAAAGTGACAAATAACAGGTGTCAGTGATGTGTTTATGTAAACACAGGGCCGTAACCAGGGTGGTGCTACATATACCACTGCACAGGGCACTGCGGGGGGCGATGTTCGGGCCTGTCAATTTTCTGTTTATAGTCATGCTTCCTTTTTTATCCCCTGCATCTACTGCCCATCCTACTGTATCTCCTCCATATCCAACTCTCCCTCCATTTCGCCATATCACCAAGTACTTTCAGTCACACCCTCTTTTATTTAACACACACACTCAAACCTATCACCTCTCACATTGCAGTCAGACACCTTACACATGGAGCTATCTGCCCCACAATTTCTGATGGCAGCCTTGAACACAGCCACCGATTCCCGTCCCAGATGTTACCAGCACACCTTGAGTATTCTTGCCAGTGAGTTCAGCTGCCGGCACAGGGTACATACACAGAACTCCCCGCTGCTGATATTTGCTGCATATACACTACAAGTAGCGTTCTTTCTATACCTTCAGTCGGTAATCTATACTGCTGAGTTATACTGCATAATTATTGTGTATCATGCAGCCATTGTATTATCACTGTATTTGGCAGTGACACCTGAATATTAGTGGTACAACAGGATCTGTACCCCTTCATCATCGCACGGGACAGATTTGTCATGATCCTTCCCTGTTAGGCCACGCCCCTTTTTCGGATGCAAGTCTTATGCCCCTATATGAAAAATGGCAAGGGGGGGGGTGCCAATGCGCTTTCTGGTCCAGGACACCAAAAAGTCTAGTTATGTCTCTGTGTAGACATACTTTATTAGCCCTCAGTTCATCTTCCATGCACAGGTAGAGTAGAAGAGGGTAATGCTGTGGCCCAGCAACTAGCAACTTAGGAATAGTTCTGGCACAAACCAGCTCCAAATGAAGAGTGCTGGAAATATGGCAAAGGATGCTGGTGCCTAGGCAATTTCATTTTGATAGTTTAATTTTATTAACTTTAATCAAATGTTGAGGCCGAGTTGGTGCCTACTACATCTTGCACCCCTGGGCAACCGTCTGATTAGATCATGCCTTGAGTAGGTATTTTAAAGTACTCATCTTCCATGGCTGAATTGCAATCTTTAGATATGCATAGCTGCAGTTTTTAACAGATGTGCTGCAAGGGGATATGTAAGAGACAGGAGTAGCAGATGATTGGGATGGCCAAGCAACAGGGTGGAAAGTTCAGGAGAAGCCAGGTAGCTTCAGTTGGACATGTACTGCGTTCCACATACAAGTAAGGTTTGCCTGATTCTGAGTTGGGAATAAAGCAAGAAAGATGGACAAACCATGTAGCAATGCAAGGGTGCAAGTACATTATTTTTTTTTTGCATGTGGGGTAAATACTGGCTGCTGTTACATGTAGCACAAAAATGTTGGACAGCTTTATATTTACGCTGCAATTTAGATTTTAGTTTGGACTAAATCTCTGCACATTTTACCTCTGCTCCTCCTGCAGTGCAATATGATTTTTGCTCTTTCATGCTTTACTACCAACTCAGAATCAGGCCCTTAGTCACAAGACACACACGACTGCCTTATGAGAGATGCAGTAATGGGGTGACATCACACTTTCAGACCCAGAGCAGCCTGGCAACCATTAATATTTACAACGATTATGAACTTATTTCTTGTTTTGAGGTGTGTGCTTCATTCCTCAGTGATGCCACTAGGTCCCAGTAACTTGAAAGCTGCATTATCACAATTGGTTTAGCCTACAAAATATCTTTATTGGTAATGATACCACATTTAGGGGCCGATGATTAAGTATCCAACTTGCCGCGACTTGTGGCAGTAGATACTTAATTACCAAAGCAATACAGTATGGGGACAGCTGCTCTGAAAAGCAGCTGTCCCTGTTAACAGTAACACTGCTACAGAAGTTGAAGTGAAACTTACCGTTGCCTGTCCGAATGCACATGCGTGACCTGAGGTCATGCATGCACACAGCTGCTGGGTGGTCAGTGTGGTGGTGGGATTCACTTGGATCTCTCTTCGCAACCCTGGACATCCTTCCCATAGGACGGAGTGGGGGCCGGGACAAACACCGGCGTTGATTCCTGCAGACAGGCTTTTCGGACTTTGAATACTAGGCAGCTTTATCGGGCCCCTAACAGTTACAAAAACTTCTGTAACAGACCCAAATGTGATGATGAATAGGCCCCTTAATGACAACAAATTACGATTTGTTTATACTGATTTCAGTTATAATGGATTTATTTATCATATTGCTTCCTTCCCCCTACTTTGTTACTATGAAATAGTGGTACACAATGAGTTTGTAAGTCACATTGACACCCTTTTGCTGCACCACAAACTCTAGTTAGAGAGGGATCTATTTGTGTCAGGCTGATCTAGTTGCCATGGTGACAGTAATAGACTGTGTTATATAGGCAAGCATCTTGCCCGGTTACAAAGTACCTTGAGCCTGACTGTTTACCTGACAGATGTAAGGACTGTAAGCTTTCATTTCCACTTGGAAGACATGGTAGAGCTTTTTTTTTGTTTGAACATCAATGTGTGAAATTAGATTTATTGACTGGAGCACCAAAGATGTAATCTGTTGGCCGTGAACCACAAGAAACTTCCCTTACCAATTTATTGGTTATATTAGGTTGTTTGCCATGATATTACTTTGTGAGTAATATCATGGTATTTTTTGGTAAGATCTAATATTCAGAGTGTGTCTATTGCTGGTCTTGGGCATGTCTTAATTTAAAGGGGTAGTTCACTTCCAGGGGGATCAAAGCAAGTTCAAGAGGCCAGATATCCCACATTCACAAGCTTGGAAGTTTGCCACTCATTTCACGGCACTGTTGGGATTCAGGCCTGGATGGAGTATACCTTATCTGCAAAGAACATTGCAAACTTCTAGCACCTTGACCTGGAGAGGGTTGCAACCACCTGAAGAAATACAGATCTGCAAAACCTCTCCACTGTACGGAAAAGCTGAAGTGGGCTGTTGTTTGCTGCCATAATCGAACTTGCCAGGAACTTTGACTTCTTACAGGTGATTGTAAATGGTATTATTCAGTATGCATGATTAGTTTAAGTTCCTACTCTTTTCCTTCATCTGCCATCCCTGTTGTTCAGCTTCCTAATATTATTGCCAAACCAAGGTATTCTGGCAGTGTGGCACAGGTTTGTATAGGAACAGGAGCAATACTAGTATATATTGCGGCTTTCACATCACCATTATAGTAGTGGACAAGAAAACAAGGACTCTCAAAGAAACCTGTTGCACTAGAGCAGTGGTTCTCAACTCCAGTACTCAATCACTTCCATGACCACGTTATGTTTTCTGGTGGGTGGGTGGGGGGGGGGTTGTGTGCCTTAATCATGATGCACAGTTGGTTTAATCTGTTTTGCTTGGTCGGTGATTATCCCACCTGTTTCCACAGATAGAAATCCTGATAACATGACCTGTTGGGTTGGGGTTACTTGAGGACTACAGTTGAGAACCATTGCACTAAAGAAATCCAGACATGTTCTTAGAGCTTGGGGAATAATACCTCTCTTAGGATGTTGCACGCTCATCTCCATGAGTGAAGTTCTATTTTGAATGGTTACGAATAAGAACCAAACGGGTTGGTGGTCTGATCAACTAACTGACAATGGAAAACAAGATCAAGTGTATATGCATAGTAGTGGGAATAACTTGTGCCAGGCCTTGAGCTTTCATTGTGCAGATTAGATTTGGCCAAGGTGTGAAAATGTTTATCCTTGGAGGGAAGGGTGGGGTACTTAATGGGAAGGTATATGGAAACAAATAAACAAGTTATTTGCACTGGGTAGGCCCTAAGTAGTTTGTTGTGGATTTTACAGCAGGTTGTCACATCATCTCCACTGTGGTCCTGTCTTGAGCAGTTGACCACAGAGTAATTGGTTGGGACTGTGGTTTGAACTGAGGTTCTTCTTAGCCTGTATGTCCAGATACAAGATGAAGCCAAAAATCCTACAACTAACTACAAATGCAGATTTTACTCTTCATTAAATATTGTTTGTTTTGGTGGTCTGTACAGCAGATGTGTGATACATAAAGTATATCTTCTGCTTAGAAATGGATTGTTAGGGTGCTTAATGGTGCTACATAAGAATATACTGTGCTACTTCTGTTTCTATAGCTGTCACCTTGACAACAGTATCACAAATGCTTCCCGCTCTCTGTCCTTGTGCTGCGCTGCTTGTCACAGACTGTACAGTATATTGCCGTATGACTCATGTGCATTAAGATTTAACAATGCTGGGAATGAGGGGGAGGGTGGGTTATGACCGTGGGGGAGTGAGAGCAAGAGCAAATGATGGGATAATCACGAAAACTCGTTAATTGTATGTATACAATTTCAGCCATCAAACTGATGCTATTCTTTAAAATAAAAATGATAGCCGCAGCTTTACTCATTTAGCCATGTGCACTGTAACATAGCTGCAAGTAACATTTTGCATTAATTACAGCTGAAAACATATTCTACTTGTCATCCGTAAGACAAATAGGAATCAAATGTATAAAAGAACAATTAAAAAACGATTTCTAATTAAAAAACTTATATTAGTTTTATCAGTTACTTGATGCGTGTTTCTGTTGGGAGTGGAGAAGCAGGTGTGCAAAAATATCTGCTCAAAAGCCTGAAGAATCCATATCATTTTAATTTCTGCTGTATGAGGGTTTCTTATGGCCCCACACAGACCAATCCTGCCATTTGGTGCAAGTACAAGGCGACAAGACCAATGTCAAATTATCCACACACATACTGTAATAGCCAGATTGGATGAGATCCAACTTGGATATATTGTTACTGGGCATCACTCTCATTTTCACTACACACATGCTGCCATATTGGACAAATAACACAACTAAGCAGATACCAACGTCAAATATGAATATGAAAAACCTGAATTTTTTCCATTATACAGTACTTAACTAAATAAGTCCACCATACCCTCTTTTACAGCAGGCTCCCATGTATGGAAGAAGGTGCTTTTCTATCAGAGCCTGAAGAGTGTGGGTGCAAACCTGCTATGCAGAAATTACGGGGTCTATTCATCATCACTTAATTTCTACACCAGCAGGTGAAAATTAAGACGTGTCAGAGTTATTTATCATCACTGATATCGGCTGGTTACAATTGTCCTCTGATAATTTCCACAGTACCTATACTATAGTATGGGGATGTGGAAATTATGTGCATCAAGTTCAAGCCATTCTGAGATGGCGTACAGCACCCGATGCAGCAGAGGGATCCCTCCCTATTTTGTTCTCTTACCTCCGGCGGTGGTTGCAGCTCCGAAAAGCTGTCTCTGCAAAAAGAGCAACTTTGCGGAAGTGACTATTAATTATAGGAGGCATGATGAATGCATTCGATACTGAGATCGAACTTGCAAATAGTTAAATCCTTAATTATCACTGGGCATATTATTATCAGGATGAATAGGGCCCTAATTGTTTTGCTTGCTACCTTCATAAGGGCCTGTAATGGCACAAGTGTCTATATCCGGAAGGATATAGACACATTAGAGATGGTACAAAGAAGGGCAACTAAAATGGTGCAAGGTCTACACCACAGAACTTACCCGGAATTACTAAAATATCTTAATATGTATACTTTGGAACAGAGAAGGGAAAGGGGGGACATGATAGAAACTTTCAAAGACATGAAGGGTTTTAACAAGGTACAGGAGGGAAGCATTCTTCATAGGAAGAGATGTACTGGAACACGAGGACATGCACTGAGACTGGAATGAGGGAGGCTCAGAGGAAATTTGAGGAAAAATTACTTCACAGAAAGGGTAGTCGATAAGTGGAATAGCCTCCCATCAGATGTGGTTGAAGACAGTGGAACAATTTAAACACGCTTGGGATAGGCATAAGAATATCTTTAAGAGAGGCGTAAGGAGCAAATAGGGTTCAGGTTGCCAAAATTATACATTAAAAGGGACAGACTAGATGGGCCAAGTGGTTCTTATCTGCTGTCAAATTCTATGTGCTGTAATTTTAGCTTTTTATCCTGTATCCGATGATATGGGAGATGACTTTGTCTGAAATCCCTTTTTACTGAGCTATAGTAGTGTGTCAAAGCAACATTCAATAATATATTTTACTCTCTAGCTAATAGAGCCTCCTCTTGCTAAAATAATAAATCAATACAAAGTTAAAGTTTGAGGAGAAAAATAATTAAAGAATGAACTCCCCACTTCTAAATCCCTTTTATGGAATGTCTTTAATACATTAGTGATGTCCCATATCTCCTATGCACAGGGAATTTGCAACTGTGTCAAATGTACCTAAACGGTTCTCAAAACAGCAGCACAGAATAAAACATTTTGTTATGTTTCCATTGGATCAGATGTTGCTGTGTGGTCCTACACTTGTAGTGTCTGGGGAGGTGACACTAGAGCTCAGTGGAGACTGCACATCATTTTAGAACTTAATCAAGGTCTCTGGTTAGAGATTACCCCATACTTGCTTACTTTGCAAACCAGACTTTTAAGGCTCGGGATGTTTTTTATAATTATTTTTTACCCATTCCACTTGACTTAGTTGCCCCTACTTAGGAACCACTGATATCTTGTCTTCCAAAGACGTCAGACAACTATATACAAACATGATAAAGGAAGTGGCAACATACAGCCATTTACACAGCCCTTAAGTTAGGTACACTGTAAGCAATATATCAGAATATCGGAACGATATATCGGCCACATCGCTCAGTATGTACGCACTATCGCGTACACACAAGCATCGTTGGTCGCATCTTCTGATCTGCTGTGCATGCACGGCAGATCAGAAGATCCGGAGGCTGACACCATACCTCTGGATGCTGATGTATGGGGCGGTAGATCGTGCAGTGTGTGTACAGATCGCTGGTTATATGGTGCCGTTGCATCTGCCATCGCTGGGTACACACATATTATAGGGGTCTATGTACTAAGCAGTGATAAGAGACAGAGTGAAAAGTGATAAGGTGCCAGCCAGTCAGCTCCCAACTGTCATTTTTCAAACACAGCCTGCGAGATGACAGTTGGGAGCTGATTGACTGGCACCTTATCACTTTCTTATCACTTTTCACTGCTTAGTACATAGCCCCCATAGTCTAGTATGTACCCAGCATTAGAAAAGTCATGATTTTGTTGCTTTGTTTCTATGGAAAAGTTGTTTTGATGGCTTCCATCTTATCCTGGCACCAACATATGGACTCAAATGTTACACTAAACAATTGCTATTGTTTCAATATCATTTGTTCTTAGAAAGGTTGTACAAGGTTAATAACATAGGTCTGCTTTTAGCGGTTTTGTAATAATTAGCGTTGGCAAATTGTCTGCCATTGTGAGGTTTACTCCATGTTTCCGGAGAGAGTTATAGGACCTAGACTGGTACTCTGGCAGCATTAACATTCGCCACAGTCTGCTCTGATGACTCACCCAGCCGCCTGCTCATAGGCACGCTCTCAGATATCTAATTCCTTGTCAGTGGAAGATTAAAGCTTTGCTTCTGCTGGAGAATTGCATTTCATAACAAATTAGAGACTCAGGCTCACCTGCTGTGACAAGAGCACAGAGAGCCAGTTAAAAGTGCTGTAGAGCACTGACAGAGGACAGGAAATAAATGCAATATACACAAGAATTGTACATAGCAATAGCAGCACAGGTCATACCATTACATTAATATGCTAAAGTGTATATTTTAAATAACTGGTTGAAAGGTTGCTGGGCACTTTAGTAAACCACTCCACTGCTAGTCTGCTACTTACCAGCCATACTTTAATCATATTGTTTGTGATTATGCTTGTACAGGACCAGTCGCCTGAAATAATCCCCCGCATGTGGTAATATGATCATTTTCATATCAAGTGACATGAACCATTGCTGTAATTTTATCCTTGCATGACATATAAAATATATTGAAGCATTAGAAAGTTCCAAAAACCTGCTGCTTCTTGGTGATGTATAGAGACGTTCCCAAAGCCACTGTGACAGCACTGCTAAACAATTTACAGGCTCTCCTGTTTCGTACAGGACATACTATTGAGGGCAATTATGGAGGGGGTGGATTGTGTATATGGGAAAGTGTCTGCACTTGAGTAGCTTTCCTATTGGCCCAGGTGGTCACCCCCTCTTAGGTTGCGCTCACAAAAATGGCCAATGCTGAGGCAGCACATGCAGGCTGGTGGGGGGGCTCTGGAAGTGACTAGATTGCAACAGCCTTGTCTCTGGGGATCCTGCACTGGATTTGTTGAAATATAGACAATCTTCAGTATGTTATTCTCTGTGTATGATCATTTAAAATGTGATGATTGTCTGACAAGAGGACAATCTCAGACAGCAACTGACAGTCTTGCGTAGGGATAGAAAGACAGAAGGGATAGACTGATAAACCCAGCAACAGAGAGAACATTGCATACATATTGAGAAGATGGACAGCCAAACACATTTACTGGTCACATGCAGCTATAGTGGAACAAATAATGGTAAAAAGGCCCAATTGAATGATACGTGTGTGTCGCCAAAGCCACTGGGGTGCTACAAAATTTCAGCAGATAACTTTAATGCATGAGTGGCAAGGTCAAATTTTGAACCGAACCTGACGCTTTATGCTTGGTCCAAGCAGCTTAGTTTAACCACAAGTGACCTGTTATGATGATGGGCAAATTACTATGCTGTCAGATCAGTATATACTTGTGTACTCGGGGATGACATTAGAGGTGGTTCAGTAGAGGACGCTGTGTGCAGGAAACTGGGTTGGTGTTGGTAGCTCTTGCGCATTAGGTAAGGTTGAGGCAGGAGTACATGGATGCAGGAAATTAATAGATAATGAACAGGCTAGTTGGATAAGAACAGGAGTCAGGCTTGGACTGGCTAAGGTATCTGGACCAGCTGGATATTGGATAGAAACAGGAGTCAGGCTGGGACTGGCTATTGCCTCTGGACCGGACTGGGACTGGCCGGATTGGAACAGGCTGCGAACAGACCTCCAAATGTAATATAGTAGAATGGCCGCAATCAGAATGATAGAAGCACAATAGTACAGGCAATACAATAACCAGTAGTACTCAGGGTACAGCAGAACAGAGCTTCTGGGAACAGAAGTCTGGAGCTTAGGGAAGCAGCTGAAGTAGCAATGTTGCTCTGTCAACTTGTTGGAGAAATAGGAAGTCCTGCTGTGCTATGACCGGTGGAGAGAGTCAACGGTCTGAAACTGGAGTCGCTGTTGGAGCAGACAGCTGATCGTGGCCAGTATGGCAGCAGTCAGAGGTGGTGGAAAAGACTGCGGGAAGCACGCTGGAGGAAGCGGAGTGCACTGATGGCAGCAGCGAAGATCCAGGAGAGCCCACAGGACATCTGCAGACAGGCTGACCAACACGCACTGGTACGTGTCTGACAGCCATCCTCTGAGACCTCACATATACACATTGATGAACAGTGGCTATATGCTCAGCCCATGTGTGTGCAGTAGCTGACATTTATAGGATATAAATCTATTCACAGACTGAATCATTCTATTACATTTGAAAGAGGCATATTACATAAAGGTGTCATTCAGGAAATACATGTTAGAAAACTCATAGATAAGGCTACTGTATGTTTATTTTTACCAACAAGTATTGACAAAACATGTTCTAACATACAAGAGATGCAAATAAGTCTGTACAAATACATACATATCTAATAATGCAGTGTATCCGAAAACAAACAAAGGCAGTGCAAAGGGGTCAAGGGTCATTCAATGTGAAGCAACCAAATAAAAAAAATCTGATTTTATATAATGGTATTTTCTAATGACAACTGTGGTATTATGCTATTTTGGGAGGACAACTTGTACGAGGTATTAGTGCTATGGCATGTAGGTGCAGTTACGATAGATGGGGCACATCATCCTCTGCTGACACTCCCCATCCAGTCCCATGTCCATTCCTTGTGCTATTGTCTCTCCTTCTCTTCCAGTTCTACTATACTAGCAGAGCTGCATTTGTTTGGCTAGTAAACAGTGTGGTGAAGGCATTATTTGATTAGACACCAGACCTGCTCAAAACATATTTGGTATTGCCAAACCCTCATGTTTTTCTAGTTGATTTGACATTGTATGACCTACAAAGGCTCAGTGTTACAGTTGCTGTTTTTCTCAAATAACACTTTAGACCAGAGGTCCCCAAAAGCGGTCCTCAAGGCACCCCAACAGTGCAGGTCATAGAGATATCAATGGTTGGGCACAGGTGGTTAAATCAAATTGACTGAGGTGCTAATTAAACCACTTGTGATCAAGCATGGATATCCTTAAAACCTGGACTGTTAGGGTGCCTCGAGGACAGAGTTTGGGAACCTCTGCTTTAGACACATGGTGACAGTTTGTTGCTTCAGTCTCTGTGGGGTCACACTATAGTGTGGGTCCATTAGCAAATTTAATACATATGACTTCTTACATTTCTGTCTAATTTAAGGGGTATATTTGCTAAATGGCAGCTTTTCAAAGTCACCACTTGTCGGAGGTTTTGGTCATGTGATTAAAAGGGGACATAATATTAAATGCAAATCCAGGAGTATTTTACATGTAATATCATTACCCTCATAAATCACATGGCCAAAGAACGGTGGCTGTGAAAAGCTGCCGCTTAAGTGTGCTTTGTCAGCTGCTTAATATATTACAAGGTGTGGCAATTTGAAAGTTGCTCAGAGATGTGATTATTTTATCTCTAATCAAGCAGCAGCAGGTGAGGGTTTTGGCATTGAAGTACTGAGCGAGGAACTGATGTACTGTATGATCAGTTCCTCTCTGGACCATGGCAATCGTGGTCAGTGGCCTCATATGAGGTTGAGTAAGATGATGATTTAGGATGAGGTGTTTATGATTAATTAAGGAAGCATTTTAATGGATAATGATAAGGAATTAATGATTCATGGAGGATGAGGGGTTAATGGATGAATGTTCACCTCAAAAAGAAAGAAATTGTACAATTTTCTGTGTACACCCCTAATAAAAGAGGCTTTGCATGACTATGTGTGTATACAAAAATAAATCATAAGAAAAAACATTGTATCGTCAGATTAAAAGACCCTTTTTTTAATTAAATCAATTTAGGATATACACATAACTGCTGCCAGGGGCTCTCCATGCCCACAATAAAAATCTTTGCAGGTCCTCTCTGCAAAATAGTTTAGTATGTTTAGAAAGGCAAAAAAACATGGCCATTGGCACTCAGGTCACCTTTAGTGTTCCAGTCAATCAGAACAGGGCTCTGCTTGAATCTTTAGCTTGAGTGAGAGTAACATGACAGTGTTACATAATGGAGCAGGTGAATCCACAGCACTCTTTTAGGAGCGTTAATCCGGTCTTTGTGACGTAAGGGTTGGAGGTTTGCTGGGTACGAGAGGTCAAAGCTGACAGCTTTTCCTTTCTGTGGACTGAAATGGAATAGTTATTCCTGATTAAAATACATAACAATCTATAAGATAAACAGCTTTCATAAACAAAGTTAAGCTGGCCATACACGGTGCGATATGCACCATGCGACGCGATGGGGGGTCCGACATACCGGGCAGTACCCACACAAGGTGCGATCGGGTGGCTGAAAGCCCGATATGCCGGCTCCCCCATCCCACACCCACATAGCGCTGCATGGGATCGCACATCGCATCAGATCAGTAAGATCTGGGGGTGCGATGTAAGATCCCACGGGTGCGCGCTCTGTCCGATATCATGCCCATACATAGTACGATAGAGCAGCCAAATCGTACCAATCCGTCAGATCAGCTGCTTTATTGCTCCGTGTATGGGCACCTTAAGTCACCATCTGAGTTTGAGCTATTCATTATAGGGGCAAATGACTACTGGAAGCAGAATGGATATTTAAAGCTGGGTACACTTTAGACGACCTGTCTACCCAGCCGACCTATGATGCAACGGATGACATATCGTGTAGTCTGTACACACCTCAAGATCTGGTGAAATTGACAGATTGAGCAGCATGTACGCTCGATCTGACGATGTGATGAATGACGGGAGTGCACATGGTCCGACATAGTGCATACACACTTGCCTATGTGGACCATATGTCGGCCCGATCCACCAGATCGGGCGACATATTGTCTAATGTGTACCCACCTTTAGGTGCATTTGGCTAGGGTGTGAGCACCTTATTGTATTCAACTTTCATCTCTTGTCCCTGGATTTGAAGTGGGTAAGATCATAACAACATGTAGCCAATAAAATAATTACAATGTTCACAGCTGTACATAATTTTTGAAGAAATAATCAATGATCTTACAGGAGACATTGACCTGTAAACTTCTGATTGTATTAGTGAGGGCATTCTTATATTTAACAGGGTTTGTGCCACAATGTCAGAGGTGGAATTCAGAAGCCACAAACAGATTTAGATGGTGGAAGAAGCAAGGTCCTCCAACAGCACAGTGTGCGATGTGAGGCTGCGTCCTGATGCAGAAAGATTCCTAGATAACTGACAGGCAGCATTTTAATAAATATTTCTTCAATCCACATAATTTCTGCCTCTATTGTTTGCAGGTAAGTAAAAGTTGTTTTGGGCCAGTGGAAAAAAGGAAACTCACTGTAAATGGGAAAGTTCTATATAAAGTACAGGTTAAGTCTCCCATATCCAAAATGCTTGGGACCAGGGGTATTTTGGATATCGGAATATTCCCTATTTTGGAATATTTCTATACCATATTGAAATGTTTTAGGAATAGGGCCCAAATCTAAACACAGAATGCATTTATGATTCATATACACCTTATACACAGCCTGAAGGAAATGTTATATAATACTTTTAATAATTTTGTGGCTCAAACAAAGTTTGTGTACATACATGAAATTAATTTGTTTCATATACACCTTCTACACAGCCTATAGGTCATTTTATACTTTATTTTTTTATAATTTTGTGCCTTAAACAAAGTTTGTGTACATTGAACCATCAAAAAGAAAAGATTTCATTATCTCAGTCATGCTAAAAATATTCTGTATTTCGGAATATTTGGATATGGGAGACTCAACCTGTACTTTATGGCTATCTGCAGTACATAATTTGTAAAAGTGCATTTCTTACCAAATTTGGCATTATACCGGCATTATTAGATGACATCTTCAGCTGATTTGGACTGAGAACTGACACCTATTTTCTTAATTGGCAGTTAACCTCATCACTGCTGCAGATCATCTAGTTTTAAATAATTTGCAGTGTACTGCATCTTAGCAGGTAACCTCATCATTGCTGCAGATCATCTAGTTTTAAATAATTTGCAAAGTGTACTGCATCTTAGCAGGAGACCACTCTATCCTTAAACCATTCATTAACAAGAACAAATAGACAAAGTATAATCAACAAATGTAAGTTCACAATATCTACACTACAAGCAACTGCTGTCTGCATCACCTGAACAATCTTCACTGGCCTCTGCTTGCTCACTATAAGAACTTACACTTGCTAATATTTGTACTGACTCGCTCGTTTCACAAACAACTCATATCTTACTGTATTCAGTGCCAATTTCAGTTTATTTCTTAGAAATAATGTCTTCTCACCTCTTTTCCTTCCCTAGCCTGTCATCAGTCTTCTAATTCAGTTTACTTTAATATTCCATTTCTCCTCTTTTCCTCTGCTCAATAATAGTTTGGAATTTTGCAGGCACATTTTCCTCCATTGTACTATTACCTGTTTCTCTGCAAATCTCTTGTACTGTCTCTAACACTCATACTTTATTCCTACATCTAGTTTTCCTCCCCCTATTCAACTCATCCACACCACTATCATCCACTCATTGTCTACCTAATCCTCTGCTCTACCCCCTTTTTCCACTTATATCATTTCCCCCTTGTCTCCTCCACCTCCTCCTTCATCTCCCCTCGTCTGTCTGCCGTCCTCCCTCTCCTCTCCCACTACTATACTTTCATTCTCTTCTACCCCTCCTATGTCCTACTACCCCACTGATAATCCCTCCTCCAAAACCTTCTCTCCATGTCACCGCTCCCCACCCCCATCATATTATACTCCCTCCCTGCCAACCACCTACAGGTTCCGTCCCAGCAGTGGTCCCCGCACAATCTCTCTACTACATTCATCTCGACCACCCATATTAAACTCACCTTCTCGCTATAGCAACCCAAATAATCTAATTCACATCTCTCCCACAAACACTGCCCCTCTATCCTGTGCCCTCTGGAATGCCAGATCAGTATGTAACAAACTCGTACCCACCCACAACCTTTTCATCTCTAAAAACTTGCATCTCCCTGCCATTACTGAAACCTGGATTTCACCCTCTGACACCACTTCCCCTGCTACTCTCTCCTCTGGGGGCCTCATCTTCTCTCATACCCCTCAGCCTGGGGGTCGTCATGGTGGTGGGGTAGGGGTCCTTCTATCCCCCGGTTACTCCTACAAACTCCCACCCTCTGAACCATCTCTTACTTTCTCTACATTTGAGGTTCATGCTATACACCTCTTCCAACCAGTTCACCTTAGAGTAGCTGTCATCTACCGCCCCCCCTGGCCCTCCTTTCAAATTCATTGACAACTTTACTTCCTGGCTCACTCACTTTCTCTCCTCTGACCTTCCCTCTATTATCCTAGGTGACTTCAATAGTCCTATTGATATCCCCACAGAAGCCTCTGCCTCTAAACTCCTTACCCTCACATCTTCATTTGGTCTCTCCCAATGGACCTCCTCACCCTCCCATGTGAGTGGGCACTCGCTTGACTTGGTCTTCACTCACCGTTGTGATATTTCTGATTACTCCAATTCCCCATTCCCCCTCTCTGACCATCACCTTCTCTCTTTTAACCTATCCCTTTCTCTTTCCCTTCCTCTACCTCCTAAGGCCACCATCACTAAGCGCAACATTGAGGCTATTAACACCATTTCTTTTTCTTCCCAGCTTGTCTCACTTCTCTCCCCTATCCTGTCTCTCTCCTGCCCTGAACAAGCCATTTCCCTAAACAATACCTCCCTTACTTCTGCTTTGGACTCTGTTGCTCCGGCAATCACTATTCACCCTCGCAGATTTACACCTCAACCCTGGCATTCCAAATGCACCAGGCACCTGCAAAAGTGTTCACGAACTGCCGACCGACAGTGGAGAAGATCACGCTCTAAGGCTAATTTTCTCCATTTCAAATTTATGCTCTCATCATACAGTGCTGCCCTCTCCCTCGCTAAACAGTCATATTTCAAGAACCTCATTTCCTCTCAGTCCTCAAATCCCCAACGTCTCTTCACCACCTTCAACTCCCTCCTCCGCCCACCCCCTCCTCGCTCTTTGCCCTTGACTTTTCTACTTACTTTACATCTAAAATTTACTCCATACGTCAGGACATAATATCCCACCAGTCCCACTGCTATCCACCTCCTCCTTTCCCAGATCGCCCCACTCCTTCCATTTTACCGACTCTAACTTTCTTCTCCCCTGTATCTGGAGAGGAAGTAATGTCCCTCATCCAGTCCTCCCCCCCACCTTCCACCTTTCCCCTTGACCCTATCCCTTCACGTCTCCTCCGCTACCTCTCTCCTTGTGCCTGCTCCCACCTCCTTAAACTCTCCCTATCATCAGGCACTGTCCCATCTGCATTCAAACATGCCCTTGTCTCCCCCATACTAAAAAAACCTACCCTTGATTCTAACACTCTCTCCAACTACCGTCCTATCTCCTCCCTTTTGCCTCCAAGCTCCTTGAGCATGTTGTTTACAACCGCCTTACCACCTTTCTTTCCTCCCACTCCCTCCTTGACCCTTTTCAGTCTGGCTTCCGTTCTCTTCACTCCACTGAAACTGCCCTCACAAAAGTCAGCATTGACCTCCTTGCTGCTAAATCCAAGGGCCACTACTCTCTACTCATTCTCCTTGACCTCTTTGCTGCTTTTGACACTGTGGACCACCCTCTCCTTCTGCAAATCCTTCACTCCCTTGGTCTACGTGACACTGCCCTGTCCTGGCTATCCTCATACCTCTCTGTCCGATCCTTCTCTGTCTCCTCTCATGACTCCTCTTCTCCCCCACAGCCTCTTGCAGTAGGTGTTCCCCAAGGTTCTGTTCTTGGACCTCTCCTTTTCTCACTCTATACATCCTCACTAGGTGAACTCGTCAACTCTTTTAACCTTCAATATCATCTCTATGCTGATGATATTCAGATCTACCTTTCCTCCCCTGACTCTCTCCCTCCTCACTCGTGTCTCCAACTGTCTCTCTGCCATCTCTTCCTGGATGTCCCAGCGATTTCTTAAACTTAATATGTCTAAGACTGAGTTAATTATCTTCCCACCCCCTACATAACCAAACTTCCTGCCATTTCTTTATCAATTGATGGCACAACTATCTCCTCTAGCCCCAAAGTGCGCTGTCTTGGAGTTATCCTGGACTCCTCCCTCTCCTTCAAACCACATATCCAGAATCTCTCACAGTCCTGTCGTTTTCATCTTAAAAATATTTCCAAGATTAGACCCTTTCTCACCCAGGATGCCACTAAAACCCTCATAAACTCATTGGTCATCTCCAGATTGGACTACTGTAACCTCCTCCTATCTGGCCTCTCCAACTCCCTTCTCTCCCCTCTCCAGTCTGTCCTCAATGCTGGTGCTCGGCTCATCTTCCTCTCAAAATGCTCTGCATCTGCCTCCCCTCTCCTACAAGCTCTCCACTGGCTCCCCTTCCCTTTTAGAACCCAATTTAAGGTTCTCACACTCACTTACAAAGTCCTCAGCCATTCCTCTCCCATTTACATCTCTGATCTCATCTCCCTTCACTCTCCTGTCCGCCCTCTTCGTTCAACAAATGCATGCCGCCTCTCGTGCCAATTGATTACTTCGTGCCACTCCCGCCTCCTAGATTTTGCCTGCGCTGCTCCCCACCTTTGGAACTCTCTCCCGCTTCCCATCAGACTCTCCACCTCTCTTCAATCCTTCAAACGGGCTCTCAAGACCCACTATTTCATCAAAGCCTTCCAGCTCTCATCTTAACTTGCTGCTACATACTCCTTCCTCCCTGCCTACCCCATCTGTGTCACTCCTGTTTGTCTGCCCCTCCCCTTTAGAATGTAAGCTCCTATGAGCAGTGTCCTCTACCCTCTTGTGCTTCTCCTTACTCTAACTTTATCTACTTCTTACTCTTTACCAGGGCACCTAACACTTGGTTGCTTTGCATTGTTGCTTATCTGGGTGTTATGGTCGCGAATGTAGCAATGTATATTATCCATGCCCTGTATTGTACTGTACTGTAAGTGGATGTAAATCAACCTATTTGTTTATGTACTTTGTAAGGTGCTGCGGTACACTTGTAGCGCCATATAAATAAACGATAATAATAATAATGTCACCAGTCTTACCTGCTTTCTTCAGATAACTTTTGGAAAGTTTACTCTGTAGAAATTCTGCCATTTCTTTGTCCTCCTCTCTCTCCCTGAGGAGAGAGGAGACATAAAAGGAAATTTAACAAAGTACTAAATAGCTACTCTGCTTACACAAATGTGCCTAATTGTCAGCATAAGAGCTAACTTTTAAAAATTATTTTTGTTCTCTCATTACCCGACCACCACAACTCCCATATAACTGAAAAATGTAATGCATAGACAAATATTGGGGTGCTGGCGCTGAACTGGCTCCTAGGGTTGTCAGCCTAGTACTCTCATATGTGTACATCCACATCCCACTGGAGGCTACTTGTGTCACTTTTGTGTGTTTGAATGTTGTTTATATTACTCTGGTCTAAATGCAGCTAGAAATGTACATTCCTGCAGACGTTCAACTGAAAGGTGCTTATTGTGTTCCATGGAAAGTATTGGATGGCCACGGATTACAGACACCCCCTGAGTACAAATTAAAATCCTGTGAACATCCCTCTACATGTATCTTTAACACCCCCATCATTCTTATTAAAATTATCTAATCTCGCAAAACAACATTTTCCATATGGGAACATTCAGTCTAACCTACAAACAGCAAAAGTGCTCTCCCGATCCACCCAGAGCACCATCTCATCCTGCAAATCCATATGCTTCCCCATAAAAAACAGGTGCATTTGTGCAAGAACATAAATGTGAATACAACCCTTGTTAGAACAGACAGAAGAAAGTGATATAAAGAGCAAAGAAGAAGACATTATAAGAACAGCTAAGAAAAACCTGCACCCTCCTAAAAAAGGTACTATAGCAAGATACTTTTTCCTAAACTGCTTGTGTCTGAGAACATACTTTGATGTTAAATATGAGGACAGCTCACGGTCTTGTACAATTTTGGCATGTTATAATATAGCCCCCCAGAGAGGCCCTCTCTGTTCCCCTGAATAGATTTGGCTGGGAGGAAGAAAGGCACCTGCCAATCTTTCTGCACTCAAAGCTCCCGCTGCTGAACACAGTAATACTGTGAAGGTTTCAATTCCACTGTTGCTCGCCAACTAAATTAATTACGCGCCCAAATGTTGCGCTGGCAACAATCACAAGCTACTGTACCAGCAGGACAACCGCCTTCTTACAGCACTGGGGCTAGAGATGAGTATATAAACAGGTATTAGCAGGTAGGTTTGTAACATATAATGGAACTAGAGTGAAGCTGTGTGGAATTTTGTTGCAGAGCCGGCTTCTCCGATGCTAAAGTTCCAGCAACACAATGTTCTGATTTATCATTCCACACTGTAGTCCTAAATTTAGCTGAATTTTTAGTCTATAAACAGCTGGAATGAAAATGGTGTCAATTCTGATCTGTTGGGTGTTTGATATACCAGTAGGATATTCCATACAGAATGCTTAAAACCACCTTCCACCATAGAATCATATGAAAGTCCAAATCAGAATATTCACCTCATTCCGTGGAACAGTTTTAAAACCTTGGTTTATCTCTTAACTTTAATTATGGGTCTTATTCAATAACTTGGTGAAATGTAAACATAGGAATGTAACCCATAGCAACTAATAACACCTTTTGCTTTCATTTTCTGAGCTGTGCATGAAGAATTACAGTAATAACATGTCTAGTTGCTCTCTGTTACAGCACATTGTGAGGCTCCTCTGTCTGTTAAATGTATTTAGTTGTAAAGCCCATTTAAGAGCTAGGATTTTATAAAGTCATTTACCGTAACCTCTCAAACTCAACGTCATCTACTAAGAAATCTCGAGTCTCCACCAGTTTGTGGATACGATGCAGGAGCTCCTCCTCTTTCTGCCGGTCTTCCCGAGTCTTCTCCTTCTCTACAATAAGGAAAATTTTCAAGGTAAAGTATTATCCATTTCCTCTCACTCCTTCATTTTCTAAAGTGACTGGTAATAGTTTTTCTGTATACAGCCATGGCCAAAAGTTTTGAGAATGACACAAGTATTGGTTTTCACAAAGTCTGCTGCTTCAGTTTTTATGATGGCAATTTGCATATACTCCAGAATGTCATGAAGAGTGATCACATGAATTGCAATTAATTGCAAAGTCCCTCTTTGCCATGACAATGAACTTAATCCCAAAAACATTTCCACTGCATTTCAGCCCTGCCACAAAAGGACCAGCTGACATCAGGTCAGTGATTCTCTTGTCAACACAGGTGAGTGTTGACGAGTACAAGGCTGGAGATCACTCTGTCATGCTGACTGAGTTAGAATAACAGTCTGGAAGCTTTAAAAGGAGGGTGGAGCTTGAAATCATTGTTCTTCCTCTGTTAACCATGGTTACCTGCAAGGAAACACGTGCAGTCATCATTGCTTTGCACAAAAAGGGCTTCACAGGCAAGGATATTGCACCTAAATCAACCATTTATCGGATCAGAGAGGTTCAATAGTTGTGAAGAAGGCTTCAGGGCGCCCAAGAATGTATAGCAAGCACCAGGACCATCTTCTAAAGTTGATTCAGCTGTGGGATCGGGACACCACCAGTGCAGAGCTTGCGAAGGAATGGCAGCAGGCAGGTGTGAGTGCATCTTCACGCACAGTGGGGGGGAAGACTTTTGGAGGATGGCCTGGTGTCAAAAAGGGCAGCAAAGAAGCCACTTCTCTCCAGGAAAAACATCAGGGACAGATTGATATTCTGCAAAAGCTACAGGGATTGGACTGCTGAGGACTGGAGTAAAGTTATCTTCTCTGATGAATACCCTTTCATATTGTTTGGGGTATCTGGAAAAATGCTTGTCCAGAGAAGGAAAGGTGAGCGCTACCATCAGTCCTGTGTCATGCCAACAGTTAAGCATCATGAGACCATTCATATGTGGGGTTGCTTCTCAGCCAAGGGAGTGGGCTCACTCACCATTTTGCCTAAGAACACAGCCATGAATAAATAATGGTACCAAAACATCCTCCATGAGTTTGGCGACAAACAATGCCTTTTCCAGCATGATGGAGCACCTTGCCATAAGGCAAAAGTGATAACTAAGTGGCTTGGGGAACAAAACATCGAAATTTTGGGTCCATGACCAGCAAACTCCTCAGGCCTCAATCCCATTGATAACTTGTGGTCAATCCTCAAGAGGCGGGTTGACAAAAACCCACAAATTCTGACTAACTCCAAGCATTGATTAGGCAAGAATGGGCGGCCATCAGTCAGTATGTGGCCCATCATTTGATTGACAGCATGCCAGGGCGAATTGCAGAGGTCTTGAAATAAGAGGGTCGACAATGCAAATATTGACTCTTTGCATAAACTTAATGTAATTGTCAATAAAAGTCTTTGACACTTATGAAATGCTTGTAATTTTACTTCAGTATACCATAGTAACATCTGACAAAAAGGTCTAAAACCACTGAAGAAGCAAACTTTTTGAAAACCAATACTTGTGTCATTCTCAAAACTTTTGGCCATGGCTGTACATGTATACTCAGTACAGGATTTGTAGCATCAATGACCTATATCTGGAAATGACAACTTACTTTCCTTCAACCACATACAAAAGAAAAAAAAGCTACTTTTATTCCATCTTCTAACAAATAATTAACTGTTGCAACAGTAACAGGTAATATAGTATATATTTGTAGCATAATATATTGTATATTTCTAGTAAAGGAAGAAAGGCAATTTGTTTCTGGCACTATTTCTGTGGGGGCCTCAGTCTACCTGTTGTGCCCCAAACACCAGATTTCAGTAGACTTCTTTCTAGCTCCAATGGCTGGTGGTATGGTATGCTGGGACTCAGAGAGCCACAGTTTGCCTATCTATCTGGTATTAACTAGAATTACCACATTTTTATTCAACCCTACCTTGTTTGGAGACCAATTTCTGAAGCTCTTTCTTCAGACGAGTAATTTCTTGACACAGCTGAAAATCATCCATCCTATGCACAAACATGAGACACAGTAATACAGAAACATTAAAGAGATGTATTTAATTTGGCTACCTAAACACATATGCATACAGTAGTCCTCATTTTCTACAATTTGTCCTTGTAGGCTTTTAGCCATGAAAAAAGTATTAATTTTCTTTATAATTACCTAGCAGATTGCAATTTCTCCCATTTGTTAAATGTACTTGATGGTACCTGTACTTGTTTGGCCCATTCATGAACAATGAAATATGCGATAATTATCACCACTTTTGGGTGCATATAGAAGATCTGGTACATACGGACATGTACTAAGCAGGATCTGGTAAAAATTCTGACAGTCGTGTTGCTGGCACCGGAATCAGGCATCCCGTACCAAACCCATACTAAGCCTATAGCAATGAATTACTAATTTTGTGAAAAAAATTGTAAACTGCAATAGATATACGAGGATTATAAATATCAAGGATTTCAGGCATCTATGACATCTGTTGGGACATTTCTGTAGCGCCTTGATTGTGTATTCATTTTTCTAGATTAGTTAAAACCTGAGGATTTGGTCCACGCTGGGCAGCTCAGGTATTGCGCTTGGGGACATTCTCTCTTTTTCCTGGATACATGCTTTGCAATTTGTTGGAGCTGTATTCTGTGTCCATGTGATTCCATCTCTTCTGAATGTTCTCAACTCTTAATGGTGATTGCCCCCCCTCTCCTTCTTTCACCTCTTCACCCAAGTATATCTTTGTTGGTTTCATTTAATTGGGCACACCAGCAGTCTGCCTAGCCCAAATACACACAGTATTATATGCTTCCCCAATTAACTGACAATTGGAGCTCATTCAGACCTGCTCGCTCGCAGCGTATTTAAATTTTGCAAAGTGACGTCAAGGCAGCCGCTCGCTTGGCAAGGCATAAGCACTCCCACTATGTCTTGGCGAGCGATCACTTTGTGTTTAAAGACACCCACCAGCCTGTCTTTAGCCACCCACTTGCGTATGTCATCTCCAGGAAGTATATTCAACCATCGGTACATCGGGTTACATCGGATCTGGCCGCAGCGCTTGCGGTTGACTGTACCCTACCGCAAGTACTGAGAGCACTTCAGTGTATTTTTCAACCAGGTAATGTGTACTATGACACTGCCTGTTAATTATGCACGCACCAGAAACGGCGTGGAAACTCTGGCACGCCTGCGTCCGCAACTCCACTCCCCCGTTACTACTGCCCTGCCCCTGTTACCACCCATAAACGGCCTCTCCTTCCACTGGGCTGTCTTTGCAGGGCGAGCGAGCAAAATCCAATCGCTTGTATTAGTTAGCACACGTGCATTGCGAACTACACGCATGCGCATATTAGAGAACATCATCTGCAACGAGCGGCCGCTTGCTAGCGAGCGGGTCTGAATGAGCTCCATTGTGTACTGATATATACTTTTCTTCAGCATCCTTTACATGTTTGGTTATATGCTAGGTGTGTGCCTTCTGTTAATTTATGCTCTTTCCCATAGTGCACAGGTTCCCAACTCGGAAATTTCAGTCAAGGTTTTAGGATATCCATGCTTGAGCACAGGTGACTTAATTAGTACCTGCCAATTTGATTTAACCATCTGGACTCAAGCATGGTTATCCTTAAAACCTGGACTGTAATGGCAGAGTTTGGGAAACTGTGCCAAAGGGAATGGGGTCAAATTTGTCTTGCCCTGGAAACGTGCGGGTATTATCAGGTTTATGCATATCTTAAGGGACATTACTCAGCGGTCCTTTCCTGACTGCTATGACATATATGATCTCCCCCTTTCCTTCCAATTCCAGTTCTAACATATATGTTTATTCAAGCTCATAATAAAACCTCCAAGCTCTGGCCTCTCACTCCTTTTGAATGGAAGTGCATATACTCAGTGGAACAATCTCTTACTTTATCATACCACGCTGCCCCCCATAAGCCCAGCCCCTGGAAACATTTGCAGATGCCGGAGAGCAGGATTTGGATACCACTTTATCAGGAGGGATGATCACTCACCAGACAAGATGTTGCCAAATTGTCTGTTAAAGTGGCTCTCAGAGAAAACACTTTCCAAAATGTATACAAGGTGGTATTTAGTCCCCTGTAAACTACAGAAAATCTTTACCACAACATCCAACCTGTGTTGGAGATGCTGCAGAGTAATTGGTATATTAGTGAATGTGTGGCGGGACTATTTTCAGATTGCAAGCTTTTGATATAAAATTGCAGATCACATAATACTACTTCTTGGCACTGTGATTCCCTCTTGTTATGTTACGGTCTTATCCCATAAAAGCACTCAGTAAGACCAAATAGAGATTACTACTACTATTACAAACCCGCAATGTATGTCCCAAATCCCCAGAGAATAGAACATCTGACCCCCCCCCCCAATAGAAAACTCAGAACTCCCAAAAGCTACAATGCATTAATTTCCCATATCTATGAACCTTGGTATTCACGTAACTTTCTGATCCATGGAGAGTCATAGGTTACCCTGACTCCTCCCAAAATAGGTGAAAGTACTCTTATTTGACAACCTGCTTCTTTTATCTGGACAGGCAGGCCATCTGCATGCCAGAGTTTCTTTGCCCCATTCACCACCTTTGCCACATTTAAATAAAATACAACTTCAGGACTATGGGGCATATTTAGTAAAGAGTATTTGAAGGATAGCCGCTTAAAAAAAGCCATTTTCGGGGATACCCACAATTATTAAAGAGCCCCAGAATTTATCTTGGAGGGACAACAGCAGATACTGTATCGCAGATATTAGAGGTGGTCCCTTTCTGACCAGAAAAGCAGTCCACATAAATTTCAATGGGGCTGCTATACTGTCAGATTTACCACGCTCGTTCCGGAGCTTGGCCCTGGCAGTTAGTGAAATCTTCAGATGGCATTAGCCTTTGCAGCCTATAGACTTCCTTACAGAAAAAGTACCAAAGAGGGATCCTCCGGATTCCTCCCTGCTCACACATGCGTGATCAGCAGATTGCATATGCTGAACCGCGCATACGCATTGTAAGGGGTGGTACTCTTTATTTCTTTGTGTAAATAAATCTTTTGGACTTTGGAACTCCAAGTAAGCTGAGCGGACTTCACAATTATTTTGCTTTTAATAATTGGGGGCTCTAGGAAAGGTATCTCATCAAATCTACTCATAGACCAGGGGTGGGGAACCTTTTTTCTGCTGAGGGCCATCTATATATATATATTATACATATATATATATATATATATATATATATATATATATATATATACACAACATTATTTGCCGTTTGGTGCAGGCCACACCCCCAACGTGTGATGTCACATGGGGCAGGGCCACAATCACCAGTGATTACAGCAATGCCCGGAGCATCCTGAGGATGCTCCGGGGAGCTGTAAGTGCAGTGATGTGACCGTCTGAAGCTTCCTAAGGATGCTCCAGGCGTCACTGCTGCATAGATTCTAGTGGCAGGGTACCATTCTAGGCACCCTGTAAGCCAGATGAGGCTAGCAGATAAAAGCTGAGAGGGCTAGACAAAATTATTCCGTGGGCCTTATATGGCACCCGGGCCTGAGGTTCCCCTTCCCTGTCATAGACGAATGGAATTTGAAGTATCAAAAAGGGTGGAAGACACATCACAAAAGGTAAGAACAATTTGTTCTATATCTTAAACCATCTGTGTTGATACACCAAATTCCTGCTTTGTGAGTTGAGAAGATGCAGAGAAGAATTCGGGAAGAAGGTAAAATAAATTGCATAGTCTGCGTAGATATTTGCTGTATTTTAAAATAATTTTCTGCCTCATAGTTACGTTGCCATCAGAATTGTATACAGTAGCTCAGTGTTTCAAATTCCACCATTTATTGTTCCTGTGCAGACTTGCTAGGCAAGTTAATAAGCACATGAAAACATTGAGCCAGGACACAGACAATAGAATATGTGGCCTTCTAAAGGTGGGCACACACTATACAGATATATCTGCAGATCAAGTGATCTGCAGATATATCTGCAAATGATGGTAGCTCATACACACTAAACGGCCATCATCCGTGTCTGGCTGCGGGTCCCGTCCCCCTCCTTGCGGCTGCCGCTGTGTGTGTAGACCGCCCGTATACACTTGCCGATGGACAGATATGTCTACCGACGGGCAGCAGATATATTGGCCGATCAATTGATCTGTCCGTGTGTACCCAGCATAAGAGACTGAAACTGACTCATAGTTTAATTTTTATCTTTGTCAGTATATCTTTTGAATAGAAAAGATATCTGACGGTTTCTCAGCACAAGGGTGGGAGCAACTTTAAGGTAAGAATCTAAATCGTTCTCTTAAAGTGCATCTGGTGCTGGCAAGCCAAATTCCTGCTTGTGGGAAAGGATGCTGATGTGAACCTGGGACAAAGGTAAAAATGTGTTTTACATAAGTCCTATTATTTTTATGTGAAGAGGTTGTGTACTTAAATTGCATGGTGATGTTCAAGCGTAAGCGGCTGAATCTTTAAGTTACGTATATACTGCATTTACTGTTTGCCACTAAATTCAAACGTTTATATTTGTTCTGCTATAGTATAGTATACTGAAGTAAATTGTTAGAAGTTTATGGGAATTAGCTACCAGCAAAAAAAAAGTGTGTATGTGAATTAAGAAAAGTGTGTTGGAGATATTGTTAAAAGTGGAGGTCACGTCGCTTTAGAAACGTGGGATACCCATGTGAGGTATTGAGCTGAATGCCCAGGGAAGAGGCATTTAGTTTTTTAAATACACAAGATACTGTATGGATTAGAAGTATTTTTGTTGTGTTGTGAGGTTAGATTAGCTTGAAAGCATATTTCAGAAACGCAAGTGGTTAAGGAAAGTGTTTTAATCGGCTTGAATTGTTTACAACAATCATCAAAGCTTGCAGTAAATAGTACCAACGAAAGCAGGTGATTGGTCTGGCTCAGAGACAAGAAATTGTAACTGACTGACTGTACCAGTCTTTAACAGGGTGTGTCAGGGACCACGCTGGAAAGCACCTTGAAGTTGGCTTGGTTTGCACCCAGTTGTGAAGAGTGGAGGACACGTCGCTTAATAATGTAATGTGAGCCCGCAGACGTGCACCGTGGTCTGTTTGCATACGGCAGGAATAGTATCTTCCGCTATGGGAGCGAAGAAGACGCAGCAGGGACAAATTGTGACCGATGTACACGTCGAATTAGGGTCAGCAAGGTATATTATGAATAAAAAGTATGGTGTGAATGCAACACTGTACTGTGATAAGCGAATGAAACTGACTGCAAAATGTGTGAAACCATTTCCTAATGTTGGTAGCTTTGACCCAGAAATATTGAGCTCAGTTAAAGATAAGATTTGTATGTTAAGATTGCTGAAGTTGCAACTTAAAAATGATACGTGTTTCAATTTGTGGCTACATGAGGGCAGTATATGGTGCCATACTGGTATGAACTGACGCAGTTGGTTACAAAAGTCACAAGTGCACCACCTCTGCCATATGCAGATGATGGCTTAAGTACCGTTGATAAGAAAGTTAAATGTAATTTGTATCTGGTGTTGGAAAAAGAAAAATATAATGATTTTGATGAAGACAATGAACCCGCTTTCATTTCTGCTGTTTCTCATGTCATTCAGTTACAGGAGTGCCCACACAGGAGGGGAGGGGTAGTTTTGCTTCAGAGGCCATTGTTGGGGTTCATGAGGTGCTCTCAGATGCTAATAAACCAAGGAGCATTCATGCTACTAAAACAATAGTCCCTGCAATTAGCATAAACAATAGTAGACCTGCAGGACTACACACTGTATGCACAATAGTTGTTCCTAATGGTAAGGTGGACAAGGAGGGTGTGATCCCAGTTACAAATGCAGCTATGCATTGTACTTGGAGTAGGGATGTGCAGGCTCGGGTTAGTTTAGATTTTCTTGCCAAGTTCGGATTTTTCCTGCCAAAAATCGGGTCTCAGAAAGAGGCAAAACTTCATCTTTCATGGACTTTTGTCCAGGAATGATGATGTTTGTCCATGAAAGATGACGTTTTGCCTCTTTCTGAGACCTGATTTTTGGCCAAAAAAATCCGAACTTGGCGGGAAAATCCGAGCCTGCACATCCCTACCTTGGAGTAGGTCTGAATCAAGGTCAATTATTACTGAATTCCCAGATCCTTGGAAAGATCTAACAAATTGTAAAAAAAAAAAAAGTATTAAGGATTTGGGTAATGCCCATGAACCCACAAATAAAGATTTGAGAGTAGTAGTAAGGGCATGTCTTCCTCCCACAATTAATGTGCAACATTTTATTGAGGATAGTCAACTGGGGGAAGACAAACATTTAACTGATGAGAATAATCAGGCAAAAATTATTCGCATTGACACCCAGTTAAAAATGTACTTCCCTGTAGTTGTTGATTGGCATAAGATTTTCTCCATAAAGCAAAAAGATAATGAAAATGCTTTAGAGTATTTCCATACAGCTTTGTTGGGTATGGCCAAGTATACAGGAATATCTGACATAAAAGATCATGTGAATCAAAGGGAAATTACTGTTTTAATTCTTTTTATCAAGTTATGTATCCATCCTTAGTCATATGGATGAGTTATTGTTATGATCATTATTGTCTTTCTTGCCTAACGCTAAAACAATTGTTTTATCTCTTGCAAGGAGGACACAAGGTATAAGGATAAGCTACAGTCATGCCGGTCAATGGAGAAATATTTGGGACATGTCTGACCCAGGGGACGAGACACTTGACACCAGGCAGGATATAGGAAAGACACAGTGATCTGATAGCACTATTATAGATGATGTGGGTTGGCAGAAGACAATACTAATGCCAACTAAAAGATAAGCTTTGATGTCATATATGAAGTTGCGGTCCTATGACAGATTACAATCTTGTTTTATTTTTATGACAAACCAGTAGAACACCACACAAAGGACTACTGACAACCAGGGGGCGGCCCTAGCCCAAATTTTTTGGTAAGCAAGTATATTTTTTGGCGCCCCCCTATGCAGTGCCCCTTTTACAGTGCCACCGGTAGTGGTCACCCCTGTGCAGTGCCCCTTGTGCCCCCAGTAGTAGTCCCCCTATGCAGTGCCCCTTTTACAGTGCCCCCAGTAGTGGTCCCCCCTGTGCAGTGCCCCCAGTAGTATTCCCCTTATATAGTGCCCCAGTAGTACTCCCCCTTTATGCAGTGCCCCCAGTAGTGGTACCCCCTATGCAGTGCCCTTTACTTAGTGCCCCTAGAAGTAGTCCCCCCCTTGTAGTGCCCCCAGTAGTAATCCCCCCTTTTAGTGCCCCCAGTAGTAATCCCCCCTTGTAGTGCCCCCAGTAGTATTCCCCCCTTGTAGTGCCCCCAGTAGTATTTCCCCCCCCTTGTAGTGCCCCCAGTAGTATTTCCCCCCCCTGTAGTGCTCCCAGTAGTAATCTCTCCTTGTAGTGCCCCCAGTAGTATTACCCCCTGTAGTGTCCCCAGTAGTATTCCCCCCCTAGTAATCCCCCCTTGTAGTATTCCACCTTCCCCCGCCCCCCGCAGTAAAGACGTAGTAAAAATAAAAAACAAACCACTTACCTGAAACCCGCTTCTACTCCTGGTCCCGCCGCCGATATCAGCTCCTCCGTCCGCCGCTTTGCATTATGGGAGTGATGTCACGTCATGACATCACTCCCATTACCCACTGCGAGAGCCGGAAGATGTCCGGCTCTGGCAGTGGGAGCAGCAGCCGATGAGAGTCTGTCTGACTCTCATCAGCTGCTAAAGCAAACACACAGCTGCCGGCGCCGGCGGCTGTGTTTGTGCTGTGTAGCGCTGACCGAACTCCGTCCGGTCAGCGCTACACGCGTGGTGCAGCTGTGTCACAGAGACACAGTCTGCCCGCGGCCCGCATGGTACGCAGCTGAGGCGCCCTTCACTATGAACCGGCCCTGCTGACAACCATACAACTGCCACTGGCAGCGACAGATATAAATTGTCTAAGCACTTGTATATACTGTATAGGGATTACATTTATTAGGACAAGGAGAGCTGATGAGGTTGCAAAGAGAGCGGCAGCCTCACCTATAGCTCAGTTGCCAAGAATCCAGGCAACCGATTTAATGTTTCTTTTTAGACTCTCAGGGGGCGATTCAATTGTTTTTTGGGGGCGTGCTAAATTAATGAGCGCCCAGTTTGCTATTCAAATGTTCTGGGCGCTCATTAATTATCGCCCTCTACGCCGACTAAAAGACAAGGTTTAGCCATCTAAAACGGCTAAACCCGTCTTAATTCCTGGTTAGGGTGCACTATCTGCGGTTAGCGCGCCCTAACCAGGGTGTTTCAGTCACATTTCTGCTCGCACACTCCTGAGTGAGTGCAGAAATTCCGCACCGGCGGCTATCGCGTCCCGACAGAGCAACAATTGAATTGCTCTGTCAGGCGTCTAAAAAAAAAATCCACCGGCAGAACAATTGAATCGCCCCCTCAGCATACTGAAACTGATTAATATGCAAGATTTGTGTTATCACAGGGGACTCATTCTGGCCCAGGTAATACAAATCGACTTCATTCAAGTAGTATAATGTGAAAATTTGAAATTTGTGTTTGTTTGGATGAATTTGTTTTAATTGGGTTATAGAAAGATAAGTTGAGTGAGGTGATGACTGAGACAGGGTAAGTATGGCAAGAAGCATTGCCACTAGTATTACAAAAGTATCAGAACCACCCCTAGGCCAAACCTTAACCTGTCACCATTGGATATATTTTATTTTTGTTGGACAGACAACCTTGAACTGTGATAATGAAATGACTGTCAGGTACACCATGGGTGTTGTGAGAAAGCAAACAAGACGATAACAGATGAGTTTAAATCTTCTGGCTTTGATCATGTTGGGCACTAACGGTCATGTCAGTGTTCCTGGAAAAGAAGGTAATAGTTAAGAAATTTCTTGAGTTCTGGTTGCTTAACAGATTATTAAGAAGGACCATAACAGGTGTTGATGACCACTACTACTTCATTGAGAGTTGCTGAAAGAGACACCTGGATCCGAGTGAATCCGAACAAAAGGAGAATAAGAACAAGAAAAGGGAGAAGTGCTCTCACTATTTGAGATTCTTTTCCCAGCAACTTAAACTTGCATGAGGGCAAAGCAACTGAACTAAATATGAAGAATAACCATTACAGCATGAACGTTTTCCTGTCTCTTCTGTGTACTTTTTTTTGTTTTGTTTTTTGTTCTTTTTAGCTGGCACCATTTTTGATCTGACACCAAAGTGGAACGTCCTGGAGGTGGCTCTGATAAAGATTTCATGGGAAAATACATGGAGAGGTACACAAGATCAGGCCATGACCGAACTCAACTTATAACTAAGAAAACGGTACATAAATCAGGAAAATATTAGTAAATAAAGTGTACAACATGTTTGGTTTTGGAAGAATGGGACTTAGATTACAACAGAGGATACCAGAGGAACAGGTATAATCTAAGTATTGATGTAGAAGGGAACATGCTGTCAGCAGATAAGGGTGTTAGCAACCAATAGGTATATTGTGTATAATTTTTGGATAATCAAGGTATTATATTTGTCTGAAGTATATTATGAGTGGTTGTGCTTTTCCCCAAACTCTGAAGGAGTGTTGTAAAAGAGAAGGTATCATTGAATGCGATGACATTATGGCCCTCATTCAGAGCTGTACGCTCTGAGCAGAGCGCACGCTCTGAATGAGGGCCGGCCTCCATAATTATGGAGCGTCCTCCTGGACACTCGTATAGCTGTGGGTCACCACCCACAGCCTATACGAGCGTGCAGTTTGATGGCCGCGATGGTCTTGACCATCGCGACCATCGCCACTGCGTGCCGGAGCCTGCGGTTGAGGTTTTCAACAGCGAGGCCCGGAGTGATTTTGGCTCTATCAGAGCCAAAATCACTCCCACTGACATCACTAGTGATGTCAGTGGGCCGGCTTCTGACGGTAGGCGTTCCCTTGGGAACGCCCCCGTCAGGGAGGCACGCCCACCAAAGGGGGCGTGCTGTCAATCAACATCGACAGCACGCCCCCTTTGATCAGACACAACGAGCGAAGGAAAGTCCTTCGCTCGTCGTGTCTGGCGCATGCGCACGACGGAGCTCCCGCCGTCGTGCGCATGCGCAGTGCACAACATCGACCCACTTGCGAGCGGACAGCCGCTTGCGAGTGGGTCTGAATCAGGCCCTATGTCTCATAAAAGGTACATTAATACTGATCATTTAATTTAAAACTAATCCAACACTGAATGGTACTGAATTACCTAACATCAGTGAATGGTGGATATTGTATTACCTTAGAGACAAAATTTGGGACAAAATGTTGCACAAATGAAATGAGATTTTAGGAGAACTCATAATGCTTCATTGGCACAGGTGGGAGAAGACATAGCAGGCTGGTTCTCTTGGTTGTATCCTGCAAAATACTTTTAGCATGTGGGTAAAAGACGTAATGCCTACATCAATCATATTGATTATATATTTTTCTTAAAACTATATCATTTTAAGGTGTGTTAGAAATATGTTCACGGGCATCAACAACCAAACTAATCACCCTGGTATAGAAATAGATGTTAGGGTTCCAATAAAGTATAACAACACAGAACTGGACAATCTACAATATGATCCTACATTGAAATTCTGAAAAGAGTGATAGTTTATTGAAAAGAGTTGACTGTCAAAGCTAAAATACTGAAACTGAATGAAGTACAATAAAATACAACACTTTCTGTATGTTATTGTAAATATTATTTTCATTATAAGTGTAATTATCTGTTTTCTATCCAATTTGTATAACTGTATATTGATGTTTAGTCTTATTTTAATCAGCATTGATATGTATTGTTTTATAGATAAATACTGAATCTCTGCTGTAAATATAAATTTAATATTATTGATGTAATGTTCTAGATCCCTTTATTTGCAGTTAAGCAATGTAATATGCTGCCCCTGAGACTCTATTTCCCCTCGCCATGATACTATAAAACAAAGGAAATCCAGCATGGGATAGTCATCAGGCTTTATGAAGATCCGGCCGCACACACAAAGTAGAAGGTCCTGACCTATCCAACGTGGAGTACACACAGATCCCTGCCTGTACCCAATGATGTTATTCCCTAATGACTATTTGAATGTGAACCTATAAATTGTACTGTAGTGACCTTTGGAAGTCAGTGCATTCAGAATTGAAGCCTTGTGTTGTGCCAACCACGCATGCACATTGTAAGGGGCGGTACTCTTTTTATTTCTTTGTGCAAATAAATCTTCTGGACTTTGGAACTCAGAGTAAGCTGAGCGGGCTTCACAATTATTTTACTTTAATAGATTATATATTGGCATATTTGAGATTGAAATGTGCTCTCACTATTTGGCTGCTAATGCTGCATATTTCTGCTGCTTATGAATTGCTGAGGAGAATAGAGTGATGGCTTGTTGCTAGGAAAACGCCACTTTCCCCCTACATCACAGTACCTTTTCACAGCTTACATGTGACAGGCTTAATCAGTATGAGAAACCTATCTTTTATCTCCACGGGGTACAAATTAGTATGCTGCAGTAGAAGTGTCACCCAATCTGCCTTTTTTTAGAATTTAAGCACATCATTTTTGAACAAGCAGCTTATTCCTTTGTGGCTTGTTAGCACATTCCACCCTTGTTGCTTCCTATTGTGATAGACTGCTTAATAACGACTGGTTTCATCTGCAGTGCAGCAAAAGACACTGCACTTCCCAATAAGGATAGATTATAATTAGTCTGAAAAAGATGCATACACCTGGAACAGAGATCATCCGCAGAGCTGTCTGTAGGACATCTTCAATTTAAACCCTAACACATGCCGCCCTAACAAGACTAGTTAGTGGTGTGCTGTTAAAGCAGGACAGGTCCTCATTGCTCTGCATCCCGCCTGTTGCTAGGCAACCTCTGGAGATGGGCGAACAGTGACTCATCTCGCGGTGACTCACACCTGCGTTCCTGAGCTTCTAACAGAATGAAGGATGCCCATTTAACCCCTTCCCTGCCATTATTAAGCCCTGAGGCACAAACATCTGAAATAATTACACTGGTAGTATATCATATTCGGTCTTATCTGATAAAGTCACTAGAAGCTGCTGTAGTGATGTATGATATATTGTTGAAAAATATATTTTAAATAGAATTATACAGTTTGGTTCACAAGAAAAAAAAATGCAATTTTTATTTCCTGTGATTTTTTTCTTGTGAAATGATTTAACCCCTTTGCTGCTGAGCCTATTTTGGCTGGTCATATTCTAACATCAATATCAGTAATTATTCTTGCAGTACCCACACAATTTATATTTTTGAATTCATAGAAACTAGTATTAGTGTACATAGTTCTCCTCACATGGCAATCAGAATCTACCCAAAATATGCAAACATGTTATTTATTATTTATTGAAATTGCAAGAATGTATACTAAAAGCAAATGTGTGTATTATTTTTCTAGGGTTGGGTACGGGATCCTGGCGGTCAGAAAACTGACAGCGGCATCCCGACAGTCAGAATCTTGATGCCTGCAGGTAAGTCCCCCTACCTAGCTCCTAACCCTCCCCTTAACTCTAACACACCTTTCCTGCAGCCTAACTCTAACCCCCCCCCCCCCCCCCGCAGCCTACAGCTGGGTACACACTGGCCGATCAATTGATCAGCCAATATATCTGGTGCCCTTCAGCCAGTGTGTACCAGCGATATGTCTGTGAACGACGTCGTTCACAGACATATCGTGTCGGCTGTGCTGCACAGCTGATGGACAGATATATCCGCAGATCGCCCGTACACAAGCAACGGCAGCTGTGGGGAGGTGGGCAGACATGCCCCCGCCCCCTGGCCAGCGGGACCCGGGGCCACAAGCAGATGATGGTCGTTCATTGTGTATGAACGACCATCATCTGCAGATATATCTGTATATAACTCTCCCCCTAGTGCCTAAACCTTGCCCTCAGTCAGGGCTGGACTGGGGCACTTCTGGCAAATGCCAGAAGGGCCGATGGATCAGTCCGGTCTTAAAGCATGGCCGAGCAGCTCTGTCTACCTGCGTTCTGGTATACTGAGAGACGGGGGCGTGCCACAAGGCCAGGCCCCTGTGACCTACAGGACGCCCCTGTGAGATTTAACCACGGAAGATGAGGTCACACCCATTTTACCCTAGCACACGCTCCTGAGGCGCGCGCCCAGAGAGGACTGCCAGGGCTGATCTAGAGCCACAGTAGATCCCTGCTCTCCAATCGCAAGTTTAAAGCCTAGTAATGTGACAATAAAAATTGCTATGGGCAACAACTCCCCTCCTAAACACCCGCACTTTAGTAAATATACCCATGTGTGTCATTTATAATACAGATACATTTGTTGACTTTTTAGGGCATTACTTTTGCAAGCCACTGTATGTAACACTCTGGCTCTCAGGGAACAATAACAGTGCATGATATTCCATACTCCATGCTGAAGCGTAAGTGCATTCATTACTGACTGAAGCATTTTAAAAGATCTACAGGTGTTACAAATCAATTCACTTGTGATTTAATGACGAGACCTGGAAAACATGCATTGATAGGGTTTCCTGCGGACTGAAGTTGAGAAACACTGTTCTCATACATAACATTGCAAATACTTTTGTGGCCTTCTTCTACCAGCACGCCTGGGAAATGTGGGAATTTGCTTTACCTTAATTAGTAGCTAGGTCCTCATCCGGAAGACTCTCTATACAATCTCTATTTCTGCAAACTAGACTGTACTCACATGTATCGAAGTTCAGACTCTCTCCTGACCAAAATCTCCCGGATCCTCTCAATCTTAAACAGCTCATCTTCAATATCATCTACGGTGGTTGTGGAATCTGCCATTGATATAACGTCTTCACCTGGGAAAAGAGGTATTAGGGCAGAAAAACATGGCACTATCACAATTGATATAATTTTATTGTATACATTTGTGGCAATTAAATCATCCTTTATGTCCAGCTGCACCCATTATGGCTTATTATGTTAGGGAATATCCACTCATTTTCCTGCACTCCTCTATGGGGTACAAAGGAAAATGAGTGATGTTACAGATGTAGCCACATAAACCTATCCTGAAATCGCACAATACAGTATAGCACCATTGGGCACACAACAGACTCTGCGACTGAGCCACGCCATGCCACTTTTTCTTATAGTACATCTCTCACTCAGTCGCTAAGTACTTAGGACCTGATTCAGAGATGTACGCTATTGTTGCCACTGCTGCATTTTTGTACGCTGCAGCTATGCGAACATATGCAAATGTTGCAGCCGCCAGAAGATGTATTAGCAAACTAGCATCTGCATAAAAAGTGGCGACATCTGCGTACAAAGACGCAGCATCAGTCACAGATCATTTGATTATCTGAGCCCTGAGTAAGCATATGGTCCCGCAGAATGGCTGTGGGAACTGAGTCATATTTCTTCCGTACAGGATCGCAGTCGCAGGGTGTGACACGCCCCCAAAATGGTTGCAACATGCATGCATTCTTTGCCGCCACTCCCCGTTACCTCCCCCAAACGCTCCCTGACTGTCAATCATACTGAGAGTAGATTGTTGCTGCAAGCAACTACAGTAATGTACATGCGCAGTGCGATTTAGACACATGCGCAGTTTACTGATAATCGTTCAACTCCATAGCATTCAATTCCATGAACAGTGCACAGAGCGCTCGCTCTGAATCAGGGCTGGGCTATTTTTTTTTAGAACTGCCTCCTGGCCGCTCGCATAGCTGTGGGTGACCACCCACAGCTATAGCGAGCGGCCAGGAAGATGATCGTGATGGTCAAGACCATCGCAACCATCGTGCTTGCGACGAGACCCTTGTGGTAGGGTCTCGTTGCCTCAAGCCCCAGAGAGATTTTGGCTCGTGATGTCAGTGGGGCCGCCCCCAAACGGAGGCGTTCACATGGGAACTCCTCCGTTTGGGGAGCCACTCCCCCGGCCCGCCCACCAAAGGGGACGAGCTGTCACTCAACATCGACAGCTCGCCCCCTTTGTTGCGAAACCTGAAGCGACAGAGTGCCTGTCACTATCCGGGTCTCGCGCATGCGCATGACGGAGCCGGCTCCATCGTGCGCATGCGCACTGGCCCACCATCGACCCGGTTGCGAGCACACAGCGCTTGCGACCGGGTCTGATTCAGGCCCAGTTTTAGTGACTTAGGGCCTGATTCAGAGATGGACGCAAAATGCCATCGCTGCTGCGAACCCGTACTCAGCTGCTGTATTAAAATATGCAGATGTCACAGCCGCTTGGATTTGTATTGAGATGCCCACTTGCTGCATCTGAAGTCTACCGCTTATGTACAAAGACGCAACCATCGAACGTACATTGGTCGATCATCAACCTTCTGAGTAACCCTATAGCCACGCAGAACGGCCGACGGATTTAAGACACCTTAACAACTGCGTGCGACACCCCGATCCCCCTGAAACGGTCGCAACACACCTGTGTTTAAGTTGCTACCACCCCCATTACCGCCCACAAACGATCCCTGGCTGTCCATCACTTTGCAAATTTGCTCTGCGATTACCATCACTGGACCATAGTGGCACATGCGCAATGTGACTCCGATGTGTTCGCAGAAGAAAAACCATTGCCCATTTGCAAAAACCAACTTTGCATCCATCTCGGAATCAGGCTCTTAGTACACTATTAGCAAATTAAGATCCAAAATTCAGGAACAAGTAGGTAGTCTGGGTAAAAAGGCAATAGAGAGAGGTCCTACACTATAGGACCCCTGCCTTTTGCCTTTTCACCCAGATCACGTACTTTTTCCTGAATTTTGCATCTTACTTTGCTAATCGTGTACTGTCACGTTTGTGTTTGTTCTTGGAACTGGACTGGAGTTCTGGGCTGGAATGGGATCTGGGGCGAGCGCCTAAAACCTGAGAGGCCTTAAATAGTTACTGCAAGTGCCGTAGCTAGTGTGCCCGGTGCTGGCCACGCCCCCTCCATATGACATAATGTGGAGGGGGCGTGGCCTGCACCCGGGAGCGGATTATTACAGCAATGCTGTAAGTGCAGCGTTGTGACCGTCTGGAGCATCCTAAGGACGTTCCAGGCGGCACTGCTGCAGAGATTCTGGCAACAGGGTGCCATTACATGCACCCAGCTAGCCAGATGCAGGAGCTGTGGGTGAGCGGTGCTGCCGCACCGCTCGAACACCCCTGGATACGAGCCTGGTTCCTGCTCATGATTTGGACAGAAATATGAAGTGTATGGGGTGCACTTGTGTGTTACGGGTAGGAAAGATATGGCTGCCGGAGACTAAAGGCACTTGCGGGAAAGCCAGCTTGATTAGAACCAGATGACAGGCGCTTGAGGCACACGTGCAGATAGACTTGATAGGATGAGCTTCGGTATGTCAACCAGGCTAGAACCATTAGGAGCACTGGAATGGGACCGGATTTATGGAACACTAGAATGGGACTGGATTGCAGGATCACCAGAATAGGACCGGAATGCTGGAACACTGGAAAGGGACCAGATTGCTGGAACACCAGAATATGACTGGAATACTGGATCACCATAATGGGACCAGAGTACTGGAGCCAGTAGTGCAGCAAGGTGGAAAATACAATTGGAGTTTCTGGGCTGAGATTAGAAATCTGCAGGAGCTCACTGAATTAGCACACAGCTAGGCTATGAATTTAGACAACATTGCACTGACAAATGCTTAGTGCTGGGAGAATCCTTATACAACCCTGGCTAGTCAGGGATTGGCTGAAGGTGTCACATGATAGCATACTGGTCTCCTGTTGGTGGATGGAGTGTCACCTGATTCAGGCTGTCATGGTGGCACCCTGCATTCTGGGTAGAGAAGATGGACTTGACCCCTGCGGAGGGTTTGGGAGCGGACTGGCGGGTGGGTGCAGGCATGAGCATGGTGGTGGAAGTGTAAGCGGGCAGGATTGTGGTGGCAGGGAGGGCGGGGGTATGAGTGTGGCTTTTGGTGTCACCCCCTTGGAGGGTGTCACCCGGTGTGGCCCACACTCCCTTGTGATTCCACTGCACCAAACTGGATGCCAGGGAGACTGCAGGAGGTGAGAAGAAGCACAGCACATTCATCTAAGTCGCACGGCGCATTCTTCCAGGTGCCTCTGCAATGTCGCTTGCAGAGAGGAATTAGACGCAGAGTGATTCACAGTTAGTGTGTGGGTGGTAGTGGAGGGGTGGTTAGAAAACTGCAAGCACGTCGCAACAGTTTTATAGGAGTTTCGCATCCAGCGACTGCGTCTTAGTTCAGTCGGCCATTGTGAGTATCCATAGGGTTACTCAGAAGGCCGTTGATCATCTGATCTGTGACCGATGCCGTTTCTTTGTGTGCAGATGCTGTGACTTTTCCTGGCAGCTGCAACATTTGCATATTATCTGACAGAATCTACGTCAAAAGACGCAGTGGTAACAGGATTAGCGTACAACTCTGAATCAGGACCTAAATCAGAGACGTACATAAACCTGTTGTTTACACACACATCTCTGCCCCAAACTCCGCAGCACAACAGACATGCTACTGGCATTTAGGGGTGGCAACAGGAAGCGTTACAAAACGGGAGCATGTCCGTCCCGTTTTCTAGGCATGCTGAAATCAGTGGACGCAGCTTCACTGTCCCCGGCTGTGTGATTTAAGCGGATATCCTGAGCTATCTGAGTTACTCAGATGTCCGATGGTCACACAGTTGATCTGATGCTGCATCCTCAGACGAAGTTAATGGGTGTATCTTAACTTAGGACACCTGCGGCTTTTGCATATTTTAGCACAGCTAACTGCGTCTATCTCTGATTCAGACCCTAAAGCTGGGCACACACTGAGCGAAGTGTACCCAGCCAATGGGCCGACATATCGGATCCTGGGTACACATCAGAACGAGGCAATGAACGATGGAACGATACCTTGTTCCGTCCTTCATTACCTGCAATGGGGCCGCTTGCGATAACGTCCGGCTGGATGTTCAGCAAGGCCGACCGGAAGATATCGCAAGCGGGTATATTGGCTGTACACACCGAGCGATGTGGCCGATATGACGTTCTGATTTGGCCGGAAACGACGTCTTACCCCCACTAAAATAAAAAATATAAAAGAAAAAAAGAGGAGCAGCATAGGGCACTGCTGGAGACAAAGGTCACTTCTATCTAATATCCAAGAATTTGACAAGTGGTTGGACGCAAATTGACTTGTGATCAATCTCCAGTAAAATGTTTCTTATCACCTCCTGTGGGATCTCATTAGCAACAAACAGGTCCCCACAGGCCATGGCCCTGTCCTGCCTGTAATTCACTGGAACCACCAGGTACACTCTTTATTTCACAGTACTCTTATGGTGCGTACACATGGTACGATTAAAATGCACGATATCGATCATATCGTTATCGTACATATCATGCATTTTTCGTTGCCTCCAACCCACCAACGACCTGCGATGCACAGGCACAAATGGACGATAAAGATATCATCCATTGACCGTGCATGCAGGCCAACCTGGTCGATATCGACCAGGTTACTATAGGGACCCGTGATCAACCATCGTTGGTGGTGTGCTGGATAATTGATATCGATCATCCAGCACACCCGGCAGATCGTTCAACGATATCATTATCATTGACGATTGTCCCGTGTGTATGCGCCATTATTGTACTCTCAGCAGACACTCATCTGCATTCCTGCTTGGCTTCCTTAGACACTGTCTCAATAGCAGTTGCTTGACTGTTTCTCATTTGCAAGTAGAACAAGGTATTCATTCATTTACTGTTCACTGCAATTAACTTGCACAAAGTAAAAACCAGCAACAGGCCTGACTCACAAAAAAAGTTATCTATTGCTACATATTCAAGCTGTACCATTTGTTTATGGTGTATGTCCCATAATTAGATAGGTTGTCATTTTTTTGCCTATGGTGCTGTGATATGTTTTTATCTGAGCACTTTCTACTCTCTGTTTCTCTTTATTGTATCAGTACTTTTCACCTCACATGATTATCAGCCTTGGTCCATGTTGTTGATAAACAATATGTAATACTTCTACTTTGGGCAGTCATGTGACCTCTCCATAAGGTCTATACCAGTGTTTCCCAACCTCGGTCCTCAAGGCACACTAAAGCTGGCCACACATCTAAAGATTATCTGTCCAACCGGCCAACTAGTTGATTGGTCGGATTGAAAATCTGGTAAGGTATGAAAGCAAATGACAATCAGCAATTTGCTCCCAAATGCTGGAAAATGGGCAAAAACTTGTTTGAACAAGTTGTTTAGATAAAACATTTAACAAATTTGTCTGAACGACCATTTTCATCTGTTTTCTGGCATTTAGGAGCAAATTGCTGATCATCATTTACGCCCATACGTTACCAGATTTTCATTCCAACCAATTAACAAGTTGGCTGGTTGGCTGTAAGTTGGTCTAGTGTGTGGCCAGCTTAACAGTCCTGGTTTTAGTGATATCCATGCTTGAGCACAGATGGTTAAATCAAAATAATCGAAGTGCTAATTAAGACAAACCACTTCACCAGCTTATCAAGTCCCATAACCTATTCTACCCAATTACCCACAGAGTCCACATATAAATGTCACTGTGATTGGGTCATATAGCCCACCAAGAACCTCAGTGATCTGACTGAACCAAATTGCAATATATAGCACTTGTCCTCCTACCTGACATTTCTATTCCCTATAGATTGCAGGCTTGCGAGCAGGGCCCTCTTACCTCTTAAAGTGGGTACATACCAGAAAGATATATATGCAGATCAACTGATCTGCAGATGATGGTTGTTCACACACACACTGAATAACCATCACTGTAGTACCGCTGGCCGGGGGTCGCGTCGGTGGCCTTTGCAGCAAGTGTAAGGGCGGTCAGCTAACCGCTCATACACACAGCATGATGAGCAGATATGTCTGCCATCGGCTGTGCTGCACAACCTACGCAATATATATATGAACAACATTGTTCACAGACATATTGTCTGTACTCACTGGTCGACGTGCACACGATATATCGGCCATTCAATTGAAGTGCCAATATGTCTGCCAGTATGTACCCTGCATTAGTCTTTTATAGTGTCATTTGTTTACTTTTTTTCACGATTGTAAAGTGACAAAGGGGCCTATTCATCATAACTAAACTTTCCCCGGAGGTAATTAGGTTTAGAATTCGCATGGAGTTCTACCTAATTACAGGAGGAATTCATCATTCCTCCTCTCCATAAGTATCTATTCTGAAAAGCTGTCATTTTTGCGATGACAGCTTTTCAGGAAATAGATAGTTATCCCTGTCTACACTAATGCTGGCCATACACGCTACAATTATCGGGGAGATCCGCCGATATCAGGCGGATCGCCCCGATAATTGTAGCGTGTGGGGGGGCGACCGAGTGTTAAATATTGCTCGGTCGGGCATGCCGGATTGTCCAGCATGCCCGTAGGATGCGATATTTCCCGGTAAACTGTGGGCCGCATCGGGCAGTGTATGCCCAGCCGCGGCCAACAGACAGACAGGGAAATGTCTCTTCCCCCGGGGGCGGAGCGCGGATGTCGGGCTGATACACTGTGAGAAAAATCTCACAGTGTATGCCGGCGACATCTGCGGCTGCCAGATAAAATGTCTGTCGGTCTGACAGGCATTTTATCTGGCCGCGTATGCCCAGTATAACTTACCGCAGCTGGAAACAGTGCTGTGCATGCGCTGTTAAATGCGTTAACCCAGCGCATGCGCAGCACTGCCTACACATGCGGTAAGTTTGTGTCCTCCCCCTCCGCTCACCTCCCCCCCCTTCAGCACTTACCTGTCCGCGCAGCAGCCTCCGGCTCCATCCTGCTGGTCTGTCACATGGTCTCCCAGCAGACCACAGTACAGATTAAAAAAAAAAAAAAAAAAAAGTTTTTTTCCAATCTTTATTGTGTTCTGCTGGGAGAACACAGTGGCCCTCATTCATAGCCGGACGCTCTGAGCAGAGCGCTCGCTCTGAATGAGGGCCGTCCTCCATAAAAATGGAGCGTCCTCCTGGACGCTCGTATAGCTGTGGGTCACCACCCTCGGGTTTTTCGACCACAAGCCCTGGAGTGATTTTGGCTCTATCAGAGCCAAAATCACTCCCACTGACATCACTAGTGATGTCAGTGGGCCGGCTTCTGACGGTAGGCGTTCCCTTTGGAACGCCCCCGTCTGGGAGGCACGCCCCCGGCACGCCCACCAAAGGGGGCGTGCTGTCAATCAACATCGACAGCACGCCCCCTTTGATCAGACACAACGAGTGAAGGAAAGTCCTTCGCTCGTCGCGTCTCGCGCATGCGCACGACGGAGCTCCCTCCGTCGTGCGCATGCTGAGTGCACACCATCGACCCACTTGCGAGCGGACAGCCGCTCGCGAGTGGGTCTGAATCAGGCCCAGTGTCCGACCAGCCTCCTGAGCCAGAGGATGCACCAGACCGCCGGAGGGAGTCGCCGGGGGACCTGTCCAGCTGGAAGCAGGTAAGTTTCACCTGCTATTCGCCACCTCACAGTGGCGGATAGTACCTCCATCAAATTCCGAAAATTCATAATTTTCGGAATCTGATGAATACCATAATTTCCACATCCCCATACTAAAGTATGGGATTGTGGAAATTATCGAGGCACAATTGTAACCAGGAGACATCTGTGATATCTCCTGCGTTACATGATTGATGAATGGGGCTGACACTTAAATAACAATTTCACCTAATTTTGTATAATTTGTCACCTGCTTTTGTATAAATTAAGTGATGATGAATAGAGAGGGATAGTTGCCCAAAGCAACCAATCAGCGTCTGTTATTTCAAAGACTGTGCTAGATAAATGGAAGTTAGAAGCTGATTATTTACTTCGCACAAGTTTTCCATTTTAGCTCTCTTCAAGGCTTGATACCAGGGGCATTGAGAGGGGGTAATGTTACCAATTATTATTTCTTGTTGAAGTGGCCTGACTAGGGGCCCAGATCCCTAATTGGCTAGGGACTGAATTAGACACTACTAGGTCCTGGAGCAATATTCCTCTGAGGACTGGATGAAGGGTTGTGGGGGCCCCAAGGCATAATGTAATAAACTTAGTACCTACCAGTTCATATTATGCCACAAACTGTTGTGCAGCTCATGCTGCTGACTTTGCACTGCTCCTAGGCAGGGCCGGATTTCCCACCAGGCAACCTAGGCGCTCGCCTAGGGCCCGGCAGGATCCAAGGGGCCCGTGGACAGGCCCCTTTGGCCCAAGAAATCTGACCTGTCAAAATGCTCCCAGAGGAGCACAGCGCGAGTACCACGTGACGTCATGATGTCACACGGTCCCGCCTGATTTTCAGGGCGTCTCACTGCCTGCACTGTCACAGAGGGACTGTGTGTGACAGGGGGGAGGAGGATGGTCACCGGGTCCGCTGCCCAGCTTCAGCTAGCTCCAGAGTCCGGACCACACAGTTATTCCCGTCTGACTGGCACAATATCTGCGGAGCCAATACAAGCTCCGCCCCAAATCGTGGCATTCCCTCACAAGGGGACGGGGCCTAATGAAGCTTGTCTGGACTGTCTAGTGTCTGTCCCATTAGCAACCTGTATTGTTGAGTGTAAGTAATTTATGTATGTGTACTCTTTTAGTGTGTATGTATTCATTTGTTAGTGTCTATGTATGTTATTGTGTATGTGTTAGTGTGTGCATACTGTGTATATTTTAGTATATATGTATGTGTTATGTGTATGTATGTATTCATGTGTTAGTGTCTATGAATGTTATTGTGTATATGTATTAGTGTGTGTATATTTTAGTGTATATGTATGTGTTATGTGTATGTATGTATTCATGTCATAGTGTCTATGTGTTATTGTGTATATGTGATAGTGTGTGTATACTGTGAATATTTTAGTGAATATATATGTTAATTTGTATATATGTGTGTGTAGACTGTTTATGTGTATGTGTCAATTTGTATGATATATATATATATATATATATATATATATATTTAGAAACCCACCCAGGAAAATGCTGCGTTTGACCCTGGGCCCCGGCTTGCCCCAGCATGCACATCAGCCTCTGCACAGCTCCAACATCGGGCTTGCTACCGCCCACCAGCAGCACGCAGAGGCCAGAGGGACAGGCAGAGCTTCAAAAGGACCCGTATCTCCGGGAAGCACAGTAGCCAGCCAGGTAGGGTACTGTATTAGGGTGGGTACACAACTGAGCGACCAGCAATCGTGCCAATGTTCATGGCGATTTGCCTTCACCCTGGGCATCGATTGCTGGTACACACTACACGAGTTAATGAACGACGGAATGATCACTTGTTCCGTCCTTCATCAATATGTATGGCGCCGTATGTGATATCGTGTGATTAGCTGTTCAGCACAGCCAATGACACGATATTGCATGCGACCACGGGAGCGCGCAATTCGGGCAAACACTGCACGATATTTCCGATTTGTCATTACGATTTCGTCAAATCGGGCCAATATCGTGCAAGTTCGTAGCCGGCCTTATTCTGAAATTACTCCATAATCGCTCAGCCCATGATTATTAACTATTCAATTTTAAATTAGATTGCACAACATAAAAACAAATTAAATCAATCTATAGTACTACTATAGATGGATTTATGGCATTTTTATGCTGTGCAATCTGATTTAAAATTGAATAGTTAATAATTATTGGCTGAGCGATTATCGGTACACTGTGTACGGACCGTGATTGCAATGCACACACGCCAAGGTATTGTGCTATGGATTATTTGAGGGAGGGGGCCCCAAACTGGTATTTTGCCTAGGGACCCATGAGGTCTAAGGCCCTGATTCAGAGCTGAACGCTCTAAAAGAGTGCTCGCTCTGAATCAGGGCGTTTTTTTTCCTTCTTTGGAGCGGCCTCCTGGCCACTCGCATAGCTGTGGGTGACCACCCACAGCTATTGCGAGTGGCCAGGATGATGGTCAAGACCATCGGGCTTGCGACGAGACCCTTGTGGTAGGGTCTCGTGGCCACAAGCCCCAGAGAGCTTCTGGCTCTAATAGAGCCGGAAGCTCTCCCACTGACATCACTGGTGATGTCAGTGGGGCTGCCCACAAATGGCAGGCGTTCGCATGGGAACGCCTCCGTTTGTGAAGCCACCCCCACGCCACGCCTCCAAACCGGTGCGAGCTGTCGATCAAAATCGTCAGCCGCCCCCTTTTGGTGCGAGACCCGGAGCGACGAAGCGCCCGTCGCTAGCCGGGTCTCACGCATGTGCACGTCGGAGATGGCTCCGGAGTGCGCATACGCAGTGGACTAACATCGACCCGCTCGCGAGCGCATAGCACTTGTGCTTGCGAGCGGGTCTGAATCAGGCCCTAAATCCGGCTCTGCTCCTAGGACATGACGTAATGCTAAAGGAACTTGGGAGCTGCTCTTTCCAAGACACAGAAAGCAGTGGGGCCCACCAGGGATCAGTCTAACCCTGTGTGGGGACCTCATTCACCCCACTGTTAATCCAGCACTTGTCCCTGTATCTGCAGGGCACTTCCAAAACTTCATTCAATCTTTAAGCTTACAAACAACCACCAAAACCTACTAACAACCACCAAAACCACTTAACCAGAAACCCATCCAAAATTTGCTATAATCTAAATGCCAAAACCTCAGGGAAAAAGAGTTAGTACTGAGGGCCTGATTCAGCAAGGAACACACAGGAGAGAACGCACGCACTTGGCCGATGTTTTCGCATTGCGCATGCATTGCAATGCACTTGCGTGAACTAGCCAGTGCAATCGGGTTATGGTACGCAGACCTTTCCGATATTGATTGACAGGTAGTGCTGTTTGTGGGTGGTGACAGGGGATGGTCAGGCGAACACAGGCATTATAACGCCGTTATAGGGGTGTGCAGAATTAAGGCAGTACGGCGGCATACGCAGCCATACCGTATGCTGTACGCAGGAAGCGGACAAATCCATGCGGCAGATCAGGTCAACCACTACTATGCTAATGTCACCGATGGTTCTCGATGTTACTGATGTTTACGCTATCTTGCGTACTGATCAGGCTGTTAGTAAAGGGAGATGGGCGGCTTAGTATGGGGCTGGGCATCTGCAACTTGTGCTGCGGTCATTTATTAGCATATACTCGCAGCGGACGGGTGCATGCGTCTGCATCCGTGCGTTCCTTGCTGAATTAGGCCCTGACTACACCTATTACCCATCATCTCTGCAATCGTCATGTAATTAGTCTCTATATTTCACCAATGATGGACTTTCTTTCTCTGCACATATGCATACTAAAACCTAGAGATGAGTTCAACAGTATTTCATGTATGAAAAATTGGCAGGCTGGAAATTTTGGCTTTTGCCATAAAAGACTGTGTCTGAAAGAATCTGTGGGGTGACACTAGTTTCCAGACTGATTAACATGGTTTTCTTTTCCAGCTTGTATCAAAACAAACAAAAAAAAAAAATAGTAAGACACTCAGGGCCTGATTCAGAGCCGCTTGCAAAATGCGAGCGCTTGCTCTGAATGAGGGCGGCCGCTTCACATTTAAAATCCGGCCTCCTGGCCGCTCGCTAAGCTGTGGGTGACCACCCACAGCTTTAGCGAGTGACCAGGTTGATGGTCGCGATGGTCGAGACCAACGGTGCTTGCAACGAGACCCTTGTGGTAGGGTCTTGTCTGCCGCAAACCCCAGTGAGCTTTCGGCTCTAATAGAGTTCCTTCGGGAACGCCTCCGTTTGGCCAGCCACCCCCCACCCCGCTTACAAAACGGAGCGAGCTGTCGATCACCATCGACAGCCGCCCCTTTTGTAGTGAGCCCCGGAGCGAGAGAATTTCTCGCTCCGGGGCTTGCGCACGAGCAGTGCGGCCGCTGCAAGTGCGCAGGGCCTCAACATCGACCCGCTTGCGAGCGCATAGGCACTTGCGAGCAGGTCAGAATGAGACCCTCAGTGAGTATGGAGACCTTTGTGGCATCATTAGACTGGTCAAAAAACTTGTGGCTTTGAGACAAAACCCAATTTTTGGCTGGTGTATTTTGTATGCCAGGAGTGTTCAATAGTCCTAGTCAAGTTCTACTTCGAGGAGGTTGGAAAGGGTCACTAGAGCCAGGGACCCCTACAGTGACTCATAAAACCATTTAGAATGGGAAACAAATCACCTTTTTGCAAATATCATGCATTATCATCTGAGAAATAACCCTTGATCATATTATGGTGAATGGTTATGCAGTGCAGCTCTAACTGTTGTCAAACCAAAGATGGAAAATGTGCTGTTAGTATGCCCTAACACTATAAACAAGAAGTGTTCATAGTCAAACGCAGGGGGGGGGGGGGGGTTCTGTCTGCCTGGAAACCCCCCTCCCCAGCACACACCATGACCACAATAGAAATAGTAATATAATAGAATGTTACTAGCGCTGCATGTTCTTCTCAGTATCACAAATGAAATGATTAGCACCACCTGTGGATCTTTTAAAATGTGTCAGCTAGTAATAAATATACCCGTGCAACAACTAGGTCATGTGGAAAACATGCTCTGTTAGGGGTGCACTGCTATAGACCATCAATAGGGTTAATTATTAATACTGTATAATAATACACTATATAATACATAAGGAGACCAATATGTACATATATGTCCAGGGCAGTGCTAGGTTCTTCTGCCGCTCCCCCACACTCCCGGACTTGCTCCACTGCTCTGGAATGGTGCCCACATCTGAAGAGAAACATTCGGCTCAGACAGGATAGACCTACTGCCACATCTAATGGCTTACTGTGATCGCTGGTCCTGTATATGCTGGAATTATGACACACAATACACTATATATGACACATATAATGGGTTACTGTGATAGCTGGTCCTGTATATGCTGGAATTATGACACACAATACACTATGTATGACACATATAATGGCTTACTGTGATCGCTGGTCCTGTATATGCTGGAATTATGACACAGAATACACTATGTATGACACATATAATGGGTTACTGTGATCACTGGTCCTGTATATGCTGGAATTATGACACACAATACACTGTGTATGACACATATAATGGGTTACTGTGATCACTGGCCCTGTATATGCTGGAATTATGACACACAATACACTATGTATGACATATAATGGCTTACTGTGATCGCTGGTCCTATATATGCTGGAATTATGGCACACAATACACTATGTATGACATATAATGGCTTACTGTGATCGCTGGTCCTATATATGCTGGAATTATGACACACAATACACTATGTATGACACATATAATGGCTTACTGTGATCGCTGGTCCTGTATATGCTGGAATTATGACACACAATACACTATGTATGACACATGTAATGGGTTATTGTGATCACTGGCCCTGTATATGCTGGAATTATGACACACAATACACTGTTTGACATATAATGGGTTACTGTGATCACTGGTCCTGTATATGCTGGAATTAAGACACACAATACACTGTGTATGACATATAATGGGTTACTGTGGTCGCTGGTCCTATATATGCTGGAATTATGACACACAATACACTATGTATGACACATATAATGGGTTATTGTGATCACTGGCCCTGTATATGCTGGAATTATGACACACAATACACTGTTTGACATATAATGGGTTACTGTGATCACTGGTCCTGTATATGCTGGAATTAAGACACACAATATATTTTGTATGTAACATATTAAAGCTGGGTAAGTACTAATTCTGCAATCTTCATAGACTGGCCACACTTGCTCTAAAATCAAGCATTTGGAAACCCCCCTCTAGAAATCCTGTGTTTGCCACTGGTGTTCATAGTCCACTGAGCAGCCAGGAAAGTGTCAGCAAGGACTGATATTGTTCTCACTATAGAGATCTTTATTTTGACCGCAGATTAAGATGCAGTGACCGCAACTGGCACTAAGGGCATTGAAGTAGCATGTGTGGGCTCTTACAGTCAAAGGGTTAAGTCCTTAGAGATGCATTTGATTCTGACTCATACCTATATGTAAAATACAACTTTTAGGAGACATAAGCAAATCCCATCGTTCTGGTACAAGTTTCCGAGATGATAAAGATGTCCATATCTGTGCACCAATTAACCTATACACCAGGTTAGAAGCTGCATGTATTGCAACCAAAAATATCGCAGCAGACATGTAAGTGTCCTGTTATCCCCATTAGCCAAATTCAGGTTGCCCTAATAGGAGAATGGTTTATTCTGAGTTCTATATTATTTACATAGTGTGCACCATTGTATCACAGTTGGCATTTTCAATGCTGTTACTGAGCAAAATGTGTAGGTTTATAGGAGCCCCTCATATAAGGGCTGGCTGTTTATTAACATGGCCTCTGTACGAAAATGAAAATATTGCTACTCCTATAAATGAAAGTACGTGAACATAAAAACAAATAGCAGTGACAATCACACATTAGCATAAATAAAAGCATTACCAAGTCTCTTATAGCCAATACTATGCTGTGCTTTATATTGCTATAATCTGCAGCAAGTCTTCCAGATACTGAATCACTGGGTAAATACCAGCATTACAATTCTGTCCATCCATTCTTCCTCATTCATGAGATGACTGCACGTGACCAGGGAGTGCTGTAGAGCGCTTTTATGAATGAATGCAGTTGTGCAGAGCTGACTGGCTTCAGATGCTAAATGCTTGGCTTGAACTACTCAGTAGGACATCCACGCCATGTAAGGACAACTCCACTCATTACATCAAAATATTTTTTGGGTGACTTTTATGCATATATGTTGGGTATGTAACAAAGGCTTGATACGTGTTTATAGGTTATGTTTATTTTACTACGTCAAGTAAAAAGCATCTATCATCATATTGTACTTTTTTAAATATATACTTCAGATATATTGTTTTAAACATTCAAAAGAAGTCTGACATGCAGGAATTGCGTTGAGACAAGGCAGTGCAAAGGGCATGCAATCACAATTCATCTGCAGTGAGGCATAGGGTGGGATAGGAAATGATACAGGTACAGGTAATGACAGGCACGTGCTTCTTACCTGTGGCTTGCTCACTGGGTTTCCAAACAGTGGATTCTAGTGATCCGTACTGCTTTGATGCCTTGCATTCCTTCTCCATTTTCAGCAATGGCTTCCCCCGATTATATCTATGTGGTATGTAGTCAGAGGTCCCCTGGACAGAGCATCACTGGAAGGAGACAAATAACTACATGGCAGAAGGACAGAGTGAATAAGTAAGGAGGAGGGGGACAGTGCTGACATTTGCTTGGCTGCTGCCAAACCATTGGAGATTTAGCAGCTGTGCGATACTGAGGGATGCTAAGCACCAGATGCTGGTGTCTCGTAGGCTCCCTCTAGTGGGCATTCAATGCACCTGCTGACAGTCTGCGTAAAGAACTGTTTATATTGCAGTAACAGAGAGGACTTTTACCAGGGTTCTGGACTATAGATAGACAGTAATTAGATAGACAATGTCTAGATAGACCCCTGATGTTAGACAGTCAATAGTTAGACAGGGACAAAAGTCAGACACACTAAATTTCGACATGTAAGAAGGTCGATAGGTACAAAAGGTCGACATGGTCAAAAGTTCGAAACAAAATGGTCAACACATTTTTTTTTAGGGTTAGGCATCTACTGGAGGGGTAAACACTTACCCCCATGGTTAAGGTTAGGCACCAGAAGGGAGGGGTAGGGTTAAGCACCAAGGAGAGGGTTATGGTTAAGATTAGGGCTAAAAAAAAAATGTCAATCATCTTTGTGTCTACCATTTTCATGTCAAACTTTTGACCGTGTCAACTCTTGTACCTGTCGACCTTCTTTCTTACATGTCGAACTTTAGTGTGTCTGACTTTTGTCCCTGTCGACCCTTTGTCTGTCTAATGGTGCCCACACACATACCGATGTGCACACGATCAGCCGATGTGTACGATTTGTGTACGATTTCCCTTGAAACTCTCCCCGGCAGCTCTGCACACGATCTCCACATGATCTGCACACAATTTGGTGTCCAATCTTCATACGACCTCTCCTGTATCCAGACTTTCACAGTGCATCGCCTCCTAGATTGTCAGATCTGCCCTACAGCACGTCAGATCTGTCGATGCGAAGTGCGACCAGCGGGGACGCGCATCGTGATCGTGAGAGGGGGCACACGATTTCCTCACGATTTTGGCATATTTTACACGATCTGTCATTCCAATGCGTCGGAATCTGCCAGATCGGGTAAAATATTGCTATGTGTGTGGGCACCTTAACTATTGACTGTAACATCTGGTGTCTACCTAGACATTGTCTATCTAATTACTGTCTATTTCTTATACTACCCCCATTTTACCATCATTTAAAAACAATTATGGGCTAATTTTAGAGTGTGCCATTTTCACTGATAAATGTGTTAACTGTTTCCACTGATAACTCCCCTGCACCCACAATTGGGCATATTTAATTGCGAGCGAGGCTTGAACCGCAAAAACCTTTGTGGACATCATACCTAATATGCTTAGAAAACCCTGAAGTGCAAGAAATAAAAAAGATCCCCTCCATCCTTGCACTAGGGAGATGGCTGTTGCGAGGCGAAGGGGCTGCTGGAAGGGGAGGGGGCTGCTGGGAGATGTAGTTCTCCCTGCTGCTGCCTCCAGGGAGTTACACACACCCGGGTGTCACACACTCATAGTTACAGACACTCACGCAAACTACAAACACTCATACATACTACAGTCACACATACTTACATACACCGCTGCTGCAGAAGTCTGACGCTGGAGGAATACACCACTTTGAAAGGTGAGTAATTACTGACTAAGCTAATTGAAAACTTCAGTTGCATAATTATTCATTGGGGGGGGGCACGGGGGTCCCAGAGCTGACAGCAATTCTTGACCGTTTTTTCCTAAAAATTGGGATTTTAAGAAAAATTGGTCATACTCTGGGACTGCAAGAAAAAAAAACTTCCGCCGCTCAAAAAATGAAAAACCCTGCACCTAACTGAATAACAAAAATCCTGCATCTACAGGAAAACCCTGCAAGTGCGGGATTTTTGCTACTCTCACACCTAGTTGAATATGCCCCTATATAGCTACACCCGTGACTGTAAGATGCATGCTTATATTGTACCTAACTTTTTATACAAAGAAATAAAATCTGATGATATTGCAGCTTTAATACCATAATGTCAATTATACTATAAGTACAACTTACAATCTTTAGCTCTTTATCTTCCAACAAACAGCCATTATTAATATAATGATAAAATTATTAACTAAAGTTAAGGGTTTCTTCAGGGTTACCAAATTAGCTTATGCAGCACACCATGTGGAGCAGAATATAATGAAGTAGCTGTGCAAATTGTGCAGGCAGAAAGTTAAGTAGTCATAGTGTCTGCATATATTTGCTGTTTCGATGAATACCAGGTCATAGAAAATCCAACGCTCAGGGCTGACCTGTAGATTATACTGCCACTCTTTTCAACATTATTGATCCTAATACATGCAAGATTTTCAGAGCAATGTGCTTGCATTGTATTTTCTTTAAAGCTCATCCAAATTCTTCAGAAATACTGAATGAGACCATAGAGTGAATGGGTAATAAAAGCTTTTATAGTAAGAGCTATAATTTAAATTATGGCTTTTCTGACTACCGATTTTACATAAAGGCACAACTACTCCAGTACTGATCTGGATCTTTATATCATCAATCATAAGTTAAGCAGCCAGTTCATTCATAATGCTCTGCGTGGTCTACTGTCATAGGTAATAAAGGGGGCTCAATTAACTCCTCAATGTTATCGAGATCTGACAGGGGCGTAAGTTCATCCCAGTCGCCTGGAGGCAAGTGAGGTTGGGAGGGTCCACACACATCTTTCCAGGTAAATATATTGCTTTAGATGGCTGACCTTCGCCAGCGTTTTTGGGGTTCTGCACCCCAGACCAATTAATAGGGATCTCCAGTATCAGAGACGCCGTGACGCGGCCTGCAGGCTTAGCCATATTTTTGAAAATATATGCAACTGAGATCTCGGAATTATCTACCACCATGTAGTTTTTAAAATCTTATTGCTGATTTCACTCTAAGTGCTGGGTGATTACTTTTTGTTATTTCAAATATATTGCTTTACTGGCATCAGCTTGAATCAAACAGAAAACAAAACAACAAAAACCTAGTCCTCACTCAGGGCAACTATCTCACTTCTTGAGCCCTCACTTTCCTTGAGCAGCTAATCTGTAAACATAAAGTTGCTCAAAGTCTCTCCAGTCCTGTCTCTCACAAGTACTGTATATCACAGGCGCCAGCCTGGCTTGGCTTTGGCTGCCACAGCTGCTCACATGTACAACCTCACAATCTGGCCTGCTTCCTTGCAGGTAACATAGGCTCCAGCCTATTCGCATTCACATGGCTGAGTCCCAGAGTTTGATGGCCTTCCCTGTCTCCCACAGGTCTAGGCTCATGCCTCCTCACCCTAAATGACTTACTAGCAGAATGAGTTCTGTCTGTGCAAAGGGTCGCACCTCTAGGTGTGTTCCCACACTCCTTTTCTCCTCTGTGTGAGGTGGATCTCTTGTGCCCCACACAGAATCTGCTGTTCAACAGCGCCATCTCTGGCAATACGTCACAATACCTTATTTTGATGATCCAAAAACACCTTTTTAAAATCTAGAGCAACTGTGAAGTGCCAAATCTCCATAACATATACTCACCCTATCATATGTGTGTGTGTGTGTGTAATTTTAACATGATTGAAGTTAATATACTTACATTATACAGATAAATAGTACACTCGCACTAAACATAAGCCTAGATCTGCCCATTTATAAGATACCGTTTGTTACGGTTCTCGCACGGTTGTGTAAGAACTCTAGAGCCAACAAGAGGATCTTCCATCAATAACAGCAATCCGTTGTTCCCTTAGTGATTTATACTCACAATGGTACTTAGGTGGCCGCCTGGATTTAAACCTCCAGCAGTAGAGGCTTATACAACTGACGAGAGAACGCAGGACTGCTAAATAGAATCAAGGCAGAACTGAGAAGTGGCTGTCCCACTACTAGAACTAGCTGGAGTGAGACTGCAGGCGGATGGTTACTTGTACAGAAGTAATGGACAAGGTACACTAGCAGCGGCAGACTGTGATCTCAGGTATATCTAGGGACTATGGTGCAGCTGGGTTGCCAGGCATGAAACGGGTAGACAACCAGTACAAGCTGTGCAGCAGGAGTGATCTGGACAGTGGTAATGCAGGGTTTATGGACAAGAACTTGACAGACAAGATTTCTGGTGTGGCAAGAACAACACGGTGCGGCCTTGAGGGCCGAGGTGCGACATGAACAACATAGTGCGGCCTTGAGGGCCGAGGTCCGACAGGAACAACACGGTGCGGCCTTGAGGGCCAAGGTGCGACAGGAACAACACAGTGCGGCCTTGAGGGCCAAGGTGCGACAGGAACAACACGGTGCGGCCTTGAGGGCCAAGGTGCGACAGGAACAACACGGTGCGGCCTTGAGGGCCAAGGTGCGACAGGAACAACACAGTGCGGCCTTGAGGGCCAAGGTGCGACAGGAACAACACGGTGCGGCCTTGAGGGCCAAGGTGCGACAGGAACAACACAGTGCGGCTTTGAAAGCTGAGGTGCGACAAGCTACCAAATGAGGTATGGCTTTAAACACAAGCTGGAGGCAGCAATGTGGAGAACACTGCTGGCATGAAGCGGCTGAACACCGACTGACACGGCTAAGACTTAGGCTGTAATGTGGAAATGCCGCGGGCTGCAGAACACAAGCCTGAGGCAGCGAGGTGGATGACATGGCTGGCTTGATGCAACTGATCACATACGTGTCTTAAACAAGGTTGTGGAAATGCAGCGGGCTGCGGAGAGATAGGCTGCGGCTGCAGAAGTCATTGCTCTGGGTGATACCAATAGCAAGAACATGAGCAGGTGAAACAACAGCACAATAAACGAGGACGACTTCTGAATCAGGACCACAGGTTCAGGAACAGAACACAGGAAATGCAGAGCAAGGCGAGACCGGCTAAAACTCAGGCTTCTGAGCACAGGGACAAATACATACTCTGGAAGTCAGACAATATCACTGGCAGGAAGTGTAGGGCTGGCTGAAATTTATCAGAAGCAGGAACCAATCAGCGCAATCCCTGTGGAGAGCCTCCCTAATCACAGGATAGTATGCAACCGTGTCAGCTGAAGTACAGTTGAGTGATTAATTGGATCCAGAAAGTGGGTAACCTGGGGTTTATCAAAATTAGTACTAGGTAATTGTGGATGTTTTTACCTCTGTATGGCCCAATGTATTTAACACTTCCAGTTTCGGAGCCTGTGATGTGGTCAAAACTTAGTGGTCTATAAATATGTCTGATGCAGATTTGAAAGATAAAAAGTAATGCCATGTTACCGCATGTAACCTGTAGCTACACAGTAAAACATCCGCATTACGGTCGTAAATTAAATTTTCGAGCCTCTTGAATGACCCCTCTCCCTTCCACCAGGTTAATTGAATTCGTCAGCCATCCCCTGTAATGCAGCACACATCCTTGGGCACAGATCCCCTGTAATACAGCATTTGCCCTGTCATAGAGCACACACCTCCAGTAAATCAGCATGGCCCTTACCCTCGAGCTCACAGCTGCTCAAATATCCATCAGTCAGCTGGAGAGAGCCAGCCATTTGCTTGTAGAACATATCCTTCACCCCAATGTTCCTCCATGGTGGGCGGAGAGTGATGATATCATCAATGTGTTGCACCCATCCAGACACCAAGTAAGTTAGAAAAATATATACATATGAATGAGGATAATAATAATAATACAATATCTGCATGTTTATGGAGGCTCTTTTCTAAAAAGAACTGCTTTAAAGTATGATTTATAGAGCTGCAAGTAGATACTGATTTATTAACAGGCTAATTCTTACGGCACAGTTGCAAATGCTTTAGAAACCGTATTGTATGAAGATGAAATTCCCTTGTTATAATTCATGCTTTTAAATTGGTTATTATAGTGAGAGTATCTACATGGCTAGCTGGCTGTGATTGAAAACTGAAGAGCCATTAACAGATCATTATAATTCATTCCATCTGTTCAATCAATAGCTTATTAACACACCATCCATCTTATTTACCTTTCTGTGTGTTATACAGGAACTTAGGTGTGTATGGATATGTAATGTGAATGAAGGAGAGTAGACATTTGAGAACACAATGCAAAAAAAACAAACATCACGCTTGTGGGACATGCTATGATGACGCAATCCACCTTCCCCATTGCACCCATTTCACTAAGAAGTGGGAGGTGCCCCACACTTCTGGGAGTTCATGGGACTCAATAAAAATGTACGAGTCTCTCAGCATTCTAGAAAAGTGGGCAAGTATTGCATATGTATGTATATAAAAATAGAATTACCCTGCTCCAGCAATAAATTTAAAAAAAAAAGTACTTTACAAATAAAATAAAGACCGATTTTGTCATAGCTTGTCCTTACTATTGCAAATATGTCTTATATCTAGCAAAATATAAGTATGAGGTAATAGTTCATATTTTGAACATTTAAGATAGATGCCAATGTCATGTTTTTGTCCCGGTTCTGGTATTCTGTAGATCTGGCACGGGGCCCAGGGTATTAACTGAAGAGTGCAGGACATGGGGAGGCTTCAAGATACCACGACTCATAGGTAATACAGGTACTGGCAGATTAGAAACACTAGGAATCATGGACCGGAGCAATGCAAGGATACTAGAATTGGAACAGGAACCCAAGCCACCTGGCAGCCTCTCACCTAATGGTCCGAGGACCAATCAGGCCAGAGAACTTCTCCAGTGACAAGAAGAACCTGAACTCAACAGTATAGTACTGACAGTCTGGACCTGGGAACCAAGCCAGGAATCAGAGTCTTATGTAACCAGGGAAAAACTAATGAAGCTATAACCCTAGTGCAGCTCTGACGCAAGATCTGGACCATAATCCGGAAGGGGACCTCAGGATAGAGAGACACTGCAGGCACACACAATACTGAACACCTGATGCTAAAAGACTGACCCAATCATGCCCTCCAGACCTGGAACCCAAACGCTGACTGTCAGCCCAAGACAAGAGCACACAGTACAGGATAACCAAAATAGTCACCTAGATTATGCAATAACCCATTATAGCCACAGAGCGTAGTGATACTTGCAACACAGTCCAGATGATGCCCGCACAATGCAGAGTGGAATCCACACAGGTGATAACTTGTGGAAACAGCAGTTGGTATGCACCGCAGGTACACTGGAAGAGCTGGAAGTGGTCTGTGTGCAGCGTGGGAGCCGCAGCACTAATAGATGGTACATAGCGGTAGATGGAATGCAGACAACAGCAAGCGGTCTGTGTACAGCGTGGAAGCCGCAGCGCTGAGATGGCATACACCGCCGATGGTAAACACAGGAGACACTGAGGGCCTGATTCAGACCCGCTCGCAAGCGGGTCGATGTTGGCCAAGTGCGCATGCGCACGAGGGAGCCGGCTCCGTCGTGCGCATGCGCGAGACCCGGATAGCGACGGCCGAGCCGTCGCTATGGGTCTCGCTACAAAGGGGGCGTGCTGTCGATGGTGAGTGACAGCACGCCCCCTTTGGTGGGCGTGGCTGCCCAGATGGAGGCGTTCCCATGGGAACGCCTACCGTCTGGGGCCGGCCCCACTGATATCACAAGTGATGTCAGTGGAAGTGCTCTCGGCTCTGATAGAGCCGAAAGCACTCCAGGTCTTGCGGCAGACGAGACCCTACCACGAGGGTCTCGTCGCAAGCCTGATGGTCTTGACCATCTTTTTGGCCGCTCGCTATAGCTGTGGGTGGTCACCCACAGCTATGCGAGCGGCCAGGAGGCCACTCTAAAAAAAGAGGGAGGGCACCGATTCAGAGCGAGCACTCTGAAAGAGCGTCCGGCTCTGAATCAGGCCCCGAGTTTGGAACGTTCCTCAGGAAGGAACACAGGACCTGTTTCAGCAGTGCATGCAAGTACACCGCTGAACGCAGATTCCCGATTATCAAGAATCTGCGTGTGCGCAGGATCCATTTGGCGAGTGTGCAGAATGGGTCCTGCTAAGACACGCAAGCCCTTGAATGCCTCTGCCTGATTGACAGCTGCCTGCATGCAACTTTGCAATCGCGATCCTTGCTAAATCAGGCCCACAGTTGTTCAGGCAATGAGTCTTTCCTAGACCTGGAAATATATAGGGAGTGGTAATAGGTAATTGGCCAGGCTGACCAGATGAGCAGCCAAGTGAGTGGTAATCACTGGGATAGTCTGTTGGAGGTTTTAAGGTGCCCATACATCAGCGACTGTGTCACGATCCGGCGAAGCGGTGGGAAATGCCGGCGTTTCCGGGTGGAAACGCTGACCTCCCACCATAGCTGTTCTGCAATCCATCGCCGGATCGCAGAAATTTGTCATGTTAAATGTCAGCGATTTGACAATCGCGATCATTATTTGATTGCGATTGTCAAATCGCCGAAATCCAACATGTTGGATTTCTGCGATCCTGCGTTGCAGCATTGCGGGATTGCGGCAATCCATCGCATATGTATGGGGCCCATTAGACACAGCAATGAATGAATGTTAAACCCTGCATGGGCGGCTATGGCCACGATTTGTGACAGTGTTGTGGGCTACAAGCTTACATGTTTTAACCTAAATATGAATTAGTACCTCATGCATTATTTTGCTACACAAATACAGATTTGCACTAGTAAAGTTAAGTGCTGACAATAACAATCTTTTTATTCTGTATCCATATAGAGCACTTATATTCAGAGGTGTGGGGAGGGCAGTGCCAGCAGAGTGAGCGCACTGGGCACCAAACAAGTCAGAAGGTTCTGCCTGGAATCTGGCAGCTCCAGGTGAATGTCTGGCAGCGTTGTGAATGTGACGTAATTGGTGACTAGAGGAACCACAGATGCGCCCAAGAGAAGTAGAGGAAAAGAAGTGGTAAGTATAATTGTGCCGCAGGGAGAGATGATTAACATAAACTGCAGGGGGACATGACTTAATAATGTATACGGGAGGGGAAGATGATTCATTTAATTTGGAGGGGGACATGACTGATTAACATAATCTACAGGGGGAGATGCTGAACCGAATCTGCAGGGGGAGATCATCAAGAGAATGGGGAAATGATGGAGAGAATAGGGAGATGATGGGGAGAACAGCCTATACCTCTGTGTCCTAGATTAAATAACTGGAAGAGCACAGTAAGTGAACTAATTATTTATTATGCACCCTATCACAGAGAGCGATGTTAAGTCTTATATAGCTTTATGGTAGGGGTGGGCAATAAGCGGACCCCCAGATGTAAAACTACACATTCCAGCATGTCCTGCCACAGAGTTGCTATTTGGCCATGCTAAGAATGTTGCAATGCATGCTGGGATTTGTAGTTCAACAACAGCTGGAGGGCCGCTTATTGCCCACCCCTGCTTTATTGTGTATAGATTGTGTTTAGTAAATGATGGCTAGGTCCTACCATTATCTTATATATAAAATGAATTGGTCTATTTGTTTGTATTCGGACACCCCTGCACTGACTAGGATAAAAATAGGGGGTTAGGGTCCCGGTCTGACCACCCGTTGGTGTACGCTGGGCAAAACTTTGACCTGGGGAGCCTGTTCTGAGTCTTCCACTCCATGGATTTGGATGAAAACTTCACAAAGTGGTAGCACTGGTTCCTAGAAGCCATACTATGGGGTTGAGGACCCAGTCTTACCTACCGGTAGTAGATGCTGGGCAGAACTTTGACCCAGGGATGCTGGGCAGAACTTTGACCCGGGGAGCCTGTTCTGGGCCTTCACTGGATGGATTTGGACATCACATAATAAAACTTACTAATATCCCTTTTACACTAGAGCAAAAACCTGTGTTATTGCTGAGTCTACCCGATCCACAGCTCAGTGTAAAAGGGTCCCTGAATAATAACCCTCGTCAAGTGACCTGGCAATCCAACCCAGGTAGCTACCAGGGTCAGACCCAGGATGGACCTGGGTAATAGTGCAGTGTAAATGGCACAACCTGGGTTATCCGACCTGGGTCATGCCTAAAATGAGCTGATTGCTGGCTGTGGAGCAGTCACCTCCCACTTTTTATAACCTCACAAGTTTAGCAGGGCAGACCCAGGTTCAGTGTGAATGGGGCTGACCTGAGAATAACCCAGATCAATGGTGCTGTGTAAACAATGTCTGACCTGGGCAATGCCATGTACTTCAGATAGTTATTTATAACCTGAAAACAAATGTTACAGAGGGAGGTAAGTACTGTGTTAGATAAATTATTTGTTAGTGTAGGTACCCATCTGAATGAGGTCAACTTGCAGATGGGCAATCACAGTTTGATTAAAATGTGCACAAAGATCTTTTTTAATTTGTAAAGCTTTGTTTGCGTAAAGGAACTAAAACATCTTGATGTCTGGTGGTAAATGTAATAGCCTGTGGTCTGCAGGCATCAGCGAGTTCCGTGTGAGATTGCCCGATATTTTAAAGTAGCAGTAATTTAAAAGGCAAAATCAACCTGGTTTTGCCTTTTAAATGACTGCTACGTTAAAACAGTGGGCAATCTCGCATGGAACTCACCGATGCCTGCAGTCCGCAGGCTATTACATGTACCCCCCAGAATGTAATTCTCATGAGAAAAATGATATTAAAATATATATATGTATACAAAATAGAGTCAAACAGCAAATTGTACAAATATCATGGGAAAAAGAAAAAAACACTATATATTCATAACAATATAACTTTACCAAAGTAATTAAATCATAATAATGAACTAATGAATAATTATATTTATTGTGTGTTAATTGGCACCACTTCAATCGGTGTGACTGAGTGTATGTAGGTCATTGTATGGCTCTTGTTGTAACTATACCACGTCTATCTCTTTGAACTATAGGTTTATAAAAATTCATATCGCTGCCTGTCTGGATACTGGTGCAATTACAGTATATAACAAGCATTCATCAAATGTGTATTTTTTTAAGAGGATGGCTAGAAAATCCAACTATATTGAATTTCTAATCATTTTGCGATTAAAATCCTGCATGATTTCTTTGTGAGTTTTATGGTGTTTGCTTTCATGAGCTCATCATCTAGGAGGTGGGGGATTTTTAGGTGAGATTTGATTTACAGCTCCCTTTGAACCTACTTTACCCATCTACCCTTCATGGCTCCTCCTTAGTCAGTGTGGCTTCTACTCCTTAACTTTGCCACCCTCTTCCCTTGCGGCTGTCTGCTTCTTTCTATTGGTGATTATTAATTCATATACAACTACCCGCACTACTCTGTCTTCCTACCAATCCACACCAATCTGTATTCCCCAATCCCTACAGATGTGTGTTCTCCCATTTGTGTTAGTTTTCCCTTATCCGCACTGTTGTCTTCCCATGTTCATGCAACTCTCTACCCCCATCCACGTCGCTGTCCCCCCAAACTGTACCACTCTTTCCCCCCCCACGCCACTGTTTTTCCCCCATCTGCATCACTTTGGCTACCCCCCTCCCCATCTGTACTGCTTAATCTTCCCTCCTCTACACGCCTTTTTGTCACACCTACCCACGCTGCTCTGTCTCCTCCACTCATCCACACCACTTTTATCCCATTTGCACAGCTCTATTTTCTGCTTAGACCTCAGTTGCATAGACTGCAATGAGCACACAATTCTGTGAATTAGCAGCTCCACCATTTTTTGAGTGACAGCAATCTCATTCTGTTAGAGTGCTGAATCTGCAGTTAACCATAGGGTGTGATGGTATAGCATATCTGTATTGCGCAAGGAACACGTCCATTAATGCGTCAGCATTAATGATCGTAATTTCATTGCTTTTTTTAGTTTAAGTGGCACAAAGACAGTAGCTTTTGTGAAATTTCAGATCATGTGTAAGAAGCCTTAATGGGACATGTAAAACCGTAAGGTTTTTTTGTCTTTGATTTTATATATATCCACACACACACACAAACACTAGAGAGCGGGTCCGGTTCTCAGAGAACCGGACCCACCTGAACAACCAGATCCGAGACGAGAACCAAGCTAGGCTCGGGGTTTTCCCAAGTGACTCAGCTCTCATAATGAGGCAAATCATCATCCTCCCGCTGATTCTTGCGAGTTTTGGATTCTATAAAGGTCCCGGTGAACGGTGCCATTTTCACTCCAGGTGTGGATGGTGAACTGAACAGACATGTTGCTGTCACTGTCTGTGTCAGTGTGTTGACCAACTTGTCCTGTCGGGGTCTGGGGCTGAAGGGTGCTGCTGTTGTTCATAAAGGGGTTGCAGTATATAAAGGGGGGCTTCAGTGGGTGCTGCAGCTGCAGTGTCACTTGTCCTGTCAATCAAGGGGCTGCTGCTGTGCTATTATACATAAAGGCTGCTGTAGTTGTCCTGTCCATAAAGGAGCTAGGGCTGCAGTCCATAAAGGGGTGCTGTGTTGTCCAGGGGGGGTGCTCTGTCAATCAGGGGTGCTCTTCCCCAGTATAAAAAAAAAGTGCTTTTTTTTGTGCGTTAGCAACTTAGCTGCGCTATTATTGTTTGGTGATACTTCCAGCCAGACCACAGTTGATCGTCCACATATTTGTGACTCTGCAGGTGGTCTGTTCACACATGGCAGTGTTGTTTTGTTGTCCATAAAGAAGGGGTGCTATCTGTGTTGTTCATCAAGGGGCTGCTGCCTCATTCAGGGGTACTCTTCCCCATTGTAAAAAAAAATAAGTGCTTATTTTTGTGTGTGCGTTAGAAACTTAGCTGCGCTAATATTGTACGGTGACACTGCCACAGTTTATCGTCCACGTATTTGTGACTCTGCTGGTGGTCTGTCCGCACTCAGCAGGGCTGCTCTATTGTCCATCAAAGGGGGTGCTGTCTGTGTTGTTCATCAAGGGGCTGCTGCCTCATTCAGGGGTGCTCTTCCCCAGTGCGAAAAAAAAGAAAAAAGTAAAATTAAATTAATATCAATCCACAAAAAATTTTTTTGGTGTGTGTGTGTGCGTTAGCAACTTAGCTGCGCTATTATTATACGGTGACACTGCCGGCCAGACCGCAGTTTATCGTCCACATATTGTGACACTACAAGTCGTAGCGCAGTGTTATTCTTATTCATAAATAATTAATCTTGTGACACTAAGTGGTAGCGCAGTTTTATTCTTATTCATAATCTTGTGACACTAAGTGGTAGCGCAGTCTAATATTAAACTTTTCACTTCTTTCCTCAATTGTGAATAAATGATTACTCTACGCGCCGACCACAACAAAGTGCTAAATAACATGCGTTATATATAAAACATAATGACATCACTTTAAGTGGTAGCGCAGTGTGAAATTCTTATTCATAAATAATCTTATCACACTATGTGGTAGGGCAGTGTTATTCTTATAAATAATTAATATTGTAACACTAAAGCTGCATACACACGTTCAGATAAAGTGACCAATTTAAACGATAAGGATCTTATAGTTATCATTCAATTGGTTCACTTTAATGCCCCTGCAAACGACAAAACGATGGTTGATGCGTGGGCATGAATGGTCGTTATCGACCATCGTCTGGGAAAACCGACATACATGGTCGATTTTGACCATGTTAGCCTTTTTACTATAGGGACCCGTGGGTCGTTATAGGTTAATGCATGTGTTGGATGTTCAATAACGCTCATTATCGTTATCTGATCGTCGTGCAGTCGTCCCGTGTGTACGCACCTTAAGTGTTAGCGCAGTGTTATTCTTATTCAGAGATAATTAATCTTGTGACACTAAGTGGTAGCGCAGTTTTATTCTTATTCATAATCTTGTGACACTAAGTGGTAGCGCAGTCTAATATTAAACTTTTCACTTCTTTCCTCAATTGTGAATAAATGATTACTCTACGCGCCGACCACAACAAAGTGATAAATAACATGCGTTATATATAAAACATAATGACATCACTTTAAGTGGTAGCGCAGTGTGAAATTCTTATTCATAAATAATCTTATCACACTATGTGGTAGGGCAGTGTTATTCTTATAAATAATTAATATTGTAACACTAAAGCTGCATACACACGTTCAGATAAAGTGACCAATTTAAACGATAAGGATCTTATAGTTATCATTCAATTGGTTCACTTTAATGCCCCTGCAAACGACAAAACGATGGTTGATGCGTGGGCATGAATGGTCGTTATCGACCATCGTCTGGGAAAACCGGCATACATGGTCGATTTTGACCATGTTAGCCTTTTTACTATAGGGACCCGTGGGTCGTTATAGGTTAATGCATGTGTTGGATGTTCAATAACGCTCATTATCGTTATCTGATCGTCGTGCAGTCGTCCCGTGTGTACGCACCTTAAGTGTTAGCGCAGTGTTATTCTTATTCAGAGATAATTAATCTTGTGACACTAAGTGTTAGCGCGTGTTATTCTTATTCATAAATAATCTTGTGACACTAAGTGGTAGCGCAGTGTGTTATTATTCATAAATAATCTTGTGATACTGTAAGTGGCAGCAAAGTGTAATCTTTTCTTATTCATAACAAATCTTTTGACACTGTAGGTCATTGATACCGCAGTGTAATATTTAAAATTGGTACAAATTGGCGTGTGTGCTGTACCCCACTTCATTTGTGTTTGTTGATATGGAGAATGATCAGTTGAGACTTGAGTGGAGAGCAGGAACCACATACTAGTGCTGTAGCTGCTGCCAGTGCCACCAGTTATGACAATACTAATCCATCTACATCATCTACTAAAGCAGGTACCCAAGGGAATACAGGGCTTAAAAGTCACAGCATCTAAAATCAAGAACCAATCTGTTACAGTGGTAAAGAAGAAATCATGAAAGGGAAAGTTAGATGCAGAAAGAAATAAAATGGGCAATATGCCAGTTTCCCCACATGAAGTGGCAAGGAAAGGCTAAGGCCTTAATTTATGACTGGTGGTTCTGCCTCTTCTGATAATGTAAGCACAAGTGAACATGCTGATATAGAAATTGAGGATGCTTCTGTGGTAGTGCACCAGGATGAGCAGGATATTTGTGTAGCTGACGTTAATGAGGATGTTGTTTGTGTAAATTAGGCACTAGTGGATGAAACAGTTGTTGCCCATGATAAGGAAAAGCCCATTGTCATGCCTGGGCACAAGACAAAAAAACAAAAACAAAAAACTTGGTTGTGTTGACTCATCTGCATCACCAGTGGGGTCTTTTTGGGAAAACAGGAGATATGGTAAGAACTTAACTTTGTTATCTCTGTTTCAACGAAGTCCTTAGGGTCCACAGGGATACATTGGGGGGGGTATAGGCTTGGCTCCTGCCATGGGCACCACACAGTTAAAAGATTTCCATTCCAGGATGCACCGGGCCGCCTCCTATACCCCGCCCCCAGGCCAAGGCATCTCAGTTTTAGTAACAAGCCATAGGCCGGAGGAGAGGAAAAAGGAAAAAGAAGTCTGGAACACACAAGATTCACATTCTCACAGAAAAAAAGGAGACAGAAACTGGTGACCAGAACAACACCCTACGAAGGCACAGGGCGTCAGGGCGGGCGCCCTGTGGACCCTAAGGACTTCGTAGAAACAGAGATAACAAAGGTAAGTTCTTACCATATCTCCTGTTTTCTACTTCAGGGTCCTTAGGGATCCACAGGGATACCTTGGGGATGTCCCAAAGCAGTATCCTTCAAGGGAGGAGACGCTCCTGTGCTGAGAGGAGAATCCGCCGCCCAAAGGAAGCATCCTGAGAAGCAAATGTGTCAAAGGCGTAATGCCTGACGAGGTATGGACAGAGGACCATGTGGCTGCCTTACAAAGCTGAACAGCTGAGGCGCCACGAAGGTCCCACAGATCTTGTAGAATGAGCTTTCACGGAGGGTGGCACTGGAAGCCCCTCATGAGTGTATGCCTCAGAGATCGCCATGCAGATCCAGTGTGCCAAAGTTTGTTTATTGGTAGGCCAACCCCTCTTATGAAATCCATATAGGACAAACAAAGAGTCTGATTTTCTCAAAGAACTGGTACAGTTCACGTAAATTTGCAGAGCCCGTACCACATCCAAAGAACTCTCAGCTGGTGAGGCATCAGATGAATTAAAGGCTGGGACTACAATTTCCTCGTTAAAGTGGAAACTAGACACCACCTTCGGAAGGAATTTGGGATGGGTACGAAGTACCGCCCTATCCGGATGAAAAATTAGAAATGGGGGACGACACAAAAGAGCCCCCAAATCAGACACCCTTCTGGCTGAAGCAATAGCCAAAAGGAACACTGTTTTTGCCGTAAGCCATTTCAGATCCACGGAACTCCAAAGGTTCAAATGGAGGATCCTGTAGTGCCTTCAGGACCACAGCCAGATCCCATGGAGCTACCGGATGGACATAGGGAGGCTGGATGCGAAAGACACCCTGCATAAAAGGTACGGATATCAGGCCGCGTTGCAATCCTTCTTTGAAACAAAACCGACAGGGCAGAAACATGCACCTTCAGTGAAGCAAGGCGTAGACCTAAATCCAAGCCTGCCTGAAGGAAGCCAACACTCTCGATATTCTAAACTCGCGAGGATCGTACGCTTTAGGGCGACACCACTCAAAATAGGTATGCCACACCCTGTGGTAAATTCTAGCTGAAGCCGACTTTCGAGCATGTAACATGGTATTGACCACCGGTCTAGAGGATCCCTTGGACCTCAAGAGGGAAGTCTCAAGAGCCACGCCATCAAAGATAGCCAACTCACATCCGGGTAGAGACAAGGACCCTGAGACAATAGGTCTGGCCTCTGAGGTAACAGCCAAGGAGCGTCGACGGACAGACACTGAAGATCCGAGTACCAACTCCTTCTGGGCCACCAACAGGATTTTGCCTCCTTCCTGCTTGAACTTTCGAATTACTCGAGGCAGCAGGGAGAACGGAGGAAATAGGTACGCAAATTGGAAGTTCCATCGTGCCGACAGAGCGTCCACCGGGAGAGCTCCTGCGTCTCTTGTTCGGGATCCATACGCTCCCAGCTTGCGATTGTGTCTGGAGGCTATGAGGTCTATTTCGGGAAGACCCCACTTGTCCACTAGGAGTTGAAACACCTCCTGGTGAAGAGACCATTCCCCCGGGTGTACATCGTGGCGGCTGAGGAAGTCCGCCTCCCAGTTGAGCACACCCGGAATAAAGACGGCCAAAATGGCTGGAAGATTGCCTTCTGCCCAAGCCAGGATGTGGGACACCTCCCTTCTAGTTCCTCCCTGCCGATTTAGGTAAGCCACCGTGGTGGCGTTGTCTGACTGAACCTGCACAAGTTTCCCCAGCAGGAACAGTCTTGCATGCTGCAACGCTTTGAACACTGCTCGAATTTCCAATATATTGATCGGCAGTTTCGATTCCTCTGACGTCCACCGGCACTGGAAGACATGTGGGCCTGTCACAGCGCCCCAGCCCCGAAGGCAGGCATCCCTTGTTAGAAGGACCCAATCAGAAATCCAAAACGGACGTCCCCTGCTGAGATGAGACCTTTGTAACCACCACACCAAAAGACAGGCACACTTCCGGAGTGAGCCTGATCATCTGCATCTTTATTCGATGGGGATTCCTTTCCCATCTGGAAAGGATCAACATCTGCAGAAGCCTGGAATGGAACTGGGCATACTCCACCATATCGAACGTTGACACCATGGAGCCCAGTAACTTCATCGCTGAGAAGAGACACTCGGCGACTGCTTAGCACATTGCGTATCTTGGACTGCAACAGGGCTATCTTTTTCTCTGTCAAGAAGATCCTCTGTTGCTGAGAGTCCAACAATGCCCCGAGATGGACCATTCTCTGAGAAGGAATTAGAGAGGACTTCTTCCAGTTCACTATCCAGCCTGAGTCTGCAATACTGATACTGTCAGTTGTAGATGGCTGCAAAGGACCTGTGGCAACCCTGCCAACAACAGAAGGTCGTCCAAGTAGGGTAACGGGCGAACCCCCTGCAACCGCAGGTGTGCCGCCATGACCGCCATCACCTTTGTGAACACCCGGGGAGCCGTGGAAAGGCCAAACGGTAGAGCTTGAAACTGGTAATGTTGGTCCAACACTGTAAATCTGAGGTAATGCTGATGTGCCCTGGCAATGGGAATATGCAGGTAAGCATCCTGAATATCCAGGGACAACATAAAATCCCCAGGTTGCATAGTTAACACAATAGAATGCAGAGTCTCCATCCGGAACCGAGGAACTCTTAAAAACATGTTCAGGGATTTGAGGTTGAGGATAGGTCGGAATGATCCATTTGGTTTTGGGACCAAAAAGAGGTTTGAGTAGTACCCAGTCCCCCTTTGGGGTGACGGAACCGGCTCGATTACACACATCTGGAGCATAGAACGTACAACCTCCTGGATCGCTAGAGCCTTCGCTGGATCTGAAGGACGTGTTGTTACAAAGAACTGATGAGGACGCCTTCTGCGGAAAGAGAGGGCATATCCCCGAGATACTACTTCCCTTACCCAAGTGTCTGTGGTGGTCTTGAACCAACACTGGGCGTATTGCAGAAGTCGGCCTCCCACCTTAGGGTGCCCCAAGGGGAGGCCCAACCCGTCAGGCTGAGGGTTTGTCATCCGGCTTGGCAGCTGGGCGCCTGGTACTCCAAGCCTGTTTCTTGGGCCTTGCGGTCTTTTTGGGACCTGAAGGTCTCGGAAAGGACTGAACCTTAGGTCTTCCCGGAGGGCGATAGGGCCGAAAGGACAGATTTTTAGACCCCGATGGAGTTGGGGCTGAAGGTAGACATGCCGATTTGGCCCCCGCCAACGTGTCCACTATTTTGTCCAAAGCTAGTCCAAACAGGACCTGCCCGTTGTAGGGTAAGCTTTCCAAGCCCTTTTTGGAATCAGCATCCGCCCTCCAAGAACGTAACCACAAGGAGCGTCGAGCGGCCACAGCTGCTGCTGAAATCCTAGAAGCAGGCTCAAATCCAAAGCTGCTTCGTTAATGTACGTAGCTGAATCCCGAAGGTTACCTACTAACACAATCTGTTCACTGGTACCTTCTGAAGCAAATGATGCTTCTAAAGCGTCCGCCCATCTCTCCATAGCCTGGGCGACCCAGCAGTCATAGCTGGTCTAGATGCCCCTCCAGCAAGGGAATAAATAGACTTAAGGCACACCTCCACCTTACGGTCTGTAGCGTCCATCAGAGAAGACATAGACGGCATAGGCAGAGTTGCACCCCAGGCTCCGCACCGTCACCACAGCGTCTGTCACATAAAATGGCCGCCGGAGGATGAAGGGAGGCGGGCCTGAGGAGGGTCACTGCCTCAGCCCGCCAAAACCTTAATGTAAGGCGCCGACAGCAGTGATGGGGAGGAGCCTCCTGTGCGCTACAGGGAAGGAGTCCTCCCCTGGCAGGCCATTAACCCCCCCGGGATGCTGGAGCATGTTCCGCAACGCTCCAGTCCTGTATCCCTGGTGGACTAGTGGAGAGCGCAGGCATCCGCCTGGCTCCACTATACTGCCGGCCCCAGGGAGCCCCCAGCCCTGGGGACGCCGTGCTGTGAGCCAGCGGGCGCCTACCGCAGACGCCCAATGCTTACCTTTTGTAGTCCCCCATAGGTCCGGCCACGGTCCAAGGCCCCCGGGGGTTCCGCTATCTCTAACCGCCAAGAGCCCGATGAGTTCCCGGGATCGCTACTGGTGGTCGGCACCGGCAGGGGTGTCGGAGCGGTAGCATGGACGTCCGCTGGACTGTCCTATGCTACTGCTCTTGAAGATCTTCAGGGGCTGTGAACACACAGCCCCCCTGTGCAGTAGCCAGACTCCGGCCGGGCACCTGCTGAAACTGAGGTGCCTTGGCCTGGGGGCGGGGTATAGGAGGGGGCCTGGTGCATCCTGGGATGGAAATCTTTTAACTGTGTGGTGCCCATGGCAGCAGCCAAGCCTATACCCCCCCCCCAAGCTATCCCTGTAGATCCCTAAGAACCCTGAAGTAGAAAGTTTAGTTTTTTCTCGGCAGATGCACTTGCTGGAGAAACTGAAGAAGCCACCGCTGCATCATGTGCCACTTGAGCTGATAATTTGCTTACCAACAGCTCTTTGCATCTCTTCAGATCTGTGGAGCTCATTCAGACTGGCTCGCTAAGATGCATACTCTCGCTGCTGCCGATGGTATGCAGTGTGTTTGCATTGTGCACATGCATCGCAGTGCGCATACCATAGCGAAAGTTCAAAATGCATTCATTCGCAGCGCAAAGACAGCCCAGCAGAGTGAGTGACAGGGGAAGCCGTTTGGAGGTGGTAACAGGGGCTGGCCATTAAACACGGGGGAGTGGAGGTGCAAACACAGGCGTGCCTGAGCAGATCAATGGCATTTTAGAGATGTGCATAATTAAAAGTCACCATCATAGTACACGTCATCTGACTTGTTTTTACACTGAAGTGCTCGCAGTGCTTGCGGAAGATTATGGTCAACCTCAAGTGCTGCGTTAGCATCCAATGTTACCCGATGTACTGATGGTAGCATACACTTTCTGGACATGACGTGCACAAGTGGGCATCTTAAAAAAGGCTGGCAGGTGTCTGCATACACTATGTGATCGCTCTCTAGGAAATACTGGTCGTGCTAATGCATTGCTGTACGATAGCACTGCCTACACAATTTGCATACACATATCGTGCAAGCGATCGCATCTAGCGAGTGGCTCTGAATCAGGCCCAGTGTCCATTGGGAAGAAAGACACGACATCTTCGTCCCTTCTTGGATGGAAATCCAGTTCCAGCAGCAGGCATAGCTCTCAAGGATTCTCAAGAAAGACACAACGTAAGACTTAAACCATAAATCTTACATTTGCTCTGTTCGGCTTGTCCTCATATATGTGGTAAAGTGGATAGTGGGTACAATGGCATTTTGGAGGCCACTAATTAATTTTTTTTTAAATGTCCCTGTACAAGTTGGGAAATGCTTTTCTAGTAAAGTGGAATCTTTGCAAAGGATTGTTTAATCCTGCACGCTGGGGAGGGGGACGTTGTGTGCCACTCAGCCCGGCGCACAGCCAATCGGGGGTGCGATCAGCGTGATCGCTCCCCCCATAGGTATAGGAAACTGCTCCGGCTGCCGCTTTAGCAGCTACGAGCAGTCTCCCAGTGCAGCCTAGCACACAGCAACGTGTGCTGGGCTGCTGTGACTTAAGAGGGAGGGGAGCAGTGCCGGATCCGGGCACCCACAGCAAGCCCGGGCAATTTGTACCCGCTCCCGCCCCCTCTTGGCGCACATCTCTAATATACACACACCTCTAATATACACACACATACACCATATCCCAATGTCCGGCACTCAATGTACATACAGACTTCTTAGGTACCTTTCCCAAATCATATGTAAGCACTTGCAAAGTGAATGGCACTCAAGTGTAGCAGCATAAGTAAACAATCCAGACACAAATCTGCGTGATCATGCTGACTTGTGTCTGGATTATTTCTAATGCTGCTAGATTAAAAGTGCCGTCCACTCTGCAGTTGTTTATAGATATATATTTTTTGATACCTGGTTTGTCCAGGTGCAAGTTTGCTCCTGTTTGTTTTGTTTTTTTATTTCTACCAACTCTAAATTAGCCCCTGGGTGTCTAAGTTACATTTCAATTGGTCTTTTGTATGGTCAAACAACTACTCCTACCAACAGCAGCTAGATATCAATAACACATACATTCAAGACTTCGGATGGTGATTTGAGTGCAGGGTTCTCTCTTTGTCCATCAATCATTCCTGGGCATCTTTAGGTTGAGTTCACAATGAGTGGTACTTCTGTGAAATCAACCTGCACTATTTTGAGAGTCTAAAGCTGCGTACACACTGGGCAATATTTTAAACGTCTGAACGATAACGTAGTCGTTCACTATATCGGCCAGTGTGTACTCAAAAACGATTAACAATAACGACCAACGATGCGCGTCGTTGGTCTTTGTTGTTCATCGCCCGAACATGCAGGCCAACCTGACGATATTGTCAGGTTGTTGCATGCTCGTGGATGAGGTAGGGTGCCCGGCACTGAACGATATCGTTCGGTGTGTGTGCTCAATGTCGTTAAAGACATAGCGCACACCCCTGCCAGGGACACACTAAACGATGTCACTCATGGAGCGAATCGTCTACTGTGTATGCCCCTTAAGCTGCATACACACGGTACAACCTTTCAAAAGATATCTTTCAGTGAAGTCATCCTGCCACATCTCTGAACAGGCAGTTGACAATATCCTGCAACTTGGTCTGCATGTACGGACGATTATAGATATCGTTATCTATGATCATAGATATCGTTATTGTTAATGCGGAAACACGCATCGTTGGTCATTCACTGCATAACAGTTAACAATATATATAGTTGAACCGTATCGTTATCGTTTATAGATATCGTACCGTGTGTACGCACCTTTACAGTGTATTACAAAAAAGAGGCAAATATGGATTGGAATGGGCCTGAATACATCTAGAATATATATAACAATACAAAGGCTTCTCCAGGCCATTCAATTCTAACGTCGGTTTATAGATAGCTTAGCCTGTGGGATACACCCATATAGGTAAATATACCAATAACTATGTTTTTTATGTTATTTGGATGTGAAGGTTTTTTTCCCCTCTTCAAAATAAAAAAAACAAAAACAAAACAATAATGCTAAATATTTGTAATAAAATATTATATTATTCATTAGCATAGAGAGTCAAAATACATTAGAATTATAGAACCCATGCTTTGGCTAGCCTTAGCGACTATCACGCAGTTCATTATAGGCTACCATTTTTTATTATCATCTTTCATGGCCTTGACAAGCCAATCTCTTTCCTGTTCATCTTCCGAGTCACTCATATCACTGTTGTCAGCAGCAAGGAGTCGTGAATAATTAATTTTCTTTATGTGGGGGAGCTTGGGCTGGACCAACAAGAATATTAACAGCCACAGCAGCAGAGCTACACAGCATGCTTGGTATAATATAGGGAGGCTGAAACTACTGATTATGAAACCACTGGCAAAGCTGCCTATGCTGGCACCGCAGTCATGCGAGAGGCAGTGAAGAACAAGCTGGAGAGACCGCTCTGTTCCTGGGGTGGCAACATTTTCTGCTTGGGAATTAACTGCCCAAAAGAGAACTCCATTGCTGAAGGCACTCAAAAGTTGAATGGGCAACACAGCCCAAGGAGTCCATAAAAAGGAGTAATATAGGAACTGCACTGCCAGACATCCAAGACCAAGTGCTACTGTCCACTTAAATGAAATGACCTTCAACAGTTGTTCCCTGAAAAAGTGAAGCACAACTTCAGAAAAGAGGGCAAGAAAGATAGAGACACCCATGTAAAGTTCAGTGCTGCCGATATCCTGCATCTGCCAAAATAAGAAATTGTGTGCAGTGGACCCAATAGCACCTGTCAAAAAGACAGTAAGAGACATTAGGATAATCCGACCATCACTTCCAATGAGGCCTAAAGCTTTTATAGTCTTATTAGCGTGTTCAGTTTTCTTGGAGACATATATAGGATACAAAGTACTTAAAAGTAGAGTTAAAACCATAAAAGCAGAGTATGCGTAGAAATGGAGGTAGACTCGGGGGATGTCGGCAATGAGAAAACAGTTGAGATTGTCTATCAGGAACACAATGGAACATGATCCAAGGCAAGCTCCCATAAAACGCCAAAACCAAACTCTATTGTGCCTGTCTGTGGCGTCTACAAAGTCAAGATATTCATAGAGACTGTCATCAGCTGTCCATTCTAATGGTGCAGCAAAGATTGCCCAGACAATTATGATGCCTGAAACAATCAGGAATGTCTTGTGTTCATCCAGAAAATGTGCCCGTACAGAATGGATCATGCTCGCGTCTCTGACTTTTTTCTGATGAAAAGTGTGCTTGGAGGCTTTAGGTTTTGGTGAGGAAGCAGGAGAACCAGAACTATTCCCTTGAACTTGATGTGCTTTAGCTGAAGTTTTATTTACTACAGGTAACTTACTACTACTGATGCTAACTTTTGTCGTGAGCAATCTTTCATTGGTAAGTTGTTTAAGTCTTTTTTGGTGAGGAGTTACGGTTTCAGAACTTGGGGTTGGACTGGAAAGGTGAACAATTACATCTGTGGCATCAGAGTCCTCCGGAGTTTTAGAAGTACTTGTTGTTTTCATAGCAAAGCTTGAAATTGTCTTGTGGCTGAGATTTGTAAACATAATTGATGCCAGTGTAGTAGTAGTAGGAGTAGTAGGAACTACAGTCACCACAAAGCTTGTATTAAGATCAGGCCCAAACATTTCAAAGTCCATAGCACCTGGTGTGGTTAGTCTGCCCTTCCAAGAAAGGCTAACATTGCAGTACTTGAGTACCATATCCTTTTCTAGGGGTGGGAAAAATGTGAGCGCTAACCCTGCTCCGGCTGACAAAAACAGAGATGACGTAATGAGTAACCTCCTCTTGCTGTTACTCTTAGCTACAAAAGAGCAGAGAGGAGCCCAAAAAACATAGATGATATGTTTTATTCCCATTACAATGCCCACCAGCGGGGGGCTCAGTCCAAGGTATCGAAAGAAAATGGTTAAGAAAGGTATCACACAGAACTTTCCAAAATTGTGGAAAAAGTGGAACAAGCTGGCGACAGCCAGGGCCTTGCTGATGTTCCATTGCTTGGTGGCACTCATGTCTTCAGCTGTGAATAGCCACTTCCAAAAGACCTGTGAACAAATAAAAGTATATGTATTACTAAACCACATGAGATATCTTACAACTAATGATGCTGTGAATTAATTTACAATTATCTAAGAGTGACAACACATGCATTTATAAGACTATTATAAAACAGATAAATATGTAACTTGGGATATTTTGCCACAGAGCTGCCGATTTCAAATATTGTATGTCACTTCAGATTTGTTTATTTGCTAGTAGTACAAAGTACTTTTCATTAGACTGCAAGGTCGCTGGGCCAGGAAACTTTCTATATGTAATTGTCAGTTTACTATATTTATTTACCTTGAGTTATATTTTATTCCTCATACTGTATTCTTGTAAATTGTAAAAGCACTGCACATCCAGTAGTGCCATACAAATAGCTTTTACATACACAGGTATTTTTAGCTTCAGCCTCCTTAATAATATAACAGCATTAAACAACTCTTTATAAACAGTTCTTATCCAACTTCAGTGGGATAGCCATTGCATGGGGTCTGCTGGCTGCAATGAAATAAAAGCTTTAAAACATAAAATTCCCCATCAGACTACATGATACTGCTATGCTGGATCCACCCCACCACATCTATTATGCCATGTCAGTCAGCTGATATAACATGTGAAAGTATCAGCAAGGTAATTACTGGTACTGGGGCTTCCAATGTTACATTGTTGTACTGAAGTGGCGTAATGATGTGTGAGGAGGAGGTGTCCTGCACTGCATATTGGGGATGTCCCCACAGCACAGTGATAAAGGTGATCCCGACCGATAAAGTACTTTTTACAGTGTAATGGTCTTCATGTAAGAAGACAATATACAATGGGCCGGATTCAGAGATGTACGCTTTTTACACAGCTGCTGTGCAAATAAATGCTAATGCCTGCAGGAGATGTCTGTAGGAAAAAGATGCCTCCTGCCGGCATCTCAGATAAGATGCCTATGTTCGAAAATGCAGGATTGGATCAACACAATGGCCACCTCCTGTCTGTTTGTGAGACCAGTAATCTGCATCGTTAGACACAGACACTGGCCTCTGCACTCCCAGAAAACAGAGCCGACATGCTCCCGTTTTCTGGAAACGTAGGCAGAGCCTCCCCGTCCCCAAACGGCCACAACATGTCAATCATGCTGCGGCTGGAGGGCACTGCAACAACGCAAAGCCCGGAATGGATCATGTGCATGCGCAGTCCCCCCGCCATCAGAGATGCATGCAAACTATTGGGCTTGCGTACATCTCTGAATCAGGCCCAAAGTACTGTATTGTATTGGGACTATAAAAGTGCCTTAAAAGCAGGGTTGTCAACATTCTGGCTGCCCCTTCCAGGAGGGAGCAGCCAGATCGGCATTGCAGGGGGCAAGGTCGGCATAGGGGGCGTGACCGGACAGCTTTGTGGGCGTAGTCACGCAATCGCCTTATTTTGGCCCGCCTACACAATGCCGAGATTACCAGCATTGTGAAGCAGGGGGCAGGGCCAAAATGATGCAATTCAGCGGCACCCAATTTCTAAGAGGGTAGGCAAGTATGCTTAAAAGTTGATCCAAAATTCACACGTGTGTAACCCTCATAACACAACTTACAAGGTTTGAACTGGTCAAATACAATAACTGCAATCTCACAGAATCATCCATAACAGGTTTGCATTAGTTCCCAGCAGTCTTCTGCAAGCGTTCAAATATTTGTCTACAATTTTTCATCATCAAAGTGTACTAAAAGGTCAAACAATGAAGAAAAATGTAATTGGTTGCTATGTCCCTTTACATTTAGGTCCCCTATTTTTTTTCCACATAAATATTATGTGAACAGTAAAAGAAAACTGGTTCCCACAAAGGCTCTCAAATATATTTAGTTAAGACAATTTCATAGAAATTTTAAAAGGCACTTTTAGATGTTAATTTCAAGACACTTATAATTTAGGTAGTTTTAGCTATAAAATATAGGACTGATATATTGAAAATACTAAAGGTGCCCACACACATAGCGATATTTTACACAATCTGGCCGATTCCGACAAATCGTGACGACAGATCGTGTAAAATATGGCCAAATCGTGAGGAAATCGTGAGTCCTAACTAACGATCACGATGCGATGCACGTCCCCGCTGGTCGCACATCGCATCGTCAGATCTGCCGTGCAGTAGGGCAGATCTGACATTCTGGGACAAAATGCACTGGGGGAAAAAAAAAAAAGTTAAGAAGCACGATAGATCTTATGCTTTTTACTCCAAATTGTGTGTAGGAGCTGCCGGGGGAGAGTTCAGGGGAAATCGCACACATCGTGGGATCGTGTGCAGATCGGTATGTGTGTGGGCACCTTTAGATTTTTTGTTGTAGAATATTTTAATATATTGAATTTTAACAGTTTATAACAAAATAAACTTCTTTGTACCGACCATTTTTTTCTCATATATTGTCACACTCCCATATTTATTAACTCACGTACATTGGTTTTAAGATTTCAGGTGCCCTGTCCAAGTTTTGGCACATGCGCAGCAGCCTCCCGGAAATTTTAGGCATAGTTAATATTAATATAATAACTCAATATGCTCAGCTCCACTATACATTTGTAAGTTCTGTCTGACATAGTAAATTGAAGAGTCATGCAGTACAGCCATTGCAAAGCCTAGGTCGCTATATTTCTAATACTATTTTCTATGTAATATGTTACAAAGAGTGAGGAGTCCACAGATCAAAACAGATTTCAAATAATAACAGCTCATTTATACAATTATAACAGAAATAACATGAGCTCATCATACATTATACGTAATCTAGACAGAAGATTGAGCTACAACTCAGTTTTCAGATGTGCGATTAATGGACTTCAGTCTTTGGGCCTGATTAATTACCGATCACAACAGCAATTACGCACGTAAGGAGACAGGAGGTGCCATTTGTGGGAGGTGACCGGGGGGGGGGGGGGGGGGCGCTGAAGTTAGCAATTCCTGAGTAATGTCAGGGCTTGTGCAAGTGTGTGTGAGGCTGCGATGGTACTCTATATCCCCGATGGTTTCACAGGTTTCATGTGTAAGGTAAAAAGGCCATCCTTATGTTGTCCTGCGATGGCATAGCAATCTCAATGGATTAGCATACTATAGCAGTGAGACTGCGTGCGTAATCGCTATTGCATTCGCAGTTGCGATCTGTAATGAATCAGGCCCTTTGTACGAATGAAGGGTGAATCTTTCAGCTGGTGAAGATAAACTCAATGGGTTACAGTATATCAGGGCAGGAATAAATACAAAAATTTAATACATACATTAGAGGTAAAGTAGTGCATGCATGCACGCAGGGTTTGAGTGGCAAATCATTCTATTGCGACGGGAACTGAAATTTCCTTACACTGGATAAATCCACAGCATACTGGACACCAACATTTTCTGGCTGGAAAAACGCACCATTTAACTATTTTAGGACAACAGCATGCAAAATGTAGTATCAAGTCATAGGGACACACTGGAGTCAACGGAAAGCATTGCCTCACATGCTAGCAGAGTACTTCAGTGTAATATATATATATTGCAAGAATGTACCTTTGTTACCTCTATTTCTACGAAGTCCATAGGGTCCACAGGATACCTTGGGGTATAGGCAATGGCAGTTGTCATCGGTCACCACGTAGTTAAAACTTTAGTCCCAGGATGCACCAGGGCCCCCTCTCCTATACCCCGCACCCAGGCTAAGGCGCCTTCATTTACGTAACAAGCCATAGGCTGGAGGAGAATAACTAAAGAGAGAAGAAAGTCTGGAACACGCAAGTATCACATTCTCACACTGAAGGAGATGGAAAAAACGGTGACCAGAATAAAGCCCATCTGAAGCACAGGTGCGACAGGGTGGGAGTCCTGTGGACTCTATGGACTTCGTAGAAATAGAGATAACAAAGGTAAGTTCTTATAATCTTTCTTATTTTCTACTGCAGGGTCTGTAGGGTATCCACAGGATACTTTGGGGATGTCCCAAAGCAGTCCCTTTAAGGGTGGGGACGCTCCTGTGCAGGAAGGAGAATCCGCCACCCAAAGGAAGCATCCTGAGAGGCGAAGGTATCGAAAGCATAATACCTCACAAAAGGTATGGACAGAAGACCACGTGGCCGCCTTACAAAGCTGAACAGCTGAGGCGCCACGGCGAGCTGCCCACGAAGGACCCACAGACCAAGTAGAATGAGCAGTAAAGAGGGCGGAATTGGAAGGCCCTCATGAGTGTAAGCCTCAGAGATCGTCATGCAAATCCACCTAGACAAAGTTAGCTTATTGGCTGGCCAACCCTTCTTATGGAAACCATATAGAGGACAAATAAAGAGTCCGACTTCCGAAGGGAACTGGTACGGTCCACATTTATCTGGAGAGCACGTACCACTTCCAAAGAGGCCTCACCAGCCGAGAGGTCTGGACAGTTCAAGGACGGTACTATAATTTCCTCATTAATGTGGAAACTAGAGACCTTAGGAAGGTAACAAGGGTGGGTCCGAAGCACCGCCCTGTCCTGGTGAAAAATCAGAAACGAAGGGCGACAAGAAAGAGCCCCCAAATCTGACACTCTTCTGGCCGAAGCAATAGCCAGAAGAAACACAGTCTTAGCCGTATGCCATTTGAGGTCCACTGAGCCCAGGGGTTCAAATGGATGGCCCTGGAGAGCCCTAAGTACCACAGCCAAATCCCATGGAGCCACAGGAGGGACAAAGGGAGGCCGAATACGAAGGACCCCCTGAAGGAAAGTGCGGATATCAGGAAGGGGAGTAATTCTTCATTGGAACCACACTGAAAGGGCAGAGACACCCACCTTCAGTGAAGCAAGGTGGAGACCTAGATCCACACCCGCCTGTTAGAAAGCCAAAACCCTGGATATCCGAAACACTTGGGGGTCATAACCTCTGGGACAACACCATTCAAAGTAGGTATGCCACACCCTGTGGTAAATCCTGGCAGAGGCAGGTTTTCGTGTTGTGAGCATGGTGTTAACCACAGAGGTAGAAAAACCTTTAGACCTCAGCAGGGATGTCTCAAAGACAGAGGACCCAGATCCGGGTAAAGGCAAGGACCCCGAGACAACAGGTCCGGACGTTGAGGCAACAGAAACAGTGTCAATGGAGAGACTCTGCAGATCCGAGTACCAGTGACGTCTGAGCCACGCTGGAGCCACCAGCAGGATCATGCCTCCTTCTTCCTCGGATGCTTCGGAAGTTCAAAGAAGTGAGAACGGTGGAAACAGGTATGCAAACTGGAAGGTCCACCTGACCGACAGAGCGTCCACAAGAAGAGCTTCGGCGTCTCTTGTCCTGGACCCGAACACCGGTAGCTTGCAATTGTGACGAGATGCCATGAGGTCTATCTCCGGAAGACTTCACTTGGCCACTAGGAGCTGAAGCACATCCTGGTGAAGAGACCATTCCCCTGGATGTACGTCGTGACGGCTGAGGAAGTCAGTTTCCCAGTTGGAGTACTCCTAGTATGAACACTGCCGATATGGCGGGAAGATTTTCTTCCGCCCACGTCAGAATGCGGGACACTTCTGCCTGACTCAGAGTTCCTCCTTGACGGTTGATGTAAGCCACCGTCGTGGCTTGTCTGACTGAACCTGCACAGGCTTTCCGTGAAGTATGAAACTGACTTTCTGTAGGGCCCTGAAGACCGCCCGAAGTTCCAATATGTTTATTGGTAGGGCAGACTCCTCTTCGGTCCACCTTCCCTGAAAGTATGGACCCATCACTGCGCCCCAACCCCGGAGACAGATGTCCGTCGTCAGGAGTACCCAGTCCGGGATCCAAAAAGGGACGCCCCTTGGTGAGGTGACCAGTCTGAAGCCACCAAGTCAGGGACAAATGCACCTCCGGTGACAGCACCATTGTCTGTGTCAGTAACCGATGAGAAGATCCGTCCCACCTGGAGAGGATCAATGTCTGCAGAGACCGGGAATTAAACTGGGCATACTCTACCATGTCGACACTATGGAGTCCAGTAACTGCATCAGCGACTGTGCAGGCACCTGCATACTCGCGTCTGCAAAATAGAGATCTTGTCCTTGGTCAGGAAGATCTGCTGCTGTTGAGAGTCCAACAGTGCCCAGAGATGGAGCATCCTCTGGGAAGAAGTCAGGGAGTCAGCCAACCGTGAGTCTGCAGCACAGAGATTGTTAGCTGCAGGCGGTGGTGGTGAAGTACCTCTGGAGACCCAGCAAGCAGCAGAAGGTCGTCCAGGTATGGCAACAGGCGGACCCCCTGCATCCGCAGATGGGCTGCCATAACTGCCATTATTGGTAAATACTTGGTGCAGTAGAAAGGCCAAACGGAAGGGCATGAAATTGGAAATGATGTTGTAGGACAGGGAACCTGAGGAACCTCTGGTGGGCCGAAGCAATCGGGATATGCAAGTACAGTAGGCATCCTGAATATCCAGAGACACCATAAAATTCCCAGGTTCCATAGTCAGTATAATAGACCGCAGGGTTTCCATCTTGAACCCAGGTACTCAGAGAAATTTGTTCAAGGACTTTAGGTTGAGGATAGGCCAATATGAACAGTTTGGTTTCGGGACCAGAAAGAGGTTGGAATAGTAACCCATTCCCCTCTGAGTTAACGGTACCAGTACTATAATTTCTGCTTGAAGCATAGAGCGTATTACACTCTGGATCTCCAAGGCTCTGTCCTGGTTTGACTGAAGTCCCGTGGTGAAGAACTGATGAGGAGGCCTTCTGCGAAAAGAGAGGGCATACCCTTGAGAGACCACTTCCCTTACCCAAGTGTCTGTGGTGGTCTGACAGCAGCACTGGGCGAATTGAAGAAGTCGGCCCCCCACCTTGGGGTCCCCCAAGGGGCGCCCGTCCCATCGGGCTGAGGGTTTATCATCAGACTTGGACGCCGGACGTCTGGTGCTCTAAGCCTGTTTCTTGGGCTTGGTAACCTTCTTGGCTCCTAACGGCCTAGGAAAGGACTGAACCTTAGGTTTTCCCTGAGGACAATAGTTCCGAAAGGATGAGGTCCCAGATCCCGATGGAACCGGGGCCAAGGGATGACAAGCAGATTTTGCAGCTGCCGAAGTGTACACGATCTTGTCCAAATCCTGACCAAATAAAACCTTTCCATTGAAGGGTAAACACTCCAACCCCTTCTTGGACTCAGCATCTGCTCTCCAAGAGTGTAACCACAGGAAGCGCCGTGCCGACATGGCCACAGCTGAAATCCTGGACGTTAAGAGGCTAACATCTAAAGCCGACTCATTAATATATGTAGCCGAATCCCTGAGATAACCTACCAGTTCTATTTGTTCACTGGTAGCATCTAAGGGAAAAGACGCCTCCAGAGAGTTCGCCCAGCATTCCATGGCCCTGGCCACCGAGCAGATGGCCATAGCTAGCCTGGAAGCCCCTCCTGAAAGTGAATAGACAGACTTTAAACACACCTCCACCTTCCTGTCCGTAAAGTCTTTCATAGAGGACATGGACGGCATGGGCAGAGTCGCACTCTTAACCAGGCGTGTCACATGAGAATCCACCTGAGGGGGAGTCGAGAAATCATTTTCCTCAAAAGGATAAGTGTAAGCCAAACGTCTTTGAAGTTGGAAACGCTTTCCTGGTAATTTCCATTCCTCCTCTAAATGATCCACCAGCTGATCAGACAGAGGACATATTGCAGCAGTACTTTTAACATCCTTGAAAAAGGCATGTTTGGACTTAGCTGCCGGAGGCTCCTCGTCCCCAATCTCCATGATCACAAGAACCGCACATATGAGACCGTGGACATACATTTTAGTCTTAGGCTCAGCATCCCGCTCAGTGTCAGACAAGTCATGTATCTCCTCGTCGTCTTCATCATAGTGTGTTGGCTGAGACGACATCAGTTGTTTCCTAGCAGGTCTAAGCGGGGTTTCACCATGCAACATCTCTGTCAGGTTCTGAACCGTGGTAGAGAAGCAGTTAACCCACACAGGCTCCGGAGACACCTGAGAAGGTGCTGGCTGTGGAGGGAAGCACTGCGCCACCATCATCTGCTGGAGGACCCCCTGTATGGAATATTGGACTACCGCCTGCTGCGTGAACCCCAGTTCGCGGGGGGAGCAGCCAACCGTCCCACGGGTATGCAGACGGTCTAAACGGGAGGGTTAGGTTAAGGGCTCCCAGGGGGAACTTAGAGTTAGGCAGCCCCCCGGGAGGGTTAGGCTACGGGAAGGGGGGGTTAGGGTTAGGCTAGGTGAAGGGGGGGGTGTCCCTGGGGGGAGGTTAGGGTTAGGCAAACCCCACAGGAGACTTAGGTTTAGGCACTTAGAGGGGGGTTACGGTAGGGACTTAGGTTAGCGGTACTTACCTAATTAGCAGTCAGGATCTTCACCTCTGCCGGGCTTCTGCTGTTGGATTTGAGCCGATGGTAAATCATACTGATCTCGCCCCACAAGGGTATTTAAAGCTTGTGCAAAACAAGCCCAGAGAGGCTCCTACGCAGAGTTAGGAACAGCAGGTGTACATGAATAGGGCAGAACATGTTGTACATAAGCCCCCATTACATACATCTCCCTCCCCAATACCTGCTTTACATCTGGAGCAGGAAAGCAGGAGAGGGGCACCATTCTGCACAGATTAGTCACTCCCAGACATAGTTGCTGTATGTGACCCACCACACAGAAAAAAATAAAAATAAAACACCTTTAACTATGAGGTAAATTTCCACCCTGACAGTACTGGCACAGTGAGGGCTGAGAGGAGGAAAAGGTATAGGGATAGCAAAAATGGCTGACAGAAAGAAAATACAGTCAGACAGCGCTAGCATAAGTCATATACAATGCAGAATAACCACCTGCACTAATGGCACTACACAGACAAAGTCTGGTAGGAATAGTGCTTCATACACTGACTTTCTGGAGGAGAGGTATGCAGGGGGACCCAGGGTCCGCACCGCTCCAATGAGACCAGTGTTGTCGCTCTAAAATGGCCGCCAGAGAGCTCAGAGGAGGCAGGCTTGGAGGAGGAGCACTGACACAGCCCGCCAGACTGCAGTGTTAAGGCGCTGTGTGCAGCAGGGGAGGAGCCTGCTGTGCTGTACAGGGAAGGCGCCCTCCCCAGGCATGCTGTTAACTCCTAGGATGCTGGAGCGTATTCCGCAACGCTGCAGCCCGATATCCCTGGTAGTCTAGTGGTAGCGCAGGCTCAGTGCCTGGCTGCACACGCTGCTGTCCCCAGGGAGCCCCCAACCCTGGGGACAATAGAGGACTGTGCACCAGCAGTCGTCTGCTTACCTTGTTGATCCCCGTGCAGCCCAGTCATAGTTCCAGGCCCCCGGGAGTTCCTGCTAGCGGAAACCCACAGATGCCAGCCAAGATCCCCGAGATTCGTCGCCGGTGGGGTGTTGGAGCGGCAGCACGGACGCCCGTTGAACTGTCCGTTATGTCCGCTCTGAAGATCTTCTGGGGCTGTTTTAACAGCTCCTCCATGCAGTGATCCGACTCCGGCCGGGCACCTACGAATCTGAATGTGCCTTGGCCTGGGGGCGGGGTACAGGAGAGGAGGCCCCGATGCATCCTGGGACTAAAGTTTTAACTATGCGGTGCCCGATGACAAATGCCATCCCCTATAACCCAAGGTATCCCGTGGATACCCTATGGACCCTGCAGTAGAAATATAAAAAAAAAATTATATATATATATATATATATATATATATATATATATATATGCAAAAGTATTCACCCCTCTTGGCCTCTTACCTTTTTTGTTACATTACAACCTGTAATTTTTTATTTTTTTTTTATTTTCATTTTATGTGATGATCTGCACAAAATAGTCTACTTTGGTGAAGTGAAATGAGAAAAATATATATAAAAAATAATCTTTATAAGTAAAATTCTGAAAATTGGCATGTGCATATGTAATCACCCCCTTTGCTATGAAGCTCCTCAAAAGTTCTGGTGCAACCAATTACCATCAGAAGTCACATAATTAGTGAAATTAAGTCCACCTGTGTGAAATCTAAGGGCCTGATTCAGACCCACTCGCGAGCGGCTGTACGCTCGCAAGTAGGTCGATGGTCTGCACTGAGCATGCGCACGACGGAGGGAGCTCCGTCGTGCGCATGCGCCAGACACGACGAGCGAAGGACTTTCCTTCGCTCGTTGTGTCCGATCAAAGGGGGCGTGCTGTCAATGTTGATTGACAGCACGCCCCCTTTGGTGGGCGTGCCGGGGGCGTGCCTCCCTGACGGGGGCGTTCCCACGGGAACGCCTCCCGTCAGAAGCCGGCCCACTGACATCACTAGTGATGTCAGTGGGAGTGATTTTGGCTCTGATAGAGCCAAAATCACTCCGGAGCTTGCGGTTGAAAACCTCAACCGCAGGCTCCGGCTCGCAATTTCGATGGTCGCGATGGTCACGACCATCGCGGCCATCAAAATGCACGCTCGTATAGCCTGTGGGTGGTGACCCACAGCTATACGAGCGTCCAGGAGGACGCTCCATGAAAAAGGAGCCCGGCCCTCATGCAGAGCGTGCGCTCTGCTCAGAGCGTACGGCTCTGAATGAGGGCCTAAGTGTCACATGATCTGTCAGTATAAACACACCTTTTCTGAAAGGTCCCAGAGGCTGAAACATCACTAAGCAAGAGGCATCACACCATGAAGACCAAGGAGCTCTCCAAACAAGTCAGGGACAAAGTTGTTGAGAAGTACAATTCTGGGTTGGGTTATAAAAAAATATCCAAATCTTTGATGATCCCCCGGAGCACCATCAAATCCATCATCATCAAATGGAAAGAACATGGTACCACAACAAACCTGCCAAGAGAGGGCCGCCCACCAAAACTCACAGACCGGGCAAGGAGGGCATTAATCAGAGAGGCAGCACAGAGACCAAAGGTAACCCTGAAGGAGCTGCAGAGTTCCACAGCAGAGACTGGTGTATCTGTGCATGTGACCACAATAAGCCGTACACTCCATAGAGCTGGGATTTGTGGAAGAGTAGCCAGAAAAAAGCCATTACTTAGTGATAAAAATAAGAAGACATGATATGAGTCGCATGTGGGCGACTCCCCAATTGTATGGAGGAAGGTGTTCTGGTCAGATGAGACTAAAATTGAACTTTTCGGCCACCAAGGAAAACGCTATATCTTGCGCAAACCCAACACATCCCATCACCCCAAGAACACCATCCCCACAGTGAAACATGGTGGTGGCAGCATCATGCTGTGGGGATGTGTTTCAGCAGCAGGGACTGGGAAACTGATTTGAGTCGAGGGAAAGATGGATGGTGCTAAATATAAGGATATTCTTGAGCAAAACCTGTTTCAATCTGCCTGTGATTTGAGACTCTGATGGAGGTTCACCTTCCAGCAGGACAATGATCCGAAGCATACTGCTAAAGCAACACTCGAGTGGTTTAAGAGGAAAAATTTAAATGTGTTGGAATGGCCTAGTCAAAGCCCAGATCTCAATCCAATTGAGAATCTGTGGTCAGACTTGAAGACTGCTGTTCACAAGCGGAAACCATCCAACATGAAGGAGTTGGAGCAGTTTTGCCTTGAGGAATGGGCAAAAATCCCAGGGGCAAGATGTGGCAAGCTCATAGAGACTTATCCAAAGCTGTAATTGCCGCAAAAGGTGACTCGTCAAAGTAATGACTTTAGGGGGGTGAATGGTTATGCACGCTGAAGTTTTCAGTTATGTTGTCCTAAATGTTGTTTGATTCACAATATAAAAAAAACCACAACTTCACAGTTGTAGGCATGTTCTGTGAATTAAATGATGCACACCTTCAAAACAATCCATTTTAATTCCAGGTTGTGAGGCAAAAATACATTAAAAATGCAAAGAGGGTGAATACTTTTGCAAGGCACTGTAATTAAATATATATATACACATACACACATATATATATATATATATATATATATATACACACACACACACACACACACACACACACACACACACACACACACATACACACACACACACACATTGTGCGTCCGGAAAGTAGTCACAGCGCTTCTCTTTTTCCTCATTTTGTTATGTTACAGCCTTATTCCAAAATGGAATAAGTTCATTTCTGTCCTCAAAATTCTACACACAATACCCCATAATGACAACGTGTAAAAAGTTTTTTTGCGATTTTTGCAAATTTAATAAAAAATAAGCCTTTGCTCAATACTTTGTTGATGCACCTTTGGCAGCAATTACAGCCTCAAGTCTTTTTGAATATGATGCCACAAGTTTGGCACACCTATCTTTGGGCACTTTCACCCATTCCTCTTTGCAGCACCTCTCAAGCTCCATCAGATTGGACGGGAAGCGTCGGTACACAGCAAATTTGAGATCTCTCCAGAGATGTTCAATCGGATTCAAGTCTGGGCTCTGGCTGGGCCACTCAAGCACATTCACAGAGTTGTCCTGAAATCACCCCTTTGATATCTTGGCTGTGTGCTTAGGGTCGTTGTCCTTCTGAAGGATGAACTGTCCCCCCAGTCTGAGGTCAAGAGCGCTCTGGAGCAGGTTTTCATCCAGGATGTCTCAATACATTGCTGCATTCATTTTCCCTCTATCCTGACTTGGCTCCCAGTTCCTGCTGCTGAAAAACATCCCCACAGAATGATGCTGCCACCACCATGCTTCACTTTAGGGATGGTATTCGCCTGGTGATGAGCGTTGTCTGGTTTCCTCCAAACATAACACCTGGCATTCACGCCAAAGAGTTCAATCTTTATCATGGTCAGAATCCTTCAGGTGCATTTTGGCAAACTCCAGGGGGGATGCCATGTGCTTTTTACTAAGGAGTGGCTTCCATCTGGCCACTCTACCATACAGTCCTAATTGGTGGATTGCTGCAGAGACGGTTGTCTTTCTGGAAGGTTCTCCTCTCTCCACAGAGGAATGCTATAGCTCTGACAGAGTGACCATCGGGTGCTTGGTCACCTCCCTGACTAGGGCCCTTCTATCCCGAACACTAAGTTTAGATGGCCGGCCAACTCTAGAAAGAGTCCCGGTCGTTCCAAACTTCTACATTACGGATGATGGAGGCCACTGTGCTCATTGGGACCTTCAAAGCAGCAGATATCTTTCTGTACCCTTCCCCAGATTTGTGCCTCAAGACAATCCTGTATCAGAGGTCTACAGACAATTCCTTGGACTTCATGCTTGGTTTGTGCTCTGACATACACTGTCAAGTGTGGGACCTTATATAGACAGGTGTATGCCTTTCAAAATCATGTCCAATCAACTGAATTTACCACAGGTGGACTCCAAATAAGCTGTAGGAACATCTCAAGGATGATCAGTGGAAACAGGATGCACCTGAGCTCAATTTTGAGCTTCATGGCAAAGGCCGTGAATACTTATGTACATGTGATTTCTTAATGTTTCTTTTTTTTATTAAATTTGCAAAAATCTCAAAAAAACTTTTTACATGTTGTCATTATGGGATATTGGGCCTGATTCAGAGCTGGACGCTCTTTGAGAGCGCTCGCTCTGAATCAGGGCGTCCCTGTTTTTTTTAAAGACGGCCTCCTGGCCGCTCACTAAGCTGTGGGTGACCACCCACAGCTTTAGCGAGCGGCCAGGTGATGGTCACGATGGTCACGACCATCTCGGCTTGCGACGAGACCCTTGTGGTAGGGTCTCGTTCCCACAAGCCCCAGTGAACTTTCGGCTCTAATAGAGCCGGAAGCTCACCCACTGACATCACTCGTGATGTCAGTGGGGCCGCCCCCAAACGGCAGGCGTTCCTTCGGGAACGCCTCCGTTTGGCCAGCCATCCCCCCTGCCTGCCTCCAAAATGGGGCAAGCTGTCAATCACAATCGACAGCTGCCCCGCTTTGGTGCGAGACCCGTAGCGACGGAGCGTCCCTCGCTGGGCGGGTCTCGCGCATGTGCACGCCGGAGCCGGCTCCGCATGCGCAGTGGGGGACCATCGACCCACTTGCGAGCGGGTCTGAATCAGGCCCATTGTGTGTAGAATTTTGAGGACAAAAATTAATTTATTTCATTTTGGAATAAGGCTGTAAAAAGTGAAACGTAGTGAATACTTTCCGGATGCAGTGTGTGTGTGTGTGTGCGTGTAATATAATTTTATTATATATACAGTCAGGTCCATAAATATTGTGACATTGACAGAACTTTCAGATTTTGGCCTCTATTCACCACCACAATGGTTTTGAAATGAAACAAACAAGTTGTGCTTTAACTGCAGACTTTCAGATTTTATTTGAGGGTAAATACATCCAAATCAGGTGAACGGTGTAGGAATTACAACGGTTTCTATATGTGCCTCCCACTTTTTAAGGGGCCAAAAGTAATGGGACTATCAACTCAAAAGCTATTTCATGGATAGGTGTGGGCTATTCCCTCGTTATTTCATTATCAATTAAGCAAGTAAAAGGTCTGGAGTTGATTCTAGGTGTGACATTTGCATTTGGAATCAGTTGCTGTCAACTCTCAATATGAGATCCAAAGAGCTGTCACAATCAGTGAAGCAAGCCATCATTAGGCTGAAAAATCAAAACAAACCCATCAGAGAGATAGCAAAAACATTAGGTGTGGCCAAATCAACTGTTTGGAACATTCTTAAAAAGAAAGAACGCACCGGAGAGCTCAGCAACACCAAAAGACCTGGAAGACCACGGAAAACAACTGTGGTGGATGACAGAGGAATTATTTCCCTGGTGAAGAAAAACCCCTTCACAACAGTTGGCCAAATCAAAAACACTCTCCAGGAGGTAGATGTATATGTGTCAAAGTCAACAATCAAGACAAGACTTCACAAGAGTGAATATAGAAGGTTCACCACAAGATGTAAACAATTGGTGAGCCACAAAAACAAGAAGACCAGATTAGAGTTTGCCAAACAACATCTAAAAAAGCCATTACAGTTCTGGAACAACATCCTATGGACAGATGAGACAAAGATCAACTTGTACCAGAGTGATGGGAAGAGAAGAGAAGGAAAGGAACTGCTCATGATCCAAAACATACCACCTCATCAGTGAAGCATGGTGGTGGTAGTGTTATGGCGTGTGCATGTATGGCTGCCAATGGAACTGGTTCCCTTGTATTTATTGATGATGTGACTGCTGACAAAAGCAGCAGAATTAATTCTGAAGTGTTTCGGGCAATATTATATGCTCATATTCAGTCAAATGCTTCAGAACTCATTAGACGGCGCTTCACAGTGCAGATGGACAATGACCCAAAGCATACTGCAAAAGCAACCAAAGAGTTTTTTAAGGCTAGAAAGTGGAATGTTATGCAATGGCCAAGTCAATCCCCTGACCTGAATCCGATTGAGCATGCATTTCACTTTATGAAGACAAAACTGAAGGGAAAATGCCCCAAGAACAAGCAGGAACTGAAGACATTTGCAGTAGACGCCTGGCAGAGCATCACCAGGGATGAAACCCAGCGTCTGGTGAGGTCTATGCGTTCCAGACTTCAGACTGTAATTGCCTGCAAAGGATTTGCAACAAAGTATTAAAAAGTGAAAGTTAGATTTAGGATTGTTTAGTTTGTCCCATTACTTTTTACCCCTTAAAAAGTGGGAGGCACATATAGAAACCGTTGTAATTCCTACACCGTTCACCTGATTTGGATGTATTTACCCTCAAATTAAATCTGAAAGTCTGCAGTTAAATCACATCTTGTTTGTTTCATTTCAAAATCATTGTGGTGGTGAATAGAGGACAAAATATGAAAATTCTGTCAATGTCCCAATATTTATGGACCTGACTGATATATATATATATACACACACACATATACACACATACATACATACATACATACACACACATCACACACACACAGATTGAGTCTCCCATATCCAAAATGCTTGGGACCACTGGTATTTTGGATATCGGAATGTTCCGTATTTCTGAATATTTGCATACTATAATTAAATATTTTGGGAATATGACCCAAATCTAAACACAGAATGCATTTATGTTTTATATACACCTTGTACTTACAGCCTGCAGACAATTTTATAAAATATTTTTAATAAGGTTGTGCCTTAAACAAAGTTTGTGTACAGTCAATCATCAAAAAGCAAAGGTTTCACCATAATATATATATATATATATATATATATATATATATATATATATATATATATATATATATATATATATACACACACACACACACACACACACACACACACACTTCAGCTTTGATTGTACTACTAAACTTCTGTCCTATAAAGAAAAATAATATATGGAAAAAGTAGAAGATTGGATGATGCTGGTGTGTTCATATATTAATTTGTTCCTCATGTAAATTGGCAGGATAATACATAGTGCTTGCTTTGTAGAAAGTGTTTTTAAAGGTGTGTGAATGTTTACTCTTCACTTCAGGACACAACTTCCTGGTGTGATAATGAGCCAAGACAACTAGGTAAAAACATTCACCTGTCGACCCATATTTGTTACATTTAATATAATTTTTTTGCATGCAAAATTACTTTTTAGGGCAGCAGGTGAGCAAAAAAATATACTGTATATTCTTATCAATAACTTGGGGTATCACTGAGGGGCCTATTCATTATACCTATAGTTTCTCAGTAGGAGTTCTACCTAATTACCGAAGGAAATCATCATTCCTCCTCTGCATAACTATCTATTACGAAAAGCTGTCATTTTTGCGATGACAGCTTTTCGGGAAATAGTTATCCCTGCCTGCTCTAACTTACCGCAGCTGGAAACAGTGCTGCGCATGCGCTGTTACATCTGTAAAACCAGCGCATGTGCAGCACTGCCTACACCTGTGGTAAGTTTGTGTCCCCCCCCCTCCGCTCACCTGCCCCCCCTCACCTCACCTCCCCCCTGTTCAGCACTTACCTGCCCGCGCAGCAGCCTCCGGCTCTGTCTGTTATGCTGTCACGTGTTCTCCCAGCAGAGCACAGTACTGTTTAGAGAAAAAAATATATATATTTTTTTTCTAAACTTTATTGTTTTCTGCTGGGAGAACACAATGTCAGCATAGCAGACGGAGCCAGAGGAGAGACCAGAGCGCCGGAGGTAGACGCCAGGGGACCTGTCCAGCTGGAAGCAGGTAAGTGGCGGATAGTAACACCATCAAATTCCGAAAATACATAATTTTCGGAATATGATGAATAGCATAATTTCCATATCCCCATACTAATGTGTGGAAATTAACGCAGGGGGACTTAGCACAGGAGATATCACTGATATCTCCTTGCTAAGTGTGTTTATGAATAATAAAATAACGTTAATTTAGGAAAATGTCCTTGAAAACTTTATTTTAGTGTTGATGAATGCCCTCAGTTTTTAGGACTGTAAGTCGGCAATTAAATTTTTTTGCGGGCACCCAAATGTAATGGTATGGTTGCACCCATAGGACGCGAGTGCCACGTGTGCGTGCCCAGAAGCAACTAAAAGTACTGGTTCGGGCGCCCAAAGTGCCGACTAATCGCACATTTCTGCTCGCCACCTTGGGAGGCTGTGAGCAGACGTGTCCGCTCCTGTGGCTATTTGCTCCCGAACGAAGAAACAATTGAATTGCTCCATTGGATGCCCAGAAGAAATGGGATGTAGTTTGGAAGCCGACGGTCTAAATGTCGACCGCCGGCTTCCAGACTTTCTAATCCCGGCGTGGTACTAATGACATGTGTCGAAAACTTGACGCTTGTCATTAACCAGACGCTGGAAGACCGACGCCCGGCATACCGAACAATGGTAAGCCGGGCGCGGGCAGCCGTGCTTTAGGTTTAGGGCTCTCGGGGGGATATAGGGCCGGGTACCCCCCCCCCGGGAGGGTTAGGTTTAGGCTAGGGGAAGGGGGGGTTAGGGTTAGGAACCCCTCCCGGGAGACTTAGGTTTAGGCTGCGGGGAAGGGGGGGGGTTAGGCACCCCTAAGGGAGGGTTAGGGTTGGGAATTAGGTTAGCGATACTTACCTTAGGGACGGTCAGGATTTTCACCCTTGCCGGGCTGCTGCTGTCGGGATTTGAACCGCCGGCCCTGCGTCTGGTGGTAATACCTACTGCACCCGAATAGCCATGGTAGAAACAATTGAATTACCACCCCCAAAAAAAACGAAAGCAAGGCTTTAGGATTTACCAAGCCAGTGACCAACAGGTCTGCAAACATAATGAATCTTGATTTAGTTAGCTTATCAGAGGTGTAAGCAAAAATCCTGTAATCTGACTTAACAGTGCAGTCAATTGAATAGCTCTGGTAACTCTTTCCCGTGGCTATTCAACATCTTGCTTCGCCTCCATAGTTTGGAAATAGATTAACCCTAAAGTGAGCTGCAAATATGAATAATTTACCTGGTCACTGGAAATGTTTTGTCTCTCTCTACAGCAAGGTGTTGGTGGTGGACGGGGACTTGAAAATCTTGGTTAATATATTTAACAGGTTGAGCAAGTTCTTCTAGGGAAAGGCTGCATGTATATAAATAGAACTGAACTAGTCCAACCAAAATATTACTGCCTAGGGATCAGCATCGTTGCTGCTGTCACTTTTACAGTTGGGCTTATGTCAGTTTTTGTGCTGTACATATACACATTTACATTACTTACATTTGGTGAAAAGAAAAATCTGAATCTAGCTTTGTGCGTCCCCAGATGTACTCATTAGGCCTGACATAAAGATAATGATGATTATGATGTATATGATCATAATGTCGACATTCACAATATCGACAATGACAGTCGACATTTTCATAATGTCAACATTTTTAATGTTAAAGGACATAATTTCAACATTCTATTTTTAGGGTTAAGGTTAGTTAAGAGTCTATAGAAAACTGCAAGGTTAACATGCAGACTGTCACCATTGTGAATGTCATCTTCTTGCCCATGTCGCCATTGTGATTGTCGTCCTCCTGTCCATGTCGGCATTGTGATTTTCATCCTCCTGTCCATGTCGCCATTGTGAATGTCGTCTTCCTGCCCATGTCGCCATTGTGAATGTCGTCCTCCTGTCCATGACGCCATTGTGATTGTCGTCCTCCTGTCCATGACGCCATTGTGATTGTCGTCCTCCTGTGCATGACGCCATTGTGATTGTCGTCCTCCTGTCCATGTCGCCATTGTGAATGTCACCATTGTGAATGTCATCCTCCTGTGCATGTCACCATTGTGAATGTCAAAAATTTGTAATACTTTCTAGCAGCTGATAATATAATATGTATAGCTGCAGTGAATGACTAAGTACTGGCTGTCTACTCACATTTTTAGATTAGTAAACAAAGAATATGGAGCGCTTGTATTTCATTACATTTTATATGGGGATGTGACTTCTGAATTTACTATTAACAATTGTAGGACGAACCCAGGTTGTCCCCCTCCCCCCTGTAATGCTTCTTTCCTGTCAGTGGCAATCGACTTTCTCCCCAACCCAGCACACACTCTGCTGTATGCTGGCTGCTGAGGGTCCAGTGTCCGGGCCCTTCTTTACTCTCTACGGCCCTGATGATTGGCAAATATCAGCAGAATACATTTAGGTGGTGCAGATGCACAGGGGACCCACAACAGTAAAATATGTGCTGGAACATCACCGGCAGTATACCCATAATGCTGGGTACACACACAGACGACGGATCGGTCAGCAGACCAATTTACCATCTGAGTGGCTGATTGGTAAGTGTCCATAGTTTACTAGCGTTCCCGCTATGCTGTTTTAGCGGGGCGCGGCACCCTGCCCTCTTTCTGGAAGGCAAAAAGCGCCCTGCCCTCCAGAAGGAGGGCAAAAAGCGCCCTGCCCTAACAGCCTGCGGGAACCGTCTTCACCCGCGGGTCGCAGTGTCCCGCGGGTGAAGAAATGTGCGGTGACCCGGTCACCGCCGGAGAATAGACGCCGGGCGCATGCGCCCGGCATCTATTCTCCCTGTCTGCAGGGCTTGGGGGCTGCCCGGTGTGTCCGTGAGTGCCGGGCACGCCCCTAAGAGTGACGAAAAGCGGACGTGTCTTATAGACACGCCCCCTTTTCGATGACCGCGCCGCCTTCGGCGCGCGCACGGACATGCCCTCTCTAGCTCCGGCGCCCTGCCTCGCGCCAGAGCTAGAGGGAACACTAGTTTACCAATCAGCCGCTCGATACGTCTGGCCTGACATCACAACTGCGCCCAGTTGAGATATCAGTGTAGGCAGTCAACAAGTGTATGGGTTGAAGACAGGTCACCCATACACATATGTAGATTCACCGATATATCGGCATTGACTGTGCTGCAGGGCCGACCTAATATGTCTGTGAATGACATTGTTCAGACATATCGGATGTACACTCCCATCAATGCTGTCACGATATATCGTTTATCGATCAAATAAAATTATACATCGACAAGTGTGCACCCAGCATTACACTCGTCATCTGGACCCTTGAACTAATTTGTCAAAGGTTATGAGTTTACGTATGCAGATGCCAGCTGTTACACCTAGTCCAATTTATAATTTCTGATGGATTAATGATATAATTTAGGAGCTAGTCAAACACAAAGATTTGGGTTATGGTGATACAACTAATTTACTAGCATCAGTGGCGTAATCAGGGGGCTGAGGGGGGACTCCCTGAACTGAAAATCGGCACATATGCTGTTCCCAGCGGCACACACTGGATTGGGTGTGGATTAACAGATAGACAGTAAAAAGGTTGACCGTGTCTAGATAGACACCAGATGTCAATAGGTCGACTGGGACAAAAGGTCGACATGTAAGAAGATTGACAAGGTCGACATGAAAATGGTCAACACAAGAAAAAAAAATGTATTTTTTAGCCCTAATCTTCACCCTAACCTCTCGCCTTGGTGCCTAACCCTCCCTCCTGGTGCCTAACCCTAACCATCAGGATAGGTGTCCCACCCTAACCATCCCTTCTAGTACCTAACCGTTGAGGTAAGTGCCTAACCCTAACCCTCCGGTAAGTGCCCAGCCCTAAACAACAAAAAAAGTAATGTGTCGACCATTTTCATGTCAACCTTTTGACCCTGTCAACCTTCTTACATGTCGACCTTTAGTGTGTTGACCTTTTGTCCCAGTCGACCTATTGACTGTCTAACATCTGGTGTCTATCTAGACATTGTTGACGTTTTTACTGTCTATCATTAGTCCGGCACCTCACTGGATTAACACTGGAGCAACAATGGCGGTTACCAGGGAGCCACACACGCAGGATGGCCCTCACAACGCTGTTACTGGGTTAGTGTAGTAACTGTTCCGGGCACCTCAAGAGATGCCTGGATCTCGAGTTCCCGGCAGCATCACGGAAGTGATGTAATGACGCTGTGACATTTCTGATTAAAGACTGCACTGCAGAGGACTGGAGGGGAACTAGAGGATGGAATACTTGAGGTAAGTTAACTTGTGTGGGTATGCAGTCGGGAAGCCGGCGGACCTAATCCCGACAGCCGGCTTCCCGACTGCTTAATCCTGACGAGGGTTAAATGACCGGCGTCTACATTTAGACGCCTGTCATTTTACCGACGCCGGGAGGCCAGCGCCCGGCATCCCGATCGAAGTGATGCCGGGCACCGCTGCGGACAGCCATAGGGGGGGTGGGGGGTTAGGTTTAAGGCTCCTGGGGGGGGAGACTTAGGGTTAGGCACCCCCCTGGGAGGTTAGGTTTAGGCAGCGGGGAAGGGGGGGGGTTGGGTTTAGGCACTTGGGGGGGGAAGGTTAGGGTGGGTGAATAAGTTAGTGAATATTTATCTGGAGACGATCAGGATTTTCATCCTGTTCGGGCAGCCGCTGCCAGCATTTGAACCGCCTGCCAGGGGTCCGGCGGTGAATCATACCGACTCCCTTGTGTGTTGGGGGGGGGGGGGGGGGTTGGTTGGTGTTGAGAGCGCAGCACAAAACAAAGAATTTTGTATGGGGGGAGACAGAACACATGAAACATGGGGATGATTGGTGGGCACCACAGATGGATATGTGGAGAAGTCTGATGGCACAAAAGAAGTATGTGGAGGGGTATAAAGGCAGAAAAGGGGCACTGGAGGTAGGAGATGCCATATAAAGGGCATGGATACTATTAGAAGGGACATGTGCGGGTCTGATGGGTCATATCAGGAAACATGAGAAATACCTGGGTCTGGGAAGCCTATTTTTCCAAGTTTCTCCCCCTAATGTCAAAAGCTGTCTATGCCACTGCTCAGTAATAATGCCTAGCATATAATTACCCCAATATTACACATCAAACTTATATTACCAGCCTGTAACCCATCACACAGTGTCAGCTCGTACATAGCCACCATTGTTGTATTTCTCCTTTTCCTATCCAGTGTATTCCCATCGATTACACATCTCATGCATGGCCATATAAACACACTATTTAATTACAGTGACCAGACCAGCGGTATAGAGAAACACTGCTCCTTGAAGTTTCAAAGCATGGCTCATGACAAACAGCACAATGTGTGTAATGCCATGTATGAGAGCTGACCCAGGATCATTCTGCATGTTCTGCAGAGCCAGCTATTTCTCTCAGACTGTTTCCAAAATGGAGAGGAAGAAGTGAGCACAGAAAGGTGAAATGCTGTGGTCACCAAGGCGCATCTCTTTGTTACCATGGTGACCAAGAACTGTCCAGGCCTGCGTAAGATAACATTCAGTTCTCCATGCAAACCATCTCTGTAGCAATAAAATGTGTTGATAATTTGTACGCTGACAACATATTCCAAAGTGCTGTACAGTAATATCTGGCTTATAATAATGTGATAATAATAATAATATTGGAGAAAATTCCACATATTTCAAAGTGTTATGATGACTGATGGCACACAGTCAATAATATGGATTTATGTAATTTATAATGCTCTAGTTGTCACTCAAGTAAAGAGGGCAGTCATTTTTAAGACAGTCACAATATGTTTGAGAAGTATTTATGGGATAGCATAATTTCTCGGTTCAGTAAACAGTATTTAAAATGTCTGCCTTGTGTACTTGGTGCCAATTTTATCAGTAATTTAGCAAAAAATGCTGAACAATCTGTTAGATGCATGTGTGGGTGTCAATGCTGTAGATACAGTTTAAAAGTTGCTAGTGACACTTAACTGCTTAGTCCCCCGCAACACTGTCATGTCTGTATTTTGTACAAGTGTGTACCTAGATTTACTGGCTGGTAATATTTATTGAAAATTAGTACATAGATGCTAAAAAGTATGTTGCTATAAATTCAATAAACATGAGGTGATGGAAATTGTACTACACAATCATACTTTCAATTAGGGATGTGCAGGCTTTTGTCCAGGAATGATGAAGTTTGTCCATGAAAGATGACGTTTTGCCTCTTTCCGAGACCCGATTTTTGGCAAGAAAAATCCGAACTTGGCGGGAAAATCCGAACTAATCCGAGGCTGCACTTCCCTACTTTCAATGCTATTTTACTTTCAGTAACACTTATGTTCAGAAGTCCCGCTCAAAGTGCCGAGTCATGCGTACACACCTATACAATCTGAAGGGGCGTACACACTAGGCGATTCGCTCCATGAGCGACATCGTATAGTGTGTCCTAGGCAGGGGCGTGCTCTATGTCGTTAACGACATTGAGCACACACTGAACGATATCACTCAGTACCGGGCACCCTCCCTCATCCCAGAGCATGCAACAACCTGACAACATCGTCAGGCTGGCCTGCATGTTCGGGCGATGAACGACAAAGACCAAAACAACCTGCGGGAGCGCGCATCGTTTGTTATCGTTCATTGTTTTTGCATACAAACTGGCCGATATATGAAAGACTGAACGATATCGTTATCGTCCAAAATATCAGCAAGTGTGTACCTACCTTAACTGATCTGTCTATGAGGAAACTGATCTGAAAATAATTGCTGAAAAAAACAAAGGCGGCACTGCTGCTGGAGGAGCCTAGGCAGAAGCTTTGGACAGAATGGTGGAAAGTACGTACACATTTCACTTTTTGTCTGATATTGTACCACCGAATGGATGAAAATTAAACTGCACATAAAATCTCATCTTCAGATGCAACCTGTGTTTTTCCGATAAAACACGATCGAAAGTGCGTACACACTCCGAGTTAGCGCATGAAGGGGTCGGGAATCAAAAGAATGGCCCAACGATTGTATAGGTGTGTACCTAGCTTAAGAACTGCCTCAAACATGCAGACAGAAAATGTTTTATTGTGACCATTTCCAGTGATAAATCTTTAACACTGCCCCTGAAACTTAGGGACATAATTATAATACAACAGTAATATCATGATGAGGTCACACAAGTACCACTCGCTTCACATCAGAATATACTATACAAGAATTCAGTAAAGTCTAAGTATATATTAAGTACATGGGGTATGAGGCAGCACTCAACCCTATGCAAAACAGTACAGTGCCGGGTGTCCGTTTCAACAGTTGCTAGTTTTCCTTAGTGCCCGAGGAAAACTGGCAACAATTCAAACGGACCATTGGGCACCCGGTGATTACCACCTTTGCATGTATACCCATGATGTTGTATGTGAATATAGCTTCTACATTGATTCAAGCGAGTGCTGGTTCTGCCTTATCTATTTGGATTGGGTGGGGGCGATTCAACTGTTTAGCCGGCCGCTATTTTTTAAAGGCGCCCGACGGAGCAATTCAATTGTTGCTCCGTCTGAACACGATAGCTGCTGGCACCAGCATTTCGGCTTACACCCTCAGGAGAGTGCTAGCAAAAATATGAGATAAACCCATGGTTAGGGCACCCTAACCAGGACTTTAGATGGTCTAATAGGGCGTGAAGAGGGCGATAATGAAAGAGGAGAACAATTGAATTGCAGAACTGGGCGCTCATTAATTATTGCCACCCATGCAACAATTAAATCGCCCCCGTGAGTGTTTCTAAGTATATATTAATGAATATCATAATGAGTTATCCTAATCCAGGAACCATTCTGACATCATGTGAAGACAACATTGCATATTAGAATAGAGTGTGACACGGCATATGATAAGGGAATAGAGTGTGACACGGCATATGATAAGGGAATAGAGTGTGACACGGCATATGATAAGGGAATAGAGTGTGACAGGGCATATGATAAGTGAATAGAGTGTGACAGGGCATATGATAAGTGAATAGAGTGTGACAGGGCATATGATAAGGGAATAGAGTGTGACACTGCATATGGGAATAGAGTGAGCTGCTGTAGCTAGGTGCCTAGGGGTTACACACTGATAATACAGGAGCCACTATGACATCATTATGAGTTATGACATCTTGTAAAGACAGCACTGCATATGAGAAGAGAGTAGTGTGATATACTGGGTGCCTGGGTATTACACACTGATTATAACGCAGACTGACCTGCTGCCGGTGGGCTCATGCAGGGTTCCCCTCCTCCCTGGAGGCTGCGGGCTCACTGGGGAGGGTCTCTCGGACTCCTGACAGCGGGGGAACCCTCCACATCTCAGGACTGGACACAGTTACACCTGCAGCTGCCCGCCCCGCCCACCTCTTCACCTGCCGGAGAGGGGACACGTCACCTGGCCTCCCGGGTGCTGATCCTTCTCTAACCACACCCACCAGCAGGTGTCGCTCTGCACCTGACACAAGATGGATGAGGAGACTGTTACTAGGATACAGGTTTGCTTCACAGGCACCATAGAGGTTAGAAGCAATATTGACAAGCACAGTGCAGGACTGCAACGGCTACCGCCATCTAGTGTACACATGGCTAAGTGCAAAGCCACATTGGTTGCGGTATGTTTCCTGTTTTTTACACCAGTCAAAGCGGGTTTAACTTACATTAATACCCCTTTTCCACCTAAATTCCGGGTCTGACCCGGAGTTGGAACAAAGTTCCTATCCGGATCAGACCCAGAATTTTGCTGGCGCTGGACTCGGGATATTCCCGAGTCGGCACTGCTCACACCACAGTCGGGTCTGCATAGACCCGGCTTTTGCGGAGTGAAAGTGGTCGCTTGGAGATGACGTCACCTCCAAGCGCCACTTAAGCCGGACCAATCGGCCGGCTAGCAGCGCACTCCAGGTCATCGTGACCCGGAGTGCGCTGTTCTCACAGCAGGGTTTCACGGGCTGTGCCCGTGTTAGACCCTGCTAGTTACCTGGGTTGGATTGCCGGTCCCTCGACCCGGCGATCCAACCCTCTCCCCTTTTACACCAGGAAGCTGCCCAGGTTAACTGTTCAAAAACCCGGGTTTTAGCTCCAGTGTAAAAGGGGTATTACTAGAAGGAAGTTTCTGCGCGGCTACCAGGCAATCATTGCCCTGACTAGAAACCTGACAGCAATCATTGCCCTGACTAGAAACCTGACAGCAATCATTGCCCTGACTAGAAACCTGACAGCAATCATTGCCCTGACTAGAAACCCGACAGCAATCATTGCCCTGACTAGAAACCCGACAGCAATCATTGCCCTGACTAGAAACCTGACAGCAGTCATTGCCCTGACTAGAAGAGATATATGTACAATTGTGTTTTGTAATTTCCACTATGACAGTTTACAAATAAATGAAGAGGCGAGACAATGAAGATTTTATGTCACATTCAGGGGCGTTTTAAGTGATTAGAGGGCTTGTGTGCAGACTCAGTGCAGGCCCCCTCCTCTCTCTTGCGGTGCCGAGACGGGTGGTGCGGCAGTAGATTTTGGCTTGGTGCCAGAATCTACTGCGCATGCGTTGGTCTCTGAGAAAATGGCACCTGCAATGTTTTCCTAGGGACAGAAGTACCGTGCATGTGCGAGTCACCAGGAGAGTGTCTGTCGACATTTTACCAGTGACTTTTGCTGCTCTCTGCAGAGCAGCACTACTGGAGACAATGGAGAGGTAAGTATAAAGAGTTAATGGGTGTGGTGTGGCCCCCCCCCTGGACACAGGGGCGTCCATGTGCACCGCACACCCTGCACCCATTATATATATGCCCCTGGTTACATTTAAGCTAGGTACAAACTAGACATACTTGCTGACTTTACAGAGTTCCTCCAGGGGAGCAGCCCGGAGAGGAAATTCTGCAAATATCTTCGGAGGCAAGGCCCTGCCCCACCCCAGGAAAATACAGCGATTTGCGGGTCTGCGAAGAGTGGGCGGTGCTAAATGACGCAATTTGCATTATTTTAGCCCCCCCCTCCCGACGCACTCATGAATTCCTAGTTAAACCTCCCCATCCTGCCCACTTCACTAGGAAGTGGGCGGGTTGCGGAATATCTGCCTACACTTTCCGGGGTGCGGGGGGCTACCCAAAAAATCAGGAGCATCCTGCGACTTCTGTGAGTGTAGACAAGTATGACACTAGAATCCGGCGGATCGGACGTCATAAAGTTCACATCGGCCAGTGTGTACCCGCTATGTCGCTGAGGAGGAGCACTCCCGCACGTCATCAGCTACATCGCCGGTCCGACGATATCGTCCATCAGCAACATGCAGGTCCGACGGGCGATATCGTCAGCGGGGGCCATGCTGTCGCTCCATTGCTGCCGGCATATACAAGTGTGTATGCACTTGCCGATGCCGGCACCCCCGCCAGGACCCGCATTGGGCGACACTGTGCTGAGGGAACGCCTACTGTCTGGGGCCGGCCCCACTGACATCACCAGTGATGTCAGTGGAAGTGCTTTTGGCTCTGATAGAGCCAAAAGCACTCCTGGGCTTGCGGCAGCGAGATCCTACCGCAGGTTCTCGTCGCAAGCCCGATGGTCGCGATGGTCTTGACCATCGCGACCATCTTTTTGGCCGCTCGCATAAGCTGTGGGTGGTCACCCACAGCTATGCAAGCGGCCAGGAGGCCGATCCAATTTTAGGTAGGAGGGCCCTGATTCAGAGCGAGCGCTCTTGTCAGAGCGTCCGGCTCTGAATCAGGCCCTGAGATATTTAGAGTTCAAGATAAATTATTAGACTAAAAACTGACTTAAGAACTAGACATAGCACCAAAATATATCAGTAAATAGACTACCAACATTTAAAATAACTTTGTTACTATGATCCCAAAGGTCATAACACCTTCATCTATTAAAAAAAAAAACTTTATTATTTTAGAAAGTTGTTACATAACACCATAATCCACTTGCCTCATCAAATGTAAGCATAACATCTGACACACTTGAGGGAGGCTGTGATCATGAAGAGGAAAAAAAAAAGTCAACAGTCTCATAATAATACAGAGCATAGTATAGGTGCTAGCCCTGGGGCTACACACAACAAATGCTGGGGATACACTCTACGATTATCGGGCGGATCCGCTCGATATCCTTGGATCGCCCCGATAATTGTAGTGTATGTGGCCGGCAGAGGGTTAAATATGAATCGGTTGGGCATGCCAGATTGTCCAGCATGCCCGTCCGATGCGATATCTGCAAGGTTAAATGTCCAGCCGCGGCCGACAGACAGACATTTCCCCTGTTCCTTCCCATGGAAGGAATGAGAAAATGTCTCCTTCCCGGGGGCGGAGTGAATATGTCGGGGCCAATACACTGTGAGACATCTCACAGTGTTTGCCCGCGATATCTTCAGGGTGACAGGCTGCCAGATAAAATGTCTGTCGGTCTGAAAGGCACTTTATCTGGCAATGTATGCCCGGCAAAAGACATAGGGCCTGATTCAGAGCCGCTCGCTAGATGCAGCCGCTCGCTCCCAGCGTATGCAAATTCAGCGCACGCCCAACAAGGCAGGCGATTGCACGGCAAGGCATTAGCATGCCCACTATGTCTTGGCGAGCGATCACTTTGTGTATGCATACACCCATCCACCATTCATAAGACGCCCACTTGTGCACGTCATCTCCAGGAAGTGCATAAAAACTGGTACATCGAGCACCATCAGATGTGCTCGCAGCGCTTGAGGTTGACTATACCTGGCCGCAAGAACTGCGAGCACTTCAGTGTGAAATACAACCAGATGACGTGTACTATGACGCTGCCTTTTAATCATGCACGCCTCTGAAACGGCGTTGAAACACACCTCCACTCCCCCCGTTTCCAGTGGCCTGCCCCTGTTACCACCCACAAACGGCCTCTCCTGTCACTCATTCCACTGGTCTGTCTTTGCAGGGCGAGAGCATCCAGGACGCTCATACTAGTTTGCGCACGCGCACTGCGAACTATATGCATGCGCGCATTAGCGAACATCGCCAGCAACGAGCAAGCACTTGCTAGCGAGCAGGTCTGAATCAGGTCCATAGTGCAGGCTGGGAAAACCTTTTAAATATTGAAGTTTTAGCAAAAGGCTTTTCAATCTTTAATGTGAGCTTGTATTAGTCAGATGACCTAGAAAGAATAAAGTCACGGCTTATATATATATATATATATATATATATAATGTTTATATGTATGTTCGCGATAAACTTGAGAACTATTGAACCAATTTTGATTGTGCTTTCACTGAAATGTTTCTTCAGATCCTCAGAGTAACATAGGCTATTAATCATCTCACTATCATGTTAATTGGCTACATACACACACCATACATACACACACACCACAAATATATTCACTCACAGCACATATATATATACATATACATACATACCGTACACACGCCGGTTGCCACTGCGCATGCCCACAATATCTATGCACAGGCCAGAGGGGAAGATCGCCAATGAATCGTTAGCTCTAGTGCAGGACTCTGCTATCACTCTATGGGCCTAATTCAGACCCGGTCGCAAGCGCCGAGTGCTCGCAACCGGGTCGATGGTAGCCCAGTGCGCATGCGCACGACGGAGCCGGCTCCATCGTGCGCATGCGTGAGACCCGGATAGCGACGGGCACTCCATTGCTCCGGGTCTCGTACCAAAGGGGGCGTGCTGTCGATGTTGAGTGACAGCACGCCCCCTTTGGTGGGTGGGCCGGGGGAGTGGCTGCCCAAACGGAGGCGTTCCCATGTGAACGCCTCCGTCTGGGGCCAGCCCCACTGACATCACAAGTGATGTCAGTGGGAGAGCCGAAATCTCTCTGGGGCTTGCGGCAACGAGACCCTACCACAAGGGTCTCGTCGCAAGCCCAATGGTCACGATGGTCCTTCCTGGCCGCTCGCTATAGCTGTGGGTGGTCAGGAGGCCGTTCGAAAAAAAAATTAGCCCGGCCCTGATCCAGAGCGTCCGGCTCTGAATCAGGGCCTATGGCCTCAGTGAGGGTGAGCAGTGAGCAGTACAGGTGGGTGAGCGGTATAAGCTGCACTGATAGGAGCACTGGTGCTGAGATGGGGAGGAGGTAGGCCACTATCAGCGGGGAGAGGGCTCACTCTCATCCCTGGTTTGGATTGTAAGATGGGGGGGGACCCTGACATAGATACATATATAACTGTTATTATTACATACATAACATACTATACACTATGCAAACTATATCATACATACTGGGGTCTCCTGGTAGGTTCATATCAGAACATGAGCAGACTCTGAGGATCACTCAGACTATAACCCCATTCCATGTTTAATTGTCCTCCTGCTGTTGGTGCCACTAAAGGGGCCAATTCATTAGCGCATAAATTTGAACGATGGAAAATTTATCTGCTAATGCATAAGCTCTGAACGATAAAAATGCGCACTCCCGCGGCCGACAAATTGGGTCTTTTGTCTCTCCAACATGTTGGTCAATTATCGTTTATCGCAGAAAGATTTTAGAAATATCTGTCGCGGTAAACGACAGATATTTTTTTATGAAAATGAATAGAAACATAAAAAAAATCCACTCCCAGAATGATGTCTTCAATATCGTTCGTCGTTTGCAAAACTCTGTCATGTACATGATAGATATCTGTCACAGCAGCCCCAGGAATTTTCAAAAGATAAATCTTTTGTCTTTCAGAAAGATCTGCTAATTTTGTGTATGCTACACAGGGCCGGCCCTAGCCCAAATTTTTTGGTAAGCGAGTATTTTTTGGCGCCCCCCCTATGCAGTGCTCCTTTTACAGTGCCCCCGGTAGTGGCCCCCCCAGTGCAGTGCCCCTTGTGCCCCCAGTAGTAAGCTCCTTATATAATGCCCCAGTGGTACTCCCCCCCATGCAGTGCCCCCAGTAGTGGTACCTCCCTATGCAGTGCCCATTATATAGTGCCCCTAGTAATAGTCCGCCCTCTTGTAGTGCCCCCAGTAGTAGCCCCCCTTGTAGTGCCCCCAGTAGTATTCCCCCCTTGTAGTGCCCCCAGTAGTATTCCCCCCTTGTAGTGCCCCCAGTAGTATTTCCTCCCCCTTGTAGTGCCCCCAGTAGTATTCCCCCCCTTGTAGTGCCCCCAGTAGTATTTCCCCCCCTTGTAGTGCCCCCCGTAGTATTCCCCCCTGTAGTGCTCCCAGTAGTCCCCTCCCTTCTAGTGCCCCCAGTAGTATTCCCCCCTTGTAGTGCCCCCATTAGTTCCCCCCTTGTAGTGCCCCCAGTAGTATTTCCCCCCTTGTAGTGCCCCCAGTAGTATTTCCCCCCCTTGTAGTGCCCCCAGTAGTATTTCCTCCCTTGTAGTGCCCCCAGTAGTATTTCCCCCCCTTGTAGTGCCCCCAGTAGTATTCCCCCCCTTGTAGTGCCCCCAGTAGTATTCCTCCCCTGTAGTGCTCCCAGTAGTCCCCCCCCTTGTAGTGCCCCCAGTAGTAATCCGCCCCCCCCCCCCCCGCAGTAGAGACATAATAAAAAAAAAAAAAAAAAAACACTTACCTGACACCCGCTCCTGGTCCCGCCGCCGAGATCAGCTCCTCCGTCTGCCGCTTTGCATTATGGGAGTGACGCGTCATGGGAGTGACGCGTCACTCCCATTACCCACTGCGGGAGCCGGAAGATGTCCGGCTCCGGCAGTGGGAGCAGCAGCCGATGAGAGTCTGTCAGACTCTCATCAGCTGCTAAAGCAAACACACAGCTGCCGGTGCCGGCGGCTGTGTGTTTGTGCTGTGTAGCGCTGACCGAACTCCGTCCGGTCAGCGCTACACACGCGGTGCAGCTGTGTCACAGAGACACAGTCTGCACCGCGGCCCGCATGGTACGCAGCTGAAGCGCCCTTCACTATGTGGCGCCTTACGCAGCTGCGTACCATGCGTAACGGGAGAACCGGCCCTGATTATACACCCACTAATAGTCTTGTGCCTATAGCATACAGCAAGGATACCAGTTTTCCAGCTGTGTGACTTTTACATTTATATAATTATACTGTAATTCTGGCTCTAGGACCATGGCTTGAGGAAGGCAGTGATCCTTAAGGTTAATATAATATAGTTATTTAAAGGTCTCTTGCTGGGAAACATTAGAGTATCAGCTTATCAACAGTATAAATCAGTACATTGGGTTCTATTTATTAACATTATTTTGACTAAAATAAAGTGAAAAAGGGTGTTTTCACACCATTTTCACATTATTTTAGTATCACCTATAGTTATTACAGGGCAATTGGAGTAGAATTCGTAAAATTCTACTCCAACCCCTAAGTATCACTTATTTTTAGTAATCAGATCGCATTTCCCATAATTGTAATGGGAAATGTGATCCGACCAGAGTTAGTAAAAATAAAATGTGAAAAAATATTGGGGAAAGCCCTGTGATAATAACGCCACCTGGAGAGGGAGCAGCCAGGTCAGCACTGTGGTGGGTGCAGCAGAAGTGGGCACCCTGTGGGCATGGTGAAGTGATCGCGTCATCATTGCCCCGCCTCTAGCTATACAATGGCGTGATTACCGGCATTGTGGAGTGGGGGCGGAGCTATGATTACATGATTCAATGTAAATTATGTCATTGGCCGCCTGTACTGCTCACTTCACTCAGTATAATAGCCTTGCATTGCTTATATTAAGTTGGTAAGATACTAAGATATTTTCATTGTTATATTGGGACCTGTTTTTCTATGGGATCCGATCTCAGGGTCGACATGTGGACAGCATAATGTCGACATCTTCAGTATGTCATGTAAAACTGAATGTAGGGGCGGTGCCAACAGGTGACCAATCTCTGCGACCTAAGGAGTACTAGTGAGTTTCCAACTTAACCCAAAGGGAATAGAATTGAAAACAGGAGATTATCTCCAGCGCTGAGAAGGGTACTTTAACCACTTGCCAGGCGTGGTTGCATCAGATGCGACCACAACAGATTGGGCTTTAACTGACATGGTCGCATCTGAGGCCCACTTGTCGGCTGCTGGTCCCCCTGCACACACGGCTCCCCATCCACGATATATCCACATCACTGCTGGCCACAGTGGTCAGAACCCGGCAGCACCCACCTCCTGGCATGGCTGCATAGTAGCCATGAATCCAGAAAAAGCAGCAGCCACGACTCCTGGCAGTCGCAGCTGCTGCTGTGTCCCGATCACTGCGGCCAGCAGACTTATGGGAAGAAAGTCAGAACACTATGCAGTTCTCTACAAACATGTATGCAACCGCCCACAGAGTCATAAAGATCCATGTGTTCTGCTAAAGCAGATCGTGTGTGTGGTTTGGAAAGAGGTTCACAGACGTCTTGCTGTATCAAGTGCGCATGCGTCTATAGCACATTGCTTGATGGGAATAAGGTAAAAAAATAACAACGCGATCCAATATATGATCGTGATTCGGCCTGATAACAAACGGGTGATGGAAAAAAGGGGGGGGGGGGGAACTCGCCGTTACCCGCATCATAAGCCACAATATTTAGTTGCGATGGAAGTTTATTTAAAACAGAGTATATTAATATTCTGCCGGAGGCCATTTTTTTAGGAGCTAGTCTTAGTATATGGTGGCGGCCATTTGTCCTAAGACCCTAAGGTTTACTTAAACCGAGTGTTTAGTACTCTGACAGGCGGCCATTTTTAAGGAGCCAGTCTTAGTATATAAGAGTGGCCATTTTTCCTAAGACCAACTAATGTGGAAACAACACTGAACAGCTTGTACAGTGCAACCACAATAAAATGTTGGAAGTTGACCAAATACATAAAACAAATACATACACATAACAAATTACAGTACAATTCATAAAGAGAAATCACAGTGAGCTGTAAAAAGGGGGCAATCTCATAGTTTTCAGTTAGACCTTTAGGGATCAGAGTATCCAGGTTATATATCCAGAACATTTCCCTTCTGGACAATTTGTTCTCCAATCACCTCCTCTACTCCCCAGTTTAACATATTCAATCGCGTTAAACTTTAAACTATTGGGGTCCGCATTATGGTGCATTAGAAAATGTTTGGGCATCGTGTGAAAATCTTGTTTGTTTTTAATGCTTCTCACATGTCCTGGATGCGAATCTTCAGAGGACGTTTAGTTTTCCCCACGTATTATTTCCCGTACCCACACTCTAAAAGATAAACTACATTCGTAGTATTACAATTACTAAAATCCTTTATCTTAAAAGGTTTTGAATTATTTGAGAAGGTGCATGATAAGGGATGTGCAAGTTTGCAAATATTACAATGTCCGCATTTAAACTAACCTTTTATTTGAGTGCCCCAGATACCTTTATTCATTATATTGGTAGATTGTAAAGTGCTAGGTGCTAAAATATCCTTTTAATTTCACGCCCTTCTAAAAACAAGTTGCAGCTTATCCGGTAGGATCCTCGAAAGTATCTGATCATTTTTTAAAAGGCCCCAATGTTTATTAAAAATTCTCTTTATCTTCTTATACTGATCATTAAAATCTGTAATAAAAAGTATATTTTCCGCATTTGTTCAGCATTAGCAACCACCACCTCCTCCTATGCTGTTTCAATGATGCAAGGTCTGCAAGTAGTTAGTGTTTATTTGTATTAATGTCTATCTTGTCTGTTTACTCTATGAGTGCTAGTGCCAGTGGATCCTCATATTCTCGACTGTTATCACTTGCACTATGACAGTATGAGTTGGCCAACAGGAGCTGTTCGGACAAGTATTTAGTGCTACACTGACATTTTTTTTTCATCTGGGCTTTTCTGTCCTTAGCTTCCACAATTGTCAACTTCCATTCCTGTCCTGTTTGTCTGGTTTTGTTTTTAGTTGTTGACAATTAAATACCTCACAACTGTACCTCACACAGCAGTGATCACAACCACCTCATCCTACGCTGTTTCAATGAAGCAAGGTCTGCAAGTAGTTAAAGTGTTTGTACTGATGTCTGCGTACTCTGAGTGCTACTGTTGGTTTGTATATTCACGCCAGTGGATTCTCACATCTGGCACTACAGGGACAAACGGCCCCGGCACACGGAGGATTATTCAAGTAAATTTAATAAGCGTGTGGGGATTGGTTTGGTGCGGTGGCAGGTTCTGCGGATTAACAGGTGGCTGTATGGTGCTGTGGCGGGTAGGTAGGGTGCTGTGGGTAACTTCCTGCGGCTGCTGCTAATATTAAATAGTGGCCAGGAGGGGGTACTGCCATTTGGCAAACAATAGTGGTAGTGAAGGTAGGGGGTGGGATGGGCCAGCTGCTACTACTACTTTAAGCTGCCCTTCTATCTACTCTCACCCCCTCCTTACCCCCAGCACTGTCTGCCCCTAACCCCCTCCTTGCCTTCAGTACTGCACCAGCTGCCATCTACCCTTACCTCCTCCCTACCCCCAGTACTTTCTACCCCTAACTCCCTCTTTGCCCCCCAGTACTGCCCCAGCTGCTAACTCTTGATCCCTCCCTACACCCAGTACTGTCTGCCCAACCTCCTCTTTGCCCCCCAGCACTGTACCAGCTGCCATCTACCCTTACACCCTCCGTATCCCCAACACTGCCTGCTCCTATCCTCCTCCTTGCCCCAGCTGCTATCTATCCTCCCTAACCCCAGCACTGCCTGTCCATACCCACCTCATTGCCCCAGTACTGCACCAGTTGGTATCTACCCTTACCCACAGCCCTCTAACCCCAGCTCTAACCCAACTTCTCCCTGCCTTTACCCCCAGCTCTACCTCAACTGCTGCTTGCTCTTAACCCCCTCTACTCCAACTGCTACATGCCACCCAGCACTGTCCCAAATGATGCATGCCCTCACCTCCCATAATATGTGATGTGACCCAGAATGTGCATTAGGACTAGGGGTGAGCGGGTTCGGATTTCTGAAATCCGAACCCCCCCGAGCCCCCCCGATCCGAGTCCGATCCGAGTCAGGCTCGACTTTTCCCGCCTGACTCGGATTCTGAAATCGAGGCAAAACGTCATCTTCCCGCCTTCCGAGTCTCGCGGGTTTTGGATCCTATATAAGGTACCCGCGTCGGCGCCATTTTCTCACTCGGCTGTGGACAGTGAAGAGGGAGGGTGGGAGTTAGGGCTGGCTGGGCTGTGTAGTGTAGTGTAGTGTAGTGTAGTGCAGAGTAGTGTTGTGCTGTGCTGTGCTGCGCTGTGCTGCTGTTGTCCACTACTTCAAAGTACATAGGGGCTGGCTGTGTTGTGCTGTGCTGCTGTTGTTAATAGGGGTTGTGTCCACTACTTCAAAGTCCATAGGGGCTGGCTGGACTGTGTTGTGCAGTCAGTTGTCCATAGGGGCTGTGTCCACTCCAAAGTCCTGTGCAGTGTCCCAGTCCTAAAGGGGTGCTGTAGTGTTGTCCAGGGGGTGCTCTGTCCATCAGGGGTGCTCCCCCCAAGTGCTAAAAAAATAATATTTTTTTTGTGTTTGTGAATTGTGTGCGCAGTAGCCGCACGTGCATCAACAAAGTAGTGCCAAGCGTGCGCCTGTGTCATAAGTAAAGGGCCGGCTGGCTTGACCGTTAAAGGGTGCTGTAACCCCCAAAGTACACTCCAGTCCAAACCAAAAAAAAAATTATTTTCTGTGTTTGTGAATTGTGTGCGCAGTAGCCGCACGTGCATCAACAAAGTAGTGCCAAGCGTGCGCCTGTGTCATAAGTAAAGGGCCGGCTGGCTTGACCGTTAAAGGGTGCTGTAACCCCCAAAGTACACTCCAGTCCAAACCAAAAAAAAAATTATTTTCTGTGTTTGTGAATTGTGTGCGCAGTAGCCGCACGTGCATCAACAAAGTAGTGCCAAGCGTGCGCCTGTGTCATAAGTAAAGGGCCGGCTGGCTTGACCGTTAAAGGGTGCTGTAACCCACAAAGTACACTCCAGTCCAAACCAAAAAAAAAATTATTTTCTGTGTTTGTGAATTGTGTGCGCAGTAGCCGCACGTGCATCAACAAAGTAGTGCCAAGCGTGCGCCTGTGTCATAAGTAGGGGTGAGCGGGTTCGGATTTCTAAAATCCGAACCCCCCCGAGCCCCCCCGATCCGAGTCCGATCCGAGTCAGGCTCGACTTTTCCCGCCTGACTCGGATCTGAAATCGAGGCAAAACGTCATCATCCCGCCTTCCGAGTCTCGCGGGTTTTGGATCCTATATAAGGTACCCGCGTCGGCGCCATTTTCTCACTCGGCTGTGGACAGTGAAGAGGGAGGGTGGGAGTTAGGGCTGTATAGTGTAGTGTAGTGTAGTGCTGCTGTTGTCCACTACTTCAAAGTCCATAGGGGCTGGCTGTGTTGTGCTGTGCTGCTGTTGTTAATAGGGGCTGTGTCCACTACTTCAAAGTCCATAGGGGCTGGCTGGACTGTGTTGTGCAGTCAGTTCTCCATAGGGGCTGTGTCCACTCCAAAGTCCTGTGCAGTGTCCCAGTCCTAAAGGAGAGCTGTAGTGTTGTCCAGGGGGTGCTCTGTCCATCAGGGGCGCTCCCCCCAAGTGCTAAAAAAATAATATATTTTCTGTGTTTGTGAATTGTGTGCGCAGTAGCCGCACGTGCATCAACAAAGTAGTGCCAAGCGTGCGCCTGTGTCATAAGTAAAGGGCCGGCTGGCTTGACCGTTAAAGGGTGCTGTAACCCCCGAAAGTACACTCCAGTCCAAACCAAAAAAAAATTATTTTCTGTGTTTGTGAATTGTGTGCGCAGTAGCCGCACGTGCATCAACAAAGTAGTGCCAAGCGTGCGCCTGTGTCATAAGTAAAGGGCCGGCTGGCTTGACCGTTAAGGGTGCTGTAACCCCCGAAAGTACACTCCAGTCCAAACCAAAAAAAAAATTATTTTCTGTGTTTGTGAATTGTGTGCGCAGTAGCCGCACGTGCATCAACAAAGTAGTGCCAAGCGTGCGCCTGTGTCATAAGTAAAGGGCCGGCTGGCTTGACCGTTAAGGGTGCTGTAACCCCCGAAAGTACACTCCAGTCCAAACCAAAAAAAAAATTATTTTCTGTGTTTGTGAATTGTGTGCGCAGTAGCCGCACGTGCATCAACAAAGTAGTGCCAAGCGTGCGCCTGTGTCATAAGTAAAGGGCCGGCTGGCTTGACCGTTAAGGGTGCTGTAACCCCCGAAAGTACACTCCAGTCCAAACCAAAAAAAAAATTATTTTCTGTGTTTGTGAATTGTGTGCGCAGTAGCCGCACGTGCATCAACAAAGTAGTGCCAAGCGTGCGCCTGTGTCATAAGTAAAGGGCCGGCTGGCTTGACCGTTAAGGGTGCTGTAACCCCCGAAAGTACACTCCAGTCCAAACCAAAAAAAAAATTATTTTCTGTGTTTGTGAATTGTGTGCGCAGTAGCCGCACGTGCATCAACAAAGTAGTGCCAAGCGTGCACCTGTGTCATAAGTAAAGGGCCGGCTGGCTTGACCGTTAAGGGTGCTGTAACCCCCGAAAGTACACTCCAGTCCAAACCAAAAAAAAAATTATTTTCTGTGTTTGTGAATTGTGTGCGCAGTAGCCGCACGTGCATCAACAAAGTAGAGCCAAGCGTGCGCCTGTGTCATAAGTAAAGGGCCGGATGGCTTGACCGTTAAAGGGTGCTGTAACCCCCGAAAGTACACTCCAGTCCAAACCAAAAAAAAATTATTTTCTGTGTTTGTGAATTGTGTGCGCAGTAGCCGCATGTGCATCAACAAAGTAGTGCCAAGCGTGCGCCTGTGTCATAAGTAAAGGGCCGGCTGGCTTGACCGTTAAGGGTGCTGTAACCCCCGAAAGTACACTCCAGTCCAAACCAAAAAAAAATTATTTTCTGTGTTTGTGAATTGTGTGCGCAGTAGCCGCACGTGCATCAACAAAGTAGTGCCAAGAGTGCGCCTGTGTCATAAGTAAAGGGCCGGCTGGCTTGACCGTTAAAGGGTGCTGTAACCCACAAAGTACACTCCAGTCCAAACCAAAAAAAAAATTATTTTCTGTGTTTGTGAATTGTGTGCGCAGTAGCCGCACGTGCATCAACAAAGTAGTGCCAAGCGTGCGCCTGTGTCATAAGTAAAGGGCCGGCTGGCTTGACCGTTAAAGGGTGCTGTAACCCCCAAAGTACACTCCAGTCCAAACCAAAAAAAATATTATTTTCTGTGTTTGTGAATTGTGTGCGCAGTAGCCGCACGTGCATCAACAAAGTAGTGCCAAGCGTGCGCCTGTGTCATAAGTAAAGGGCCGGCTGGCTTGACCGTTAAAGGGTGCTGTAACCCCCAAAGTACACTCCAGTCCAAACCAAAAAAAATATTATTTTCTGTGTTTGTGAATTGTGTGCGCAGTAGCCGCACGTGCATCAACAAAGTAGTGCCAAGCGTGCGCCTGTGTCATAAGTAAAGGGCCGGCTGGCTTGACCGTTAAAGGGTGCTGTAACCCCCAAAGTACACTCCAGTCCAAACCAAAAAAAATATTATTTTCTGTGTTTGTGAATTGTGTGCGCAGTAGCCGCACGTGCATCAACAAAGTAGTGCCAAGCGTGCGCCTGTGTCATAAGTAAAGGGCCGGCTGGCTTGACCGTTAAAGGGTGCTGTAACCCCCGAAAGTACACTCCAGTCCAAACCAAAAAAAAATTATTTTCTGTGTTTGTGAATTGTGTGCGCAGTAGCCGCACGTGCATCAACAAAGTAGTGCCAAGCGTGCGCCTGTGTCATAAGTAAAGGGCCGGCTGGCTTGACCGTTAAAGGGTGCTGTAACCCCCGAAAGTACACTCCAGTCCAAACCAAAAAAAAATTATTTTCTGTGTTTGTGAATTGTGTGCGCAGTAGCCGCACGTGCATCAACAAAGTAGTGCCAAGCGTGCGCCTGTGTCATAAGTAAAGGGCCGGCTGGCTTGACCGTTAAAGGGTGCTGTAACCCCCAAAGTACACTCCAGTCCAAACCAAAAAAAATATTATTTTCTGTGTTTGTGAATTGTGTGCGCAGTAGCCGCACGTGCATCAACAAAGTAGTGCCAAGCGTGCGCCTGTGTCATAAGTAAAGGGCCGGCTGGCTTGACCGTTAAAGGGTGCTGTAACCCCCGAAAGTACACTCCAGTCCAAACCAAAAAAAAATTATTTTCTGTGTTTGTGAATTGTGTGCGCAGTAGCCGCACGTGCATCAACAAAGTAGTGCCAAGCGTGCGCCTGTGTCATAAGTAAAGGGCTGGATGGCTTGACCGTTAAAGGGTGCTGTAACCCCCGAAAGTACACTCCAGTCCAAACCAAAAAAAAATTATTTTCTGTGTTTGTGAATTGTGTGCGCAGTAGCCGCACGTGCATCAACAAAGTAGTGCCAAGCGTGCGCCTGTGTCATAAGTAAAGGGCCGGCTGGCTTGACCGTTAAGGGTGCTGTAACCCCCGAAAGTACACTCCAGTCCAAACCAAAAAAAAATTATTTTCTGTGTTTGTGAATTGTGTGCGCAGTAGCCGCACGTGCATCAACAAAGTAGTGCCAAGAGTGCGCCTGTGTCATAAGTAAAGGGCCGGCTGGCTTGACCGTTAAAGGGTGCTGTAACCCACAAAGTACACTCCAGTCCAAACCAAAAAAAAAATTATTTTCTGTGTTTAGCCGCACGTATATATCAAATCGATATAACATAAATGGAGGACCAAACTTTCTCCGATAAAAATAAAATAGAGAAAGATCAAGAACCACTTCCTCCTAGTGCTGAAGCTGCTGCCACTAGTCATGACATAGACGATAACATGCCATCAACATCGTCTGCCAAGGCCGATGCCCAATGTCATAGTAGAGGGCACATACAATCCCAAATGGCAAAGTTCAGGAAAATGACCTTGAAAAAGACATTTAAATCAGCTGAAGAGAAACGTAAACTTGCCAATATGCCATTTACGACACGGAGTGGCAAGGAACGGCTAAGGTCGATCCCTAGTATGTTCATGACTAGTGGTTCAGCTTCACATGACGATGGAAGCCCTCCTCCCACTAAAAAAATCAAAAGAGTTAAGCTGGCAAAAGCACAGCGAAGAACTGTGCTTTCTAAGAAGATATCACAAATCCCCAAGGAGAGTCCAAGTGTGGTGGTGGTTGCGATGCCTGACCTTCCCAGCACTGGACGTGAAGAGGTGGCTCTTTCCACCATTTGCACGCCCCCTGCAAGTGCTGAAAGGAGCACCCACAGTCCACTTGCTGATATGCAAATTGAAGATGTCACTGTTGAAGTACAACAGGATGAGGATACTGGTGTAGCTGGCGCTGAGGAGGAAGTTGGTGAGGAGGATTCTGATGGTGATGTGGTTTGTTTAAATCAGGCTCCGGGGGAGACAGTTGTTGTCCGTGGGATGAAAAAGCCCATCACGGTCATGCCTGGGCAGAAGACCAAACATTCCACCTCTTTGGTCTGGCAATATTTCTATCCAAATCCGGACAACAACTGTCTTGCCATATGTACCATATGTAAAGGTGAAATAAGTAGGGGTAGGGACGTCAACCACCTAGGAACATCCTCCCTTATACGGCACCTGCAGCGCGTTCATAAAAAGTTACTGTCAAGTTCAGAAACTTTGGCTAAGACCGTAAGCAGTCCAGGGACACCTAAATCCCGTTGTCCTGTTGTATCCAAGCGCCTGCAAACCACACCGTCAACTCCCTCCTCGTCAATTTCCTCCTTAGTCAGGATCGGAAGTAGTCCTGCAGGCCATGTCACTGGCATGACTGACTCTCCTATCCGGGATTCCTCTGGAGGATCCTGCATTGCTACGCCTACTGCTGCCGCTGCTGCTGTTGCTGCTGCTGGGAGTCGTTCATCATCCCAGAGAGGAAGTAGGAACACCACTACTTTTACTAAACAATTGACCCTCCAACAGTCCTTAGCGAGGAGGATGAAGTACGACAGCAGTCATCCTGAAGCAAAACGTATAACTGAGGCCTTGACTGCTATGTTGGTGTTAGACGTGCGTCCGGTATCCGCCATTAGTGCAGTGGGATTTAGACAATTGATGGAGGTAGTGTGTCCCCGGTTCCAAATCCCGTCTAGATTCCACTTCACTAGGCAGGCGATACCGAGACTGTACAGAAACGTCAGAAAAAGTGTCCTCAGTGTCCTGAAAAATGCCGTTGTACACAATGTCCACTTAACCACGGACATGTGGACAAGTGGAACAGGGCAGACTAAGGACTATATGACTGTGACAGCCCACTGGGTAGATGTATCACCTTACGCAGCAACAGCAGCAGCGTCACCAGTAGCAGCATCTCAGAAACGCCAGCTCGTTACAAGGCAGGCTACGCTGTGTATCACCGGTTTCAGTAAGAGGCACACCGCCGACAACCTCTTAGAGAAACTGAGGGAAATCATCGCCCAGTGGCTTACCCCACTTAGACTCTCCTGAGGATTTGTGATATCTGACAACGCCACCAATATTGTGCGGGCATTACATCTGGGCAAATTCCAGCACGTCCCATGTTTTGCTCACACAATAAACTTGGTGGTGCAGAATTTTCTGAAAAGCGACAGGGGCGTGCAGGAGACGCTTTGGGTGGCCCGAAAAATTTCTGGCCACTTTCGCCATTCAGCGACTGCGTGCCGAAGACTGGAGCGCCAGCAAACACTCTTGAACCTGCCCCGCCATCACCTGAAGCAAGAGGTTGTGACGCGGTGGAACTCAACCCTCTATATGCTTCAGAGGATGGAGGAGCAGCAAAAGGCCATACAAGCCTATACATCCACCTATGACATAGGCAAAGGAGGGGGTATGCACCTGACTCAAGCGCAGTGGAGAATGATTTCCGTGTTGTGCAAGGTTCTCCAGCCCTTTGAACTTGCCACACGTGAAGTCAGTTCAGACACAGCCAGCTTGAGTCAGGTCATTCCCCTCATCAGGCTTTTGCAGAAGCAGCTGGAGAAAGTGAAGGAGGAGCTAAGACGGAGCGATTCCGCTCGGCATGTGGGACTTGTGGATGAAGCCCTTCATTCGCTTTGCCAGGATTCCAGGGTGGTCAATCTGTTGAAATCAGACCACTACATTTTGGCCACCGTGCTTGATCCTAGGTTTAAAGCCTATGTGGTGTCTCTCTTTCCGGCCGACACAAGCCTGCAGAGGTGCAAAGACCTGCTGGTGAACACACTGTCAGCTGAAGCGGAACGTGACACGTCAACGGCTCCTTCTTCATTTTCTCCCGCAACTGGGGCTGCCAGGAAAAAACTTAGGTATCCTAAGCAACCCGCTGGCGGTGATGCAGGGCAGGCAGGACCAAGTTTGGACATCTGGTCCGGACTGAAGGACCTGGCAACAATTTCTGACATGTCTACTGTCACTGCATATGATACTGTCACCATTGACAGAATGGTGGAGGATTACATCGGTGACAGCATCCAAGTAGGCATGTCAGACAGTCCATACCTGTACTGGCAGGAAAAAGAGGCAATTTGGAGGCCCCTGTACAAGCTGGCTCTATTTTACCTGAGTTGCCCCCCCTCCAGTGTGTACTCCGAAAGAGTGTTTAGTGCAGCCGGGAACCTTGTCAGCGAAAGGCGTAGGAGGTTGCTTCCACAGAATGTGGAGAAGATGATGTTCATCAAAATGAATTATCAGCTCTTCCAGGCAGACCAGCCTCCAGAAGGTACAGAGGGACCTGTGGTGGTGGATTCAAGTGGGGACGAGTTAATACTTTGTGAGGATGAGGATGTACACACTGAAGAGGGTGAGGAATCGGTGGATGAGGAGGATGAGGATGACATCTTGCCTCCGTAGAGCCAGTTTGTGCAGGGACACATTAATTGCCAGCTTGTTTTGTGGGGGCCCAAACGAACCAATCATTTCAGCCACAGTTGTGTGGCAGACCCTGGCGCTGAAATGATTGATTTGTTAAAGTGTGCATGTCCTGTTTATACAACATAAGGGTGGGTGGGAGGGCCCAAGGACAATTCCATCTTGCACTTCTTTTTTTTCTTTGCATTATGTACAGTTTGGGGCCTAGTTTTTCTAACTGCCATCCTGTCTGCCACTGCAGTGTCACTCCTAGATGGGTCACGTGTTTGTGCCGCCCACTCGTGTCGCTTAGCATAGTCATCCAGCTACCTCGGTGCAACCTTTTGGACATGAAAACACTATTGTGAGGTGTGAGGTGTTCAGAATAGACTGGAAATGAGTGGAAATTAAGGTTATTGAGGTTAATAATAGCATAGGAGCAGAGAAACCAACAAATTCTGTGATTTTAGCTGTTTTTATGCTTTTTAAAAAAAAAATACAGATCCAAAACACAAAACCCAGAACCCAAAACACGGAAGGGTAGTTTTGGCAAAACCAATCCAGATCCAAAACACGAAGAAAGATCCAGATCCAAAACCAAAACACAAAACACGAAAAGTGGCCGGTGCACACCCCTAGTCATAAGTAAAGGGCCGGCTGGCTTGACCGTTAAAGGGTGCTGTAACCCCCAAAGTACACTCCAGTCCAAACCAAAAAATAAATAATTTTCTGTGTTTGTGAATTGTGTGCGCAGTAGCCGCACGTGCATCAACAAAGTAGTGCCAAGCGTGTGCCTGTGTCATAAGTAAAGGGCCGGCTGGCTTGACCGTTAAAGGGTGCTGTAACCCCCAAAGTACACTCCAGTCCAAACCAAAAAAAAAATTATTTTCTGTGTTTGTGAATTGTGTGCGCAGTAGCCGCACGTGCATCAACAAAGTAGTGCCAAGCGTGCGCCTGTGTCATAAGTAAAGGGCCGGCTGGCTTGACCGTTAAAGGGTGCTGTAACCCCCAAACTACACTCCAGTCCAAACCAAAAAAAAAATTATTTTCTGTGTTTGTGAATTGTGTGCGCAGTAGCCGCACGTGCATCAACAAAGTAGTGCCAAGCGTGCGCCTGTGTCATAAGTAAAGAGCCGGCTGGCTCATTTCTTAAAGGCTGGTGTAACCCACAAAGTGCACTACTCTCCAGCAAAAATAAAAAAATATTTTCTGTGTTTAGCCGCACGTATATATCAAATCGATATAACATAAATGGACGACCAAACTTTCTCCGATAAAAATAAAATAGAGAAAGATCAAGAACCACTTCCTCCTAGTGCTGAAGCTGCTGCCACTAGTCATGACATAGACGATAACATGCCATCAACGTCGTCTGCCAAGGCCGATGCCCAATGTCATAATAGAGGGCACATACAATCCCAAATGACAAAGTTCAGGAAAATGACCTTGAAAAAAACATTTAAATCAGCTGAAGAGAAACATAAACTTGCCAATATGCCATTTACGACACGGAGTGGCAAGGAACGGCTAAGGTCGATCCCTAGTATGTTCATGACTAGTGGTTCAGCTTCACATGACGATGGAAGCCCTCCTCCCACTAAAAAAATCAAAAGAGTTAAGCTGGCAAAAGCACAGCGAAGAACTGTGCTTTCTAAGAAGATATCACAAATCCCCAAGGAGAGTCCAAGTGTGGTGGTGGTTGCGATGCCTGACCTTCCCAGCACTGGACGGGAAGAGGTGGCTCTTTCCACCATTTGCACGCCCCCTGCAAGTGCTGAAAGGAGCACCCACAGTCCACTTGCTGATATGCCAATTGAAGATGTCACTGTTGAAGTACAACAGGATGAGGATACTGGTGTAGCTGGCGCTGAGGAGGAAGTTGGCGAGGAGGATTCTGATGGTGATGTGGTTTGTTTAAATCAGGCTCCGGGGGAGACAGTTGTTGTCCGTGGGATGAAAAAGCCCATCACGGTCATGCCTGGGCAGAAGACCAAACATTCCACCTCTTTGGTCTGGCAATATTTCTATCCAAATCCGGACAACAACTGTCTTGCCATATGTAAAGGTGAAATAAGTAGGGGTAGGGACGTCAACCACCTAGGAACATCCTCCCTTATACGGCACCTGCAGCGCATTCATAAAAAGTTACTGTCAAGTTCAGAAACTTTGGCTAAGACCGTAAGCAGTCCAGGGACACCTAAATCCCGTTGTCCTGTTGTATCCAAGCGCCTGCAAACCACACCGTCAACTCCCTCCTCGTCAATTTCCTCCTTAGTCAGGATCGGAAGTAGTCCTGCAGGCCATGTCACTGGCATGACTGACTCTCCTATCCGGGATTCCTCCGGAGGATCCTGCATTGCTACGCCTACTGCTGCCGCTGCTGCTGTTGCTGCTGCTGGGAGTCGTTCATCATCCCAGAGAGGAAGTAGGAACACCACTACTTTTACTAAACAATTGACCCTCCAACAGTCCTTAGCGAGGAGGATGAAGTACGACAGCAGTCATCCTGAAGCAAAACGTATAACTGAGGCCTTGACTGCTATGTTGGTGTTAGATGTGCGTCCGGTATCCGCCATTAGTGCAGTGGGATTTAGACAATTGATGGAGGTAGTGTGTCCCTGGTTCCAAATCCCGTCTAGATTCCACTTCACTAGGCAGGCGATACCGAGACTGTACAGAAACGTCAGAAAAAGTGTCCTCAGTGTCCTGAAAAATGCCGTTGTACACGATGTCCACTTAACCACGGACCTGTGGACAAGTGGAACAGGGCAGACTAAGGACTATATGACTGTGACAGCCCACTGGGTAGATGTATCACCTTACGCAGCAACAGCAGCAGCGTCACCAGTAGCAGCATCTCAGAAACGCCAGCTCGTTCCAAGGCAGGCTACGCTGTGTATCACCGGTTTCAGTAAGAGGCACACCGCCGACAACCTCTTAGAGAAACTGAGGGAAATCATCGCCCAGTGGCTTACCCCACTTAGACTCTCCTGGGGATTTGTGATATCTGACAACGCCACCAATATTGTGCGGGCATTACATCTGGGCAAATTCCAGCACGTCCCATGTTTTGCTCACACAATAAACTTGGTGGTGCAGAATTTTCTGAAAAGCGACAGGGGCGTGCAGGAGACGCTTTGGGTGGCCCGAAAAATTTCTGGCCACTTTCGCCATTCAGCGACTGCGTGCCGAAGACTGGAGCGCCAGCAAACACTCTTGAACCTGCCCCGCCATCACCTGAAGCAAGAGGTTGTGACGCGGTGGAACTCAACCCTCTATATGCTTCAGAGGATGGAGGAGCAGCAAAAGGCCATACAAGCCTATACATCCACCTATGACATAGGCAAAGGAGGGGGTATGCACCTGACTCAAGCGCAGTGGAGAATGATTTCCGTGTTGTGCAAGGTTCTCCAGCCCTTCGAACTTGCCACACGTGAAGTCAGTTCAGACACTGCCAGCGTGAGTCAGGTCATTCCCCTCATCAGGCTTTTGCAGAAGCAGCTGGAGAAAGTGAAGGAGGAGCTAAGACGGAGCGATTCCGCTCGGCATGTGGGACTTGTGGATGAAGCCCTTCATTCGCTTTGCCAGGATTCCAGGGTGGTCAATCTGTTGAAATCAGACCACTACATTTTGGCCACAGTGCTCGATCCTAGGTTTAAAGCCTAAGTGGTATCTCTCTTTCCGGCCGACACAAGCCTGCAGAGGTGCAAAGACCTGCTGGTGAACACACTGTCAGCTGAAGCGGAACGTGACATGTCAATAGCTCCTTCTTCATTTTCTCCCGCAACTGGGGCTGCCAGGAAAAAACGTAGGTATCCTAAGCAACCCGCTGGCGGTGATGCAGGGCAGGCAGGACCAAGTTTGGACATCTGGTCCGGACTGAAGGACCTGGCAACAATTTCTGACATGTCTACTGTCACTGCATATGATACTGTCACCATTGACAGAATGGTGGAGGATTATATCAGTGACAGCATCCAAGTAGGCATGTCAGACAGTCCATACCTGTACTGGCAGGAAAAAGAGGCAATTTGGAGGCCCCTGTACAAACTGGCTCTATTTTACCTGAGTTGCCCCCCCTCCAGTGTGTACTCCGAAAGAGTGTTTAGTGCAGCCGGGAACCTTATCAGCGAAAGGCGTAGGAGGTTGCTTCCACAGAATGTGGAGAAGATGATGTTCATCAAAATGAATTATCAGCTCTTCCAGGGAGACCAGCCTCCAGAACGTACAGAGGGACCTGTGGTGGTGGATTCAAGTGGGGATGAGTTAATACTTTGTGAGGATGAGGATGTACACACTGAAGAGGGTGAGGAATCGGTGGATGAGGAGGATGAGGATGACATCTTGCCTCCGTAGAGCCAGTTTGTGCAGGGACAGATTAATTGCCAGCTTGTTTTGTGGGGGCCCAAACGAACCAATAATTTCAGCCACAGTTGTGTGGCAGATCCTGGCGCTGAAATGATTGGTTTGTTAAAGTGTGCATGTCCTGTTTATACAACATAAGGGTGGGTGGGAGGGCCCAAGGACAATTCCATCTTGCACCTCTTTTTTTTCTTTGCATTATGTACAGTTTGTGGCCTAGTTTTTCAAACTGCCATCCTGTCTGCCACTGCAGTATCACGCCTAGATGGGTCACGTGTTTGTGCCGCCCACTCGTGTCGCTTAGCATAGTCATCCAGCTACCTCGGTGCAACCTTTTGGACATAAAAACACTATTGTGAGGTGTGAGGTGTTCAGAATAGACTGGAAATGAGTGGAAATTAAGGTTATTGAGGTTAATAATAGCATAGGAGCAGAAAAACCTACAAATTCTGTGATTTTAGCAGTTTTTATGCTTTTTTTCAAAAAAATACAGATCCAAAACACAAAACCCAGAACCCAAAACACAGAAGGGTGGTTTTGGCAAAACCAATCCAGATCCAAAACACGAAGAAAGATCCAGATCCAAAACCAAAACACAAAACACGAAAAGTGGCCGGTGCACACCCCTAATTAGGACCCCAACTTTTCAAAGCCAGGGGTCCTTAGGACCCACAATTTTTTTTGCTCACTGCAATCAGTGTGTGTTTATATATATATATATATATATATATATATATATATATTATATATACATATATAGTGTAGGGAATATAAAGGTGCACTGATTGTGGTATAACACTCCAAAATACATTTTTTATTATATAACGTGCTAAAAAAAAGAAAATATTTTTTCTTTAAATGTGACACACATCGAACAATAAGTAAGTGGCAGCTCCAAAAATAGTAGTAGGGTTTTGGTACCCAAAACAAATATAAAGAAATGGAAAAAGAAGCGCCTGCTAGTGTCAGAAAAATAATTAAATAAACATCCAAGTGAAGCAAACTGGTGATTAGTTCACTACTTATCTGGTAAGATGTTCTTCGGTCATGTGACCATTGGGAAGAATATATAAAGGAAAAAACAAAAAGAAAACCAACATAGTGTGTACCGTACCGCACTGTATGTTATTCTCTATAACCCAATAAGAAACTGTATCGGACCCTTTTAGGGATATTCTTTTCCCAAAGATTAACACAATCAGGGGTCACAGTAAGTTTTCCAATATAAAACAGGTTTTAATAACACAGTGACACACAATGGTAAAAAGACACACGTACAAGAAATATAAAAAATGAATGCTTATCTGTCCATTTAGGGGGGATCAAGGTACAGCAAACCCAACGTCTTTCGTCTCTAGGACTTCATCAAGGGGACCCTAAAAGGGTCCAATACAGTTTCTTTTTGGGTTATAGAGAATAACATACAGTGCGGTACGGTACACACTATGGGCTTGATTCAGAGGCGCTCGCAAAAAGCGAGTGCTCGCTCTGAATCTGGGCGGGCGCTGTTTTTTAGGAGCGGCCTCCTGGCCGCTCGCATAATTGTGGGTGGCCACCCACAGCTATAGCGAGAAGCCATGATGATGGTCGCAATGGTCAAGACCATCGCGACCATCGGGCTTGCGACGAGACCCTTGTGGTAGGGTCTCGTGGCCGCAAGTCCCAGAGAGCTTCTGGCTCAAATAAAGCCAGAAGCTCTCCCACTGACATCACTGGTGATGTCAGTGCGGCCGCCCACAAACGGCAGGCGTTCACATGGGAACGCCTTCGTTTGTGAAGACACCCCCAGGCCACGCCTACAAAATGGGGCGAGCTGTCGATCAACATCGACAGCTGCCCCTTTTGTAGTGTTTCCCAGAGCGAGTGCTTTTTGCACTTTTTCACCGCGCGTACGCACTGGGCCGCCATCGACCCTCTTGCGAGCAGGTCTGAATCAGGCCCTATGTTGGTTTTTTACCAGATAAGTAGTGAACTAATCACCAGTTTGCTTCACTTGGGTGTTGATTTAATTATTTTTCTGACACTAGCAGGCGCTTCTTTTTCCATTTCTTTATATATATATATATATATATATATATATATATATATATGAATTTGGGCTGCACCACCATTTTAATTAGGTTGACCGTTACCGTAAGAGGAAGCCTGCCCCAAGAACCGATCCTCTCCCTTAAGTAGGAAATTGACTGCATTAAATGTAAGGGTATATAGTCTGCCGACTGGTTAGATATCCAAATACCCAGATATTTCAATTTAGAAACCCAGCACAGGGGCAAACCTACCTCTGGGGCACCAGTAGGAGCACCTCGTAGTGGTAATATAGAGGATTTATCCCAATTGGTAGTATGGCCTGAGAATCTACCAAACTTCTCCATTACTCTAAGAACTATGGCTTCGCCGATTTATAATCTTCAAGAAACAATATTAAATTGTCTGAATAAGAACTACCGTGTGAACTCTATTCCCAAGTTGGAGCCCCATAATATCAGGATGGACCCTAAGGATACAGGCCAGTGGTTCGATTGCTATGGCAAACAAAGCAGGGGACAGAGGGCACCCTGTCTGGTGCCCCGAAATTGTCACAACTCACGAATGAGTAATGAATGTTGGCCCGTACTCAGGATTGGTGAAAACTCAGAACAGAGGCGCGGAGTCTAACGTGCCGGTGGTATTCACCAGGGACCCCCGCAAGGAAGTATGGACTGCAACTGACACCCAGTTCGCGGCCCTCTCCCCAGGTTCCCTTGTATCGGTGCTGGCGTACTTGAGAGAGCTGCTAGAAGTACGTAAAGCGTACTTGACAAGCCGGGTCAGAACCAACAGGACAGCGAAGTACCACCGGTTTCGGCTTAGCTGTGACATTACCCCCTTCTGGGGGGGGACCGAACACCCCACAAATGGCTTGCCAGGGAACTTCCGATTAAACTTTTGAAGGAGTTGAGGTGCATGAATATCCGAGGCCTTGACCCAACAGCGTTCTTCCGGACTATGGGCCTGATTCAGACCCACTCGCAAGCGGCTGTCCACTCGCAAGTGGGTCGATGTTGTGCACTGCGCATGCGCACAACGGCGGGAGCTCCGTCGTTCGCATGCGCCAGACGCGACGAGCGAAGGACTTTCCTTCGCTCGTTGTGTCTGATCAAAGGGGGCGTGCTGTCGATGTTGAACGCCTACCGTCGATGTTGAATGCCTACCTAGGGAACGCCTACCGTCAGAAGCCGGCCCACTGACATCACTAGTGATGTCAGTGGGAGTGATTTTGGCTCTGATAGAGCCAAAATCACTCCGGGCCTTGCGGTTGAAAAACTCAACCGCAGGCTCCGGCTCGCAGTGGCGATGGTCGCGATTGTCAAGACCATCGCGGCCATCAAACTGCACGCTCGTATAGGCTGTGGGTGGTGACCCACAGCTATACGAGCGTCCAGGAGGACGCTCCATAATTATGGAGGGCGGCCCTCATTCAGAGCGTGCGTTCTGCTCAGAGCGTACGGCTCTGAATGAGGGCCTATATCCTTTCCAATCCACCAAGAATTGAACTGAACCTTGAGACATTCTGGAGTCCAGAATCTGTTTTAATTCATACTCCTCCTTGTGGTCCACTGGAATCGCAGAGGGAGGGTTGCAGTGTGTAGAATATTGATTGAACACGAAAGGTTTGAGGAGAGTGATATGAAATACGTTGGGAATCCTGAGAGTACCAGGAAGTTTCAAGTGAACCGCAATCGGTTTGATTACTTGAAGAATCTGTAAGGGACCAGTGAATCTGGGGGTGAACTTCATGGTGGGAACTTTTAATCACAAATGCTTACTGGACAACCAAACTTTGTCACCAGGGATCAATACAGGACCCTTTCTCCTCTTCCTGTCTGCCATCAGTTTATACCTAGAAGAAACTTTACGCAAATTTCTTTTTACCTCCCTCCAGATCTTGAGGAACTGACTCACTGTACCACGAATGGCTGGAAGTGATACCGACTGACTGGCTGGCAACTCTGGTATCACAGGATGCAGGCCATACTGAATGAAGAAAGGAGAGTACGCTGACGCATAAAGGTACAAATTATCGTGAGCAAATTCGGCCCATGGTAACAGGCAAATCCGGTCATCTTGATTGGCTGAGACATACATCCGAATAAATTTCTCCAGATTTTGGTTTACATCCTCCGTCTGACCATTACTCTGTGGGTGGTACGCAAATAAAAAACATAGTGTCAAAAGCCGCGGCCGCATCTTGTTGGACAACGGTGCTCCTGGTGATTTTCTTAGGCCTTATTTTTCCTCCTTTTTCTTTCCTGCTGATGCGTTGCTCGGATGCCGGTGATAGTGTCTTACACGTGTTTCCGGTTCCATAGAGTTGGTCTCTCTCATTGTCATTGTCAGCATCTCCAGTCCTGAGTCTTTCGAATCTCCTGTTGCATAACTTCCCGGCTGCATTCACCGCACTGCAGCGTCTGAGGTTCCAGCAAAACATTGCTTCTATCTCCGCTGCAGAGTGCCTTCAGCGTTCCAAGTGCTGTGTCATATTCCGGCGGCACAGTGCCACTACTGCGGCCGAGGGTCTCCAGCCTTTCACTGCAATTACTTCCGCAGTGTGTGTACACATCATCTCCCAGTTGCTGCATCACTTCCTGGCAGCATTAACCGAGGTGCAGCGTCTGAGCAGGACTTTATTGTACACCAAAGTTATCTCCGCTGCTCTGCATCTCGGAACATCTCCAGCCCTAAAGGCTGCTCCGTGATCATCAGGTCACCATCTTGCCAAGTATGTCCAGCCCTCAAGACTGCTCTGTGACCATCAGTTCACCAACTTTGCCAAGTATCTCCAGCCCTCAACGCTGCTTCGTGACCATCAGGTCACCATCTTTGCCAAGCATCTCCAGCCCTCAAGGCTGCTACGAGACCACTTGGTCTCCACCTTTGTCTAGCATCTACGGTCTTGTGATTCATAACACTATCATCTCCCTCCGAAGAGAATCCCCCTGGGATTCATTACACTTAGGACCTCATTCAGAGTCGGTCGTTGCGGCTGCACGGTCGTACGCCACCGATGTTCGCTATACTGCGCATGCGTAAAGTTTGCAATGCGCGTGCGCAAACTAGCCGCTACGATCAGAAATTTCTCTCTCCTTGAACACAGCCAGGTCGGTAGTTTGAGTGACAGATGGAGGCGTTTGTGGGTGGTAACAGGGGAAGGTGCTTGAAAACAGGGGAGTGGAGATCCAAACGCAGACATACCTCATTATGCGAACGGCGTTTTATGGGAGTGCATACGGATTATGGGAGTGCATAATTAACAAAGTAGCGTCATGGCACATGTGACATGGGAGGTTTTTACACTGACATGATCGTAGAGCTTAAGAGAGGGTATGGTCAACCTTAAGCTCTACGACCAGTTCCGATGGTTCCCGATGGTCTCGATTAATCCTTATATGCCCGGAGATAACGTGCAATGCGTATGAGAAGGGGGCATATTTTTTTGTCTTCTGACCGCTTCCTCCCCTTGGTCGGCCAACTACCGATCTGAACTTAGGGACGCAACTTGCGAGGGAATCATTTGAATATCCGGCCCCTTTTCCCGTACGACTGTGCGGCCGCAACGACCGACTCTGAATGAGGTCCTTAAGTTGATCCCAAAGCACTTACATAGCAACCTCAAGAAACTAGAAGTAAATTGCACCACACGGTCCGAAACAAATTCTTTGGGAAACCCATGTATCCTGAAGATTTTTTATAAACGCATAAAGGCAATTTTGGAGCTGAAGGTAAACCCTTTAATGGGACAAAGGATCTGATTCATTACCGATCGCAACTGCGATTACGCATGCAATCAGCCAATTGTGTACTGTGCATGCATATGCATCGCAGTGCGTGTGTGCGAACCAGCCACTGCAATCATGACTACGCAGACCCATCACATATACATCCTTGAGGAAGAGCCGGAGGTGGCTCGAAACGCATTGGTCCATATGTGTGCAGCTACATGAACCAGGACTGAGACCTATGTTTATGAGTATCTGGTGTGTGTTTTATCCGGATAAATTCACACCTTTAATTACTCGGAAGACACTCACCTCCTCGGACTGGTACGAACTTGGTTATATTTGAGCTATTTTTTGCTCCCATAGAGCTTATTATTGTACTTGTTTTATTGTTTACATGTTGCTCTCTTGAGAGCTAATTATTGCACCTATTTTTATTGTTTACATGCTGCTCCTTTTAGAGCTAATTTTGTGTCTAAATAAATGCATTATATTTACCTGACTGCTTGCTGACACCTATATATTCAGCTCAATATTCATATTGCCTAAGATAGAGTTTATTATATTATTTTTACTGTTTATCAACGAGAATGCTCCCAGCGCCCAGGTTAACCACCAACTTACTTACCTTACATTATTTCATGGGGTACTTACCTCACATTATTTACTGGTATACCAAGGCTGCATAAGGAGAGGGTGCACTCTAGTAGTTTACCAACTATATTTTCAGCATCATCACAGAGTGATTGACAGGAAGTGGCGTTTGTGGGTGGTGATTGGGGGGGGGGGTCAGGAAAATGCAGGTGTGCTACTGCATTTGAACACCATTGCAGAGGCATGAATAAATTAGCCACTGCGAAGCCTTATGCAGCCTGAGGACTCATAGCGTGCAATGAAGTTAGCAAGTGTGTGTGAGGCTGCGATGGTACGCTATTGTACCGATGGTTTTGCAGTCTTTCAAAACATTACGGACTTGTGTAAGATAAAGTGGGCGTCCTTATGTAGTGCTGTGGCGGTATAGTGATCGCAATGAATTAGCATACTATCGCAGTTGAACTGTGTGCGTAATCGCTATTGCATTCGCAGTTGCGATCGTTAATGAATCAGGCCCAAAGTGAGCAACCTTGGAGAACCCGTCCACCACTACCCAGATTGTATTGAAACCTTGGCAGGATGGTAATTCCGTGATAAAGTCCATGGATATATGAGACCAAAGACAATCAGGTACAGAAAGTGGACATAAAGAACCCAAGGGAAGTTGAGGCGGCACCATGTGTTGAGCACAGATGGTACAGACTGCCACAAAGTCTTTGACATCACGACGTACAGTTGACTACCGATAATTCCTGAGGATTAACTCCAGATTTATCCCCACTCCTGCATGACCAGTGAAGCAAGAAGAATGAGCCCACTGAACTAAGTTAGTCCGGAGTTCAGGTGCTACAAATGTTTCCCAGGTGCAACCTTGATCTTAGTGACTGCAACAAAGCAAGCAGGATTCAGAATTTGCTTGTTCTCCCGCACTTCATTTTCTTTGGCGGAACTGAATGCTTGGGATAGGCCATCAGCTTTCACATTTTTGCAACCTGGACAATAACTAATAATGAGGTTGAAACGATCAAAAACAGCGACCATCTGGACTGGCAATAATTCAGACAATGAGCAGTTTTGAGACATGTGATTGGTGTAAACCGTCTCCGAAAATTTTGCCCCCTCCAGCAGATATCTCCACTTTTGCAAAGCCAGTTTAATGGCTAGTAACTCCTTATCCCAAACTGCATAGTTCTTCTCTTGGGCCTCAAATTTACAGGAAAAGAAGCCACAAGAGTACCATTTACCCCCTTCATCCTTCTGGGACAAGGCCACCCTGACTCCAACCATAGAGGCGTCCACTTCTAGTAAGAGGAGTTAATCACAGTTGGGTTGTCTCAAAATGGGGGCTGAAATGAAACACTGCTTTAATTTGGCAAATGCTTCCTGTGCGCCAAAGGCCAAACCCTGGTTTCTTGGCTCTTTTTGGTAAGTGCAGTGATAGGGGCTGCGATAGATGAATAGTTCCTAAGAAATGGACGATAAAAGTTGCAAAAACCAAGGAAGCGTTGTATTGCCTTTAACCCGGTCGGACGGGTCCAACTGACGATAGCGGAAACTTTCTCTGGGTCCATCTGGAGACTAGAACCCAAAATGTATGTATCCCAGGAACGTCAGCTCCTTTTGCTCAAAGGAGCATTTCTCTAATTCCAGTAAAGCTGATTAGCTTGGAGTTGAAATAGGACTTCACAGACATGCTTGCGATGACTTGCCAAATCTTCTGATAATATCATGTAACACAGTGTATAGAAATGAGAACTCCAGACAGGCAGGTATACAGTAAAACACTGTCTTTATTGGCAGCAGACACTTCACCTTAGCATACGTGAGCATAAGCCTGGATACACACAGGTACATAACAGAAAATAAGCAAATAAACATAAAAGTAAATGTCCCAGCACTCCTTCTGCTTAACAGTCAGCAGTTACAATATCTGTGGATTCTCCAGGTCCTGGCATTCGAATGCTAACCACCACCCCCGGCCTATCGCCTGGCCAGTTTGTCTGGCATAAGGAGCAACGGATGTGTGAGAGTTTTAAACCCTTCCTGTGCTGCTGACTTCCTGCTTGCTCCGGGTCACCAGATAAACACGGAATTCTATTTTTCCAGTTTGAGCTGTGCAGCCCAGAAAACCCGGAATTCCAAACTCTCATTGTAGGTGCAGAATGTGCCGATCTTGTTTTGCTCTCTTCTGATCCGACCAGAATGTGAGCAATTCAGGTGAGAGAGAACCCCTCTCACCACACATCCCCCCCCTTTTTCGCTTTTCCAAGCATGGGGAAGCGCGCCTTTCCTTTTGTGACAGCCAAGACATTCAGCCTTCCGAACCACCTTTCCAGTCGTGTCTTCTTCATACCCCCTGAACGTGATGCCTTCTGGCACAAGAGCAACCCTCCTTCTTTTCTTGCAGCTGCTGGGTTCTACTTTTTTCCGCTGCCCCGCAGACAAAGTATCCGTCAAAGAGCCAGTGTGACATCCGAGCTGTCTAGCGAGAGGTACAGGGACCGGACTTTCTTCTTGCCGGATAGCTCGTCGCTGTGCCTAAGGAATGTGATACGGTTGCTGCTTTACGCCCGCTCCTCCAGGTAATATTTATGTTGTGTTCCACCAAGGTTGTGCGTCCCAGCAGGGAAGAAAACACACCCTGATTATTGAGAACTAAGGCTTCCGCTCCTTTTCACTGTTTTGCTGACAAGGTGTCCGTCAGCTAAACTTCTGTAGGGTCAAGCGAACTAGAGCGGCCCCCAGTAACTTCTGTAGGGTCAAGCGAACTAGGTGTGGCGGTTTCCAGCACATTCATGGCACCATCTGTATTGGGTATGACACCTCTGCAAATATATTTCTTTGGCCGTAACCGGACAAAGTGTTGCTGATTGCTTTCCTTAGACATTAATTGCGCAGACATTCTCTATTCAAAGAGGACTGGCCGTGCTTTTCCACTCTTCTCCCTTTTCCGAGGTAGGGCCTTGGAGACTTTACATTAGCGTTGTCTCTGTGGTTCCTTCAGAAGTCAACAAATCCTGGGAAATTGTGTCTCAATATGATAGGATTGGGGAGCTTAGGACCAACTGCGGCGACCATCTCATAAGTGCGCCCCTTTATGGTGAAGCTCAGTCGCACCCGGGAAAAGTTTTCTGTAGATCCATGAATGCAGAGTACTTCAACTAACCGTGGCACCTTTTCCACTGCTCTGGGCAGTCGAATGCTAACCACCACCCCCGGCCTATCGCCTGGCCAGTTTGTCTGGCATAAGGAGCAACGGGTGTGTGAGAGGTTTAAACCCTTCCTGTGCTGCTGACTTCCTGCTTGCTCCGGGTCACCAGATAAACCCGAATTCTATTTTTCCAGTTTGAGCTGTGCAGCCCAGAAAACCCGGAATTCCAAACTCTCATTGTAGGTTCTGTTCTATTGTTTTGCTCTCTTCTGATCCGACCAGAATGTGAGCAATTCAGGTGAGAGAGAGCCCCTCTCACCACACATCCCCCTCCTTTTTCACTTTTCCAAGCTTGGGGAAGCGCGCCTTTCCTTTTGTGACAGCCAAGACATTCAGCCTTCCGAACCACCTTTCCAGTCGTGTCTTCTTCATACCCCCTGAAATCAGGGTTAGTTCACTCCCTGAGTCTATAATAGCTGTGAGTTCTTGGCCATTTAGTTTTACGAATCCCAATGCCTACTCCATTTTTACGAATCCCAATGCCTACTCCATGTGAGACCACAAGAACCCGGCTAGCGAGATCTTCACCAATAACAACCGCTGTTGTTCCCTTAGAACTTGGATACGTTCACCGCCTGGACTTATGCTTGGGGTAGTAACGGCTCACATGGAGGTACAAGGGGATTCAATAGATGAAATGTACAGTTGGAACAGATGCAGGTGATGGTAAGGCTTTGAGGAAAAGAAGAGTGGATATTTGACCAATGGTATGACTTGAAGTGGTTTTGTAGTAGTACAGCAGCCGATGATGCGGCAATAGTATCGATAGTGTGGCAATTGCTGTTGGTGAAATAAAGAAAGTCTAGACAATGACCTCGGAAGCCGATGGTGCGGCAAACCTGCCGATGGTGCGAGAATTGTACCGATGGTGCGGTAATAGCCTTTAGTAAACAGTCTAGTCTTTGGAAATGGCTTTGGAAGCCAATGATGCGGCATATTTACCGATGGTGCAGCAGTTGTGCCAATGGTGCGGCAATAGCCGTTAGTAAACAGTCTAGGTTTTGGCAAGGGCTTTGGGAGCTGATGATGTGGCAAATGTGCCGATGGTGCGGCAGTTTTACCGATGGTGCATCAGTAGTGCCGATGGTGCAGCAATAGCCGTTAGAAAACAATGTAGGTTTTGACTGTGGCTTGGGAGCCGTATGAAGGCTGATGACAGCATGGGGCTGCTTGGTCCGGCTAGGAATCCATATGGAAGCTAATGAGCTGATGGCAGCACAGGGGCTGCTTGGTCCAGCTAGGAAGCCGTATGGAAGCTGATGAGCCGACGGCAGCATGGGGGCTGCTTGGTGTGGCTGGAAAGCCGTATGGAAGTTGATGAGCTGTATCACGAGGAGAAACAAACTGACCATGCAGCAAAGCTGATGAAACTCACAGCTGCAATAGTCCAGTGAGTATAAATAGGCTGAAGTCCCAATCAAGTTTGCACTGTAGAATACATCACTTCCTGAGGCGTGCCATTCGTCTAGCAACAGAAACAACTGAAGTAACCCCGTCCTGTCTGGGCAACCTGTTAGAAGGATTCAAGTTGTGATCGCGACTTGTAACATTTAGTAACACAGTTTCCCACATTAACGGGGTCTGGAATCCAGGGCTACCATCATGCAAAAAGCCGGGTACATAGCACCCATACTAGCAACCCCACACGCCATAGGGTGTTTTTCTGGGACAGTCCCGCCTTATATGACCTGACTTTCTGCACTCATAGCAAACTACCCTGGCATCTCCAGCAGCATTTCCTTGAGGAGGGGTGACAGTAGGGGGTCACAGGCCAGTGGGGTGCCATCTTAATGGGTCGCCTATTCCCTGGTTTCTTTTCTGGCATTTTTGTCATATTTCGTGCGGTCGCATTCCGCTCCAATACGGTACTTAATTCTAAATTCTGAGGATAAGCATGTATGACCCAGTGCTGCATATTCCGCCCTAGGATTCTTATACACTGGACAATAACCACTGTCTCTACAATCTGAGCAGCAGTGCGGTCTTCTGGCTGGAGACAACTCCACCTCTGGCAAATTCTGCAACCTGCTTCTGAATAGGGACCCCTAGTATTAGGGCCCATTCGTGGAAGCGCTATGTTTTCCCAGAAGGAGGAGACCTGACCTGGCCAGATTGCACTTTTGATTAGGACATATTTCTCTGCATCAGCATAGGCTTCCTGAGCCTCATCAGTGAAATACTGTAGGGGACAAGTCTATCAGCCCATGTGTCTGCTGGCCATTTTAAGCGCTGTGCGACCCTCTCAAATATTAACAAGTACGCCTCTGGGTCATCTGAGGCAGACATTTTGTTCAGATGCCCAGTAGCATTTGCTGTGCCCATTGATTGGGATCAATAATTAATATAACATTTGCTCCCGTGTCTTTTGATGGTAGGCTAGCAAATTTACTATAGTACGAAACACTTCTTCCATTTTTATAGTGGGAGGTGTATGTACACGTGTAGGTGCTTTTAGATAACAAGCCAGTTTACACAAATAAACATCTCTCTTTCTTTTAGCAAAGCAATTGTTATTCAGAAAAAGAAAACACTGCTTTTTTTTCTTCAGCAATGCAGGGGTTGAACAACACAGGGAAAAAAACAACAACTTTTTTCTCTCTTTCAGCACTGCAGTAATTAAACCTCAGTATGTGTCTTGCTATGCTCAAACAACAGGTGAACTTAATTAGACAGCATGAACACTAACTGGTGAACACACTAATCCAGATTTTGATATGTTTTAGCACCTTAGTGAAAACAAACAAAAGGAAAGTAACTTTTTTTTCTGTACACAAACAACTTTTCTTTCAGTGCACAGCAGGTTACACAATGTCCTTTATTATAACTGCGTTTTTTCTGGTTAGCAAACCATACTCACATATACTGAACGTTCTGCCTGGTCAGATCCTTTGCTATGCCGTAGGAGTCTAACGATTGTGCTGTGACACAGCAGAGTCCCTGTATGAGCCACCATATGTAACACAGGGTATAGAAATGAGGACTCCAGACAGGCAGGTATACGGTAAAACAGTGCCTTTAATGGCAGCAGAAACTGCACCTTAGCATACGTGAGCATAAGCCTGGATATACAAAGCCATATAACAGAATATAAACAAATAAACATAAAAGCAGTCAGCAGTTACAATATCTGTGGACTCTCCAGATCCTGGCACCCTAATGCTAACCACCACCCCTGGCCTAATGCCTGGCCGGTTTGTCCAGCATCAGGAGCAAGGAGCAACAGGTGTGTGAGAGTTTTAAACCCTTCCTGTGCTGCTGGCTTTCTGCTTGCTCCAGTTGACCTGGAAAACCCGAAATTCTATATTTCCAGTTTGAGCTGTGCAGCCCAGAAAACCAGGAATTCCAAACTCTCTTGTAGGTGCAGAATGTGCTGATCTTGTTTTCCTCTCCCTTTTGGAGGGAGTTGATCCTACCAGAATGTGGGCAATTCAGGTGAGAGAGAATCCCTCTCACCACAATCAAAATATCATCAAAGTATACTACTGCATACTGGTACAACAGGTCTCGGAAGATGTGGTTCATGAACTTTTGGGTGCGTTACATAAACCGAAAGGCATGACCAAATACTTATAGTGCCCACCTCGAGTGTTAAAATAAGTCTTCCACTCGTCCCCTGATCGGATCCTAATCAGATTGTAGGCCCCACAAAGATCTAGTTTTGTGAAAATCTTTGCCCCTTTTATCCGATCGAAGAGCTACGAGATTAGGGGTAAAGGATACTGATCCTTTATAGTAACTGCATTCACACCCCGATAATCGATGCACAGTCTCAAGCCTCCATCTGCTTGACAAAGTATAGACTGGCACCTGCGGGTGACTTGGATTCTCTGATAAACCTGCGTTCAAGATTCTCCTTGATGTAGTCAGTTTATCATCTGGGTCTCTGGAAGCGACAGAGAAAACACTCTTCCATGAGGAGGCACCTTCTCTGGAAATAACTCTATGACACAATCCCACTCCTGATGAGCTGGAAGTGTCTCAGCCGCAATCTTACTGAATATGTCCCAGAAGGACTGGTACGTAGCGGGTAGAGAATCATCTGGGACCATGTATGAACATGGATGACCCGATGTGGGGGTCTGATTGTTGGCAAGCATCTCCGGTAGCACTGAAATCCCCATGACAAAATTTGGGTCTCACTCCAGTCTAACATGGGAGCGTGCTTGTGTAACCATGGAAGACCCAGGATAATCGGATTGTCAGCTGATGAAAGTATGTACAATGAAAATGAACTCTTTATGAAGAACGCCAATTGCATGGTGATCCTGGAGCGGATGGTAGCCATAGGAAGTTTATTCCCGTCCACTCCAGTGGACTTTGTAAAGGTATACTAGGGATTCCTAACTCCTCAAGCCTTTTAGTGGTGATAAAGTTGCCATCAGCACCTTAATCCAAGAAGGCCTTAAGAGTCTCAGAGTGTTTTTCCAACTGTAGGATAACATCAATCGCAAACTGTGATGAAACTTTCTCAGTTGGGGTTTGCTGGAATGCACCTAATCTGACCGCCCCTCGATCAGTTAGGCCCTCTCATTTCACGGACACTTAGAACAATGAACAAGTAGATGATCTGGCTCACCACAGTACTGGCACAGTTTATTCTTGAACCTCCTTTTCCTCTCCACGACAGATAAATATGACTTCCCGATCTGCATGGGTTCTTCAGGTGGTTCTACTGGAGCAGTAAAACGAGGTGCAAGCTTAAAGCTGAAGCACCGAGACCGCTCCCGCTCCCGTGTTCTCTCTCTGTGACGCAGGTCTATCTGGATGCATAAGGAGATTGTCATCCAAGGACGTGAGCAACTCTCTGGACGCTAAGACATCTTTAATTTTTCTTCGGAAAGTCCTTGCAAAATGGCAGCAACCAGTGCTTCATTATTCCATCCTAGTTCGGAGGCAACTGTTCAGATTGCACCGTATATTGGGCCTGATTCAGAGCCGTTCGTTAACAGCAGTACGCTCGTTGCGTTCCGATGTTGACTAACCGCGCATGCGTCGGTGTAACACTGCGCATGTGCGTATGGCAGATTGCGAATTTTTTTTTGTCTCGTTCGTCAAATAGCGTACAGGAAGTGACATGTCAAATGTGATTGACAGAACAGGGCGTTTTTGGGTGTTGACGGGGGAGGAGATGGAAAAACGCAGGCGTGGCGAGGCGTTTTTGGGGTGTACATACATTAACAAATGCGAACGTCAAATGTGTTCGTACCAACTCATACGTCACTCGATGATCCTCTTTCCCTTCAAAATGCTCGCACAGCTTAGGGTCTGGATAACTCGACCACATTGGCAATGGCCTTCTCCTCCGTCCCGGCACTCCACGATGTAGCATCGATTAATCACGGCTTGTCAGAAAATCAATTAGTGTTGGATTGAAAACCGGCTTGGTATGTGATTGGAAAGCAGTTTTTTTGGATAGCACAAAACCGAACGCAGGTGGAAATCATAGCTGCTAATGTCTGGATTACACAATCAATTAGCGTACATTTGTGGGGGTTTATTTTGGCCTCAATTTGTGGTTTTTGGACTATTGTAACAATAATGTCATCATGTTTAGGTTTTTGGGCTCATTTTGTTTTTGCAAGGTGATTTTGCATCCTTAGGTAATGTTTTAAACGTTCCTTAAAGAGCCCTTTTTTTCCAATGTAAAATGTTTTTGTTGAACGTTGTTGCCTTGTGGGCCCGGATTAAATGTAACCCATTTTGACAATAATGTCAGAATACAAAGTCGTACATTTGATGTAAATTTATTGCTATCCACAAAAAAAATCATGCACATATTTTACATAAACATTTTTGGCAGTGTTCATTCCACAATATTTATTAATTGTGCAAACAAAACATTTTTGGTAAACGTAAATCAAAAAATTAAAAACAATTCACAAGAAAGGAGAGGGAAGTTTTGGCCAGAAAGGAATATGAGGCAAGCACAGAAGGAGTGTGGGAAAAGTAGCTGTCAACGTTTTTTCGCCCGTTTGGCTGGGGGAGGGAGGGCGCCAGACCGGGTCCGGGATGTCATCGGGCTGGCCTGTCCAGAGGCAGATGTTGTGGCCTCTGGACTAGGCACAGGGCTAGGCACATTTGGAGGATTGGCTGATGTTGTGCCAGAGGTGGAGGATCCTGATGTTCCTGCAGGGAGGGAGGTCGGCTCCACCATGTGCTGGCGAACGAGCTGCTCCAGGGCATTGGCGATGCGGATGTTGGCCCTGGTATTTTCTGCCAGGGCCTGACCAATGGTCACGTTGGCCGCAGCATTTTGCTCCAGGGCCTCAGCCACCCGTACCAGACTGGCGTCCATCCTCTGCAGAATCTCCGTATGGAAATCCGATTTAAAATTGAGTTCTGTGAGGAGGGACACTGACTGCAAGGGGGATTGCCCTGGTCTGGCTTCTGCAGGGTCCTCAGCCGGATTTACTGGTTCCTCCCCTGCAGAGCCAGCAGAAATTCTGCGGCCAAGGCTCCCCTCTGGAGCAGACTCATCCGCCTGTGTCTCTGTTTGAAAAATGAGAAAAGAGTCACATTAGAATCTACATATTGGCACAATAACATTTCAGAGTTGGTGACATCACAATATTTACCTGGGACAACATGAGGAGCCGCAAAGTCTGGCATGTCTGTATCCATGTTGGACACGCCAAACACCTCCACAGGCTGCACACACCCCTGTGCCAGCTCTTCTAAATCATTTAACTCCAATGACACAGGGGTGGGACCCCTACCTGTCCCCCTTGCATGCCTAGCCCTGTCCGCCAGTTTTTGCTTCAGGCGATATTTGAAGTCGGCCCATCTGTGGGTGAAATTGGAACCATTATCCTTTTGTTTAAAATGGGTTTTGGTTTTAGGGGGGGGCAAGTGTTTACTTACCGCCGTTTGACATCCCGGGCTAGACGGACATAATCACCCACCCTATTGACAGCAACGGCTACCTCTTCCCACATTCTCCACTTCTGGCTTGCACTCATATTCCTGTCTGCCTGTGGCAGGATGTCCACACACTTCTGAATCAAAACCTCCATCTCCTTTCTTGTGAATTGTGGCTGCCTTTTCTTTTTGGCAGCTTTGCCCGGAATACTGGGCCCGGCGGCCTCTTCCATGTCATCCTCCTCACCTATTTGTGTAAATTTGGAGAATTGTCAACTTCACAACTTGCACAATATTATGTTTCTAATTAATCATTGAGTCAAAATGCCTGAAATACTTACCGCCAGACTGTTGTCCATTGTTTCCCTGGTCTGTAGCCATGTCTGAGCTCCAAACAAGAAATACACCAGAATGTTTGGTTTGGCTCGTGACGTATTTATACATGCGTCCTTATTTTTCGGCCGCATCATTGATCCGTCCTTAATTTGTGCGGGAAACTAAACACTATTTATGGCTTGGGGCGTCTCGAGACGAGGTGGCGTTTTTTGATTGTTGGAGGTTACGTTGGTTGGAGTTGATTGTTGGCGGGTTTTGGAGTTGGCGTTGGTGGAAGTAGTTTATTTTTGATATATTTGCTTTTTTTATTTCCGTTCGCATTTTTTCAGTTGGATTTCTTTTTGGCGTTTCTTGTTTTGGTAAGTTTTTGGAAGTCTAACTTTGGTTCAATTTGTGTCTCCTTCTGTTTCTGAATTTTCTAACGTTTTTTTCTCATTTCATCTCTCTTAGGTTTTTTTTTGGCTCTGCCCCAAAGACCTTTTGATCCGGAATCTTATATATTATCTCTTGGTAAGTTCATTTGTTTAATTGTTTTGTAAATGTTCATGTTTGTCTTTACGCAACTTTGGGTGGCCTTACACTTGTTACCTTTGTTTTTCTAACTCCGAAATGTTTTAAAATTGCTTTTTTTTTGTAGCTGCGTATTTTTTAACTTGTATTTGCGAACGAATTAGCGCCTTTTTATTAGTTTCTATTGTGACTTGTATTTGCGAACTAATTAGCGCATTTTTATTAGTTTCAATTGTGACTTGTATTTGCGAACTAATTAGCGCATTTTGAAATACTTATTCATCCCGTTAAATTGTTTGAGTTTTCCCTTTAGCATTTGTTGCTTACATTTGGCCCCAATTTGATGTAGTGTGCACAATGTCGTTTTGCTCTTTGGCCAAATGTGTGTTTCTCCCCTTTTATGTTTTGTCTTGGCCCAAATTTGGAAACTGAAATGCCCAGCATAAAATGATGTATATTTATGTTGTGATTATTTCCAGTTTGCACGTATCATGACAATACCCCGGCATGTAAGCATCAATGGATGGTATCATCAAGCTAAGTCTGTTTTTTTTTGGGGGGGGGGGTTAAAAAGCCTTACAGTCCAATCTTGCAATTTCAGGTTGATCTGGGTCGGATTGTTCTGGCCATGCTCCCGGAAGCCGACCAACCTCAATCTCGTCCCAGGCGTAGGCATCGTAGGCGTGCAAGGCCCCAGATATTTCGAACATGTGTCACCCTTTTTGGAATGCCCGATGATGAGGTTTTAAGACGCTACCGTCTTCCTCCCAAAATCATTATAGACACTCTCTCATTAATAGAGAGTGATCTTGAGCGGCAAATTGACAGTCCTACAGCAATACCACTACTTACGCAATTTATGGCGGTGTTACATTTCTGTGCCTCAGGATCGTTTCAAACAACGGTGGGAATAGTGGCGGGCATCTCACAATCCTCCTTTTCCCGGATCCTGAGGGCAGTGATGGAGGCACTTTTCAAGCACCTCCATCATTTTATTCAAATGCCTTTGGATATGGGTGCCCTTAGTGTGGCCAAGGCCAATTTTTACCAAATAGCTGGCTTCCCACACATCATAGGGGTTGTGGATGGTACTCACATACCACTTCAGCCTCCAGCATGGCTGGAGGCCATATTTAGAAACCGGAAACACTATCACTCCCTGAATGTAATGGTGGTATGTGATGCCTCCCTCCAGATCCTGTCCCTGAATGCAAAATTACCAGGAAGTGCACATGACTCCTTCGTCATCCGGCAATCAGGGATATGGCACAAATTAACCAACCTACAAGCTGGTGATGCGTGGCTTCTGGGTAAGTGGAGACCTTTAGTACATAACAATGTTAAGCTTCATACAGAGTGATCCTGATGTTGTCTATTCTTTTTCACAGGAGACAGTGGCTACCCTTGCACGCCCTGGCTGCTCACTCCTTATTTGGCTCCCACACCAGGGCCACAAAGTGTGTTTAATGCCGCACTTACAGTCACCAGGCAAGTGGTGAAGCACTGTATCGGCCTTTTAAAAGGCCGATTCAGATGCCTCCACCGCTCTGGTAGCGAGCTCATGTATTTGCCGGATATGGTTTCGAAAATTGTGGTCCTGTGTGGGATATTTCACAACATCGCCATAAGGAGTGGTGTCCCAATGCAGCCAGAGGATGCCTTACCTGAGGATGGCCCCCCCGAGGTTGGTCGGAGGTCAGTATGTGGGGGGGCCATACGCGATGATGTGGTGGCCAGATTTTTTAGATAATTATTGTCAAAACAACAGTGTTTATACCCAATGTGGTACGGTTTGTTTGAGAACATCTAATTATTTTTTTTTTTTTCTCCATCTTCTGTTTTTTTCCATAATCTTTGGCACTCCAACGATGACTACTTCCTGCTACCCTTAAAAAACCTGTATGTGGAAATTTTGGGGATATATTATGGAACCCATATTGCAACGCCATATTTGTGGAATCATGTTGGCATGGTCCTTCGTCAACCAGTTCTTGATTTGTTGTGTTTTTTCTTTTTTTTTTTGGTATGTGTTGTATTTATGATTATCACTGTGTGTTTTGTTTGTGAGTGACCACTTTGCTTTTGGAGTTATGTTGTGAATAAATGTCTTGAGAGTGTAATGTTGTACCTTTTTTTGAATGTTACAAGCAAGTGTAACCAGGTTCACACACGTTACATTTGCCTAAGGGGTAATCCAGTAATGACGCAAGTTGAGCAAAAATGTAATATGTTTTCTGGGTCCAAACCAACACCCAAAGGAATCCTGTACAATCAGTTGGCTTCGTAATATCGGCCTAAGCAGCTTGCACCCCAAATAGGAACCTGTAAAATGTAGTAATATCTAATTGTGACTACACCAAAAAAGGGAAATGAGATTGTTACTGCTAGGTGTTTCTTGTGCCTGTTTTCCATAAAAATACAACACACAATCTTAGTGACAAAAATTGCAAATCCTTGCAGGAAGAGTCTACTTATGTGAGTGTAAACAATCTCTGATTTTGCAACAACGAATGAGACAGAACGTTAATTTGCAAATATTAATTTATTTAAATTTAGCACAAAAAACAAAAAAAACTAGTCCCTAAGGAGGACCGACATATGGTCAAGGACCACCAGCAGACCAATTATATTTTACCGCATACGGGCCACACAGGCGGATAATTCAGCCCTACGCCTCCGTTCCTCTGTGGGTTAGAAAAGGGTGGGGATTAATACAACAATAATGAAACCACATTAAAAAACAAGCCAAAACAAACAAACCAACAATCAATATATTTGGCAACAAAGCATAATTACACCATTAAAACCCATCCCCCCAAAATAGTGTAGCCCAAAAATACAAGGCCAATAAACAAATTCCGACAGGTGTGATATGTGTATGGTGAAATCAGCAGTAACAGGTAAAGGCAACCCGAAAAATCAGCAAAAGTCTACATAAAAACTCAAAAAAGGGAACGACACATGATTACATACAAACAGTTTGTGGCGAAAAAGAAACAAAAACACAAACATACCGTTAGAAAAAACGGCAGCTCCAGAAGGCCCTCCCTCGTCCTCCTCGGAGGTGCCTCCATTCCCCAACGATCTGGGCGGGGTAATTTCAGAATCCGGGGAGGGGGTAATTCGAAGAGGGGTGGTTGGAGGAGAGGGGGAATTGGGAAGGAGCCCAGAAATATCCGCCTGAGGGTCTTGGCAGGCTGGGGAGGAGTGTGAAATAGGGGAATTTGGGGTTGTGGAGGGTTGGCTGGGGGTTGGAGAGAGTGGGCGTGAGCGCCGTCTGGGATGACGATGACGCCGTAGTCTTCGCTGTGCCCCTAAAAGATGTGAAACAAATTGTGGTTAGTTTCAAACCAAATCCGAGAAAAACACTATTTTATGACACAAAAAAAAAAAACATGGCCATGCAGATATGAGTACAATGAATAAATATGACATACATGAAAAACATGGCCATGCAGATATGAGTACAATGCATAAATATGACATACATGAAAACATGGCCATGCAGATATGAGTACAATGCATAAATAGGACATACATGAAAACATGGCCATGCAGATATGAGTACAATGCATAAATAGGACATACATGAAAAACATGGCCATGCAGATATGAGTACAATGAATAAATAGGACATACATGAAAACATGCACACGCAGTTAGGGCCACAAAGACAAACATGATAACCACAGTCCCTAAAACTTACTTTCTGCGATCTGCATGCGAAAGCATGCCAGCAAGCGGGGCGTCCGATCTGGCGGCGTGAGCCGAAGGAGCGCAGGCGGGCCCGTACCTCCGCATATGCGGAACGCTTTTCGCGGTTGGTGATGGGTGGAGGCTGGCTGGTGATCCGCCTATCCATCACCTCCGTTAGCACCAGCAGCTCGCGCCTGGTGAATGCGGAGGCTCTCATGATGGCAATGGTGTATTTGTTAAAAATCATTTTTAATAAAGTGCCCCAAAAAAATATGATTGGCTAATGTATTTGGGTAATTAACAGGACCAATTCTATTGGTTAGTGTATGAGTCATGTGTTCGACAGGGCCAGAAATCTCTTGAGAGTTATGATAGGCTTGATGCAGTGACATGCGTAAGCAAATTTAAATAAAGAAATGAACCCCGGGAAATATGCGGGTAGAAAAACAAATAGAACAATTGTTTAATTGGGGCTAACATGTATTTTGACAAATGAAAGCGAATGTTTAAGCCGTACGTATTCTGCGGGTAAACACAAACACGGACAAGATTAAAGTTTATTGCATTGTGTTAAAAAAAAAAAAAAAAAACCAATTGAGCTAATTGATATATTGATTGGCATGATACGATTGAGGGAGGTAGGCAGAATAAACGAGCAGTTAATCGAAATCTGACAGTCCCACTTCCGGGTTGTACTTGTGCGTGCGTTCCCTTCAAGCCATTTCGGGGATGTACGCTCGCTATTTGGCACGCTCGTTAGTTAGAGGAGGGGTCGCTTGAGTTTGGGGAGGATGTTTGGCTGCGTTCGAAAATAGGAGCGAGTGCTTGAATTTATTATTTTTTTTACGTATGCCGAACGTACGAACGGCCACTTGCGTCCGGGTCTGAATGAGGGCCATTGTCCTGCAGTCTGGCTGCCTTGTTTTATTTGCAGATGCCCTACTGGGCTCTACGAAAACCCTTATTGAAGGCTTCTATAAATATAGGACTGCCGTTGACCACGGGATCATTCCTTTCCCACAGTGGAAAAGCCCAGTCTACAGCCTGTCCGAACAACAAGGAAATGACATAGGCCACCTTGGTTCTTCAGGCACTGTAGGAAATGAAGCAGGCTGTGCAGGAGGAGATTTCAGATTTCCAACTTGTTGCATTAATACCTGTAGAGCACTGCATGATTTGAGTCTGGTCTCGTTCTTGCCTCTCCACTCGACCGATCAAATTCTCCAACCGGTCACGTGACGAGGGATTACCAGCGGCATCCATTTTTTAGGGCAGAGTATTCTGTCACAGCTCACGGATGGTTAATGGCTGTTGGCCCGTACTCTGGATTGGCAAAGACCCAGAACAAAGGGGCGGAGTCTAACGTGTCGGGGATATTCACCAGGGGCCCCCGCAAGTAGGTATGGACCTAGCTGCAAATGACACGCAGGTCGCAACCCTCTGCCCAGGTTCCCTTGTACAGTTGCTGGCGTGCTTGAGAGAGCTGCTGGGAGTACGTAAAGCGTAGTCGACAAGCGGGGTCAGAACAAACAGGACAGCAAAGTACCAGGGAGAATACAGAATCGGGTCACACAGAAGTCGAACCAGGAATCACTAAACACAGTACCAAGGGAACAGACGGAATGGGTCAGAAGGAATAGCCAAGATCAGGAACAGGTAGTCAGTAGCACAAGATCAAGGTATGCTGGAGCAAGGTATGAGCCTATACTCTGGCACTGGAGTACTCCCAGGAACTTCCTTATATAGGTTAAAGTTCAATTCCAGAGCCAATCAGACTTTCCCGCACCTGTCCCTTTAAATCTTAAACTGAGCGATGCGTGCGCCCTACGGGAGCCGCGGCCGCCTGTATGCATTAGCCGCCAGAGGTGAGGGAAGAGAGCATCTGACAGTGGGCGTCGGGGACTTCCCGCCCACTGTCCTTCACCCCCCTTGACACTAATTGCGCAAAAAAAAGCTAAAAAACCCCCCACAAAAGACACCCCAAAAAAGCAGTTTGAAAAAGTGGGTGAAAAAAATCAAAGTGGGGGTACAAAATACAAAACTAGCGAAACAGCCTTTGGGGGGGAGGTCTGGAAGTATGGGGGAGGTGTATTTTGTTTGCAGGTGCTTGCTGAAGGTGCGTGTCATGGCCAGGGTATTTCAGCATGGCGCTAGGCGAGTGTTACCTGTGAGGTCATTGTGGCGCGGGCTGTCTGGTGGCGGAACTGGTGTCTGGCGGGGGGCTTTGGCTGCGTGCGTTGTTGTGCGGGCCTGTTGTCACTCTGCGCTGGTAAGGCCTGGCAGTGTCTCCATTCCGTTTGGCATGGGCGCCGCCATCTTGCCTTCTGGCCATGTGATGCGGCTGGCCAATCCTGGTGAGTCACATGTTCCCTCCGGCCAGTAACAGCACGGCATGGGGTATTTAGGAAGGGTCAGTGCCTTCCTTCTTTGCCAGTGCAACGTGTATCTCAGCCTAGCTGACGGGGAGTTCTCTGTGCTTATCCTGTTCCTGTGAATTCGCTGTCTGCCAGTCTGCCTGTCAGCTCCTAGCTCCCACTGGACTACCCTGCTTCCTCCATCACCCTTGCCCATACCTGAGTGCCTGAGCCTGCTGACATCCTGCGCTTCAGTTCACTACCTGCATACCTGGTTTGATTATTTTCAGTTTCACTACCTGCACACCTGGACAGCTCTAATTGTTTCTACTTGGACATTAACCCTTTTACTCCCACCACAGAACTCTTGTGCACATTTATATATTCCTGGACTTTTATTTACTGCCACATTATATGTCTACTCAAGCACTTATTAAAAATCCTAGTTTTATTTTCAAATCTGCTTCTGTGATCGCTCCTGCTACCACCCCGGGTCCACAAACAACCCAGAACATAACAGTGCATTTTTGGCGCTTTTTAATGCTTGACGCTAGCAACTTTAAATATGTTTACACCTATTTTCATGTACCCGAAATTTGATGGAACTAGTTATTTTCCCCCAAAAAACTGGCCAAATGCTATTCTTCATCACTGTCCCGTAGACGCAAAATAGCGCCTATTTAGACCATTCGAAGACGCCAGATACTTTTGGCAGGGCTAATCAGGGGTACCCATAGTGAACCCCCATGACAGAGCATCTTTTGGGGGGTGTCAGACTGATTTCCCAAAAAATGACAGCACTTTTTGCCTGTTTGCGTTTCGCCGGGTCTTGTTTTCGCTGGGATTTCCCGAAATTGAATACGGGGATGTGCAGGCATGCGCGCGATACTTTTTCGCACCTGAAACCAGCGATGACGGCGAAAAGTCCGGCAACTGACTTTTCGCTTCTAATTGAATACGGCCCTTAGTCTCCTTTTTCCTATAAAATATCTTCAATTCAGCCACATGCTACATCAAAATCCCACGCATAAATGCCTTAAAAGAGTCCCATTCAACTGTTGCAGAGGCCGAATGAGCATTATCGGCAAAGTACCCATCCCACTGGGCCTCTAATTTGGAGCCCGTATTCATTTGAATAAGCCAGAAGGGATGTAACTTCCAAAATGTTTGACACCTAGGACTATCCACCTCCAGGAACATTATAAGAGGGGAATAAACTGACACCCCTCTAGCCTTATAGGTAATATTTCGGAGTTTAAGGTGTAAGCTGGGTGAGATCAGGGCTAAATCAATTCTAGAGAATGAGTGATAGATAGAGAAGCAAGAAAATTGTTGTACATTTGGATATCTTACCCTCCAAGCATCAACCCAGCCAAAACTATCAATAAATTTGGCAAATCCTACCTACCTCCTCCCAACTGTGGAGAGTATGTCTCCCGCCACTTATCCACATGAGGATCTAGGAGATTGTTAAAGTCTCATAGGCATATAACAGGGGTGTCAGGAGACTGTACCACAAATTCAGCAGCACGCTTTAAACCTCATATGAGAAGGGGAAGGTATATACACAGCTAAAATATATAAAGGCATGGAGTGAACCTTGCAGTCTAGAAAACATATCTACCATATGGGTCCGTCTTAACGGTATTCAACACAAGGAAACAGATTTGCGAATCAGAGCTGAGACCCCTCTTGACGATGATGTGTGGGAGGCGTGCTATGCCCATCCCACCCATGGCCGTCGAAGAGAAAATAGCTTATTACTTACTAATTGGGTCTCAGTTAAACAAACAATGTTAGAGTTATATTGTTTAAGCAATTTTTACACCAAGGAGCATTTGACTTTGTCATTCACTCTGCGTACATTCCCCATTGGGACACTTAATTGGAACATACAGAAGAAGAGAATATAAAAACATCTCGGATCCAGACCCTCCACCCTCCAATCCAGCATACAATAATAATTGGAGACACAACCAGGTGCAGCAATTAAAAATAATATTAATAAAAATAAATTAAAACGCTAACTACCAAATCACGAAAATCTCTCCCAGCCCTCACCCCATACACCATCCCCAACACTGGCATACCTAAATCGCTAACACAAATCTAAACACTAACTCAAAGTATCGTAAGTGTAAATAAACTAGTGTCCAACACCGAAAAAGAAGGGCAATGAATATAGCAACCACCATTGCAAGGGAACCCCCTGGCAACAGCGAACCGGTTTCAATAACCTAAAACAATGTGGCGCAAAATATTTCACATATAACATTAAAGACTGCAGCTCAGCATAGTGTAAACCTGCACCCTTAATAGGCACAACGAAAATATACAGCATTAAAGAAAGGATGTCAAGCAGGAGCCATTTGCCAACCGCCAGGAGCATAGTGGCCCAGCCAAGCAGCCGCCTCATGTGGGGTAGCGAAAAATCTGGACTCTCCATCCACCACAATCTGGAGCTTGGATGGGAAGAGCATAGCGAATTAAATATTTAAGTCCCGGAGTCAGGGAGGAATTGGGCTCTATCCTTTTGAACTTCCAAAGCAAAGACTGGGAAGGCAGAAATCTTCACTCCATTCCTAACTAGAGGACCTTTAGTATGTCCTAGACACAACACCGCATCCCTGTACTTATAGTGCAACAATTTAGCAATAAAGGTAAGAGGAGAAGCCCCAGACAGCAGAGGACGAGTTGGTACACGATGTGCCCTTTCCATAACGAACTATAAGGAGGAGTCTGCCATAGCATTCAATCATACCCCTTTTACACCAGAGCTAAAACACCAGTTATTGCTGGGTCTACCCGGGTCGCAGCTCAGTGTAAAAGGGTCCCTGAAAAATAACCCGGCAATCCATCCCAGGTAGCTACCAGGGTCAGACCCAGGATGGACCTGGGTAATGGTGCAGTGTAAACTGTGCAACCCGGGTTACCTGACCTGGGTCATGCCTAAAATGAGCTGATTGGTGGTTGTGAAGCAGTCACCTCCCACTTTTTATGACCTCACAAGTTTAGCAGGGCAGACCCAGGTTCCGTGTGAACGGGGCTGACCTAGTTTGGATCCATGTCTGAAAACCCAGGTCGGATCCGGGTTTTTGGTGGAAAAGAGGTATTAGACATGCTTCCAAGAACGATTTAGGAGAGGACCCCTCCTCCCCCTGAGGCAGCCCAACAAACCGGACATTGTTGCGACGCAACCGGCCTTCCACGTCCAGTTTTGCATAGTGGACACTTGTTGACTTAAAGATGAAACTTTATCTTTCAGGGGCCCATGTGAGTCCGTTTCCACTTCACCCACTCTTTCTCTGACCCTCTGCACATCCTGCCGCAGCAGTGACAGATCACATCGTACTTTTTCAATTTTATCCGAGAGACGCTTCTCTCCAAGACTTGTTGCAATGTAACTGCAGATGGAGCCTCAGCATCTGAACTCTGTGGACCACCCTCAGCATCTGGAGCAGGAGATTCACCCTGTTGTGGGGGCTATGGGGCCTGTGATGTGGAAGTGCGGGCAAACTTTTTTAATTTAGCTGCTGCTGCAGCAGCATGGCCAGAATTCTCCATAATGGCAGAAGGCAGATCCCTGAGAATATCTACTAGAATGAAAGACAGCTGTGTATTAAGCACAGGCTACTGCAGACCACCAAAATCCTGCACCTGCGATGCGGACAACAGAAAGCTTGCACAAATTAATATGGCCGCCGGACTGTAAAGCCACTCCCACTATGTATCCCTTGTCACAATGAGGGAGAGATATGGGGTATGCAGAGAGGAATAGGTAGGGCTCGTACTTCCAGGCTGTCTGGGACCCCCTGACCCCTCCACCGCTGACCCGGTGCAGCAGGCTCCAAAGATTGACAGCCGCATCCAGGACAGTGCTCAGATGCGGGTAGATAGTCCCTGGCTTAACAAGCTGCAGATACACACAGCTGCTCCCGGTGGTGGGAGCAGGCAGAAGACATCCCCGAATCGCTCAGCATGTACTCCGGGGGTTGGGGCAACAGAGGCGACCACCGGACACCGGGTCAGGATTAGTGGTGGAGGATGTTTAGCCAGGGCGCTTTCCGGACTCACGACTTTAGGGTTATCTCACATTTGCCGGTTTTGACTGGCCGGGCAAGAATCTGGCAGTAGCCGGACAGGTTTTTTCAGGCACTCAGTGCCTTTCATAAGCCGTGGCTTTGAGCTGCTTTTAATGTGTTTTTTTTTTTTTTAATCTATTGGGCATGCACAGCAGCAGCTGTTGCTGCACAAGCGCGCCCGACACAAGCCCATGTGTGTGTGCAATGAAACATTGTTTCCTTTACACCACTGGCGTGCAGGGACGGACACAGCAAGGTAGCCGTTCTGCGCAGTGGATATTCCCGGTTGTATCACGGCGACCGTGCCGTGTGAAAGAAGGCACCTGCTTCCCTGCATTACTATATTTCACACCAGGTAAAAAAACAGGCAGCTTTTTTGCCACCCGGTCAAAACTGGCAAGCATGAAATAGCCCTTACTGCCTCGCTGACGTGGCCACGCCCCCTGAATTGCACTGATTTAATTGTGTGTTGTCTAAGTTGTTTTGCTGTGCACAGCATTTGCATGTCAATTAATAAATGTTTATGTAGTAAAATACCCCACAGTAATATTATTTACTTTGACTGGTGCCAGGACAATATATATAACATTTGGATTATTTATCTATACCAGGATAGAGAGAAGCCTTGGTAAAACCTTGCCCAACAAGCAGCTTGCAAAATAAAGGAGCAGCGCAGGTTTCTAACATTCTCAATTAGGTAAAACATGCAAATATGCTTCCATATGTTAGAGATGTGTTACATAACTCGGCACAGTTCCATTGCAATCCTTGGCTGATATATTTTAGTTTATCTGGGCTGAGCAAATATGATGGCAGTTCTCACTCTGTTACTTATATAAAATATACAGAAAAATACAGATTTCGGTGCTAGTCTTTTATTACTCGGTCATGAGACAAAATGTTTAGGGCACATTTCATGTTTTCCAATAAATGCAAATCCTATTGGTTAATTTCTGTTTAAATTAAAACATTAATATTCCGGACAGTGTCTGCAATAAGTTGGCATAGTCAGGGCCATCGAGATCGAGCCTGGGTACTGGAGGTCATGAGAAGAAGGCGTGTCCATTAAAAAAAATAGTTTATGCCACCTTGCTGCACACTCCAGAGGGTGGTGCCATGTGCAACTCAGCCAGGGGCGGCCCCATGGAAGCGATCAGTGCAATTTCCCCTCCATAGCACTTGCCTCCCCACTACCGCTGGCCACTGTATAGCAAAACAGCCTCCCTGGAACCTCTGCAGCCCAGAACACAGCAGCAGATGCTGGGCTGCGAAGAGAGGTTGCTGCCATTAAGCAGCAGCAGTTTCCTTCTCTCCCTGCCCAATGTGCAACTGATCCGGACTCCCCTCAGTGTCAGTTGGCATTGTCATGTGTCATGTTACACTGGGAACATTTTAAAATCACTTTGGAGTCTGCCGTGTCCCATGGGGGCATGTTAGTGCTTTTGACTTGCCAGGCCCTTCCACTACCCTAAAAGTACTCCCGTATTGGCCAGTTTACTAGTGGCAGATGGATGTAGAATGCACAGCATTCTGTGAGAATGTCACCTAAAATAGTGACAGCTTGGAGGTATGGTCAAATTAATGTGATTTAAAGGCGCACAGACCCTCTTACAGATGAATGCATAACTGTCAGATTCCTGAGTTTGTCGTGGGCACAGGATTGGGACTGTCTCTGGACTGGAGTAGAGATCAAGGTAGGTTACTGACTTGGGTTGGAGTAGGACTGGAATGGAGTATGTAGGTTAGCTGGACCAGAACCAGAATAGACCTGGCTGGAATCAGTAGCAGTATCTTCACTGAGACCGGACTGGCTAGTATCGCTGGGTTGGAACCCACTTAGAGACTGGGTTGGGAACGGTTAGTAATATCTGGACTGGGACTGGAATACCTAACTCTGGAACCGGTAATGCTTAACACTGAAACCTGGGCTGGGACCGGTAATGCGTAACTCTGAAATCGGGCTGGGACCGATAATGCGTAAATGTGAAACCGGGCGGGGACCAGTAATACATAACACTGGAACCGGGCTGGGTCCGGAAATGCTGGTGACCGGACTGAGGGCCTGATTCAGAGATGATTCAGAGATGTATGCTAATGCAATCGCATCTGCGATTTCACGCAGAATGCAGCTGTTCTCCCTATTTACCATCTACGCTATCGTTCACCTGCCGGCATTGCAGCATCCACGCTGCATACAGACCTGTGTCCATATGCCGCTGTGTTCCATTACCTGTCAGTGCCGCAGCTTCCACGCTCCATACAGACATGCTATCCATCTGCCGTGATGTTCTGTTACCTGTCAGTGCTGCAGCGTCCACGCTGCATACAGACCTGTGTCCATCTGCTGCTGTGTTGCATTACCTGTCAGCGCCGCAGCTTCCACGCTGCATACAGACATGCTATCCATCTGCCGTGATGTTCTGTTACCTGTCAGCACCACAGCTTCCACGCTGCATACAGACCTGTGTCCATCTGCTGCTGTGTTGCATTACCTGTCAGCGCTGCAGCTTCCACGCTGCATACAGACCTGCTATCCATATGCCGCAATGTTCCGTTACCTGTCAGCGCCACAGCTTCCACGCTGCATACAGACCTACTTTCCATCTGCCGCAGTGTTCCGTTACCTGTCAGCGCCACAGCTTCCACGCTGCATACAGACCTACTTTCCATCTGCCGCAGTGTTCCGTTACCTGTCAGCGCCACAGCTTCCACGCTGCATACAGACCTACTTTCCATCTGCCGCAGTGTTCCGTTACCTGTCAGCGCCACAGCTTCCACGCTGCATACAGACCTGCTATCCATATGCCGCAGTGTTCCGTTACCTGTCAGCGCCACAGCTTCCACGCTGCATACAGACCTACTTTCCATCTGCTGCTGAGTTCTGTTACCTGTCAGCACGGCAGCTCCCACGCTGCATACAGACCTGTGTTCCATCTGCCACTGTGAGCTGTTACCTGTCAGCGCTGCAGTGTCCATGCTGCACATAGACCTGCACTAACTACTTCATCTCATCCAGCAAGTATATCACTTTTATCTGCTTGTCTACTGTCACCTATCAGTGCTGAGCCAACGAGTTCAGCCGCGGTCTCATTCCATCATACCACTGGGACAGTGCATGCAAGTTACTTATACTGTTATACTCTATGCTCAGTGGTTGTCCAGGTTATCAGGTTATACTACTGTGCTAACTTGTATAGGCTTCCCTGCACTGTGTGCTATTATCTTGGGCTGATTCAGAGAAGAATGCTGGTTCCAGGGCTAGGGTTCAGTGTGCAGTATACAGTCTGTGCACTGAGGAGTTCAGTAGCTGTATTACCTATCCTGACTCTCCGTTTCTGAGTTCCTCACTGGTTCCAGTTCCAGGTCTTGCATCAGAGCTGTGCCAGAGCTAAGTTGTACTCTGACTACATACTGTAAGACTCCAATTCCTGGCTTGAGTTCTGAGTTCCTATCTACCAGTACTATACTATTCAATCTGGTCACTAGACGAGGGGTTGCCCAGTGGACCTGGTCTGTTCACCCTCCTCCCTCTTTAGAAAAAAAAAAGAAACAGAAAAAACTTATTGCGTGCTGGGGAGGCAGGCGTTGTGAGCCCCTAGGGCTGTGGCATAGGTAGTGCATTGCTACAGGGATCAAACTTGATCAAAGTAGAGAGAACACTTCCATTTCATATACATAAATCTTTTATGAGAAATAGAATTGATTAGACTGATCCATTAGGAAATAGAGGGTGTTTGAGAAGTCATCCACTTCTTGGCAATACATACTTTGGCCAGTGAAAATAGAATAATAACATGTGTGTAAAGAACGGTGGAGAACATCACTGAGTTCAAGCCCAAACAGGCAGATTTTGGGGTTGGTGAGGCATATTCTTATCCCAGAGGTAGCAACGCAGTCCAAGACCTGAGACCAGAAATCAACAGCAGACGCCAGAAATCAGCAACCGACTCTTCACATTTAGGACAGGCAGTAGGAGCAGAACCTCCAATTTTTCCAAGATGTAGGGTACCCTCTATGGAGTATATAGAATTGTATCTGGGTCATTCCATGGTTACTCACGTTACAAAGTGACATACAAAGTATATGCATGCCTTTCAACAGCAAAAGGAATTTATGCAAAATAATTTTAATGAGAAAATAATAAGACAGTTCATGCTTTAAAAAAACTATATACAGGAATTGCTAATTGTTTGCTATGTCACTTTGTAATGTGAGTTACCATGGAATGACCCATCTGCTTAAATCTAGCATACGCTGTGGCAACATGTGGTGAACTAAGAGCATGGGCCCGCCTACCCCTTCTTTTGATAGAAATCAACAGCAGATCTTTGAAAAGCAGAGTATTTATTGCTGTAGAAAAGTGGTTCCCAACAGTGTCATCATGAGGGGGGTGCAGGAGGGTGACACCAAAATGCCAGCTCGCTGCAGTGTGACTTTCTCCTGCAGCACCCGGCTCCTGTCATAGAAGAGGAGCTGACAGTGCAGACTGACCAGTGTCCAAGGGCATCCCAGCATCTCCGGTGATGCAGGGTTGCCATGCCCTTTTATTTAGGCCACACCCTTTATGGCAGAGCGCGCAGGGGGTATCCAGAGTGCGCATCGGGTATCACTAGACCTGGTGATGCCTCTGGTTCCCAAACATTTTGAATCATGGTGCTGTAGAGTATCAGCATGTTTTTCCTGGCACCCCTAGGCCAAAAGTTTCTTATTAAGGATTTAAAAAATATATATAAAATGATTTAAATTGTGCATCTACGTCATACTTGGGTTCAGTTATGTGGAGGTGGACAGGGTTGCACTTCTGCTTGTCCACATATTTTATGATTGGCATCCACCAGCACTGATTTCATTTTGTCCTGGACAACCAACCCATGGCACCCCTGCAAGTACCCTGCGCCACCCAGTTTGGGAACCACTGCTGTAGAGTAATATATTATTGTGAGCTGCTCACAACCACGCAAGCTTATTATACTGTTATATGAAAGCGTTATTGCTGTGCTGTTTGTTATACAGGGGGGCACAGTTATCCATATATATCAATGTTACTAGTCTGTACAAATATATATGTGTGTCTATATCAGCCTGGCAGTAATTGTTATATGTATTGTTTAGTTTACATTGGGGAATGGACTGTCTCCTGCTCAGGTGGCATGAGTCTCCCCATTGTCTCACAATAGGGCTGATTCTGAGTCAGATGTACCAGTGTGTCCCCAATGTTATTAACAACACTCACTGCTGCCCCAGAAACGGACCATTGCGGAGACACTTACCTGTGAGTGGGGTCACTAAGAGGCGGGACGCTGCCACATGAACTATTTCCACCACACTGAACTGTCACTACAGCCCTATAAGGACAGTACACCTGAGACATTACTTGGATCTCAAATCCCCCAAAGGGCAATCATTTAAGAAGGAATATAGCTTAGCTATATTAAGGTGATCCTAATGATTAACCTAACACCCTAAACATCCAAGAGGTCTCCCAAAGTATACCGGTCTCCTAAAGGATCTCATCTGAATTGCCAAGCACTATGGGGGGAATTCAATTAGATGCGATAACGCGAAAACGTAACTTCTGATAAATTTTTGCACAATTTGAGTGTTTTGGTGCAATATTTTCGCGTCTTTTGTCTATGCGCACTCCCATTTTTCGCACTATACTATTGCAGAAGACACAAAAATACATTTGCACGAAAACTGCTCATTGAGTAATCTGCGTAAAGTACAGCACATTATGGGGAAGTCTGTCTGTACCCCATAAAGAGGCTAACTGACATAGGAAATAACTTTATAGGTATATTAGTGGCCCTAATAAAAGTATTTGGGGTTCTTAAATTGTGTCACCAGTAAAAAAAAAATATAAAAATCTAATTTTCAGGGGGTAGGGAAAGTTAAATGCTGCAATTAATTTGGGGGTACATTAAATTGGTATATTTGTTAGTCCAAAAAGTGCACTTTAAAAAATATTACAAATACACCAGGTGTAGCCTCCTAAAATATTAAAACACATGTTCATCCATATAGCCCCCCAAAAATGCCTGACCCACTATTTTAAATCCATTTTCCAACACTTTTATTTTTTTCACCTAAAAAATTATATATAATTATTGGCCAAATGAAACTACTTAAAAAATAATTTTGCCTAATTTGTCATTAGGGAATGGGGGGGGGGGTATCCAATGGATTGTGAACCAAGGGGGCGATTCAGACCCGCTCGCTGGGTTGCGTTCACTCGTGCCCGGCTGATTGTTGCAAACTGCGCATGGGTAAAAGACGCAGTACGTGTGCGCGAACCAGTCACAGTGATCAGGAGACGATTGCTCTCAGCATACAGCCAGCCCGCTAGTTTGAGTGACAGAACGGGCCGTTTGTGGGAGGTGACAGGGGAAGGACAAAGGAAACGGGGGTGTGGATGTGCGAACGCAGGCATGTCAGTGCATTTTTACACCATTATAAGCGCGTGCATAATTAAGACGCAGCATCAGCATACACGTCATACGAGTGAAATAAAGACAGCAGCACTTGCAGTGTTTGCGGTAGGCTAGGGACTGCATCAAGCACTGCTTTCTGGTTCGATGTCGCCCAATGGTACCAATGTTCTCATACACTTCCTGGATATGATGTCTGAAAGTGGGCGTCTATTGTCCAGGCTAGTGGGCGTCTAACTTCACCCGGTGATCACATGTTAAGACACAAGGGGTGTCCTGATGTCTTAGTGAGCAATCGCGGAATTTGCATTCTGGCAGTCCTTACGGCTGTGAGTGAGCGCAGCATAGAGAGTGGGTCTGACTGAGCTCCTGAGCTTTTTAGCCAAAAATAGGGATTTTGCACTTCTTTTCACCTGCTCTGAGATGGTGAAACCTTTTCACTGGTTTTTGTCTATGGAGAATTCACATGTGCCAAATCTTCAAAATAGGATTGCACAATAAGCATTTTTGTATGCAAAGTTCGAAAGTGCGAAAACTTTTCGCAAAATCGTGACTTTTTGATGGCTAATTGAATCCGGCTCTATGACTCAAACTGTAATTAAATCAAACACCTTCCCGCTATACATTTGTAGGTGTTTTTCATTAATTCATATACACACAACCTTACTTAGGATTCTGCATCCCCACCCTCCAGAAGTGACTACACTGACACCCCATACATACCAGCACACAATATTCTGGAAGACACCCACCACTCCCCATACACCTTCATTTACTCCATTGCTGCGCTATAGCCCCCCAATATCTGTATATATTAACCAGAAGGCCTGGACAACTTTCAAGATACAGCAACGATATATCTAGAATTTCTCAAGCGAATGCTGTTTTATTTTCAACAATTGCACAATAGAATATGGCACCTCGCAACTAGGAAGAAAACCTTTGTGTGCTATAAAACCCATACATTTACTCAGTATGGTGTCTTTGATATCTCTACGCTCCACCAACAGTGAACTTTCACACCTTCTGTGGTAGTTGTTAGTCGTTTACAACTCATGTATCTACCGACCTTTGATAGGCTAACCTTTTTCGCTGTATTTATGTACCAGAGACTTGGGGCTTGATTCAGCAAGGATCATCGGAAATCTGCGTTCAGTGGTGCTGGCCTCAGTATCCCCCTTCTCCTCTCCTTCCTAACCCCGCCCCCCCCACGAACACCAGCATTACTTCTTGCTACAGGATTTTTTCCATTTATGCAGTATACACAGGAACACCATGTATGCCACTTATTTCTGTTACCATACTGTGGTAACTATTATTTGCTAAATGCTGTCTTTGAATATACAGTTAAGGCTTGTCATTGCCTGTACATATACTTTTGTAAACCATAATAAAGTAAAAAATAAAAAAAAACTGTCCCGTAATGTTGGGGAATGAATGCGAACAGAAGGAATGTTTCATTTTTTTTACTAGAAAAGGATAATATTAAGTGCCTCTTTTTGCCCACTGAGCTTACAGCAGAGCTGTGTGTGCTTATGTGCTTGTTCTAGCTGAAACTATTGACGCTCGCTTGTGATTTATTATTCTGGAACTGAATTTAACATGGCAACAATCCGTTGAACACAACCTTAATAATTGTCATGCAGAAGACCCTCCCCCTTCTCTCCCCCCCCTCCTCTGACAACCCATCTGTTCTTTATCTTCCTTTATTTTGTTCCCCCTGTATTATTGTTTATAATTTGTGTTTTTTATATAAATTTGTAAACTGGATTCCAATTTGTATATATTTTGATGTGGATATGTTGGTGTTTTTTTATGCCTTGTATATCTGTACTTTTTCCTTTTGGATTCTTTAATAAAAAACAGATTGCACAAAAAAAAAAAATTGTCATGGAGGCTTGAACTGTGGGCCTGATTCAGACCCTCTCGCAAGCGCATAGCACTCGCAAGCGGGTCGATGATGGCCCAGTGCGCACGCACGAGCCCCGGAGCGAGCGCAAAAAGCACTCGCTCCGTGGTTCACTACAAAAGGGGCGGCTGTCGATGTTGATCGACAGCTTGCCCCATTTTGTAGGTGTGGCCGGGGGGTGGCTTCACAAACGGAGGCTTTCCCAAGCGAACACCTGCCGTTTGTGGGCGGCCCAACTGACATCACATGTCAGTGAGAGAGCTTCCGGCTCTATTAGAGCCAGAAGCTCTCTGGGGCTTGGGGCCACGAGACCCTACCACAAGGGTCTTGTCGCAAGCCCGATGGTCGCAATGGTCTTGACCATCGCGACCATCATCCTGGCCGCTCGCAATAGCTGTGGGTGGTCACCCACAGCTATGCAAGTGGCCAGGAGGCCGCAACTAAAAAAAACAGCACCCGCCCTGATTCAGAGCGAGCGCTCGCTTTTTGCGAGCGCCTCTGAATCAGGCCCTGTGTTCAAATCTTCCAAACTTACCAAAGTTAAACAAATTTATGCAAGTTTTGTAAACATTTGTGTACATTTAACAATTTAGGGGCCTATTCATCAACACTAAAATAACATTTTTAAGGACATTTTCCTTAAATTAACGTTATTTTGGTATTCATGTAGCCACTTAGCACAGGAGATATCACAGATATCTCCTTGCTAAGTTCCCCTGCGTTAATTTCCACAAATTCATCAAATTCCGAAAATTATCAATTTTCGGAATTTGATGCAGTTACTATTCACCACTGTGAGGTGGCGAATAGCAGGTGAAACTTACCTGTATCCGCGTGTGCAGGTCCCCCGACGAGTCCCTCCGGCGCTCTGCTCCGTCCTCAGGCTCCGGAGGCTGGTCGGACATGTGTGCTCCCCAGCAGAGCACAAGAAAGTTTAGACAAAAAAAAAAAAAAGTTTTTTTTTTTTCTAATCTGTCATGTGGTCTGCTGGGAAACCACATGACAGACCAGCAGGACGGAGCCGGAGGCTGCTGCGCGGACAGGTAAGTAGGGAGGGGGGGAGGTGAGCGGAGGGGGGTGGGTCGGTGGGGGTACACAAACTTAACGTATCTGTAGGCAGTGCTGCGCATGCGCTGGTTTTACAGATGTAACAGCGCATGCGCAGCACTGTTTCCAGATGCAATAAGGTAGTGTAGGCAGGGAAAAGTATCTATTTCCCGAAAAGCTGTCATCGCAAAAATGACAGCTTTTCGGAATAGATACTTATGGAGAGGTGGAATGATAAATTCCACCTATAATTAGGTAGAACTCCATGAGAGTTCTAAAGCTAATTATCTCCAGAGAATTTTTAGGTTTATTGAATAGGCCCCTTAGTTTGGTAACTGTTTCCAAAAATGGTTAGAGCATCTATAGTTGAGATAAACCATAGGATGAATGTGTTTGTTTGTTTTTGTTTCTGTGTTTTTTATACTTTATGTGTACATACCTCCCAACTTTGAAGTCTAATCACTCGGGACATTTTGCGCACCTAAGAGCGCGTGCCCGAAAAAGGTGTGGGGCTTCATTTAAAGGGGGCAGAGCAGCTATGAAGCGATGGCGGAGCCTTGTGGCACCCCCGCTGGCGTCACTATAGGGGCGTGCCCAGCAAAACTGGCGTATGCGCACGACATCTATTCTACCTCTTCTTGCCCGCTGCTCTGCTATACCGCTGTTCTGCCATGCATTTGGCTCCCCCCAACTTCCGCCCCCCACCGCAGGACACTGCGGCCTGCGGATGGGACAGCGGGACAGTCCCAGGAAAACGGGACTATCCCGCTGAATGCAGGACAGTTGGGAGGTATGTGCGTATATCTGATGAAATGCCTTTCAAAGAAGGGTCTCGGAAGACGAGCAGGACATAATTCTATACTTATTAAACCTCATGCTGTCTACCTCTAGTTTTATCATGAAAGTTTTGATTCATATGCATTCTTGATAATCAATTTGACCATATGTAATAATTACTGGTTGAATTCCTCTATTTAATACAGATATTATGTGGTGGAGGATAGGACTGTTGACCTCATTGATGTGGGGCCCTCTATTTAATGCATTTATTTATAGGGAAAACTTTTTTTGACAGCATTGTGGATATCCAAGGTTTGCCGAATCAGAATATGTAAAACTGGCAAAAAAAAAAAAAACAGGGAGCAATTCCCAACAGGATCACATACGTAAAAACATGAAAATTAGAATCAAATGTATCATCCACAAATTTGTCGTTATCACCTTAAAATGTATTTTTACAGCAGTTTTAATAAATAAATGTCTAATATTTGACTTATAAACAAAATAAATCATTTAGATATTACCAAGAAGAAAATGTTTTAGAGGGTATGTACAGAAGGAGTAGGCCACTTGTAGCCCTCTAGTTCTTGTGGAACTATATGTCCCAGCAAGCTGCACCACAGGTTTCCTATTTTGGGCATATACTTGATTTGTTGAGCAGCTACTGCAATCTTAGACAGGAAATTCTAATTATTAGTGTGTTGTATAGTGTAACCCCAATGTAATTCAAGGGGAGATTTATCAAAGCTTGGATAGAGATAATGTACCACCCAATCAGCTCCTGTAATTTTTCAAACACATCCTGTAAAATGAAAGTTAGAAGCTGATTGGTTAGTACTTTATCTCTCTCCACTTTATCTCTATTCAAGCTTTGATAAATCTCCCCCCCCCCCAGTTTCTAATCATAGTGAGTGGTAGTTAGTACTTGGACATGTTTTCAAGTATTCATGTGATTTCAAGTTACTGAATGATCCCTGCAAATGTGTTAATGGGCAAGAGTAGAGACTTTGCCATATATCTGCTCAGTCCACCATCTTCTTTCCCATCGCAATGGGCACGTGATGCCCGCAACTTCTGTAGGCTGTAACCAGGCTCCTGGCACGGGGTTACTTCAAAGCTGCAAAAAAAAAAATTATAGGTTAATAAATAGGGTATGTGTTGAAATCTGATAATAAGAATTGCATCCAACACCAGAAAGAGAGGAATTTTATTGTGCAGTTTGTCAGTGTTAAAAATGAATTGTTCCCAATTTATTGCTTTTCTTACAACTGGGGACATAACAAGAGATTTTCCGCTCTGTTGTAAAGCATATATGTGGCTGCATCTGGACCATTAGAGTTAGGGTTGATGTAGGCTTTGCACTATTGTCAAGGTAAAAAATTGGTAAGTTTTATTTTGGCTACTGCTAGAAATATAGCAGTGATTATTATTAACGATTTAACTGGCAATTTACAAAAAATACACGTAGGGGTGCACCCCCCTCCCCCCATCGTTCCCATAGGACCCATTATAAAATTACATCCCGTCCCCAAGTGTCAATAAATTCCCCAGCAGCAACAGATCTCCAGTGGTATTAACCCCCCCACCAACCAGTGTCCATAGCCCCCTTGTACTAGTACCCCCCCCCACCATGTGTCACTATATAGCTGTAAAACTTCCCCTCCCCAGGGTATCTAAAACTTTTCGGGAGGCATCACCCCTCCTTCCTCCTAGTAGCAATGGAGCACCCTCCGTTACCTCCCCTCTGGCAATGTCCCTCCCCCTAGAGTTGTCCCTCCTTCCTAAAGTCGTGTGTCAGTGGGGAATGAGCATCAGTCCACCCTGCTCTAGCTGATCTCTGCATTTGCAGAGATCAGTCTCACAGTGCTGGAGGGGAACTAAGTTCAACATCACTGCCTGGGGTCTTGAGAAGGAGGAGATCCGTTCTTCACATGTGTAAAATGGATCTCCTCTGTAATCACCGTGGGGAAGTAACAACAGACAAGGTGGTATGGGATGTGACGTGTCAGCGAAAGTCCAGCTGCCTGCAGTCACATCCCATGCGACCATGCCAGGTAAGTGTTAATGACTGAGATTACTATATTTTAGCCAGAATAATTTACTCAACTACTCACTTTGGAAGAGTCTATCATACTATATCATACTAACATGGCAATTTAGTTAAATGGGATATAAGATCACATTTCCGGCATGACGTACGGGTGATGTGCAGTGCGCTCATAATCCTTATATATGGTAGCCTAACATCATGCATGTACTTGCACACTCTAAAGCTGGGTACACACTAAACGATTTGTATGTACCCAGCGATGCGACTGACGACCCCCTCCACCTACGATCCGATATATCGGATCGCCGGTACATTTTACACTATACAGTGCCCAAACGCCAAATTTGTTGACCCCTTCCACATTCCGCTGCTTGGGGTCGTCAGTCGCATTGTCAGATTGAGCTGCATGTAGGGCCGACCTGACAATGCAACTGACAATATGATACACACTAAACGATTTTAATGATACGTGGGCCCGATCATTAGGATCGGGCAAAATATCGTCTAATGTGTCCCCAGCTTATGGGAGTGTGAGGTAAAGTGCAGGATGTTGCGGTGATGTCCTTTCCTGCATCGATCTTTAAGATGAACAATTTGAACGATTTTACCAACAATTTGAATGATTTAACCAACGATTTGAACGATTTTAGACTGTATTAAAATTAATGGAATCGTCCAAATCTGCCTGCAACACATCAGATGTCAGATATCGTTATCTGACAAGCGGGAAAGCACATCGTTAATCGTTGCAGGCTCACATGTCAGATTTTCTTTCAGATATGAATGATTTTTTAAATCGTTATCGTTCAGATCTGACAGAAAATCTGACCGTGTGTATGCACCATTAGAATCGTTTTTTTGTAGAATCTTAATTTTTTAAATTTGTATAATGGTTGTAGTATATTGGTGGGCCCTCAGTTTTTATGCGCCCATGGCAAATGCCTGTCATTTAAATGGGCCTGGCCTGGACTAGACTTGGCACTGAGTTTTTTCCCCCATAGGCATCGCTGTATGGATAACTTTAAAAGTGTACCATGCTATCTGTGGTCCCAAAACTGTACAAGCCTACATCTAATAACCAGGAGGGCCTTAGAGGAGACTTCCACAATGAATGTAGTCAGGGAAGTTAGGATTAATGGAAGGGTTAATATCCTCATTGATTTTCCAACAAATCCTACCTGGACACATTAGTGTATATCCTGCGACTGTCCTTGTCCAGCTGAAGGCTCAAGGTCCTGAGTTCCAGGCTCCTCATCTGGATGCTAGATGCTTTCAGGCCATTCACTTTGCACTGCACATAACAGAACCATGACATAAATACATCTGTTTTATGACATTACCAATCATTTATTACTAGATCTGTATCCAGATATCTGTCTTAGAATTGAGTGATACTACTGGGTAACGCTCGGCTAATGATTGCTTGAAGTTCATGCCGAATGAAATTCACAAGCTTATATGTAAAACATTGATATCCAGGCACATACATAGAAAAGTAGTGCGGAAATTAGCCTACAATTCCATTTTGTCTGACCTTTTTGTGTGTGTTTTTGTCTTGATTTTAATATAATTACTTTGAGATTTTTTGTTTCTATTTTTTATATATTTTTTTATGTTTTAAATCAAAGTCTTTTTTGTCCCATCATTATTGAATTATTTTACTGTACAGTCCCTCGACAGCTGCTGGGAGGCTTTTCCCATCTATATCCCATTTCTATCTCTTCTCTCCTCTAAGCCATAGGCCACTCTTTCCTGGGGAGTTATGATGTGTAGCAATGCAATGTTACTCTTCCCTGGTTTCTCTTTTCTACTTAATTAATGTAGTTGATCTTCAGAACTGTTCATAGTCTTCTCATACTTTAACTTCCTCTGAAATAGACTTATTAAACAACAGTCTTTCTTTTGTCCCCACCAACAAGTTTCAACCGTTTGAGTGGAAGGTGGATATGTGGAGATTCAATAGGAACCTCAAACTTAAATAATTATTTTCCAATACTACAGATAATGTTACAGAGAGTGACTGTTGTCCCATTAGGAACAAATCTAATTTTGAACCACACTCCACTAATGCATTAATCCAATGTTTTTCACTCATGGTAGATGAAGAAGTCCTGAGTGGGCTTATGAATCTTAACAATAATTTTCACAATCTGCTCAGATTCAAGCTCTTAAAACATTGAGTGAAGATAAATCCATCATCATTCGCCCCGCGGACAAAGGCCGGGCAATTGTCTTACAGGATACTTCAGCATATTGTGCTGAGATTTACAGACAACTAAATGACACCACAGTGTATAAACAGCTCACTTCTGATACTACACCAGTATATTTGGAAGAATTAACTCTCACCTTACAAAAGGCGATGTCTTCAAATATCATCTCAATTAAGATAAATGCACATACTCAGGCACACCCAATGGTCCCTTTATTATATTCTTTGCCGAAAGTGCATAAAAACCTTGCCCCCCCCCCCCCCCCCAGGTAGACCAATAATCTCGGCCCGGAATTCATTGTACAATTCAGTGTCCAAATTAATCCAAACAGAATCCACCATTTTAAAGGATGCCACCTCATTCTTTTTGTTACCACAACATCTTCCAGGTTTGCCATCAACATTGTTATTATGTACCATTGATGTAGCAAACCTCTACACAAGTATTCCGCATCTTGAAGGACTGTCGGCCATGCATGAATTTCTGTAATCTAAAGCTGATTATGCAGACCCTAGTATACCTTTTTCCTAGAGCTGTTGGAACTTACTCTGAGGAGAAACTATTTTTACGTTGATGGAAAATTTTCTTACAACTTCAAGGATGCAGTATGGGATCCAATGTATCACCTTCTTTGGCCAATATCTACATGTTTAATATTGAAAAACTCCTATTTTTTGACAATTTGGAATTTTCTAAATACATGATGTTTTTCATTCGTTACATTGACGATATTTTTGTCATCTGGTCGGGAACTTCTGAAGATTTCATCAAAGCAATGGATAACCTCAACAACTTACATCATTCAATTAAGTTTACGTTGAACACAATCCGCATAAAATCAACTTTCTGGATGTGGATGTAATCTGGAATGGTAGTGCATTGGAGACCAATTTATATCCAAAATCTACAGATAGAAACACCCTGCTGCACGCTGCCAGTCATCACCCTATGGCTTTTAAAAAAGGACTCCTATTTTCTCAATTTATGCACATTAAACGGATTGTCAGCAATGAAGAGGAAGCTGTTAAACAGATGGACGTTATGTTTAATAAATTTCATCGCAGAGGTTATTCTCGTAGAGAGCTCATTGAAGTGAGGGAGAAAGCACTGAAAATTCCGCGCATAGAGTGCTTATCAATTTCACGTAACACCAATATCAAACAGCAGAAGAATATAATTTTTGTAAATACCTTTAACGATGCCAGTTCTAACATTAATTCTTCTATTAAGAAATTCTGGCCTTTAATTACTACAGACCCTAATTTGAAAAGCTTGAAAGGTTCCAAGATCATGCAGGGTTACCGTAGAGGCCCGAACCACAAGGACCGTCTGGTAAAAAATAATACAACAGGTGAATGATGTGTGGGATGAACACATCATTCACCTGCTGTGTCTATCGTGGCTGACACACTAGCACGCACTTTGCTTACCAAGAGTATCCGGACTGAATCATTGTCACAGTCACGTGACAGACACCAGTCATGTGACTGCATCGTGTGTAGGACTACAAGCAACATAGCCGTTTGGAAGAACAGAGCCGGCAGGGGAAGGAGCGGTGCCTCCCAGGTTGAGACAGGTAAGTCCCCGGTACAAGGGGAGACACACGGCGCGCTACTCTAGCGAGTGGTGGTGCTGGGCTGTCTCCCATTTACACACAGGGTCATCCCCGGTGGCAGAGGTCGGAGGCGGCCTGGTCATTCAGGTAGCCTCTGACACTCACACTGTGAGCGGATCACACTGCACCAGGAGGCCACATCTCCCCGGCAATCCACCGTACTCCTATCCCCGTGAAGACCACCCCGGGCACCTCAATTTATGCCAACAATCAACTGTCTCTATCTCATATAGCGGGACGCCGCTTTAAGAATCATAAAGACTATTGCACAGCACTCAGACTTATTTGGGACTGTGCACTATTAGTGCAAAACTTCAATTAACCCTTTTTAAACAATCTTTTTTGTTTGTTCTTCTATGTGCACAAGACTTTGCTTACTTATACATATCCCATGCAATTCTGAGATATCAGAGATTCCACATGTGATACTTTGGTAGGCGATCTATTTGTGTGCGTGTGCAGTTTTTCTGCTTTTTATGGTTCAGCCTATTTAGAATAAATTGACTTTTTATTTTGCAGTATTGACATTGTTATATTTTACTACATTGCATACTTGGTGCATGTTACCCTGTATAGGTGGGTACAATTTGAGTTTCATTATTCCACCAACACAGTATATATATATTTTTTAGTTGTTGTCAGATGCAAGCTGAGCGCAGTATATTTTCTCTTTTTCTGTTGTGATAGGGATCCAGTCAGTTGTCCCATACGGCTGCTCGCTTACATCCCGTAACCCCTGATTTAATTCTTGGTGCGCTAGTATTCTTCTGCTTTCCTCATCACAGATACGCATGCCCGGGAGTAATACACCCTCAGATCCCAATGTGCCTCCAACCACCCGCTCCTAGCAACATGTTAAGTACATTATTGTACATTATCCTGCTGTTACCTCCTCAGTTATTGAGACTGTCACAGACGTGACACGTCCTCCATTCACAATAGAGATGGGGGAGGAGCTTAGCGGGCAGTCACCTGCCCTCTTTTCTCATTGGTAACTGCAACATAATGTGGGAGCTGAAGCTCCGGAGTGCAGTGGAGCCGGGCGCACTGCTACTAATGTGCATCACAGTGGGCGCCAGGCAAATAGAAAGTGTGGCAGCAGCCGGTCCCGCCCCTAGGGCATTCTGCGCTCTGTGCAGTGGCACCAGCCGCACCATCCTAGTTACAGACCTGAATAATATAAATAAGAAAAATGGTATATAGTGTTCAGAACTGATGTAAATTTATTTTAAATGAAAATTATGAGCAGTAATCAACCCTAAATTAGACTAACACTCACCAATGCAGAGCGGCCAGAGGAGGACTTTGTCATCTCATCAATGTAGACATTCAAACACACCAGGTCTGTAAGAGATGACCACTGTAATGAGATCTGCACATCTCTGCTGCCGCACATTGCTGTTCTGAAAAAAGTTTCTTACCTTCTGTCTCTTTATTCGGTATTGTTTTAATTGTGGCTCCTGAAGTTCTCAGCACAATAGATCCTTCTTTCTCACGGTTACTGGCTAATGCCTGGAATTATATATATACTGTATATATTTTGAACTTTTACTATCTGTAAAAATATAATTTTTTTATGTCAATCAAATATTTATAAGCATAGGTAAATTGTGCTGATCTGCAGTTCACACTGCCATCCATGTAACAGTACCTTTTTATAATGCACCTGGATCCCTGCCCCACGGACATCCGTCACCATCTTTTTTTTGGTCAGGGTGTTCACTGAATAAAAAGAAATTGATTGACAAACTGCTCAAACAGATGTAGACTTATTATGAAGAACCAGAGTACAGATAGAATTGTAGGCAACATGGAACCCTGTATGTTTATTAACTAATAATAAATAATAATAATAATTTTATTTATATAGCGCTTTTCTCCTAAAGGACTCAAAGTGCTTTACATTTACAGTACAAAATACAAAATAAGCTTAAACAAGGGACATTAGTGAAATGCTTGGGTGAATAGGTGAGTCTTGAGTCTATTTTTGAAGGATTCTAGAGTGGAGGCCTCTTGAACTGTGCGGGGAAGTGAGTTCCAAAAGGTTGGAGCCACATAACTGAAAGCTCGACCCCCAGACGAATTCCGTGAGATTCTAGGTACTGTTAATAGTCCTTCGTCAATGGATCGCAGTAATCGAGTGGGACAGTAAGGAATCAGAAGCTGTTTCAGGTACCCTGGGCAATGGTCATGAAGGGCTTTGTAAGTTATTAATCCAATCTTGAAAGCAATTCGCCATCTGACAGGCAGCCAGTGAAGGGAGTAGAGAATGGGTGTTATGTGGCTGGAACGGGGCTGGTTGGTTAATAGCCTGGCAGCTGCATTTTGTACCATCTGCAAGCGGTGTAATTCTTTTGCTTGGAGACCGAGGTAGAGGGCGTTGCAGTAGTTTAGGCATGATGATATAAATGCATGTATGACTTTAGGCAGATCTTCTGAGGGAATTAAGTGCTTGATTCTGGCTATGTTCCTCAGATGAAGGAATGAGGATTTGATTGTGGCTGATACCTGATGTTTAAGTGTCAAGCCACTATCCAGGACAACACCAAGATTCCGCACTTGTTTAGTGTTTTGTAATTCTGAACCCCCAAGCGTAAGTCCTGTTGGTTGGCTATGCTGTAGCCCTGTCCTGTGACCTATCATAAGGACCTCTGTTTTATCAGGGTTCAGTCGCAGCCAACTGGCATTCATCCACTCCTGAAGCTCAGCTAGGCAGCCATTTAGGGTTGTTATTGGGTCCTTTGTACCTGGAGCAAAGGACAGGTACAGTTGTGTATCATCTGCATAGCAATGGTAGACCAGGCCATGACGTCTGATTATTTCACCCAATGGTAGCATGTATACTGCAAAAAGCATGGGGGATAGTATAGAACCCTGTGGGACACCGCATGGAAGTGGCACTGGTGATGAAGAGTTTACTCCAAAAGAAACTCTCTGTGACCTGCCAGTGAGAAATTATTTGAACCATTTAAGGACTGTGCCATCCAAACCACAGAAATTTTTCAGGCGCTCAATTAGAATCCCATGGTCCACAGTATCAAATGCTGCTGAGAGATCCAGAAGGATTAAGATTGAACAATCACCTCTGTCTCTTGCCATCAGAAGATCATTAAGCACACATACCAGGACTGTTTCAGTGCTATGTCTTCTCCTGAATCCTGACTGGAATTGATCATAAATATCATGGGTAGACAGGTGGGTTTCCAGTTGCATTGCCACCACTTTCTCAATGACTTTTCCTAGAAAAGGAAGGTTTGATACTGGTCTATAGTTGGTCATGCAGTCGGGGTCTAAATTACATTTTTTAAGAAGTGGTCTAACAATTGCTTCCTTTAGTGGTTCTGGAAAAATGGCTGTTTGCAAAGAGCATTGAACTATTTTTGCAATTACAGGGCCAATAATGTCTATACACCCTATCAGAAGCTTGGTTGAGGCAGGGTCCAGATCACAGGTGGTGGGTCGCAACATTCTGATAATTTTAGCAATGTCTTTTACATCCATTATGTCAAAGCTGTTCCAGGGAGACAGGTGGCTTACCTTGGCAGGCTTGGTAGTTTGGCACTCCTTTGATGGCACTGTGGGGATTCCAGCCCGGATGGAGGATACTTTATCTGCAAAGAATTTTGCAAACTCATTGCATCTTGACTGGGAGAGGGTTTCATCATGCTGCAGGCATGCTGGTTTGCAAAGCATCTCCACTGTACGGAAAAGCTGAGCCGGCCTATTGTTTGCTGCCTTGATCTCATTTGAAAGGAACTCTGTTTTCTTATGGGTGATTGTTGATTGATATTCTCTTATATGTTTGATTAGTGTTAACTTATCCTCTACCAGGTTCGTCTTCCTCCATCGTCTTTCAAGTCTACGCCCCCTTTTCTTGAGTTCACTAACACTATTGTCAAACCAAGGGGCTTGACGGTGTGGTATGAGGGGTCGTATACGCACAGGGGCAATAATATCCATTGCAGCTGTCACATCCCTGTTATAGTAATGGACCAGGGAACAAGGATCTGCACAGGCCCCCATTACCGCAGAAAGATCCAGGTTTGCTGCAAGAGCCTGGGGAGTCATGCCCCTCCTTGGACGATACCTTGTCAACTCCATGGGTAAAGTTCTATTTTGAGGGGTTGCAACTGAGAAGTGAATTGAGTGGTGGTCTGACCACGTGACTGGGTTTATATTTAGGTCAGAGACATCTAATTCAATCTGGAAGACAAGATCAAGAGTATGACCACTTATATGAGTAGCCGAAGGAATGACTTGTGTGAGGCCCAGAGCATTCATTGTGCACAGGAGATCTTGGCCAAGGTGTGAGAGCTCATAATCAACCCATGCATTGAAATCCCCAAGGATCAGCCATCTTTGATGCTCCAGAACTAGTCCAGCAACAATATCTGCAAATTCTTGTAGAAATATCTTTCCATCTCCAGGGGGGCGGTAAATGAGAAGTACTCTGAATCCTAATTCTATAGAACTCCGAGCAGCGATGCACTCAAATGAGTGAGTCATTTCCATTGGGTGAACCCTAAGTTTAAGTGGTTTTCTAAAGCAGATGGCCACTCCCCCTCCCCTGCGGTTAAGTCTTGGGTTGTGAATGACAGAATAATTTGTTGGAACTGCAGCTTCCAAGATAGGTGCTGCATTTTCATCTAGCCAAGTCTCTGTAATACAGGCAAGATCTGCAGATTCAATAAGGTCAGCAATTGTGGCAGTCTTGTTTCTTATAGATCTGGCATTACAAAGGACAGACCTGATTGGGCATACCGGAGTCCCTGTAGATTTCTTTATATTGAGTGTGGGGGCTCTGGGGATGTCAGTCACAGAGCGGGAGTTTAATGATCTGTTCTTCCAAGCACAGGGCCGTTTGATAGGTACCACTTCTCTTTGTCTCCTATATGAAACTGGTGAACCTTAAGGCAAGGAACTTACGTGGTTACAGCGGATAGGAGATTTTCGTCCTCGCTTCCCACGACTGCCCCGTTGAGTTTTTTTGAAAATGCCAAGGGATTTAAGAATGGAAGCATGTGCTGGATCAATAGGAACTGCTGCTCGTGGTGGGCGGAGTGAAAGCATAAAGCTGGAGGTGTAAAAATACATTGGGTCATGGATGAGAGCAGGGTGACCTGCGAATAAACCTTACAGTGACATGCAGTGAGGTGAGGCAGAGCCTTTCCTGTCATACTTAGGTATACTCCAGAGTTTTGACTATAAAAATTATAAGTAAACTTTTAATAAAATATTATAAATATCTTCTTTGTATTCTAATCATTTTTATAGTCAAAACTAGGGGTGAGCGGGTTCGGATTTCTGAAATCCTAACCCCTCCGAGCCCCCGATCCGAGGCCGATCCGAGTCAGGCTCGACTTTTCCCGCCTGACTCGGATCTGAAATCGAGGCAAAACGTCATCATCCCGCCTTCCGGGTCTAGCGGGTTTTGGATCCTATATAAGGTACCCGCGTCGGCGCCATTTTCTCACTCGGCTGTGGACAGTGAAGAGGGAGGGTGGGAGTTAGGGCTGGCTGGGCTGTGTAGTGTAGTGTAGTGCAGTGTAGTGTTGTGCTGTACTGTGCTGCGCTGTGCTGCTGTTGTCCATAGGGGCTGTGTCCACTACTTCAAAGTCCATAGGCGCTGGCTGGACTGTGTTGTGCAGTCAGTTGTCCATTGGAGCTGTGTCCACTCCAAAGTCCTGTGCAGTGTCCCAGTCCTCACTCCAAAGTCCTGTGCAGTGTCCCAGTCCTAAAGGGGTGCTGTAGTGTTGTCCAGGGGGTGCTCTGTCCATCAGGGGTGCTCCCCGCAAGTGCAAAAAAATAAATATTTTTTCTGTGTTTGTGAATTGTGTGCACTGTGGCTGCACGTGCATCAACAAAGGAGCAGTGCCAAGCGTGCGCCTGTGTCCCATAAGTAAAAGGCCGACTGGCTTGTCCGTTAAAGGGTGCTGTAACCCCCAAAGGGCACTCCAAACAAAATAAAAAAAAAATTTCTGTGTCACTAGTCATGACATAGACGATAACATGCCATCAACGTCGTCTGCCAAGGCCGATGCCCAATGTCATAGTAGAGGGCACATACAGGCCCTCATTCAGAGCCACTCGCTATTTGCGGTCGTTCGTTCTAAAACAAGAACTGGCTATTCAAATGAACCGTTCGCTGTTTGCGGTCTGTTCACGCCTCTAGGTCTGAACGAGCGAACAAAACTTGCGTTCGTTTTTTGGAAAAATACGCCCCCTGGCCGCTCGCATCCTACGTCATGTCCGCTATTTATTAGATTAATCGAGTACATCGACCAGGGTATGAACTGCTCGCTATTCTTGTGGTTGGTTTTTGCTACCACAATTTTGCAAGCAGTTCTGGCTATAAGATAACCCAGTGACGTGGTCAATGACGCTGCTGTTTTAAATATGCACACCCATAAAACGCCCGTTTTGACCTTTAAGCACGCCTGCGATCGGATCTCCACTCCCCGTTTTCAAGCACCTTCCCCTGTTACCACCCACATACGCCTCTTTCTGTCACTCAAATTATTAGGCATTCGCTATTTTGCGAGCACATGAATTTCGGCCGCACTGAGTGGTTCGCGCATGCGTATAACGATCCGTACGCATGCGCAGTTGGGCAAACACCGCTCGGAGCGAACGAGCAGCCACTTGCGTCCGGCTCTGAATCAGGGCCACAATCCCAAATGACAAAGTTCAGGAAAATGACCTTAAAAAAAACATTTAAATCATCAGAAGAGAAACGTAAACTTGCCAATATGCCATTTATGACACGGAGTGGCAAGGAACGGCTAAGGTCTTTCCCTATGTTCATGACTAGTGGTTCAGCTTCACATGACGATGGAAGCCCTCCTCCCGCTAAAAAAATCAAACGAGTTAAGCTGGCAAAAGCACAGCGAAGAACTGTGCGTTCTAAGAAGATATCACAAACCCCCAAGGAGAGTCCAAGTGTGGTGGCGGTTGCGATGCCTGACCTTCCCAGCACTAGACGGGAAGAGGTGGCTCTTTCCACCATTTGCACGCCCCCTGCAAGTGCTGAAAGGAGCACCCACAGTGCACTTGCTGATATGCAAATTGAAGATGTCGCTGCTGAAGTACAACAGGATGAGGATACTGGCGTAGCTGGGACTGAGGAGGAAGTTGGCGAGGAGGATTCTGATGGTGATGTGGTTTGTTTAAATCAGGCTCCGGGGAAGACAGTTGTTGTCCGTGGGATGAAAAAGCCCATCACGGTCATGCCTGGGCAGAAGACCAAACATTCCACCTCTTTGGTCTGGCAAAATTTCTATCCAAATCCGGACAACAACTGTCTTGCCATATGTACCATATGTAAAGGTGAAATAAGTAGGGGTAGGGACGTTAACCACCTAGGAACATCCTCCCTTATACGGCACCTGCAGCGCGTTCATAAAAAGTTACTGTCAAGTTCAGAAACTTTGGCTAAGACCGTAAGCAGTCCAGGGACACCTAAATCCCTTTTTCCTGTTTTATCCAAGGAATCGGTGGATGGATGAGGACGACATCTTGCCTCCGTAGAGCCAGTTTGTGCAGAGACACATTAATTGCCAGCTTGTTTTGTGGGGGCCCAAACGAACCAATCATTTCAGCCACAGTCATGTGGCAGACCCTGGCGCTGAAATGATGGGTTTGTTAAAGTGTGCATGTCCTATTTATACAACCATATTCCCAAGGACAATTCCATCTTGCACCTCTTTTTTTTCTTTGCAGTATGTACTGTTTGGGGCCTAGTTTTTCAAACTGCCATCCTGTCTGCCACTGTCACTCCTAGATGGGCCACGTGTTTGTGCCGCCCACTCGTGTTGCTTAGCATAGTCATCCAGCTACCTTGGTGCAACCTTTTGGCCATAAAATATTGTGAGGTGTGAGGTGTTCAGAATAGACTGGAAATTAGTGGAAATGAAGGTTATTGAAGTTAATAATTGAATAGGAGCATAAAAACCCACAAATTCTGTGATCTTAGCTGTTTTTATGCTCTTTTTAAAAAAAATACAGATCCAAAACACAAAACCCAGAACCTAAAACACGGAAGGGTGGTTTTTGCAAAACCAGTCCAGATCCAAAACACGAACAAAAATCCAGATCCAAAACCAAAACACGAAAAGTGGCCGGTGCACACCCCTAGTCAAACTCGAGTGAAAAGTGTATGGTAGGTGAGGCACTGCCTCCCCTGCCTACCATTTCCGCACATCCCTGATCAAAACACACCAAATTTCCAGCACTATATACTGCTGCACCTTTGTATAATGCCCACATGAATCCTCGGGTTCATATATGTGTGTGTGTGTGTAAATCTGGCTCTGATACTAGCCAGTGCCTCCCCAGCTATTTACCTATCATTATCTGTTATTTAATTAAGGGTTCCACAATGTGACTGCAAAGCCATGCAGTGATAAGCCATATAATTACTATAATACACCAAAACAATAAAGGGCAATGGAAAAGGAATAGTTGTATAAGGCAACTCACTATGGGGTCAATACAAATAGGTGTGAGTTGCGAGTTTGTTTCATGAAACCTGCAGACTTCGCACGAATGCGAGCACCTGGGAATTCTCCAATCAAATTAAAATGCCTATTCATGGTACTTGCAGCGGGTGTTTGCGAATTGTCAGCAAAATGTGATGTGAGAGAAGGCAATGCAAATCTGGGATGACCTGGACTGACAATTTTGTTTGCAGAATCATTCAGAAGGGCATAAGGAATGTACTGGAAATGTTGTTAAATGGCTGATTTGTGCATTTTTTAAAACAAGTAAAAAAATTATAAAAAGCAAACTTTTTTGTTTACTTTTAAACTGAAAAAATTTAAAATGTAAAAAAAAGTAGGAAAAAGATGCTTCTGGTGTATTTTGAGGAGACTTAAAATTTATTTAAAAAAAATATAAAAGACAATTATTTAAAAAAAAGGAGGGAGGGTTAGGGTTAGGCACCCCTCGGAGGACATAGGTTTAGGCGGCGGGGAAGTGGGGGTTAGGTTTAGGCACTTAGAGCGGGGATTAGGGTTAGTACCCCTAAGGGAGGGTTAGGGATAGGGGGTTAGAATTAGGTAAGTACATACTTACCTTTCACGATCAGGATTTCCTCCTCTGCCGGGATGCCGCTGTCGGGATTAGAACAGCCGGCCATGCAGCCGACGGTAAATCATACTGAATTCCTGTACATGGCTGGTTCACAATTTCATTACTACTCAGGCATTTCAAAGCAGCCCAGAATATGGATAACTTTCGGCTGTCGTGTGTAAAGGTCACTATTGAAGTAAGTATATTACTGTAGCACCAGCACATGGTTTATAAATTATAATAAAGGTTTAGTTTTTTTTTGTATGTTTACATAACTGTTTAATATACATTTGTATGTAGATGACATGCTTTATATACAAGATAGCATAGGAAGGGGAGGTACATATTTAAAGGGGACATTTATAGCGGTTTTCAGCATGGGCAAGCAAGCATAAGATTTTAATAACGTGAATTCAAACTTTGTTTTTCATCATATACTTTTTATATACAGTACATACTCTAAAAACACTGCATACAGTCCTCCATATAGTAAACATTACAAATATGTTGTAATGACTCAGCAAATGCTTGTGTTTGAAATGTCAGTGCCACAGTTTATCTTCTTATCAATCTTGTGCAGAGGCGGGGTTATGGGCACCTGTAATTTCTCCTGACTTTGCTTATGCTTGGAGGGAATCAGTATGTAATGCCGCCGGATCAAATACCGACAGCGGCAGCCCGATGGGTCAGAATCCAGACAACATCAGGTAAGTACCCTAACCCTCCCCTCTCCACCCCTAACCCTCCCTTAGGGGTGTCTAACACTAACCTCCCCCCTCAGTGCCTAACCCTAACCTCCCACCATTAGTGCCTAAACCTAACCCCCCCTCCACGCACCCTAAACCTAACCCTCCCGGGTGGCGGGTGCCTAACACTAACTCCCCTTAGTGGTGCATATCCCTAACCCCCCCTTTCCCTACCCTAACCCTCCCAGGGGGTGCCTAACCCTAAGTCGCCCGGGGGTCCCTAACGCTAATCCCCCCCCCCCCACGGCTACACGCTAAAACACCCGGCTTACTTTCGTTCGGTAAGCCAGGTGTCAGGATTTAGTAGTGGGGCTAATGATAAGCGTCAGGATTTCGACACCTGTTTTTATTCACATGTCGGAATGTGGCTGTCGGGATATCGCGGGCGGGATAGCGCCCGCCGGTATCCTAACTACATCCCACTCAGGGACTTAAGGTGCAATAAGTGGAAAATTGTTCTCAGTCCAAAATAGTGCTAGATCATGCCCAAATGATTCACCCATGTAGTGGACATGCAGCTCATTGGACCTGAGTACTAAATGGGAGTTTAGAGAGAAGGAAAGTTATGCGCAACTTCGAGCAGCTTATAGCTACTGAGTCTAAAGCTGTTTTTTTGCCTAAATTGTTCTTTTTATAATGTGTACAGGTCTTATAGAACTACAGTTATTGGGCAACTACATGCTCCAGCTTGTTGAAACTTAACATGCCTTTCAATGGCTTCCAGTATTTCTTTGGCTGTGGAACTACAGGTACTAGCGGGCCCGTAATGCCCCACATGCTGGTACTTCTGGTTCTCCAAGTACCAGCATGCGGAGGAGGCTTGCTGGGAGGTGTAGTACCACATCTAAAACAGTGGCGGGCTGGGCCGGGGGGCAGGGCTGCGTAATGCGGGCCGCAGGCAGTCTGTGTCACTGTGACACAGACTGCACCGCGTGTGTAGCACTGACCGGATGGAGTTCGGTCAGTTCGGTCAGCGCTACACAAGTGACAAACACACAGCCGCCGGCTCCGGCAGCTGTGTGTTTGTTGTAAGCAGCAGCCAATGAGAGTCTGTCAGACTCTCATTAGCTGCTGCTGCGCCCACTGCAGGAGCCGCTCCATCTTCCGGCTCCCGCAGTGGGCAATGGGAGAGACGTCATGATGTCATATGACGTCTCTCCCATAACGCACAGCGGCCCGGCCCGGGAGGACAGACGGAGGAGCAGATGGCGGTGGCGGGGATTCAGGTAAGTGTTTTTTTTTATTTTGTTTTTTATATTACGTGTGTCTACTGGGGGGGGGGGTATGGCACTACAATGAGGAGACCACTACTGGGGGCACTACAAAGGGGGGACTACTACTACTGGGGCACTACAAGGGGGGTGGGGGACTATTACTACTGGAGGCACTACAAGGGGGGTGGGGGACTACTACTACTGGGGACACTACAAGGGGGGGCACTACTACTGGGGGCACTACAAGAGGGGGACTACTACTACTGGGGGCACTACAAGGGGGGGACTACTACTACTGGGGGCACTACAAGGGGGGTGGGTGACTACTACTACTGGGGGCACTACAAGGGAGGTACTACTACTACTGGGGGCACTACAAGGGGAGGGGACTACTACTAGGGCACTGCATAGGGGAAGGGGACTACTACTAGGGGCACTGCATAGGGGGAGGGGACTACGACTGGGGGCACTGCATCGAGGGATCACTACTGGGGGCTCTTTATAAAGGGCAATACTGGGGTACTGCATAGGGGGAGACTACAACTGGGCCACTATTTAAGGGGCACTGCATAAGGGTTACCACTATTGGGGGCATTGCATGGGGGGGGTGGACTGCTACTGGGGGCACTATATAAGGGGCACTGCATAGGGGGTACCACTATTGGGGGCACTATATAAGGGGCTTACTACTGGGGGCACAAGGGGCACTACACAGGGGGGACCACTACTGGGGGCACGATATAAGGGGCTTACTACTGGGGGCACAAGGGGCACTGCATAGAGAGGATCACTACTGGGGGCACTACTGGAGGCCTGCATAAGGGTGTTCTCTCCTGTGGCACACGGGGGCACTGCATATGGGCACTACGACAGGGGGCTGCCCCATATCTTTATTTTTACCTTACATTAATCCCATATGAACCCAACCCCTCCCTGGAACACTTGAGGGGGGGCGGCGCCGTAGCACGCACATTTTTCGGGCACCCTGGCTACGCGCTACTCCTCTGCCAGGGCCGCCTGCATGCATTTGCCCCCCAGGCTAAAAGTTGCCAGCCAGCCCCTGTCTAAAGACAATATTTAAACATCTGTTTTACACTACACAATAACACTATCAACCTGGCACCCACCGCCCAGGGGTGCCGGGGATAGCCCTGGGCTATCAGCGAGGCCTGGAGTGCCCTGGAGAGGGGGACCCCTTTCTTGGGGGGGTCCACTCCTCCCCAGGGATTCCCGGCCTGGGCTGACTAGCGGTCAGGGGTAATGCTTTGGCCGGGGAAACTGGTGAAAAGGTTTTCCCTGGCAGTGGCATTACCCCCCTGCTAGAAAGAGTCCGGTGCTGGTTATGGAGATTACAGGGGACCCCTACTTGTCCCCTGTTTATCCACAACCAGGGCCAGCTCAGCAAAGCCCTGTGCTGGTTCTTCATATACAGGGAACCCCTACGCATTTTGTCCCCTGTATTTTTAGAACAGGACAGGCTTTATAAAGCCCAGGGCTGGTTATGCTTTTTGGGGGGTGGGGCTGCACGTCATTTAAAAAAAACAAAAAACGTTTTGCATAAGTACACATAGAAACATGCACGTATATCATGACTATGTGCATGTTTCTGTGTTAATCTGACCTGCTCAAGATATGCTCGCTATCCTATGGGACCACAGCATGTTGGGCATGGCTGCACACATTTGTGGGTGGGTCTAGCATGTGAGAAGCACCCACTCACAGGGGCATGGCATAGCACCCAGCAGCTGGGACTAAAGTATTCACTACTGTATTAGGATGACGGACAGTCCCATAATAGCTGCATTTTTAGCAGGATGTATTTAGATGCTAAAATGGAATACACAAAAATTAAAGCGCTACAGCTTTATTTTATACATCTCTTAAGTAAATAACACATAAACAAAATCTATTTTCTGTCATATAGATAGATGTATGAAGAATTTAAGTTTGACATAACATCAGGTCATCTTATACATACACATTCTGCTGTACATATCCTAACCCACTGCTCCATGCTCCTTCCTCATTATCTACCCCATCTGAGTTGCCCCTGTCTGTCTGCCCCTCCACTTTAGAATGTAAGTTCTCATGAGCAGGGCCCTCATTCCTCACGTATTTCATCTCCCCCTTCTCATAGTATCTTTTACTCCTTACTCCCCAATTGGCACCTAACATTTGGCTGCTGATACCCTGCTGCTTGTGTTATACAGCTACAGTATGTGTATAAACCTTGTCCTTGTCCTGTATTGTTTTATATTACTATTAACTGTTTTTCTTGTGTGCTCATTTATGTACTGTGTAAGACGCTATGGAACCTTTGTGGAGCCATATGAATAAATGATAATAATATTAATAATAATCCTGAAGCTGGTCTATTATTTGGGGACTTTTGGTTATCTTTTTTTTTGCGAGTCTGAAACTGGCACCCTATTACATTGGGCGAGTTGATTGTTTTCAATGGGAAAACATCTGGATGCGATCTTGAGAATGGGGATTTTTAGTAACTCTGAAAAAATGCTAGTTCTATTGAACTGACACCCTATTACATTGGAGAGTTGTGAAAAATTGCGAGTTTAGCATAAAACAGACACCCTATTACATTTGGCCCAATAAATGTAAAAAAAGGCTTTTCACAGCCATCCCATGATTTTTTGGGGAGCTAAAACATTTCACCTGTTTTTACACATAATAATGCTTCAAAACAGAATTGTATAGCCCACTTATCTACTTACGCTTTGTAAACGCGCAATCTTGCATCTCAATTTTGAGCTCCGTTAGGAACACATCTTCAACTGGCTCCAGAGTCAAGTCTCTGAAGTGGACCTGAAAGAAGGAAAAAGAATGATTTAGTCCTCACAGGGCATTATGCAATCCTTGGTGCAGTCTCTCACAGTTGGACTGTCCTGATTATTGGACCTGGAAAGGTGACATGTCTTTATGGTAATTTGGGAGTGGTTTGTTTAGATGGTGAACATGGGACGGACTTAGTTGTGTCCTAATTTTGTTTTTTGAAATGTTGAGGTATATGGTGAGAGCTGTCAGAATTCAGACCAATTGCCATTACATGCCGTGATAACCCCATTTGCATCCCTGTTCAGCGATAGTTAGATAGTTAGATAGATAGATAGATAGATAGATAGATAGATAGATAGATAGATAGATAGATAGACAGATAGATAGATAGATAGACAGATAGATAGACAGATAATTATCGGATATCACTTTAGTGAGCCATTTTCCTTACTCGGAATGTATGATTATCAGTGATGTGGACCTAACATTCATTGCAATCATGGTTTCCAACAATTTAATGGAAAACCTTTACACTGTATGAGATGAGGTGGAAACACACTGTGGTGGGAGAATATACAGACCTTGAGATTGTAAATCTGGAAGTAAACTGGCTGTAATCCAAAACGCAAGTAGTAGGAGGCAACATCCAGGATGAAGGGGTCAGAGGCGGAGTCTCTGGCGGGACACGGTGGCTGCAAAATACACATCTGACATGACATCTTAAGTCTGACATACATGTACAAGCAATAGTAATCAACATGTACTGCTCTCCATCTCAACTAAGAGACTAACATGGGAATAGATAAATAGTATTTCATTGCTCCCTTTTGAAAACCTATGGATTGCAGAGTAATGGTGTATTTCGTTAATGTCTAAATTAGGTGTTTCCCTGTAGACAAGTTAAAGGCAACTGTACAGGTAGTTAGCACTTTATTCTGCATCACAGCATACCAAAATTGTAGACTAGGCCCAAGCATGTGATGGTGGCTAGCCAATGCGGGTTTGTTTGACCTAGACCTATTCTCTCTATTTTTGAAGGCCTACAATGGTGTAATGATATTCCTGATGATTGGGCGTTGGTATAATGACATTCCTGATGACTGGGCATTGGTGTAATGACATTTCTGATGATTGGACATTGGTGTAATGACATTCCTGTTGACTGGGCGTTGGTGTAATGACATTCCTGATGATTGGGCATTAGTGTAATGACATTCCTGATGATTGGGCGTTGGTGTAATGATATTCCTGATGACTCAGCATTGGTGTAATGACATTCCTGATGATTGGGCATTGGTGTAATGACATTCCTGATGACTAGGCATTGGTGTAATGACTTTCCTGATGATTGGGCATTGGTGTAATGACATTCCTGATGACTGGGCGTTGGTGTAATGACATTCCTGATGATTGGGCATTGGTGTAATGACATTCTTGATTTGGCGTTGGTGTAATGATATTCCTGATGACTGGGCATTGGTGTAATGACATTCCTGATGATTGGGCTTTGGTGTAATGACATTCCTGATGATTGGGCGTTGGTGTAATGATATTCCTGATGATTGGGCATTGGTGTAATGACATTCCTGATGAATGGGCGGTGGTGTAATGACATACCTGATGACTGGACATTGGTGTAATGACATTCCTGATGACTGGGCGTTGGTGTAATGACATTCCTGATGACTGGGCGTTGGTGTAACGATATTCCTGATTATTGGGCGTTGGTGTAATGACATTCCTGATGATTGGGCATTGGTGTAATGACATTCCTAATGATTGGGCGTTGGTGTAATTATATTCCTGATGATTGGGCATTGGTGTAATGACATTCCTGATGATTGGGCGTTGGTGTAATGACATTCCCGATGATTGGGTGTTGGTGTAATGACATTCCTGATGATTGGGTATTGAAAGTGCATTTTGCATTCTTTCTATAAAGGAAGTTAAATTTTCATGCTCCACCTTCAGGCTGCATCTACACATCCATTGCACAAGACCTGTGTGGGAATGATGCTTTCTGACTGTAGAATAAACACCTGCTAACATACCTTTTTTATGCATTCTTTGAGCATATATGAATGTGTAACTTATGTGAAAGGCTTATCATCCAGGCCAGACCCTTCTATTTAAATGGGAGGGGCTGGGCTGCACATCCTAATAATAAACATGATAATAGGTGCTACCATGTTGAGACCTGTAGTTCTACAGCAAAAAAGAAGGTGGGGGGAGCAGGTGCACACTATAAGCACTAAGAATACTAATGATCAAAAAATCTATAATAGACTGCAATAATTAACATGGTTTTAAATGTAAGGTTTCTTAGTACATGTTAAAACTAGGGGTGTGCACCGGCCACTATTCGTGTTTTGTGTTTTGGTTTTGGATCTGGATTTTTCTTCGTGTTTTGGATCTGGATTGGTTTTGCCAAAACCACCCTTCCGTGTTTTGGATCTGGATTTTTTTCTTAAAAAAAAACAAAAAACGCTAAAATCACATAAAATGGGCCTTTTTTTGTTCCTACGCTATTAATAACCCCAATAACATTAATTTCCACTCATTTCCACTCTATTCTGAACACCTCACAATATTGTTTTTAGGCCAAAAGGTTGCACCGAGGTAGCTGGATGACTATGCTAAGCGACACAAGTGGGCGGCACAAACACGATATTCTTTATTTACACCACACCACACTATCAACCCGCCACCCACCGCCGCCAGGGGTGGCGGGGATAGCCCCGGGCTATCATCTTGGGCCTGGGGTGCCCTGGAGAGGGTGACCCCTTTATTGGGGGGGGGTCCCCAGCTCTCCAGGGATCACCGGCCTGGGATGACTAGCGGGCAGGGCTGATGCTGCGGCTGGGGGGGCCCTGTGAAAGGGCTCCCCTGGCTGTGGCATCAGCCCCCCGCTAGAAAAAGTCCAGTGCTGGTTCTGGAAGATACAGGGGAACCCTACTAATTTTTTTCCCCTGTATTTCCAGAACCAGGACCGGATCAGAGCCCAGAGCTGGTTGCGCAGAATACAGGGGACCCCTACGTCATTTGTCCCCCGTATTTTGGCAACCAGCGCTGGTTCTGACTAGCCCGGTGCTGGTTGTGCTTAAGTACAGGGGACCCCTACGTCGTTTGTCCCCTGTATTTAAGCACACCCAGCACTGGGTCACTAATGCCCGGGGCTGGTTGCTCTTTTTTTGGGGGGGGGGGGGGCACGCCATTTTTTTCTTTTTTTTACACAGGTTTTTTCTTCTTTTTTTTTTTAACCACAGCAGCACAGACGGATCTCATGGCCCGTCAGTGCTCTTTGTCAATGACACAGATGCAAGTAGCACGGATCTCCTGGTCCGTGCGTGCATCTGTGTCATTGAAATACACAGCAGCACAGACGGGTCTCACTGACCTATCTGTGCACTGTGTCACTGTCAATCACACAGATGCATGTAGCACGGATCTCCCGGGTCCATGCTACATGCAAATGAGCACCATAATGCTGATTGGCTGAGAGCCGTGACAGACGGCTCTGTCAGCCAATCAGCACTTTGCCCATTACAGGCAAAGGCATTTTTTTTAAATGGCCGCTCGAGGCAAAACCTCGAGATCCTACAGCAGATCTCGAGGTTTTTTACTCGGGAGAGGGATCTGGGGCAGACAGGGAGATCCGAGCTTGTGCTCGGATCGCCCCGGATCCCCGAAGTTCGGGTGGGTTCGGTTCTCAGGGAACCGAACCCGCTCATCCCTAGTTAAAACAATGTTAATTATTGCAGTCTATTATAGATTTTTTGATCATTAATATTATTAGTGCTTATAGTGTGCACCTGCTCCTCCCGCCTTCTACTTAAATACCTACCGATTCTTTCCCCTGTTCTGTTACATAGCATATTTTTCATAGGGACTTCAGTTTAACAAAATTTACACACAAATAATATACATCCCCAGCTAATGTTTCTCCAGATTTCTCGACAGACTATAGGTACAGTATGTCAATGGTTACGCACATGTTCACTCTTGTTTCTTTCATAAACCTCCTGATGATCTACACAGAGATGTTGCAGGCTTTGAATTGGTTGGCATACTCTATATCCTACACCATATAAATGATCTAGTTTATTATCTGCTAATTAAAACTGTACATTGCCCTTATTATCTTAGTTAGGAAGGAAAGACATGCATGCAGTCCCAATGGTCAGTATCCTTTCTCTTTGTGAGTATAAAGCCAGAATGGAACCTTCTTACTGACATATATATATATATATCCGAAGGCTTATATCCTGTGGTCAACTGACAGTTTGTCAGGAGATTTTACTGATAATAGCCTCAAATTACCTACCATGAGGGTAAGCTTGGCAATCATGTTGCAGAGAGTGTTGATGTTTCTGTCATACCACGGATCTACCTGACCAAGGTACTTGCTGAGTTCACATGTATCGCTCATGCTGGAAGGGTCCTCCTGGAAAATACAAGACATGTCACCACTGAATCCAATATACTTCTCAGGCCATTGGAGAAACCTACAATGACTCTTTTATTTGTTATACCTTTCACAATCCAAAAGAGTGTATGCTTATTGAGACATGGAAAAACTGATTCCACAGGGAAATTACATTTGGACAGCCTACTGACATATTGCAATTCAGTATTTGCAGTAATCAGGCCAATTATTTGAATCTTCACTTGTGTAGCCAGCTTTATGGTATCTATATTAGTTGCCAGTGCACTTAAATTAATGTATTGTTTATCTTTCTGCTAACTGCATTGATAAAATTAATTTTTACCATGTCGGATGAGGTATCTGTCTGCTCCCCTTGGACAGGGATGCAATAAAATTGGAGATTGGCTTTCAAAGTCCGGTGAGGTCTCCTGGCTTCTCTCTTCCTAAAAGAGAACAATTGCTTAACAAAAAGGTTTGGTCAATCTAGATTTGTACAGTATGGAGGCAATATAAATATATAATCCTCACTCATCACTGGCTCTACCCAATTCAGTTTTATGGAAATAAGGTTGCAGTCCTTCTACAATGCTCATGTTATAGTTTTTCTTATAACGTTACTTTTTTATTACAATGTATCAGAAAAGCACACAATATCCGTTAATGAGCATATGGGATTCAGCCAATGGGCAAAATTTACTAAGCGGCGGTTTGATGGCGGTTTCTACTCTATTCTAAACCCTGGCGGTTTGGTGGCGGTTTCTATTCTATTCTAAACCCTGGGGGTTTGGTTTTGCAGCAGTTTCTAAATGACAGCCCTGTTCTTTTCTATTCTAAAATGTGTTTAGACTGTGGTTTGGCAGCGGTTTTGCTATCTGCAGATTTACTAATGTCAAAACCGCTGCAAAACTGCCATCAAAACACGTTAGAATAGAATAGAACAGGGCTGTCATTTAGAAACTGCTGCAAAACCAAACCCCCGGGGTTTAGAATAGAATAGAAACCGCCACCAAACTCCCGGGGCTTAGAATAGAATAGAAACCGCCACCAAACCGCCGGGGTTTAGAATAGAATAGAACCGCCGTCAAACCGCCACTTAGTAAATTTTGCCCACAGTCCGCCTGGGGTGCAGGATTTCAGAGTTTTGCTTTTGTAGCTCAGCAATATTGTACGCACTGCATGTTTGAAATTGCTGTTTTTTTTGTTGTTTTTTTACCTCTCTTTTGTTATAATAGGTTGTGGTCATATGTACTGTGGGCCTGATTGAGACCCGCTCGCGAGCGGGTCGATGTTAGGCCACTGCACATGCGCACGCCGGAGCCGGCTCCGACGTGCGCGAGACCTGGCTAGCGACGGGCGCTCAGTCGCTCCGGGTCTCACACCAAAAGGGGCTGTATGATATTATCATACACCGCAGCGGCTGTATGATAATATGCTAATGCTGCAGGAAGTGTCTTGTGTAAATAGATGCCTCCTTCCACCTGTGAAACAGAACAAGCACCAAAACACACACACCTAGGCGCCTGATCAGAATATGGAGATATCGATCTTGGGGCCTGATTCAGACCCCCTCGCAAGCGTTTGAGCGCTCGCGAGCGGGTCGATGGTGTGCTCTGTGCATGCACAGCGGCCGCACTGCGCGTGCACAAGCCCCGGAGCGAGAGAGAAATTTTCTCGCTCCGTGGCTCACTACAAAAGGGGCGGCTGTCGATGTTGATCGACAGCTCGCACCGTTTTGGAGGCGTGGCATGGGGGTGGCTTCACAAACGGACGCGTTCCCCTGCGAACGCCTGCCGTTTGTGGGCGGCCCCACTGACATCACCAGTGATGTCAGTGGGAGAGCTTCCGGCTCTATTAGAGCCAGAAACTCTCTGGGGCATGCGGCCACGAGACCCTACCACAAGGGTCTTGTCGCAAGCCCTATGGTCGCGATACCATCATCCTGGCCGCTCGCAATAGCTGTGGGTGGTCACCCACAGCTATGCGAGCGACACCCTGATTCAGAGTGAACGCTCTTTCAGAGCGTCTGGCTCTGAATCAGGGCCTGTATCCATTATACTGCACATTTTCCTCTTCATGGGTATTCAGATGGCGTTAGCTGTTCTAACCCTTTGGTAAGCATGGCGGCTGCTATGCTCCTCCCCTTTGGCTATCACAAACATTTTCTGCACATGTCAGAGTCAGCACAAAGTGATAGCAATAGTTACTCTCAGAAACGCTGTCCTGGCAAAGATCTTTTGTTACATTCCACTGATTAAACTTTTTACGATTTGTGAAACTGTGCGAATAGGTGGATTGTTTTTGAAAAAATAATGTGAAAATGATACATAGGCCCGTATTCAAGTTGAGCGGACCCGCGATACTTTTTCGCCTCCCGGACTTTTCGCCTACATCGCGTGTTTTGCAGGCAGAAAAGTATCGCGTGCGTGCCCGCTTATCTCCGTATTCAATTTGAAAGTAGGCGAAAACGGGACCCGGCGAAACTTAAACAAGCGGAAAGTACTGTCAGTTTTGGGAAATCAGCCTGACACCCCTCAAAAGATGCTCTGACATGGGGGTTAGCTATGGTACCCCCCGATTTGGCTTGCTGAAGGTATTTTGTGTTTTTAAACGGGTTCAATAGCTGCTAAATAGCGTTTTTGAAAATAACTTATCCTAGCAAATTTGGGGTACTTGAAAATGGGGGCCAGCATATTTTAAAGTTGCTAAAGTTAAGTTTAAAAAAACGTGAAAAATCCACCTGCCGCAAGCCTCTGCAATGAAAAAAAACACATGGGCATACTTGGGGACCCCCCCAGAGTCAAGTTCGCTAGTTTTTAACTTTGTCCCCCAACAGTTTACCTTTGATGGACTGTCTGAAGGCTGCACGGGGATTCCCGCAACTTTGCACCCCAAAACCCCAATTCTGCACTTTTTTCCGCCTGCTATTCATAGGTGAAACTTTTTCGCCTATTACATTGAATTGACTTTCCGCCTAGGCGGAAAGTCTTTCAAATTGAATACGGTGATACTTTTCCGCCTGGCGAAATGACGTCCTCGGCAAAAAGTTTTTGCCAAAACACGCGAAAACGGCTTTTCGCTCCAAATTGAATACGGGCCGTAGACCACTTTGTGCTCAAAGGGAACTGTGCTTAGTAAAAACCAGTAAATTAAATACTTAGGGCCTGATTCAGAGCCGGACGCTATTTGCGCTCGCTCGTCCAGAAAATAGGGGTGGCTATTCAAATCAACCGTTCGCTCTTTGCGGTCTGTTCACGCCTCTAGGTCTGAACGAGCGAACAAAACTTTTTGGGAAACTACGTCCCCTGGCCGCTCGCATCCTACGTCATGTCCGCTATTTATTTGATTAATCGAGTACATCGACCAGAGTATGAACTGCTCGCTATTCTTGGGGTTGGTTTTTGCTACCACAATTTTTCGAGCAGTTCTGGCTCTAAAATAACCCAGTGACGTGGTCAATGACGCTGCTGTTTTAAATATGCACACCCATAAAACGCCCGTTTTGACCTTTAAGCACGCCTGCGATCGGATCTCCACTCCCCGTTTTCAAGCACCTTCCCCTGTTACCACCCACATACGCCTCATCCTGTCACTCAAATTAGCAGGCATTCGCTATTTTGCGAGCACATGAATTTCGGCCGCACTGACTGGTTCGCGCATGCGTATAACGATCCGTACGCATGCGCAGTTGGGCAAACATCGCTCGGAGCGAACGAGCTGCCGCTTACAAGTGGCTCTGAATCAGGCCCTTAGCTATTATGTGGCTAATACTCCAGAAATTCCATTTTCCATTTTCGTCACCTGTCATGTACCCTTTGTAACCAAATTTTTTTTTTTCTTTCCTTAAGATAATTGGAAACAGAGGGAACTTTCTTGCAAAGTGAGAGCCTGATTCAGACCCGGACGCTATACTGCGCTCGCTCGCATTGAACGATTTTTCGCATGCGTATGATTGGCAATGTGCTTGCGCGAACCAGTCATTGCGATGGGAAAGTGCTCGCCCGCAGCCCGCAGTCGGGCCGCTATTTTGAGTGACAGATAGTGCCATTTGTGGGTGGTAACAGGGGAAGGTGATTGTAAACAGTGGTGTTGATGTGCGAACGCAGGCGTGCCCGACCGTCAGAACGGAGTTTAATGGGTGTGCATAATTAGCAAAGTAGCGTCATTACACACGTGACTGGGTTGTATTTTAGCCTGAACTGCTCGCAATGTTGTGGTGGGAAAAGGCTACCACAAGCACTGCGAGCAGCTCCGATGGCTCTCGATGTTCCCGATTAATCCTACAACTGCCGGAGATGACGTGTGTTGCGAGTGGCAAAGGGGCGTCTTTATACAGGTGCGAGCACATAGTGCGGCCGCTCGCTATTACTTAGCGGGCGGCTTTACGCGACGCAGTGCGAGCGCATGATTTAAATAGCCGGCCCCTTTTAGCCAGCGAGCAGCCGCAAATAGTGTCCGAGTCTGAATCAGGCCCTGAGTACTTAAATATACTAGAGAGGAAGCTGCATTTATCTGTGGTTAAGAACTATATATGGCAGACTGAGCTGATGAGGTAAGTTAACCAAGAGTTATAATGTTACCTGTACCTGAACGAGTAATATGCCTTAGCCAGCCTCCCCAGCGCTCTGTCATCACCCAGTATGACCACTCGAGTGGGCAGCTTATCAGGACCAGTAGAGAGCTCCGTGCTCTGCCCTGAGAGCCTCTGTAGTGTCGCTGTTCGGCTTCCCCTGGGTGCCTTTGTGAGATTTTGAAAGAGAACAGCGGAGTCCAAGTCTGCACCTTTTTTCTTAATACAAGGTTTCCTATATAACTTGGCCAGTTCTTTCTCTTCCACCCCAGGGAAGTCTCTCTCTATCCCACTGTCATTAGACCACACAGAGATCCGGTTCTGCTCATTGCCTTCTGTGTCCATGGTGAGATCTGTCATTTTGAAGGACCCCATTTCGGCCTCTATAGCCTGTGTCTCCCTGGTGAACAGCATCAGCTCTTTCCCTGGTACATGAATAAAGTTTTTAAATTATTATTAGTAAGAGGTTTCCAAATACAGTCTATTGCATCTCCCCATGTGTGTTCTGCATATACAACACACAAAGTATGACATGTATAATACCCAAGTAATATTAATTAATTTAAATAATATGTGCATAAAAATGTCTTGAAGTCTTCAGTGTTCATTTGTAAATTGTGTAGCCACTGCCTGTATGTTTATTTTGATATACATCAAGTAGTTCATGTTCATTGTCTTGACATACTGTGTGAGCATTAAATAGTTTTATATTTATATTATAAATCGCTGGAAGTTTCCTTTTGTGGTCTGACAGGACAGTATGCAATAATTAATATAGCCTGGCTCTGAGGGCAAAATAACTTTTTGTCTATACCGGCTACCATCAGTGCTTAAAAAGGTCCTAGAGAAGTGGTGGAACTCACCGCCCCCCTTGGTGTTTTTTTTTTTTTTTTTTACAGCGTCAGAAAAGTGGTGTGGCCTCAAACAAAAGGGATGTGGTCACAAAAGAAAGGGGTGTGGTCACAAAAGGGGCATGGTCCAACAATAGTATTTCCAATTATGCCACACAATAGCACAATCTTGACTAACATTACACCTCCCTTATTCATGTATGACACACAGCAGTGCCCCTTTTACACAATGCCCTCATTTGTGCCCCTTATACACAATGCCCACAGTAGTAGTGCCCCTTATACAATGCCCACAGCAGTGGTGCCCCTTATGCAGTGCCCCCAGTAGTGGTAGTGTCCCTTATGCAGTTCACACAGTGGAAGTGCCCCTTATGACGTGCCCTCAGTAGTGGTGCCCCTTATGCAGTGCCCCCAGTAGTGGTAGTGCTCCTTATGCAGTGCCCACAGTGATAGTGCCCCTTATGCAGAGCCCACAGTAGTGGTAGTGCCCCTTATGCAGTGCCCCCAGGAGTGGTGCCCCTATGCAATGCCCCTATTAGTAATTCCCTGTAATAGTGCCCCTTATACAGTGCCCCCAGTAGGTGGTAGTGCCCCTGCAGTGCCCAGAGTAGTAGTGCCCCTTATGCAGAGCCCACAGTAGTGGTAGTGCCCCTTATGCAGAGCCCACAGTAGTGGTAGTGCCCCTTATGCAGTACCTCCATTAGAAATCCCCTGTAATAGTGGCCCCAGTAGTAGTGCTCCTTTAATGGTGCCCCCAGTAGTGTTAGTGCCCCTTATGCAGTGCCCACAGTGGTGGTGCCCCTTATGCAGAGCCCACTGTAGTGGTGCCCCATATGCAGAGCCCCCCTTATACAGTGCCCCCATTAGTAATCCTCCTGTAATAGTGCCCCCAATAGTAGTGCCCCCAGTAGTAATGTCCCCTAAGTAATGCCCCCCCGAGTAATGCCCCCAGTTGTAGTGCCCCCCGAGTAGTGCCCCCAGTAGTAGTGCCCCCAATAGTAATGCCCCCTGAGCAATGCCTCCAATAGTAATGCCCCCAGTAGTAATGCCCCCAGAAGTAGTGTCCCCTGAGTAATACCCCCAGTAGTACAGCCCCCTGAGTAGTGACCCAAATAGTGAAGCTGCTAGCTTACACAAAAAAAAAAAATCTAATACTTACCTTAATCCCCGCTCCCGCATCCGCTGCCGTCTAGTCCGTCTGGCTGCTCCTCTCTGAACTATGGGAGAGACATCATGACATCTCTCCCATAGTGCACTGCAGCAGAGACATCATGACATCTCTGCCATAGTGCACTGCGGGAGCCAGATGTTGGAGCTCAGCAGTGAGCTCCACCCTCCGGCGCCGCTGCGGTCCGCCTGGCTGCTCCACCGAACTATGGGAGAGACGTCATGGTGTCGCTCCCATAGTGCTTGTGGGGGGAGTCGGAAGCCGGAGCTCAGGAGTGAGCTCCAGCCTCCGGCTGCTGGTGCTGCGGGGAAGGAGCCGGGCACCCGCTGGTAACAAAATCTCAATGGGCGCCCGGCAAATGGAGCCTTCCTGCAGCGCCGGGGTTAGATGGGCCGGCGGAGGCAGAACTGGTTCCGTCTCCAAATAGAACTGACGGAACGCAGTTCCGCCCGTTCCGGCCCACTTTAACCCCTGGCTACCATTGTTTTGTGTGGGAGTATCTGCACTATTTTCACTGGGATTGGGTTTTCATTTACTTATTTTTCCTTGCACTCTATTATCAATTTTGACTTAAGTCGATGTATCACCAATCCCCAGACGCCGGAGTTGACGCATCAGTGAAATCTAACATGTTGGATTTCACTGATTTGCCAATCACAATCAAAATATGATTGTGATCAACAAATCAGGGATTTTTAACATGAAGAATTTCACCAATTCCCTGACGGATCAGTGATCATAGATGGCCATCGATCTGTATTTCCGATCGGGGAATCGGTGGCAGATGCATGGGACCCTTAAGTAATTTCATAATAGAGTCTTGCTTGCTCTACCAGCTTCAATAGTGAAAAGGGTGAGTGGCGTTGTTAAAAGGTGTGTAGTTTGCAGAGGGGGAGGGGCTCAATTTCATAACTTAGTGCCTGATTCAGAGATGCATGCTAATTACACCGCCACTGCGTCTGTGTACGCAGCTGCTGTGCCAAATTATGCACAAGCCGCAGGAGGCATCTTAATTAAAAATCCGCCCACTGCCGCATCTCTGATCTGCTGCTGTGTCCAAAGAAGCAGCAATGGTTCAACTGTGTGAACATCGGACATGTGAGTAACCTTCGGGTTACTCAGGATGTCCGGCAAATTCATGCTGCCAGGGCTAGTAAAGCTACATCCATGAACACAGCCACTGGCTTTGGCACTCCCAGAAAACAGGGCCAACACGCCCATCTTCTGGAACGCTCCCCATCTCCACCTCCACTCATGCTGCGACTTTTGGGGCACAGTGACCAACAAGATCAAATCTGCACATGCGCAGCAGTGTGGCACCTACGCATGCGCAGATCTTAGACATCAGAGATTTACGGAAATATCGGAATTACGGAAATCTATGAATCAGGCCCTAAGTGCCTAGAGCAGAGGTGGGCAATAAGCCGCCCCCCAGCTGTTGTAGAACTACACAACCCAGCATGCCTTGCCACAGTTTCGCTATCTGGCCATGCTAAAACTGTTGCAAGGCAAACAGGGATTTGTAGTTCAACAACAGCTGGAGGGCCACTTATTGTCCACTCCTGGCTTAGGGCATCAAAATTCCTAGTAATCAGAAGGCACAATGGCTGTTCAACCTGCTCAGAATGACCCATGAAAATTGAACAAAGCAGCATTTGTCATTCTGCATAGTTAGTAACGTCTCAGCAACACATGAACAATTAGGTCAGGTACACATCAGGCGATATATTGTCATTTTAATGCAAATTGAAATGGCATATCGTCCATATCACTGAATGTGTACCCTCAAACGCGTGTTCACGTGCGCCATCAGCGATGTCATCCCATCTGATGTGCTACATGTCATATGGGCAGACCACACTGACGATGGCCTGCAGGTGAATGGGGCATGGAAGATTATATCGGGCGGTCGTATACCAGATTGTGTAGTGGGTATGGCCACCCAATATATCCTTCAATCGTTCATCAAATCGGCTAGGAAACACGTCGTTCTGATGTTTAACGGCCTTACAGTCACTATCATGAGCGTGCATGGAGACAAGTAAGGTATTTTACTATTTGCATAGGTAGATTGCAACAACAAGGCTACAAATAATAGGAATGATATTGATGGTATAATACAAAACCCACTTACATAGTTGATCGTCGTCAGTCCACAGGTGGACACTAATGTTTGGGTTGGGGAGAGGGATTCTCTGAAGTTTGGACATTGGCACATCTTCAAGAGAAAAAGAGAAGTGTTTCACGTAATATCCTCTAGTGATTTCTCTGTAATATTGACAGCCTCTATCAGTGGGATGTGGTATTGGCCATTATTATCATACAGTTAGAATTCTTTGCTGCTTCATTCACCTGGATACCATTTTTAATAAAGTAAGTGAGGTCCAGGGTATGGGACAACGGCATTTCTACTTTTTGCAAGGAAGATGGGATTCCAGTCAAAAAATAGTTTAGCCTTTAATTCACCACTGAATACATCGTACTGTAGTACCAAGCATGGAAGAGACATTAGCAGATTCTAACCATTACAATATTAGTAACAGGCCATAAGTAATGTTATTTCGCTATAAGCAACTCATATCCAGTTGTACCTTCCTCTGCTGAGATGATTATCTTGCTGTATATCTCCCTTAACTTGTCACTGTGCCTCTGCCTGCTGTCAGTACTCTCCTGTGCGCTGCGCTCCACCACAGACAGGACGTCCTGAAACCACAGCTCCACCTCTTCTGTGCTTTGATTCTATCAAGGAACAATGGAAATGTAAAAGTAGCAGAATATGACATACATCATAGTGAAAAATTTAAATAATTACATGAGGATGGGCCAGATTGGTTTACATTCTACATATCATATCATATGCTCCCTACTCCCCTAACTCTAGGGATGACTGTTCCCCCTTTAGCTCTGTATTAAGGGTGCAACCAATGTAATCTATGTTGACATAACCTGAAGACAGTGATAGGAGTTACCAGTGCAAAGTTTAAGATAAAATAAGTAAAGTAAATGTAAGTAGATGGGATTACTTATTAAATTAGTGGGGCTGTCTACCCATCACCCTTATAGTTTTAATGATTAATGATAATATATGTAAATCTTGCAGATCCGGTGTAGGAACTGCAATAATTACACAAATGGGGATCTGTTGCCTACATACAATTGAGCTACAGTATATCGTGGGCAGCGGGCTCAATCTATATAATATTTGCCTACTCTCCTGGAACCTCTGGGAGACTCACAAATTTGCAGATAATCCCAGGTCTCTTCACTCCTCTAACGGGACTACTGTGCATGCGTGGTCTACAGACCACGCATATATGAACCCTCTACCAGCGGCGTAACTACTGCCCCCCGCGGTGGCTTGGGGGCGCCGGGGGCCGTAGCCTCGCCACTGCAACTGTGAACACGGACCTCTGAAGTGATCGGAGACTAAGGAAGCCTCCGATCACTTCAGAGGCCAGCGTTCCCAGTAATGCAGTCCCCGGGTGACGTCATGAGGTCACCCGCGACGTGAGGAACCTGAGCGGCCGCGTCTGCTGGTTCAATTGATCCAGTCAGCATGGCAGCGGGAGTCGTGAGAGACAGCCTGGATGACAGCTGCACGGAGTCAGGTAAGTACGGGGGGGAGAGGTTAGGGGGGGGGGAACAACTACAGGGCGCACTAATTGAAGGAGCACAACTACGGGCGCACTACTTGAAGGGGCACAACTACAGGGGGCACTACTTGAAGGGGCACTATTACAGGGGAACTGTTTGAAGGGGCACTACTTGAAGGGGCAGTATTTGAAGGGGCACAACTACAGGGGCACTACTTGAAGGGTCACAACTACAGGGGGCACTACTTGAAGGGGCAGTATTTGAAGGGGCACAGCTACAAGGGACACTACTTGAAGGGGCACAACTACAGGGGCAATACTTTAAGGGGCGCAGCTACAGGGGGCACTGCATATGGGTACAGCTACAGGGGGCACTAATTTAAGGGGCACAACTACAGGGGGCCTTGGATAATGGGTACTACTACAGGAGGCATTGCATAAGGGGCACTATTACAGGGGGCATTGCATACGGGGCACAACTACAGGGGGCACTGTATAAGGGGCACTAACTTAATAGGTTATAAACATGTTCCCAATAATCTGGTTCTACATGGATATAAAAACTGTGTAATCTGTCTTGAGCTGAGGTGAGCAGGAGAAGAGGGTTGATGAAGTAGATCTGTCAGGGTGGGATGTAATTGGCATTATTGTGTGGCATAATGTGTAATGTGCATTACTGTGTGCACAATGTGCTATTAGGGGCATTACTGTGTGGCATTATGTGTTATAAGGGGCATAATGTATAAGGGGCATTACTGTGTGGCATAATGTGTTATGTGACATAACGGTGTGGCATAATGTGAAATAGGGGCATTACGGCATGGCAAAATTTGTTATAAGGGTATTACTGTGTGGCATGTGTAAGGTGCATTGCCGTGTCGCATAATGTGTTGTAAGGGGCATTATGGTGTGGCATAATGTGTTATAGGGGCATTCCGGTGTGGCATAATGTGGTATAAGTGGCATTACTTAGTGTGTCATAATGTGTAAGGCATATCACTGTATCATGAACATGAAACCACACACCTTAAACGTTGTCTTTGGGTGTGTTTGGTTTTGGGCGGGGGGGGGGGGGGGCGGCGCCACTGCCCTCTACCAGTAATTTTTGCAAAGTGTAGCCCATAGGCTACAGCTGCACAACACCATGTTCAGATGGCGTAACTGCGAGGGCTAAATTCCGGACCTGACAGCTTTGCAATTCCTGTAAAAATCAATGGATGTTGCGACTTCTGTTGGAAATGTAGCGACCTCAGCAGATATCGGAGATATCTGCTGCAATCCCTCCATAGAAAACTGCAAATATTTAATGATAAATAGGTCCCGTAGAAACACGTAATTTTGGCCCCACCCCCCTCTCGATCGACTTGCGATTTGCATCATTGCATCATGAGGGGCGTGTCCTAATGACATGAAACACCCGGGCCTGCCCCCACCACCAGTTAATTGAAAGCAAAAGTCGGCAAGTATTACCTATATCTATGAGGATACAGCCAATCAATTCATCAGAAGCCAGAGAGTTGATCATTTATATTGTACTCTTCTATATATTAGTTCATAGGCTTCCCCCACTTTGTTTAGGCAATAGATACTCTCCTACGTGCAGAATTCCCAAAACACATATACATAAATATTAATACTCTAGATAACTTTTCATCTTACCTTAAGCACCCGTTGCAGCAGGGTTATGTCACAGTTTTTGCCCAGTGCGGCCTGAATGCAGTTGGTGATGACATAGATCATACAGGCTATAGGGGTGTGGGACATCTGACCTGCTTGAGTTTCACGGAGCAGTGTATTACACACAGCTTCAGACACCAGCCCTGGGTCTAAGAAGAGCAGCACCCTGCAGAGAACACATTTCTTCAGTGCTGCTGCCTTAATATAATATATCCATTTACAGAGCTAAATCTCTCTTTTATAGTTTACATCTATCCACCACTAAATGCATGGGGCACCAAGGGTTCCCAGGCTCCAGTGTGATTGCTTATTGGGCCCCCCTACGTTGTGTGTGCAGCCTCAGTAACAGCCAACGCTGCATATACAGCCTAGGGATGTGTGCTTGTGTGGACCAGTAGGAAGCTATTTGTCAGTGCGGTAGTCCCCCCCCCCGGTTCACAATACATCCCTGATGTGGCAGCGGATTAGTTTTACCCACAGAATGGCTATCTCCACTGAGTGTAGATGACGGATTCACCTTAAAACTCAAAATTGCAGAAAGTTCTATCTCTAGAGCGCACACTTCTTATAGCACAGAAAATTTAAATAACATCTGTTTTATGAAGTTTTTAACTGCAAAATTAGGGGAAATTAGGGGGAAGATGTATCAAACTTTTGAGAGTGATAAAGTGGAGAAGTTGCCCATATCAACCAATCAACTGCTGTAATTTCATAGACTGCTAGATAAATGATAGCTATAATCTGATTAGTTGCTATGGGCAACTTCTCCATTTTGTCTCTCGCAAAGGATTTATACGGGATGTAGTTATTATACCTACCATCGGGATGCCGGCTGCCAGAATCCTGAACCGCGGACAGAAGACCAGCACCGGAATCCCGACATCATTGGAGGTGCAGATGCCGGAATCCCGACAGCCGTTATCCCCAATCGTAAGTATTATGGGCGCCGTTAGCTGTTAACCGCACACGGGGGGGTATTAGGGTTAGGCTGCGGGAGGGGGGAGGTTAGGGTTAGGCTGCGGACAGGGAGGGTTAGGGTTAGGCACCACCGGGGGGGGTTAGGGTTAGGCACTAAGGGGGAGGTTTAGGTTTAGGCACTAAGGGAGGAGGGTTAGGTCTATGCACTAACCGGGAGGGATAGGGTTAGGGTGCGGGGGTCATAGGCAAACACAGGGGGGGTTCCGGTTGCCTGGAAACCCCCCTCCCCAGCCCACACCATGACCACAATAGAAATAGTAATATAATAGAATACCTACCCTCCAACATAACCCCTTCGATCCAGTAGAAAATGCTCTGCTCCTCCCACCTAATTAATGATTGTAGCCACCTGTGTTGAGCAAATTAATAGATGAGACAGATGTTTCACCACAGGTGGTTGCAATAATCAATTAAGAGAGAAGTCCAGGAGCAGAGCATTTTGTACCAGGTGGAAGGGGTCATGTTGGAGGGTCTGTAGAATGTGATGTGTCCGATTAGATGAAGGACACTCCACAATGAATGGAGCACAGAATCACATGATCGCTGCTGACCTAGGGACTGGAGGATCAGCGGTCAGCTGACCGCAGGTGTCATGGTGGCGCCAAGGCCCAGAGAAGGCGGATATGCCAGCGGGGTTACATCAGGCAGGGGAAGATGGGGTACACTGTGGACAGCAGCGCAGAGCAGGAACCGGAGAGCTAGCCTGAATAGATGACCTCTGCAGGCCAGTGCACAGCGTAAAGGTGAGATCTGTAGCTCAGTACCACGATTCCTGACAGTAAGTTATCTATAGTAGATTCAGTAACCTATAAGGTTTTGTTATCTTAAGTCTTTTTGCAACACTTTTTAATTAATCCATAATGTGAACACCAGTGAACAAAAAGGAAACTGCAGTAAGCCTCTGTGACGTGCATTATTCTTCAAAAATGTTTTCATCATTAATGTATGAGATCTTATTTTTAACCACTTGCATGAAGAGATTGATACTGTTCTGTTTCACGTCTTCATTGATTTAACACCATGCTGGTTTATTGTCTAGTAACATCACATTTTCACCAAAGCCAAGCTTAAAGTCTGCTCCAGGTTTGCAGGTTATTCTTTCCAGAAGCTAGAAGCAGTCAGGCAAGCCCACCTAGTAGTTTCGCTATTCCCGTGGCACCCTCTGACGAAATTGCCTTAGGAAAAGAAACGCTTTCGAGTTTCTTGCCACTTACAGTCACTGAGACTGTCCACGTATGCTCTCCTTCACCTACAGTATGCAGCGGAATAGAGACTTTTATCATAGGATACGCCATTTCACACAAGTGCATGCTGTTCCTTTGACTGCACAGCCTCGATCTCTGGCCAGCTTATCCATCAGCACGGAACACTTACAACCAGGGCAGTAACTAGGGTGGTACAACATGTGCCATGGAACAGGGTACCGTAGGGCAATTTTCTGTTTATAATCATTCTCACTTGTAGCTTCCTCTTCTATGTACCCAGCTTCTCCTGGCCATCCCTATCTCCTCCCTGGCCGACTCTCCCTCCATCTGGTCACCTCTCCAAGCACCTTCAGTCACATCCGCTTTTATTTAACACATACATTTCAAAATACTGTCATACCCGGGACTCGAAACTATCACCTTTCACATCGCAGTCAGACACCTTACATTGCTATCTGCCCCACACATTCTGATGGCAGCCCTGAACACATCCACCAATTCCTGACTCAGGTGTTATTAGCACACCTCGAGTACGTTTGCCAGTGAGATCAGCTGCCGGCGTAGAGTACATACAGTACACTGATCTCACCGCTGATATTTGCTGCATATACACTACAAGTAGCACTCTTTCTATACCTTCAGTCGTTGGTCTACACTGCCAGTTCCAGTCATGTGCATGGCTGTTCTGATGTACAAATCCTGCTGCAGTTCACCTGCATCTAGAGCTGGTGAGTTATTCTGCATAATTATTGTGTATCGTCACTGCAGTTATTGGATTCACACTGTATTTGGCAGTGACACCTGGATAACACAAAGGAATCGGTACCCCTTTATCAGCGTACGGGACAAAACAGACACAACAGATTTGTCATGGCTCTTCCACGAGGCCACACCCCTTTTTCAGGCGCATGTCTTATGTCCCTATGTCCCTTATGTTCCTATTTGAAAAATAGGGTGGGGGGGGGGGTGGGGGGGTAGCCAATGCTCTTTCTGGCCCAGGGCACTAAAAAGTCTAGTGACGGCTCTGCTTACAGATACCAGCTATTTTCAGCACATTAAGATAACTTTCTCCATATATGTAAGTACTCACCACTGGCAAGACCTGCCAAAGGGATCCCATATTAAGGGCTTGATTCAGAGATGTACACAGATCACACAGCCGCTGTGTCTTTTTCCGCAGCGGCTGTATGATAATATGCTAATGCTGCAGGAAGTGTCTTGTGTAAATAGATGCCTCCTTCCACCTGTGAAACAGAACAAGCACCAAAACAAACACACCTAGGCGCCTGATCAGAATATGGAGATATCGAACTTGGGGCCTGATTCAGACCCGCTCGCAAGTGCTTGAGCGCTCGCGAGCGGGTCGATGGTGTGCTCTGTGCACGCACAGCGGCCGCATTGCGCGTGCACAAGCCCCGGAGCGAGAGAGAAATTCTCTCGCTCCGTGGCTCACTACAAAAGGGGCGGCTGTCGATGTTGATAGACAGCTCGCCCTGTTTTGTAGGCGTGGTGGCGGGGTGGCTTCACAAATGGAGGCGTTCCCATGCGAACGCCTGCCGTTTGTGGGCGGCCCCACTGGCATCACCAGTGATGTCAGTGGGAGAGCTTCCAGCTCTATTAGAGCCAGAAACTCTCTGGGGCTTGCCCTACCACAAGGCTCTCGTCGCAAGCCCCGATGGTCGCGATGGTCTTGTCCATCGCGACCATCATCCTGGCCGCTCGCAATAGCTGTGGGTGGTCACCCACAGCTATGCGAGCGGCCAGGAGGCCGCGCAAAAAAAAAAAAAACGCCCTGATTCAGAGCGAGTGCTTTTTCAGAGCATCCGTTTCTGAATCAGGGCCTTAGTACCCAATCCACGCTGCAGCTTCTGAATAGAGGTAATTGCCACACCTCTTAACAGTAAAAACCAAGTAAAAAGAATAATAGAAAGCGCTGCTGATTGGAGACCTGTCTTAATAATAATAAATACAGTTTAATATAACATACAAATGGCCATATATAAAATACATAAAATTAAAACACAAGACAATTTGCATAAATAACAATGCATAGGTAGAAATACTTCTGGAATATCAGGTTAATGTCTGAGCATGTGGTTATATAAAGCAGCCGAGATAATAGCAAGCTGCCGACAACTCCACATATGTTGCTATGATGTGGAAGTAAACATATAAATACAATATAGTAAATGAAACAGCTCCACACTTCACTAGACGTTTCACTGGATTATATCCCAAAATGACACTTCAAGATTCCAAGTGTATTTTAATCCATACCATTTTATTAGGACAAGGACCAATTGAATAACAGTACTTTTTGTTCCTTGATGGTTGGAGAGGACTTGATTATAAATATATGTGAGTACATTATAGTGCTATTATCTTGGCTGCTTTATATAATAACATACTCAGATATTAACCTGATATTCCAGAAGTATTTATACCTATGCATTGTTATTTATGCAAATTGTCTTGTGTTTTAATTTTGTGTTTTATATATGGCCATTTGTATGTTATATTAAACTGTATTTATTATTATTAAGACAGAAGGTCTCCAATCAGCAGCGCTTTCTATTATTCCTTTTCCTTCCACCTGTGGGCTGCAGTGTCCCCCTGTGGGAGGAGGTGTTGGAGTTGGGAGAAGCAGTGGCGTAACTTCATCCAGACGCCTGGAGGCAAGTTATAATTTGGTGTCCCCCGTCACAGCCGCTGACACTGTAACATAGTGTTTCACATGCAGATACAGCCACGGTGGCACATAGAATATAGGCATGCCACAGATCATTTTAATCAGCAGAAGCTGCTTGTGCATCCTATTCACATCGCTGTGCGAATAAGACGCATTTGAAGGGAAAAATTTGCACGAAAAGATGCTCAAAGCTACCGAGTCACTCTGTGCTCACACGATATGTGTCGCATGGAGGATTGATGTATGTGGACATATCTGTATGCATTAGTGACCTGTATGGTGCAATTAGCATGAGGCTCAAAGTCCTCCTGATGGAGGTGAAAGCCACCTGATGTGGGGTGGGGTGCCCTCCTGTTACCCCTTATGGAGCAGAACACCCCACTGATGTGGTGGCTTTGAGGAGTTTAAATCAAGATACTGTAAGATTGCCACTTTGGTGGGACTACAAATCACAAAATGCTTAGTCTACTGCCGACTGCATCACATGCCAAGAAGTTGCTCCACCAAAGATCTGCCCCCCAGACTCAGTCGCTGGTGCCCGAGGACCCCGCCACCCATGCCCTCTTACCAGCAGCTCCGTTCGATGCATCCTTGTGGACATCCAGCTCCTGGAAGAAGATCTGCAGCCGTGCTTATCCTCGGGCCAGCCACTCAGGACTCTGCTGCCGGCTGCTGCCAGGAAGGAGTAAGACAGGGAGTTGTGGGTGAGAGGGGCGCCGAACGTGTCACACTGACATAAGAAGCTGCTGAGGAGCAGCGACACGAATTAGGAGGGACAGGCTACAGATAGATGGAGGAGGCAGCTGATGGTGTGACACGGAGTCCTCCACTCGTGTATGGTGGCTTCTCAGGTGCCGGGAAGAGGTGTCATGTATTGGGCAGCCGTGACGGTTCACTCCAGGTACATAGTTACAGCCCTAAGTGGGGTGAATATATTGTGGGCACTGGAGGAGGTGCCCCTTCAGTGCTGGAGCCCGGCCTCCATTGTCTCCCATAGTTCTGCCTCTGGGGGGGAGTAGCGGGGGAGAGCCTGAAAGCAGACCAGCATCTCCGGGAGTGCTGGGCACGCCCCCAGAGCGATGAAGCCTAGGAATGATGTGAGGTCATGCCCCTTCCTGCAAGGCCATGCCTCCTGAAGCATAATCGGTAGGCCACAATATTTGCAAGATACGCTAACCCCGTCTTTTAGAGCAACAGGCATCCAACTTCTATAAAGATAATTCATATTACATTTCTTCTCCTACTTAAGCATAAATGGCGTCAAACTGTTTAGCTGGTAAATAACGTCATTTTTAGAACTGATCAATACATTTCTTCTTACTTACAAAATGTAAACTTTTTTTACCGTAAGTATAGAAAATGGAATTCACTTACTTTCCCTGTTGTTGAGAGATGTCCCTCTTAAGGTTTTGTTCAGAAACAACCATTTTTTGATATGAAAAACCTAAAAGATCACATAAACAATGATGCATAGGGTATTTATGTACAGATTTGTTTTATGCCAATAAAGCTACACATTATGTGAATACATACTTGCCTACTCTCCCCGTATTGGCGGGCGGTCCCCTAGACCCTATAAGAGTAGGTGGCCCTCCCACATCCTGCACACTTCCTAGCTAAATGGACACTAGAGCAGGATAATGCTGCGAATCATAGGTAAATGTTGAGGGGGGCGAGGCCAGTATGACGTGTTTCTATAGTGATGCATAGTGCCATGATCTGTTCCCACCTCCAGTTATCTGCATCTTCCTCTGGGCTTCTCCAGGAGGAGAGAGTGCATAAGTAGGCAAGTATGTGTAAATAGTACAGAATAACAATATACAAAGAGTGTACACTAGAAGGATAGTATAGCAAAACTACATAAATAAATACAAAGGTCTTCATACATAAAGCATGAATGTGAACTTATATATATAACGGGGAAAGCATCAACAAACAGATATGGGCAAAGGTCTTCAGATCAAATAGCTTACAATCTAAATAAAGAGAGACATAGGGGGTCATTCAGAACCGCTCGCGAGCAAAGTTTGCTCGCTAGCGTCGATGTTGTGCGCATGCGTGAGACCCGGCGAGCGACGAGAAATACGTCGCTCGGGGTCTCGCACCAAAGGGGGCGTGCTGTCGATGGTGACTGACAGCACGCCCCCTTTGGTGGGCGTGCCGGGGGCGTGGCGGCCAGACGGAGGCGTTCCCATGGGAACGCCTACCATCTGAGTCCGGCCCCACTGACATCAGTAATGATGTCAGTGGGAGTAACTTTGGCTCTGATAGAGCCAAAATCACTCCTGGGCTTGCGGCAGCGAGACCCTACCGCAGGGTCTCGTCGCAAGCTCAATGGTCGCGATGGTCTTTGACCATCGCGACCATCATCATGGACGCTCGCTATAGCTGTGGGTGGTAACCCACAGCTATGGTCAGAGCGTTCAGCTCTGAATCAGGCTCATATTTCCAGTTTACATTTACAGTTAAGACATGTGTTTGTGATTGCAGCATTTCTTGCAAAGTAGATTTAATCTGCTTCAGCAGTGAGTTCCACAGTCTAGCTACCCACACAGTGACAAATTCCTTTTTATGTTGGTAGTAAATCATACTTCCCTACTTTCCCGGAAGAAGCGGGAGGCTCCTGAATTTTTCAGGGGAGACCCCTGCACCCCCGGAAGAGTATCCAGATCCCACCCACTTCCTAGTGAAGTGAGCAGGTTGGGGAGATAATTGCTGTGAAACGCAACTGCATATGGAGGGGCATGGCTAAAAGATGCGAAAACGCTTAATTTAGCCCCCCCCCTCCTCGCACTCATGCAGTTTTCCGTGAAGGGGGCAGGGCCTAATGACATTGTAACCTGGCCCCGCCCCCCCAAAGTGGCCAGCTGTGTCTGCTCTCCGGGCATCTCTACACTAACACTGTATGTGAGGGGTTTTGGGGGAAATGGAGAAATATACTTCAATGAAAGGATCATGGATATGTAATATAGCAAACAAGTGGTAGAGGCTAACACAGTAGGAAAATAAATCAAATGCTTTATCAATATCCATATACCTGGTACTTTCTTCTCAGTCTTTAGCCTTTGTGCATAGTCCAGTCCAATCGTACAGTACGGTTTGGGAAGAGTTAGTATCTTTTTGCAGAAGACATAAACCCGTTCGTACAGTTCATTGGAAATATATGCAGCCTAAAACGTCAGTTACAAGAAAATAGTCAATAACTGATTCAGGATTAAGTAACTTTACAGGTTGTGATACCGTCTAATGGACAAACATCAACCAAGCCTACAAGCCTACTTTTTAGATGCATTTAGTTTATTATGTCAACATTGTTTTCCTCCCATACAGCTGAATAGTCAGCCGAGTATGCTTTAATATTGCATGCCAACTATCCACACTAGAAGAAACCTTCCACAGCTTACTAGTCATAGGCAAACGCAGGGGGGGTTTCCGGTTGCCTGGAAACCCCCCTCCCAGCCCACACCATGACCACAATAGAAATAGTAATATAGTAGAATATTACTAATGCTGCATGATCTTCTAAGTATCACAAATTAAATAATTAACACAATCTCTGGATCTTTTAACATGTGATAGCCAGTACTAAATACACCTGTGCATCAACTAGGAGATCTAGAAAACATGTACTGTTAGGGGTGCACTGCTATAGACCATCAATAGGCTTAATTATTAATACTATATAATAATACACTATCCAGTGCATAACGAGACCAATATGTACATACAGTATATGTCCAGGGCAGTGCTAGGTTCTTCTGCTGCTTCTCCCCCAGACTCCAGGATTTGCTCCCATACTCTGGAATGGAGCCTACATCTGAATCAAAAACATTCAGCTCAGGCAGGATGGTCCTACTGCTGCATTTATTGGCTTAGTGTGATCACTGATCCTGTATATGCTGGAGTTATGACACTCAAAAGTTCAAAACACTTTGTATGATGCATATTAAAGCTGGATAAGTGCTAATTATACCCTCTTCATGGACTGGCCACACTCGTAAAATTAAGCATTTGGAAACCCCCCTTTAGAAATCCTGCGTTTGCCACTGCTAGTGCACCTAGGTATACAAAAGGTGGTGAAAACTCCCAAAGAACACTGAACTTTAATGCAACAGTTCCATTTTGCACAACCTCTCAACACTTTAGTACAAACACTTTCATTACTTTGTTTTCTCCTGAAATTCTATTCATTTTAGCTTCATTTAATTAATGAATATAATTAATATAGATAGAGAGATTACATCAGCACAGTCTTTTCTTGCATGTGGCAATTTTGCATGTGTAAGGGGCCTATCCATTACACAAATTTTTGAACAATCCAACCAAAACCAGGAGGTTTTGGTCGTATTGTTCACAAAGTCGTGTAATGGATAGCCAGCAAGGACCAGCGATGTGCGTGCACGCTGGGTCCTTGCCGACCCCGACTATCTACAGAACATGCTGGTCAACCTGACGACGCTTGTCAGGTTCCCCATGTTCCGAGATAGGAGGTCGGAATCCTGCACTAAAGACGTTCAGTGAACGCCATTCAGTGCGGGCACCACACCCGGCGACCTGAAGGACTAACCGCTAGACGTTCTGTCTTTCAGGTCACCTAATGGATAGGCACCTTAACTGTAAAGATAATTATATTGGTAACAGGGCACCTTGAAATGTGCTTCTCTGCTAAAGTGTAAAATAGCAAAGAAAAAAGGTACGAGCACTGATTTGGTGTTAATAAATTAAATCTATGTTACTATGGTTTATTAATAAGCCGCCATATACTCAGAGAGACTACTTCTTCAACTAAAACCAAGAAAAATGCAATATTGGTGTTGGCGCTAATATTGAAAATATAAAAAGTTGTTGTTATAAGAAAACTAAACCAGTGCGACGCATGTACTTGTACTGTATATTAAAAATATATGTATTAATTTTGATCAATATAAATATACATATTGGGCTTGATTCAGAATTGTACACTAATGCTCCCACTACGATTTTCGTAGCTGTGGATATGCAAAAATATGCTAATGCAACAGCGGGACGGGAATTGTACTGAGTCACCCACCTGAGCCATCGCAGCTGTCTGCAATTGTGTACACATACGCAGCATCGGACGCAGATCAGGCAAACATCAACTCCTTGAGTGAGTCTATGGTCACTCGAATGGCCACCGGAACTGAGATGCCAGAGCCACTTTAACTGCGCAGGTGCAGTATGTGACACGCTCCCTAAACGATCGGGACAAGCCAGAGTTTATAGTCGAAATTCCCCATTGCTACCCCAAAACGCAACCTGCCTATTAATCATACTGTGATTAAAGACTCGCAGCGTGTGACTACAGTAATGTACCTTGACACATGCGCAGTGCGACTCAGATACATCTGCAGTGGAGAAAAATCATTATATTTGTGAAAACATAGGTATAGCGTACAACTCTGAATCAGACTCATAGACACAACATAAGTCATAATGAATGTTAAAGAAGGCCTGGAGGAATAGGGAGGGCACATAAGATAATGTCCAGTATGGTATAGAAGCAATATAAAGGTCAATGTAACTAATGAAAAAGTACCTGGATTGCATTTCACACTGTACACAGGGGATCTCTAAGTAATTAAAAGTCAGACCGATGCTTAAGGATGGCTAGAGGCATTTCCTAATTATTTGGAAATACTTACATTGTAGACGAAACGCGTTACTCTGTATTGGAGGAGGAGGCCATTGCAGAGCACATTTACCTTGCGGTGTTGTCTGGAACCCCGGATCCCGTTGGACAGCAGTTCTACTGCAGTGGCTTGCTTGTGAATTAACCAGCACACACATCCTTACCTGCCCGGGGGCTATTATCCAGAAGACCTTCTAACAACACTGGCAACCTACTGTAATGTTGCAAATTCCCCTGTGATCCTGAAGGACACTCTAACACATTCTGCTGTAAGTACAGTTAAATCAGTAGCAGCGATTGCTTTGAATGTCATTTATTGCATAATTTAAACAATTTCTATTTAAATATTATTTTTGATTCATCTGGCCTTAATATTACTGCTATACCTTACTGGACATTAGTTCATGTGCCCTCCCTACTCTTTCATGCCTCTGCTTTACATTCATTATTACTTATGCTGTGTCTATGGGCCTGATTCAGAGTTGTACGCAGGAGATACAGTATCTGCGTCTTTGGACACAGCTGCTGTGCCAAAATATGTAAAAGCAGCAGGAGGCGTCTTATATAAATAGACGATTCCTTCCGGCTTCGGTGATCTCCTGCTGCATCCAAAGACACGGCATCTGATCACTCTGCGTGAACCTCGGTCATCTGAGTAACCCTCAGCTTACTCAGGATGGCTGGTGGTTTCACGCTGCCGGGGCCAAGAAATCTGCAGAAGACGCAGACCCTGGCCTCGGCACACCTGCAATATGGGGACGACAAGACCCCATTTTGTAATACCGTCATCGTTGCCGTCCCCAGCCATGTTTTATATGCTGCGGCTTAGGTGGCACTGTAAGCGATCTCTGAGTACAGGACGCATGCATAGATCAGTAACTGTCGGAGATGTACCCAAACCATCAGCTTTGCGTACATCTCTGAATCAGGCCCTATATGTATATTTAAGTTGAAAAAGATGAATATTTATATTTTTTTATACATGGTTTAATTTTCTTATAGTGACAACATTTTTTTATCCCTAGGCCCCTAGGCTTAAAAGTTCCTTATTGAGAAAGTCTGCAAACATTGGGGGGAATTCAATTCAATGCGATGATGAATAGCCGCATGAGGGAGCTCCCGCAGCTATTCAATTCATCGCGATATTTGGTCGGGCTAAAGGTTTTCTTCTCGCACCCCCCTGGGGATGCAAGGAGAAATCCCACAAAAGTGCCAGCCGCGCAGCCGGCACTTTAGTCGGGGAATGACGGTCCTCACGACTAAACACCCAGATTAAGTTGCGATAACCGGCATTCTCTGACTTAACCAATTCCTGACCAGGCAAACCGCTGTGTATTGAATAGCTCCGGGAGCTCCCTTCCGCAGCTATTCATCGCATTGAATTGAGGGCCTGATTCAAACCTGCTTGCGAGCGCATAGTGCTCGCAAGCGGGTCAATGGACGGGCGTACGCACTGCGTGTGTGCGAGCCCCGCAGCGAGCAAGAAATCACTCGCTCTGGGACTCGCAACAAGACGGGGTGGATGTCGATGTTGATCGTCAGCTCGCCCCGTTTTGTAGGCGGGGAGGGGGGGTGGCTGCAAAACGGAGGCGTTCCCTTAGGAACGCCTGCCGGTTGTGGGCGGCCCTACTGACATCACCAGTGATGTCAGTAGTGAACTTCCTGCTCTAATAGAGCAGGAAGTTCACTGGGGCTTGCAAGCCCGATGGTCGCGATAATCACGACCATCGCCAGGCCGCCCGCTAAAGCTGTGGGTGGTCACCAACAGCTTGGCGAGCGGCCTGGAGGCCCGGGTTAAAAAAAAAACGTCCCCCCCTGATTCAGAGCGAGCGCTCACAAATAGTGAGCGCCTCTGAATCAGGGCCTGAATTCCTCCATTATTAACAATTTGTTCCTATTTGTCATCCTTAGGTTCAGTTATGTGGTGGTAGACATGGTTGGGATTCTGTTTGTCCACATATTTTATGATTGGCAGCCACTAGTTTACCTATCACATGGACAATAAATAATATGATTTGGTCTGGATCCGATCCACCAACCCTTGGCACCACTGCAAGTGCCCCAAGGCACCCAGGTTGGTACCCACTGCTTTAAAGTGTAAAATGGAAGCATAAATCAGGTCTTGGTAGAATTGTAAAATGAGATCCGAGATTGCCAGTTCAGATCTGGCCTAAAACTAAATACTTTGTAAATATAGGGAAAAGGGTTAGAGGGGAGACCCCAAGCGCTGGTACCAAAAAATTTTTTTTTGTTACGTGAAGGCAGAAAAAACTTCAATATAGTAGGAAGATATCATGGTATACCAAATCTGATGTCAAATGGAGGTGCACCCTAGAGCAGGGGTTCCCAACCACGGTCCTAAGGTTGGGTCTCGGCAACAGCAAGCCCCAGGGCGCTTTCTGATCTGATCGAGAAGGAAGCTCCCCACTGACATCACTGCTGATGTCAGTGCGGCCGCCCACAAAACAGCAGGCGTTCCTTAAGGAACGCCTCCGTTTGTGAAACCACCCCCCCGCCACGCCCACAAAACTGGTTGAGCTGTCAAATAAAATCGACAGCCGCCCCTTTTGTAGTGAACTCCGGAGCAAGAGAATTTCCCTCTCGCTCCGGGGCTTGCGCACACGCAGGGCCTAAACTTCGACCCGGTTGCGAGCGCTCAGCGCTTGCGACCGGGTCTGAATGAGGTCCTCTGTGTCTTTTATTCCAACCGGACAAAATAGGGTCTTTCCCAGTGACAAGCACGACCTAGACCTATTACTCAGAACACATTTAACCCGCCTAGTAAAGATTAGGATAGCTAACTGCACGCCTTGTGCATCTGATTGGCCGCTTGTATACACACATGCGGCAAGCCCCCATGAAGTCACGGAGCTCAATTGACGAAGCCTTGTCAGGTGAAACGCGCGTCTTGTCGGGAGCCTCCGGAGTGCACAAGGAAACTCCCTTCGTCTGGACACTGCCGCTGCGCACTCGTGGTATCAGGTATTTCACTCATCTTCAAGGGATACACGGACTGATGTTCCCACTGCACTGTATTGACACATCAGTGGGGTGAGGTGCGTTGTTTTCCGGTCCAGTGCTTTTCCTTTCTATCTTTCTATCCTTTCTGGTGTGTGTAGGACGCTATGGATGCTGGCCAATTATTCAATGAGAGATCTCTCTCACTACTCCTGGCAGGCGAGTCTTTGACTGCCCCACTCCCACTCCCCCACTGTCCCACTGGTATAGCCTGCACTTACACATCAGGCTTAAAGTGGATGAACAGGGGAGGACAGTAGATGCCAATAACTATACTATACTCAGTGGCGTAACTAGGGTATTTGGAGCCCAGGACAAATTTGAAAAGGGAGCCCCCCCCCCCCCCGGTGTGCGCGCGGCGAAGGCACGCGCGGCAAAAAATGGGCGTGGTCACTTAAAAATGGGGCGTGTCAACATGACACACCCCTTTATTTTCACGCTGAACATTCCTATCCATATGCACCTTAACCCCAGTAGTACCCCTTATACAGTACCCCCAGTATGCAGTTGTGGTCCCTCTTATGCAGGCCCATAGTAGTGCCCCTTATACAGTATCCCCAGTAGTGGTCCCCCTTATACAGCCCCCAATTAGTTCCCCTTACTCAGTACCCCCAGTAATGGCCCCCCCAAATGCAGTGCCCCATGTAGTGTTCCCCCTTATGCAGTGCCCCCAGTAGCAGTCCCCACAATGCAGCGCACCCAGTAGCGGTATCCCCTTATGCAGTGCCCTTTATATAGTGCCCCCAGTAGTAGTCCCCCCCCTATGCAGTGCCCTTTATATAGTGCCCCCAGCAGTAGTCCCCCCCATGCAGTTTTCCCAGTAATAGTCCCCCTTATGCAGGCACCCAGTAGTGATCCCCCCTATCCAGTGCCCCCTGTAGTGGCCCTTCCTATTATTGCCCCCAGTAGTGGTCCCCCCAGTGCAGTGCCTCTAGTAGTAGGCCCCTTTTATAATGCCCCCAGTGGTAGTTCCCCCCCCTCAAGTAGTAGTCCCCCAGTAGAGGTCCCCCCTCCCGATTAAGTGCCCCCAGTAGTAGCCCCCTCCCCAGTAGAGGTCCTCCCAATAATGATGCCCCAGTAGTAGCCACCCCTCCCCCATTGTGCCCCCACCCCCAGTAGAGGTCCCCACAGTAGTAGCCACCCCCCTCCCCCGTTGTGCCCCCAGTAGTGCAGACAGGTTTAAAAAATATATATATAAAAATATACTTACCTGAATCCACGCTGCTGCTGCTCCGGTCCGCGACACCGCTCCCGACGTCATGATGTCATGACGTCTGTCCCATTACCCACTGCAGGAGCCGGACGGAAGCCCGGCTCTTGCAGTGGGTGCTGCAGCAGTCAATGAGAGTCTATCTGACTCTCATTGGCTGCTGTTTAACACACGCATCGCTGCCAGCGCTGGCGGCGATGCGTGTGTTATGCACAGCCTGAGCCCGCCTCCTAGCACTATTGGTCAAGCGCTCAGGGGGAGGGAATGGGCTCAGCTGTGCAGCACAGGACTGGCGCTGGAAGCCTAGTGCCGGTCCTGTGTAAATGTGTAGTGCTGACCGCACTCACTGCGGTTGGCGCTACACTGGTGGCTAAATAGGGCGGCCGGACCGTGGACGGCGGCACCCCCCCCATGCCGTCGGTCCCACGGCGCCCAGGGCATGCACCCCGCTCGCCCTGCCCTAGTTACGCCACTGACTATACTATACCCTCATGGTATATGCGGTGGGCCCGCTCATGTCCCATTCACTACATCTGTACATGGGACACAGAAGCCACCTATCCCCTTGCCTATAGTGAGTGGTAACTTTACTGTCAGTAAATGACAACTTTGCACCTGTATGTTATACCTGATACACTATTATTTTCATATCTTATGTCCCCTCTTGCCTCAATCTGCATTTAGAGATATTGTCATTTGATGACACAGGTTCTCACAAAATCAGTACCCTGATATATGTTGACATGTGGTTATTGACACTTTTCTATTATATACTGTGCAGATTATAACATCTTAGATATTTGTTACATAACATATTATGCCCTTTATTCTGGGCAATTGATATCTCTGTTGAGGTGAACTCTTGATGGAATATATCTATTTGCTTTAATACCATTTGTATGTTTTTTGCGGCAGACTGATGTTCTAGTGTTAATTCAAGAAATATATCTGTTTTATAATACACCAATATTACTGAAATATTTCACCTAGAGTTTTCATTATATAGAGCTATGATAGCTCATACACTTTTTGATGTTTTGTGATTTATGATTACATGAGATCTCGCAAATATATGCTTCAGTGACTGTATGATTCATCAATAAGATCACCACTAGATGGTGATGCTCACCATTTGAGTTTAGTTTTTTAAAAGGACAATAAGTTGTTCTTTTTCTCATGTTGTCATTATATGTTGTCTAGTATCTTTGTCCTCCTTTTTACATGTATTTATTCTTAATGAAAACTTAATAAAAGTTAAATTTTATAGCTAATTAGGTAGAATTTGTGCCCCAAACAAAAGAGTACTTTCCCTCCACCTTGTTGCTAAAACTAAATACCTTTTGCAGAAAAACAACCCATCTTTCACCAATCTTTAAAGGATAGATATGCTTGTCTTTGTGTACTGTTAATTGATATTTTAAAATAAATATTAATATATAGAAATAATAAGAAAATGCCGTGTCGAACCTCAAAAAGCCCATACTTATGTCCTTGTTCTTCTTCTGTTAGTTACAAGTAAGGCAAAAGAGGTACAGAGTTTAGTTTAAATGCAAATTGAGTTTTCTGTATAGAACTCTTTAAGCATCTGGATAGTACATGTATATAAAATATCTTTCCCTGGGAGGTCTATCCTCACCCCATTGCAGTGGGCCAGTGATTACCTTTGTGATGACATACATCAATGTGTGGAGTAAAGGTATAATATAATGCAGGTGGTCTCCTAGCTCCGCCTGCAAAGAGAGCACAAATGTTGTTACAACACACCTCAAAATGCAATTAAACATTGAGTTGATATTGTTTTTGGAATTGTCACAAAGCTACAAGCATTATTAGCAAAGTGAATGCAGTAGAGGTGGGTTACACAATTTTTTGCTAAACTCTGTTGATTGTTGTAATTTATTTTTGTTATTTATGTATAGACCGATAAATAAACATACATTTTTCACATTGGTTTGCACGTTGCTAGTAGGATATTCAATATATAAGGTATATTTCTGTGTAAATGTCAATAAATGGCAAAGTAGTGAGTAACTCTAGCAACATCCCCAGGGGACCATTATCTTCCTTGCATACACCCAGTTGCCACCCAGAAACGTACATAGTCCCGAATGTGAGGGCTGCGGTCCCTTATATTATATATGGTTTTGCATATAGCAATGTGATTGTTGTCCGGAGATTGTATATATTTTTTATGTTTTATGTTTTTTATGGCTACAGTAAATATATAATTGAAAGTATGTCTGTATTTTAATGTAAGGTTTAACCACTTAACTGACAAAATATTTTTCAAAAAAACGCTCAGAGATTGTCAGGTTTTTTTTTACGAGTGAATTAGGTGAAGAACATGTATTTCAACTTATCCAAAATTATTTAATAAAAAAAAATAATAATAATAATAGTATTTGTAAAAATTGTTTTTTCCCCCAAACATCGGAACATCGGATCACCACCATTGGAACATCGAGACCATTGCGACTTTCCTTTTCACAGCGGCTTCAGTCATCAGGTACACTCTAGGGGGTGAGGCTGGGTTAAATAATAATTTTTCCAGCGGCTGCTAATCTCTGCAGCCATTGGGTGAGGGGCCCCTCTGAGAGCAGCAGCTGCTGGCAGATTCTCTTCCTCCAGCCACCCACACTGTGTATATGACTGGTCATGTTGTTGACGACCAGATCAGATAACGCACAGTTTGGTGTAGTCGCAAAGGATGCGACCATGCCAGGCAAGTGGTTAACTTTGCACAGTGTTGTAATGTGTGTAATTTAGTGTTCTGTATGTGTATGATTAAGTGCACAATGACTTTTGTTTAGGGAGGCATCTGAGGCTACGTAGGGTATTTTGTGCTAGCAGTAACTTACCCTTTTTTTCTTTTAAATACTTAACATTTGTCTGGCTGTATATATTAGCAACAAGGGACAGCACTAATTTGTACAAAGCTCAGCAGAGTTGCCATTGTGTACCTTCAATGCCTTCACTGCCACCTGTAACACCATTATAATTTTTCCTTTAATTGTACTATATATATATATATATATATATATATATATATATATTTTGTGACAAGGTCGGAATCAAAGAAACAAAACACAAAATAAACCCTAGCCCGGTTGGGCACTAACTAGACATCAAGTTCCCTCACTAACGGAACACTAAATAAATCTTCGTCCACAGTATTCACAGTAACTTAAAGGGACAGGCATGAATTGTGGAATCCATGAATTGTAGCCAGCAGTGTCTCAGAGCAAGCTAACCTGCAGGCCTGCTCTCTCAGGTATGAGAGACTCAGCCCTAACTAGACCCAGCATATATTAGCCACTTCCAGGTGCAAGCCTTGATGAGCCTGCTACAAGGCTGAAAGGCCCAAGCCCTGGAGTGACCTGTGGATGGAGCCCTCCCTCTCCTCACATCCACTCCCCCAGGACCCATTCCTGCTTTTCACAGAAGCCGACATTACTAGTCTGCTTTTCTAACAGACTTCTCCTGGGGGTTTTAAAAGACATAAGACAGGAATCTGGGACAAATATAGAAGCCATTCCCCACTTCTCAAGTGCTTCTATCACAATATATATATGTGTGTATATATATGTGTGTGTATATATATATATATATAGCTATTTTTCTAAAACAATAGGTTCAAGAACGGTCGGTGGAGCTATGAAAAACTGATTATATATATATATATATATATATATATATATATATATATTATACATACACACACATATGTATAGTAGTTAGAAAAGAAGGCACTCAAAAGGGACTTTAAAATAAAACTTATGTTATGGACAATACATTTTGGCCCAGGACATTATGGTATAGTTAATGAGAGGTTCAGGAACTGAGTTCCTGCTGAAAAATAGTACTGTCTATATAATTATATATATATATATATATATATATATATATATATATATAAACAATCCATCCAAGATATTCAATCAGGGGCTCAGGTATAGATATGACCGGCACTCCATTTAATCAATCATTGATTTTTAATCTCCATAGTGTTATATCTTAAAGCAGCACATGTACCAGCAGCATATTGAAATATTTGGAATATTATACATCACATATTCCCAACGGCCCTTTCGGTGTCAACCGTCTTCAAAGATAGGCAGCACTTCACGGATTTAACAATCGGGCACAAGCTTGCTTAATACATGCAACATTTTAGATGCTTTATTGCATCTTTCATCAAGGCATCTGAAACGTTGCATGTATTAAGCAAGCTTCTGTGGAGTGCTGCCTATTTTTGATGAAATTGTCTGTGGTGTCCCAGCGTCAGGTTGGGCTCTTGGGAGAAGTGCACCCCGGTTGGCTGGATCTTATGTATGGAGTGCCAATCATCATTTTGTGTATATATATATGTATATATATATAAATATACATATATATATATATAATATATTCATTTTAGATTTAAATTGGACCTACACAATCAGAAAATCTAAAGTATACAGTTAGGATCTATTGTATATTTAACAAGAAGATTCTAATTTTCCATAGATGATTTTGACTTAATTTAGCACAGTACATACAAAGAGAGATTTAGGAGAAGATTAATTTAGGTGCAAAGTTTCACACGCGGAGCTATTCAATGAATCTGCATTTTACCCCGCAGGTAACGAGCGCTAACCCATAGATTCCGCACAAAGTGCTGGACTCTATGGGTTTCCACGCTTGCTTAATTGCAGTGTCTGCATTTTAATGCAGATTTTTCTTTGTAGCTCCTGATGCTGTGAGGAAAAATCGACCCTCTGGGGCTTAGCGTGTGGGGTTCCCACATCTAACTGAATCTGGCAGTGCATTCAATTAACTGCGGGGTAAATCCCACGCCTAATTTAATCTCCCCCTATGCATGGTTTAATGTGTGTCTTGGTTTTCCATTTTTGTTAAAGAGAAAAAGAGGTTACTGCCATAAACATACCTTCTCTAGCTCCATAATGAGAACTCCCACCATAATATTCCCACTGTTCGGGTTCCGATCCAAGCTCTTGTGTAGAGTCCACCTCAGCATTCCTGTCATAGAACATTTATTGACCATTATAAGAGAACTACCTCACTTTCATTCTCTCTGTTTTCCCCTTTTAAATATCAAAAGGGACTCTCTCTTTCCTGCAGTATTCCTAATGGAAATGTAAAAAAAAATTAAAAGGTATCGCCGTGCTAGTTTATATATATATATATACTGTGTGTGTATAATAGAGATATATATATATATATATATATATACATACTGTATATCTGTTTTATGCCATTGATGGTGATAAGGCTTCTGAAGAATATAAAATAATTTTATTAACTATCATATCGGCTATATAGAACCATTAGAAATAAAATAAACAATAACAAAATAATTTTTTTTTTTGGTATAGTCCAGAAATCTGCATATTTCATATACTGTATTCACAGCACAACAATTATTGTGTATATAGGGAAAATATAGCTGTATTAGCCTTTAGTTCAGTAGTACATGAATCTGAAATAAAAGCTTTCTTTTAGGAGTATACACTCCATGTTTGCAGGTACAAGTTTCGTATTCCAGGTAATAAAACTGCTCCAATTAGTAGATAAAACTTCAGGTGTCACGGTTGTCTGTATTTGTTGATCTGTATCGGGACTCTTGGGTCTAATGGGGCCTATCCACTAGCAGACATGAAAACGACTGCACGATTACGACATTGTAATCGTGCAGTTGTTTGTCAGTCTGTAATGAGCCTGCACTGAACGATCAGTCGTTCAGTACAGGCTCATCCATCATCTGCAAACATGCTCAACCTCACGTTATCGTCAGTCTGACCAGCATGTTTGCAAGATGATAGATGTCTAAATGACCAGCGGGCACTCACATCTCTGGTAGTTTTGCAAACGATTTATGAACGATTGAACGATAACGATATCGTTATCGTTCAATCGCTAATTTAAATCGTCTAGTGGATAGGCCCCTTAACTGAAGCAGGAGTTAAGCTGAATGTAGGGACTTTAATTAGTCCTTTGCTAATTTAAGAAATACTCGAAGCCAAAGTAGCACTGGCGGGAGGGACAAAATCCAAGACCAGGAACTGGATCAGAACACGGAACTGGAACCCGCAGTTCCAGGACTTGGAACCGATTGTGTAGAACTCACCCTTGGAACCTGAACCCAGGAACTCGGAGCTGGAGCCCACTACTGGGAACTCTGAGAGATCTAGTCAGTAGAGACGCTGAACCGAAACAAGCTAGAGCTGGAATCAAGAACTCAGAACTGAAACCAGAAATAAGGAACTCAGGCCTGCAAGCTAACTACAGGTGCACAGACCGGCAATCTACACCCTGATACACAAAACTGCAAATGGAACCTGTGACTCAGCGCTAGCCCTGGCTACCAGACACCCAGAACACAGAGACTAGTCCCCTACCACCGATGGTATGCTAGTAGATGGACCTGTTACTGGTGGCACTTGCAGGGAGACAGGCACTAGATGTAAGCGGAGCAGTTGCTGAGAAACAGGCACTTTGTTGAATGCACATTTCTTGCTGGGAACAAGGCAATTTGGAGAATGCAGAGTTCTTACTGAAAAACAGGGTAAACAGAGCAATTGCTAAGAAACAGGCACTTAGTGTAAACTGACCACTTGCTGAGAACACCGGAACTTGGAGAGTGCATAGCTCTTGCTGAGAAAACAGGCACTAAAAGTGTAAACGAAGTGTAAACGAAGCACTTGATAAAAAACAGGCACTAGTATAAACCGAGCACTTGCTGAGAACACAGAAACAACTGGAACCAGGGTGTAATCCTCTTCCATAGTTGTTCTAAGAATGAGCTGATCTCTGGAACCAGTGTAATTATGGCACTCGCTGTGTCAATTGGATAATCGGATCATGTGAGTACAACTTATAGAATTTGGTTTGACTGGCAGAATCACATGACAGAATCTAACATGGCTGCACCCACGCAGCCACACTATTTGTTTAGAATAAAGAGACAGAATTCAGTTAAAATGAACGTTCTCCCTCAGCTCCTTTACTTTTTCCAAACCCTCCCGATCTTTGGGCCTGATTCAGACCCACTCGCGAGCGGCTGTCCGCTCGCAAGTGGGTCGATGTTATGGACTGAGCATGCGCACGACGGAGGGAGCTCCGTCGTGCGCATGCGCCAGACGCGACGAGCGAAAGAAAGTCCTTCGCTCGTTGTGTCCGATCAAAGGGGGCGTGCTGTCAATGTTGATTGACAGCACGCCCCCTTTGGTGGGCGTGCCGGGGGCGTGCCTCCCTGACGGGGGCGTTCCCACGGGAACGCCTCCCGTCAGAAGCCGGCCCACTGACATCACTAGTGATGTCAGTGGGAGTGATTTTGGCTCTGATAGAGCCAAACTCACTCCGGAGCTTGCGGTTGAAAACCTCAACCGCAGGCTCCGGCTCGCAAATTCGATGGTCGCGATGGTCTCGACCATCGCGACCATCACAATGCACGCTCGTATAGCCTGTGGGTGGTGACCCACAGCTATACGAGCGTCCAGGAGGACGCTCCATGAAAATGGAGCCCGGCCCTCATTCAGAGCGTGCGCTCTGCTCAGAGCGTACGGCTCTGAATGAGGGCCTTTGTTCCTTCATATGTCTTTACATTTCTGCAGTCTCACACATCCCGTTTCATTTGTGCAAGTAGGCGTCCTCGTGTCCGTCTAAAGATTCTGCAACGTCCTTCACACAGTGGGGGGCTTGGCATTCCAAACTTCATAAAAACATTATATGGCTGCGCAACTAGCTCAATGGACCTCATTCAGAGTCTCTCGCTAGATGCGATCGCTCGCCCCCAGCGTATGCAAATTTGTCAAAGTGACGCCATGGGAAGCGATCGCTCGCCAACGCATAAGCACGCCCACCATGTCTTAGTGTACACCCAATCACACAGGCAGAGCCGCCCACCAGCACACGTCATCTCCAGGAAGTGTATGAAATCATTGGTACATCGAGGACAATCGAAGCGTTCGCAGTGCTTGTGGTTGCCTTACCCTACCTCAAGCACTGCGAGGACTTCAGTGTAAAAAACAGGCATGTGACGTGTACTATGATGCTGCGTGTTAATTATGCACGCCTCTAAAACGACGTTGAAAAACTCAGGCACGCCTGCGTCCGCACCTCCACTCACCCGTTATTAGTGTCCTGCCCCTGTTACCACCCACAAATGGCCTCTCCTGTCACTCATTTCACTGGGCTGTCTTTGCTGGGCGAGCGAGTGGCCTGCAATCGCACACAGTAGTTTGCGCACTCGCAGAACGAAGCATGCGCGCATGCAAACCATCGGGCCGCTTGCGAGCGCACAGCGCTAGCGAGAGACTCTGAATGAGGTCCAATGTGTTTTATGGTGCAATCCTGGTGTGCACAAAATTTGGGCAGAAATTGAGGCAAAATTGAGGCAAATAGTTTGAGGCTGTCTACTGTCTCATCCCTCCTCTGGCTCCCCATAAAGCCCTAGAATGATTTCCTCCCACCCTATTATAGCTTACTCCCTGATTGTGTGGGACGGTGCCAATTGGAAATTTTCAATTGCCCCATGTCCTTCTCCAATTGTTCCGATTTTTCATAATTCCGATTTTCCATCCGGAATGTCCAGAAATCCATTAAATTATTGGAGGGAGGGCGGTATCAGATATTTAAATGACATTGTTCGGAACTATGACTTTCCTTCTTTCTCAGACCTTTACTCTCAGCTGGCCATACCCTCTAGGAATTTTTATCAATCCTTCAGCTTAGACACTTCCACTCTAGGGTTAAACAGCAGCTATCTTCAAGACCCCTCACGACTTTTGAAACTCTGCCTTAGCTGATCCTCGACTAAAGGTTTAATTTCCGGTTTATACTCATTGTTGTCTGAGGAATCACCCCCGTTGAGTGACCCCCATGAAATTGCTTCAAACCAGCTTGAAAAAGGCCAGCGCAGTGGTTGAAACACGTTGCTGTTCTCCTAAATTAACATATCACTGGCAGACAATCTAACTAGGTTCCCAAGGCTAACCGGGACTTGCTAAAAATATTCCTGAGGCTATCCGTGATTCCTGCTGTGATTTTTGCTGGAGCACGTCCTCCTCTTACAGTGTTTCCGGTCGGACGTCCAGTGTAAGGAACACAGACTCAGATTTAGCGCCCACTGTAAAGACAGAGCCTCTGACCGGAGCCGGCATCTGAGTAAAAGGGAAAGAAAGTGCTTCTGCACGAAAGAGGACGGGTGGATTCAGCCATTATACAAATATAAAGGGAACCTGAAGGAGTGTCCGGGACTGTGGGTAAATACAAATGTGATAAATCAGTGTTCAAGCACACACATAAAAAACCTCTATTTTAGCCTCCGGGACTGGATTAGTTTTAAGAGCAGCAATCATACTCTTAAGGGCCGGATGAGCATTATATCATCTAAAGATATCTCAAGCCCTTTCCATTGAAATGCTCTTAAATTGTGAGACATTTTGGTGAAATAAAGAAGAGCATTCATATCCAAGCTCGTACTGCATGTGAACTGTCAATCGATGTTTCCTGTGAGTTGCTATGAATGGAGGTAAAAGTGCAGTAATACAATGTAACTCAGTTTTATATGCGTATATTACTTTGTATTTAATTGAAAGCTGTTACTGATCAATTATCTTTGCTGAACTTTTAGCAAGTTTAGATATAGTAATGGTGCATACACACGGTCAGATTTTGTGTCAGATCTGAACGATAACGATTTTAAAATTTCATATCTGAAAGAAAATCTGACATGTGAGCCTGCAATGATGAATGATGCGCGTTCCTGCATGTCAGATAACGATATCTGACATCGTCTGTGTTTGCAGTCAGATTTTGATGTTTTTGACGATTTCATTCATTTTAATACTGTCTGAAATCGTTCAAATCGTTGATAAAAATCGTTCAATCGTTCATCTGACAGATCTGATCGTGTGTATGCACCATAATGCCAAGTGTATAGCTATATGTGTATGGATTTTTTTGTTTATTAATAAATAATATAAAGAATTTGATATAATATAGGAGTGGTATTTTCCTCACACCAGTGCAGTAATCTTTCATAATAATTTTAGTTTTTCTTAGAGGTTGGCAATTCCTCTTAATTAATCTGCTGCAGGTGTGGGATAGAAAAAAAGAAGAAACTATACAATAATTGTGCAGAATAGGCGCTGATGTTTTTTAGTGATATTGTGGTCGTGTCCAAATATTTTTAATCTCAGTCGGGACGTTATCAATCTCATATGCCATATTGTCATGATCCTGTCTAGTTGTCACCTTTTTGCCTTGAGACTTACCTCTGTCAGCTACTCCATGGATCTGTGTTTGCAATTCTCCTGGGACATCTGCTCTGGCTGAATCATGCTGGCTGTGATATCTCTGTGTGTGCAGACTGCTCTCCTAGCCAAACTGATTAATCACCTGGACCCTGCTCTGTCTGTGAGCATTGCTAGTCTTAATTGGAATCACAGGTGTGGTCCTGATTCTCAGAGCTGCAGAGATGAATACTCCTTTTGCATGCTGTGTCTTGCTCCACTCTGAATGCCACTGCCAGACCACCAATCACTGCCAGACTCTTGGTATATAGATCCTCCTCTAATAGCACTCAGTGCTTGAACATCTCGTTACGTTCCGTGGTGTACAACTTATGCTGTAGCTGTACCTGAGTTCCAGTGTGTCCCAGGCTCCTGCTGGTTCCTAGACCAGTGCTATCTGTAAAGCCTGCTACGTTCAGTTATCCACACGGCTCCCAGGCCGCTCCAAGTGACTATCCACGCTACCCGCTTCTCCATACGGCTCGCAGGCCGCACAAAGTTGCTTCCACGCTACCACTTCTCGACTACGGCTCCCAGGCCGCCCCAAGTAGCTTCCACGCTACCATCTTCTCCAAGTGGCTACCCAGCTACCAGCTTCTCCACACGGCTCTCAGGCCGCACCAAGTAGCTTCCACGCTACCACCTCTCGCCCATGGCTCCCAGGCCGCTCCAAGTAGCTTCCACGCTACCACGTCTACCCACGGCTTCCCAAGCCACAACAAGTAGCTTCCACGCTACCATCCGTCTGCAAGCTCATCTACTGGTACCCCGACCAGCTCAGTCTGCCTACCTGCCGGTCCCAGTCCGGTCCCTCCAAGTTCCTTCTGGTTTCATTCCAACCTCTCAAGTTTCCAGTTCCAGTCACTCATCACCCAAGGCAGTTCTCACTGCTACCCACTTCTTTTATTAAAAGAGCTATTCATGTCCCTACATGGTTCCAGTCCAGCCGGCCTCCAGTGTTTCCAGTTCATCACCTGATACAGGTAACCCTCGAGCACCAATTGTGACAGTATGTTCAAGCCTAACGATGGTGGCGGATCAAGCACCTAATCCTGGATCAAGTGCTGTCCGTAACCTAATCACTCATTTGGATTCACAGGAGGCGGTACAGCATCAAGTACTACAACTTCAGCAAATTCTGACTAACCGGCTAGATGATACCCAAATCTTACCTGAACCCCTAACTACTTTCCATCAACTGCTGGAACAGCTACAGGCTCTTCTCAGCAAAATCTTTCAGCTCATTCCTGAATTTCTTAGAGCTACCTCTGTCTCAACTAAAAACTCTGTCTTGGAATCTCTAAGAACCAAAGATTCTTCCATGCCAAGTGAAGTGAGACATCGAAGTTACCCGCGCTCCAAGCTCTCTGTGGCTGAACGCCAGCGGCGTAAAGATTTACATCTCTGTCGTTATTGTGGAGCTTCTGACCACTTTATCAAGGACTGTTCCCTTTGCAAATTCAGCAGTGGTTCCAGGTGTCAACGTCTCAGTGCCTGTTCCGGTCCCAGCCTGGATTCTGCCTATTCCGGTCCCGTCCCGGATTCTGCCTGTTCTGGTCCCGTCCCGGATTCTGCCTGTTCCGGTCCCGTCCCGGATTCTACCTGTTCCGGTAGGGAACTCCAGTTGGCAACCCCAGGAGGGGTCGCCAGAGTCTCAACCCCAGGAGGGTCCTTAAGTCTCGTAACCCAAGAAGGGGTTTTGAGTCACTCACCCCAGGAGGAAGTCTCTGTCCACGCATCCCAAAAGGGGGGTTCATGTTCCATACCCCAAGAGGAAAAGTCGAGTCAGCTTCCCCAGAAGGGGATTTTGGGTCCCATACTCCAACAGGGAGTGTCAAGCTCTGTACTCCAGGAGGGGACCTTAAGTCTCACCCCGGGAGAGGGTTACAAGAATTATGCCCCAGGAGGGGGTCTCAAGTCTCGCACCCCAGGAGGGGGTCTCAAGTCTCGCACCCCAGGAGGGGGTCTCAAGTCTTGCACCCCAGGAGGGGGTCCCAAGTCTTGCGCCCCAGGAGGGGGTCCCAAGTCTTGCGCCCCAGGAGGGGGTCCCAAGTCTCGCGCCCCAGGAGGGGGTCCCAAGTCTCACGCCCCAGGAGGGGGTCCCAAGTCTCGCGCCCCAGGAGGGGGTCCCAAGTCTCGCGCCCCAGGAGGGGGTCCCAAGTCTCGCGCCCCAGGAGGGGGTTCCAAGTCTCATATCCCAGGAGGTGGTTTCAAGTCCCATTCCCCAGGAGCAGATTTCAAGTACCACACTCTTGGTGGAAGTTTCTACTGTCCTGTCTAAGAAAGAACATCAATCAACTTTGGCTGAATCATCCAATCATTGCGTTAAAGAATCTTTAAGTGGTTCCTTCTCAGTTCCTGAAAAGAATGCTGTAAATCAGGATGATATAGTGTCCATGACCTTCGATGATGATGTGTCCCAGTACACCATATTGCTTAAGCATTATGATGCCCTAATGAGAACCAATCCAGCTTGTGGTATTACTCCCACCAACATCGTCATGTTTCTTTTTATGCACTTTAAAGGAAAAGCCTTGGAGTGGGCCAACCCACTCATTGAGTCCAAGGATCCAATTCTACAAGACATAATAGCCTTCAGTACAGCTCTGCTTAAAGAATTTGCTCCTATGTGTCCGTCTCCAGATACCTGTTCTGATAAATATTCTAGAGTTATTTCAGCACCTTCAGATATTAAACTCGCATACACCGCTGTACTCCCTTCTCAAAATCATATGGTACAGGATCAATCAGTCCGAGAGAAGAAGACTCAAAGAACTTTTAGAGACCAACAACATGATACCATGACAGTTGGTTGTGTTTCCCTCTGCCCATCTCCGGAGTCCTCTAGGTTTTCAAGTCATGTTAACTCCTCTGATCTTCCTTTGGACATGGATTCTGATTCTGAATTCGATCCTGTGCATGACAATACTCCTTTCCTCGACAACCATTTAGTATCAGACCATGCTCTTCCTAGTCATACGTTCTCCCAAGAATTACCAGTAAAAACTACGTTGCTGAAAAAGGAAAATTCTTCAGCTACTCTTCTTAACACTATGCAAATTCCTCTAGGGACAGAGAGATGCTTGAAGGGATTAACCTTTCTGATCGTGGGATATTTGGAGTCCATAGAAAAGGAGGAAGCCAAGTTGTTAATTGAGAGTTATGGAGGCAAAGTTTCCGAGAAGATATGCAGTAAAATCGATTATCTCGTTATGGGTCATTTTGGTGGAAAAACCAAGAGAGAAAGCAAAGAGTCTTGGGGTCAAGGTTATTAAGGAAGATGGCTTGTTTAAGTTGATTGACATTATGCTCTCCAAGGAAAGATTTTTTGAGCAAATTACCTCAGGAAACAGTTTTCCAAACACCTTCTAGAGTTCTCAAAGTTTCAAGTTCTTGAAGATATCGGGCAGGCTCAGCCAAGTTTTTAGAAGTTTTTGTTTTGGTGTCCGGAGTCCACCCATAAGAGGGGGGTACTGCCACGATTCTGTCTAGTTGTCACCTTTTTGCCTTGAGACTTACCTCTGTCAGCTGCTCCATGGATCTGTGTTTGCAATTCTCCTGGGACATCTGCTCTGGCTGAATCATGCTGGCTGTGATATCTCTGTGTGTGCAGACTGCTCTCCTAGCCAAACTGATTAATCACCTGGACCCTGCTCTGTCTGTGAGCATTGCTAGTCTTAATTGGAATCACAGGTGTGGTCCTGATTCTCAGAGCTGCAGAGATGAATACTCCTTTTGCATGCTGTGTCTTGCTCCACTCTGAATGCCACTGCCAGACCACCAATCACTGCCAGACTCTTGGTATATAGATCCTCCTCTAATAGCACTCAGTGCTTGAACATCTCGTTACGTTCCGTGGTGTACAACTTGTGCTGTAGCTGTACCTGAGTTCCAGTGTGTCCCAGGCTCCTGCTGGTTCCCAGACCAGTGCTATCTGTAAAGCCTGCTACGTTCAGTTATCCACACGGCTCCCAGGCCGCTCCAAGTGACTATCCACGCTACCCGCTTCTCCATACGGCTCCCAGGCCGCACAAAGTAGCTTCCACGCTACCACTTCTCGCCTACGGCTCCCAGGCCACTCCAAGTGACTATCCACGCTACCCGTTTCTCCACACGGGACGTAGGCCGCACAAAGTAGCTTCCACGCTACCCGCTTCTCGCCTACGGCTCCCAGGCCGCTCCAAGTAGCTTCCACGCTACCAGCTTCTCCAAGTGACTATCCACGCTACCCGCTTCTCCACACGGCTCCCAAGCCGCACCAAGTAGCTTCCACGCTACCACTTCTCGCCTACAACTCCCAGGCCGCCCCAAGTAGCTTCCACGCTACCAGCTTCTCCAAGTGGCTACCCAGCTACCAGCTTCTCCACTCGGCTCTCAGGCCGCACCAAGTAGCTTCCACGCTACCACCTCTCGCCCACGGCTCCCAGGCCGCTCCAAGTAGCTTCCACGCTACCACGTCTACCCACGGCTTCCCAAGCCACAACAAGTAGCTTCCACGCTACCATCCGTCTGCAAGCTCATCTACTGGTACCCCGACCAGCTCAGTCTGCCTAACTGCCGGTCCCAGTCCGGTCCCCCCAAGTTCCTTCTGGTCTCATTCCAACCTCTCAAGTTTCCAGTTCCAGTCACTCATCACCCAAGGCAGTTCTCACTGCTACCCACTTCTTTTATTAAAAGAGCTATTCATGTCCCCCATGGTTCCAGTCCAGCCGGCCTCCAGTGTTTCCAGTTCATCACCTGATACAGGTAACCCTCGAGCCCCAATTGTGACACATATTCTTTGGATTCCAATCCCGTACAAACCCAAAATTTCCTTCTTCCTTTTGGGTCTCCTAATTGCTAATAAACACCAAAACAAATTAATTTGCTGTATAGTTTCTGCTACCACCCCCTCAATTAACTCAATCATTTCTAGGATCTGGTATACCTCTCGTATGGAACATATGTTTAGTATACTTAATAATTCTTCCAAATCTTTTCACAAGATTTGGGGCCCTTCGCCTGTTTCGCAGAATGCTCCCTCCCCATTCGAGTTAGGTTAAGTTGCCTCATCCTTTTGAATGGTTTCCACCATTTGGGATTTCTTCCTTCTCTTTTCTCTTCTGTTTCTGTTTGTTTCTTCTCTTCCTCCTTTCTTAATGGTCTGCCACACCGGTTTCTCTCTGTGCTTCCTCCCTTCCTCGTTCCTCCTTACTATCCATAAAAGTGGTCACGGGAATGTAATCCATATTTTGGTTACTATTGACCGGGTTTTACTTCTGAGTATTATGTTGTATCTCTAAGTCATTGTTTTTATTAGCTGTAACTCTTCAATAACTTTTATGATTAAAATGGAGAGACAATGCTTCAGGGGCACTGCAGGGACCCAGGAGAGGTGTGGGCATCCATGATATGGTACTGCTGGACCGGATAAGTGAGGCTAAGACCCCTGATGTGTGACATCAAGTATCTTATGCACCACCCAATGCATACTTCCCAACATTCCCAGTTCATTATCGGGATTTTCATGCGCCCAAAAAAAGGGTGTGGTCTTACTACAAAGGGGGCTTTGTCTCACCTTAAAGGGGCAGGCCTCACAGGCCCCCTGTTTTCATCACTCTAGGGGTGAGACCTGCACTCCTGGAGATGCTGGGCTGCCCCCAGGCTCTCCCTGCACAGTGAAGAGATGTACAGCATCCCCCAACTACCCCCACCGCAGGACACTGGTGGAACAGCGGGACAGTCCCTGAATAGTGAGCCTGTCCTGTGAAAAGTGGGATAGTTGGGAGTTACGCCAGTGTAACTGAAACATTAGGGTGATAAATGTCCTCCAATGTCAGTAACAGATTCCTATGCAAAATAAAGATATTGGTAAAATTGCCTGTCCACTCTTGTTGGCGAGCGACCTCAACTGCCTCTTGTAGGAACTTGTTTGTTAGTCAGTGCGCACTGAATTCACTCTATGGAAATATATTACAAGAATGTAGTTCCTTTTTACATGTGTGTCACTACATGCTCTGTTGATCCCACTAGTGTGGAGGAACAATTAAGGATATAGGAGTCTATTTACTAAGCAGTGTTAGGAGACAGAGTGAAAAGTGATAAGGTACCAGCCAATCAGCTCCCAACTGTCATTTTTCAAACACAGCCTGTGAGATGGCAGTTAGGAGCGGATTGGCTGTCACTTTATCACTTTTCACTCTGTCTCCTAACACTGCTTAGTAAATAGACCCCATAGTCTCCTAGTTTTGTCATTCAATTTGGACACAAGTCAATGCATTTCATTCATTCAGTCCTTTCTGTTCATTTATCATTGGAGTAATAATGGATTTTCACTTTATTATCCTTTCACGTTGTTGCCCATAACAACCAATTAGATTCTAGCTATTATCTTCTAGAAGGTGCTAGATAAATGTCAAGTAGAATCTGATTGGTTGCTATAGGCAACAACTGCTCTACTAAAAACTCACGCTATAGTAAATATACCCCTTCCTGTCTGAATGTGTACTGCCAACTGTAAAGTTTGGTGGGGGAGGCATAAAGGTTTAGGGCAGTCTTTCTCAACATTGATCCTCTGGACCAAACAGTTTACAATTTCCAGACCACCTACAAATCCAAAGGTGTATGACCAGCTGTCACTGTTGGGGGCCGAATTTGAGAACTACTGGTCTAAGGTTGTTTTTCATGGTTTGGCTTTAACCCCTTAGTTCCAGTGCTATAGCTTACAATGAGATGCTAGAGAATTGTGTGCTTCCAACTTTATGGCAACAGTTTAAGAAAGGCCCTTTCCTGTATCAGCATTACAATGCCCCTGCACAAAGTGATTGCCATTAACACATTTTACTGAGTTTGGTGTGGAAGAACTTGATGTCACAATCTGGCTAAGGTGATTCTCTGCCACGGAATTAGAAGACGTGGACCCAGGTTGAGGAAGGAACAGGAGACGAGGGGCCCGGATTAGTGACTTCTTCATCCACTAGTACCGGATGTTGGCGAGACCTGACCAAAGGCGCAGAGTCTAAATTACTGGGAGGTGTTCACCAGTTACCCCTCCAAGCGGGAGTTGGGTTTAAGCTGCACCCAGTAAGCAGGTCGCGACCCTTTAGTTAGGTATCCGGCACAAGTGGGAAAATGGAAGAACACTATCACAAGGAAAGCACAGGAGAAAGATATTGGAGGTTTGTACTGAAGTGGTGTATTGAGTACACACTTAGTGGTTCCAGTCACAATGCTGGCACAGGAGATTAGCACTAGGATATAGTACTTGGTAAACGTACTGAGCACACACTCAATGGCTTCAGACGCAGAGCTGGCACTGGAGAATGATATTAATAGATGGTACTTGGATGATGTACTAAGTACGCACGCTGTGGCTTCAGACGTAGAACTGGCACAGGAGATAGGTATTACGAGATGGTACTAAGTACTTCCTTTCCCTACATTTTTCTACCACTTCTTACCTGGGTCAGAATGCAGTCCCGAATGTTGACCGTCAAGGCCACGGAGAATAGCTTGCACCTTCTGATGGACCATATCTGCCTCGGTGGCTGAGAAAACAAGGCATTCACAAATCACTTCCTACCTGATCCATTTTAATAAGACAGTCTTTGTGAGATTTATCTTCTGCTGTATTTAGGAAAATGTATGAGTGCTTGTATTTATTGTGCAATGTAATAGGCTAGGTTTATAGTACATGCTGTAAGCACGGTTTGGGAGGTGATATTGGGTGTTAACTCGCTCTGCGGTCTTGATGAGGAAGGGGAAGAAGAGGTAGAGAAGGTGGCCTGTATTCCCAATTGCACCAGGACCCAAACGTTACACCTTGCCATTTGTGGGGCAATTATGAATGGTAAACCCATTACCTGTAGCCAGGAGCCACTAAGTACCAAATAACATGGTAGTTCGCAGTACAAAAGGACTTCACAGTGCTCTTTATTAGAGAACTAGACAGCTTCACAACACTATTATTCACCTCTACTGAAGAGGACTGCGCAGATTAACCTTTATTGAACTGAATTAGTCCTCCTGTACTGTGTGACCTGCTGTGTCATACGATGGCTGTCAGCTCCCAGCTAATGGTAATTGGGGGATTTTATTTACTACATTGAAGAGCAGGTAAAGATGAAGAGTGTTGTTCAAAAGTGGACATCTATAATGATACAGTCTTCATTGAAAGACGTAATAAATGTTTGAAACAAATAATTGTGCAACATTGAAAGCGTCACTCAAAAAACTAAACTGTGCAAAATATAGAACATATTCATAGCTCCACACACAAAAGTATGGTATTGATGCTGGTAATTTGTTCAGTGCTGTTTCCCGTAATATATACAGTAATATTACCTGAGAGGTCCATAGGGGAGTCATTTATCTGCCAGAGGGTTAGGATGTAGTTTCAGAGTCCTGGAAAATCATTTATAAGCTGGAATCTTTTCAGTAGATCTGTGTGGATATGGAGCATAAACAATTGTTACTAACTTCCTGCGGATTAAAGATAAGGCTTAGCTGCAGTATGTTCCCTATAAATAGATTATATGATTAAAAAGACAGCCATCAACATGTTTAAACACACAGAATATAAATATGTTGATCTACTTGTAGAGAAGGATGGACTATCCCGGTTTACCTTTCCTAAATATAATATTTCTGTTTACTCAGAAAATCATTTAATAGTTGTTCACTGAATGCTGTCATATTTCTGTAAAACTTCCATCCCTAATTTCTGTTTTCAGTGAATAAGTAAATGTATGATAGCAGGAATGTATGAAACATCCTCATTTTTATTCTCTTTACATCATATACTTTAAAAACAATTGTGACCGATCACAGATTTTTGTCACTGATAGAATATCACTCCACCACTCCTAGGGACTCTCTCTCACCATCAGTAACCGCCTATTACTGATTCCTCCCCCTGTACAATGGGCGGGTAACTCGCTGCCACCACCAGGCTCCTACACCGGCACCTTGAGACGCTCGTTCAACACAGGCTCCTAGCATCGGCACCTGAAACCACTTATTTCTTGGTATGCGTGGATGTACTGCTGTAACACTCTCTAGGTAGTGTTAGCTAATTCCCACTAGTCCCTCACTATGGACCAGTCTGCACTGGGTTTCTGGCAAAGGGTCTCAGCTTGGAGATACTGGGCTTAATCCAGAACAGCCAGAGATTGGAGTAGCATTTGGAGCTACTCTGGTAGTCACAAAATACAAGCAGGTGTCTTAAGGTAAGATGTTTACTGTTCAATGTCTTTAAAAAGACAAGTCCCTTGCAAAAGGTGCTTGGGACAACCATAGCATACAGATGTCACAGAAATACTAGCCTTCCTGATGTTCAGAGGATACGCTCTCCCAGGGCTCACATGGCCTCTTTTTATAGTATGAGGACACAATCGTACAGCATGTTGTAATCCTCAAAGACTTGTACACAAATCAGGAAACTGTATCCCACCATATAAATACAACTCGCGTTTCACAGGAACTGGACTGTTGGAAGTTGTGAAGCTGATATTTATTAACCTTGTTTACACTGGGTGGTGATCATAATAAACAAAGTTTTTTAGGTTTAATATTGAAGAGTGCCCTTTTGCTTTTTTTTTACATATAGACAGTATATATATATATATATTATATTTATATATATATATATATATATATATATACATGCAATCCAGATAGGCAGCACTCCACGCAGATAAGAAACACACAGGGATGTGATTAAATCACCACTGACGTTTCGGGGCCCTTTATTGCCCCATTATCAAGGACCTTGATGGCCGGCGGTAATACATATCACACCCAAACACTAAACATCAAAAAAGAGCCAATAAACACTGTAATAAATGATAACTAGTGACATATAAATCTGGATTACCATATACACCTAATGTAGCAGCTGTGGTTATAGGTGCTAAATGTATGGGCAGAGATTGTTATGGCTCCATGCATAGAAGCCTGAAATCTGTTAAAGTTCCACAATAGAAAGTAAGGTGACTTTCAAAGAAATTGTCTTATCTGGATAGATGATATAACAAATTTAAAGCATAATTCTCAGACTGTGTCCTGCTGACCACTGTCCAGAAAAGTGTTTTTAGGAATTTAGAACAATTTTCCACTAGCAATTTCAGTGCAGGTTTTATGGAGTTAATGTCCCTTAGTGAGTGTAATGTGTCCTCACTCACCAACGCACCTCATGCTCCTTCTGTCTCATAGCCAGGTCTGCAATTCATACCTCGTAATAGAGACAACGTAACAGTCTGCAAACTCCGTCCGTCTCGTAACAAAAGGACATTCACTTTTCTTGTGCTGATTTGCAGTAGATGACGCACTATTGCTCAGTCGCCAGATGACAGTGTGGCGGTCTGTCGGCTCCGTCCGTCTCATGGCAAAGGAACATGCACTTTCTTCGTGCTAGACTGCAGTTGGTGACGCACTAATGCTCAGCCGCCAAATGGTGTCCTCTGTGCTGCCGTCTATGCTATTTTGCGGCGATGGACTAGCAGGTCTGTGTTGTTCCGTGAATCAAGCGAGGAGCAATCTCTACACAGTGCTGCGGCAGATGACGCAATGGAAAAACTTTTGGATGGTGTCTGCTGTGCTGCTGCCTGCGGTGTCTCGCAGCAGCGTGTTGGCAGATAGAGATGTCTCTGTGGGTCAGGCTCTGTCCAGCCATGCTCCGTGCAGCTAGCCAAATTACAGACTTTGACTTATCCGCTGCGTGCGCCCTTGTATAGGTAAGTGTCGCAAGACCAGGACTTGTGGTGGTGATGTTAACTCCATAAAACCTGCACTGAAATTGCTAGTGGAAAATTGTTCTAAATTCATAAAAACACATTTCTGGACAGTGGTCATCAGTGGTCAGCAGGACACAGTCTGAGAATTATGCTTTAAATTTGTTATATCATCTACCCAGATAAGACAATTTCTTTGAAAGTCACATTACTTTCTATTGTGGAACTTTAACAGATTTCAGGCTTCTATGCATGGAGCCATAACAATCTCTGCCCATACAATTAGCACCTATAACCACAGCTGCTACATTAGGTGTATATGGTGATCCAGATTTATATATCTCTAGTTATCATTTATTACAGTGTTTATTGGCTCTTTTTTGATGTTTAGTGTTTTTAGACACATTTTTTGATATGTATATGTACATTTGTTACATTGGCCAATGATGTCTGTTTCATATTATTAAATTTGAATTTTTATTAAAGTATCTTTCATGATTTATTATTTAACATTAATATTTTTTATTTCTGTTTGTATTGCATTCTATTTTTCATTTTTAATGTAGACTATAGGTGGTACATAGCGCTGTTGTTTACTGTTTTTTGTATATCCAAACTGGTTTGCCTTAAACACAATTTGATTTAGTACATAACTGTCTCTTTCCTTAACTCCTTATACTCCACAATACAGGATGCTCCCTGGAGTGCATTGAGTCTAAACAAAGGTTGGAGAGTTAACAATTCACCTTTCGCTAGAGCCAGGGTAATTACCATATAATTTTCTATGTCCATACATGTAAACATGCATTTCTACAATTATACAACTGCGCACAGGATTTCCTGAGCTTTGCTAACACAGCCCTACAGTCCTGGCTGCACAGCTGCACATCAACTTACATGCATCAGTGTATATTTTAGAACATATATACCTCTTTCAGACAGAATTCCCAAAAAACCTTTACCCGGCATTTGAGTGCCGGGTCGTTTTGCCGGTCCCAGCCTGAACCCCTTTACTGTATTTTTTCTGTATGATAGGGTCAACCCGGGTCAAAATTGGTGGCTCGAAGTCCCGGTAATTTCGACCCAGGTTGACCCTTTCAGACAGAAAAAGGACCCATAAAACGAAAAAACACTAAATTATAGGGCGCAACACCTCACAGCAGCTCTGGTTTTTCAAAATGAAACACCACTTCATATACATACATAGATACAACAGAGAAAACCATAAACAGCGCTGAGAGGTCAAAATCCAATGGGAGACACAGATCCCAAATGTGCAGCTGTAATGAATAGAGTGTAAATCTCCTATTAAAATCTCAGTCGCATATCTACATCATAACACTGACTTACCCCTGTTATAGTGTCAAACCAGCACTGGTATCCACGGTGCAATATTGTCCATACTGCATAAAGTTTTAAATGCTCTGAATGTGTTCTGTCAATATTTGAACACTAATATACTCAATATAAATTTGACTTTTTGTATTAGTGAGAGTACAGTAATTTTTTAGATTTGAAAATTGATATTATAGATGGGAATATTACTACTAGTAATTTTATAAAACCAACGGATTCAAATACATACTGTATATAGATATTACTAGTAACCATCTACCCAAATGGCTTGATAATGTCCCTAAAGGACAACTGGTGCGTTTTCGACACAATTGTTCTAATATTAAAATGTTCGAGTCTCAAGCAGATGACTTGATTGATAGGTTTAAACAGAAGGGTTATGAAACCAAACTTCTTAATCAAGCTTTAGGTGAAGTTAAATCTATGGAACGTGAACAATTGCTGGCAGAAAAGATAAAACCAGATTCAGAGAATGGTCATTGTAATCTAAATTTCTGTACTAGGTACATTAAAAGATATAGGGGCCTATTCATTAAACCTAAAAATTCGATGGAGATAATTAGGTTTAGAACTCGCATGGAGTTCTACCTAATTATAGGTGGAATTCATCATTCCACCTCTCCATAAGTATCTATTCCGAAAAGCTGTCATTTTTGCGATGACAGCTTTTCGGGAAATAGATACTTTTCCCTGCCTACACTACCTTATCGTATATGGAAACAGTGCTGCGCATGCGCTGTTACATCTGTAAAACCAGCGCATGCGCAGCACTGGTTACAGATGCGTTAAGTCTGTGTACCCCCCCGACCCACCCCCCACCCGCCCCACCCCCCCGACTTACCTGTCCGCGCAGCAGCCTCCGTCCTGCTGGTCTGTCCTGTGGTTTCCCAGCTGACCACATGACAGATTAGAAAAAAAATAAAAAAATAAATTATTTTTCTAAACTTTCTTGTGCTCTGCTGGGGAGCACACATGTCCGACCAGTCTCCGGAGCCTGAGGACGGAGCAGAGCGCCAGAGGGACTCGTCGGGGGACCTGCACACGTGGATACAGGTAAGTCGATTCTGGATACAGTGGAGAATAGTAACTGCATCAAATTCTGAAAATTCATAATTTTCGGAATTTGATGAATACCACAATTGCCACATCCCCATACTAATGTATGGGGAGTGTGGAAATTAACGCAGGGGAACTTAGCAAGGAGATATCTTCGATATCTCCTGTGCTAAGTCTGTTCATGAATACCAAAATAACGTTATTTAAGGAAAATGTCCTTAAGAACATTATTTTAGTGTTGATGAATAGGCCCCATAAACACATCATTAAGAATAACTGGGGGATACTACTGAAGGACGAATGTATGAAAAAATATTTAACCCCATCTCCGAAATGTATTTATAGAAAGGTTGCCAATGTAAGAAATAATTTAGTCACAAGTGCCCTTCCTATGGATGGGACTAGATTATTACCCAGAAATAAAGGGTTCTATAGATGTGGAGAATGTAAAATGTGAAAGTCATGTCCGAGTGAACGAAAAATGACAGAATTCCACACTAATGGACATACAATAAAAATCACAGACTTTATTACTTGTCACACTAAGTACATCATTTATGCCATTGAATGTAGCTGTTCGCTGGTTTATATTGGCAAAACTACTATAGCAGCTAAAATTAGATGGGCGGAACATGTAAGAAATGCTGTGAGGGGTTTGGAGACGCATCCCTTCTCATAGCATTTCAAAGACAAATATAACTGTTCCATTACAAGTTTTAAGAGTTTTGCAGCTATATTATTAGTAAAGATTAATTGGAGGAATAATGATAGAGATAAAAGATTAGCCCAAACAGAAATGAGGTATATCTATAATTTGAATACCATCAGACCTAAAGTTCTGAATGTTGATTTTGAGGTCATATGGTTTATTGATTAACCTTTTTTGTATTAAACCTGTCTGGTCTGTGTAAAGATTTTATTTTAATGATGTACTTTTTTGTGTAAAGATTATACGTACCTTCTCTGTTTTTTATGATTTTTTTGATGATTTTTTTTTATTACATTTATTTACTTATTTATTTATTTATTTTTGATGCTATTTTATATGTTTATATGTAAATTATATCCAAGTTATTGGATTTATATGTTTGGTACATGTCTGGATATAAAATCTGGTCTGTGTAGAGATTTCATTATAATGATGTATTCTTCTGTGTGGAGATTATACGTACTCTCTCTGTTTTTTGATGATGTTGTTTTATATATAACTTTTATGTACTCTTTTTATATGTATATTATATCCAAGGTATTGGATCAATATGTTTGGCACCTGATATAAAATCCGGGTGCTCTGTGTTATATGGCCACTATATCATAGGGTCATGTGATTGGGAAACACGGACTATTACAAAGTCATGCAACCGGGAGGTAGCAGACTATTATAATTATTTATCTGGTTTAAATAACTGGGAAGCAATAGTTTTCAAATCCGTTTTTAAATCTATTTTAAACTTCATTTTTTTCTTTGAATGAAACTTTATTGCATCTGAACAATTGGTCACATGAGTGATGATACCATCACTATAAAACTTTATGCAGGGTCATGTGACTGGGAAACATGGACTATTTTAAGGGTTGCTGCTATTTCCTATGTGGCTAAAGGACCTCTGTGACGTATCCACCACGTGACCGCTGCAGGAGGCTGGACCGCTCCTGCGTTACCATCCACTAGGGCATAGAGGGCGAATATATTTGTGGCGAGCGGACACTTTGGTCCCCCGTTAGCATCCCCGCCCCTCCCCCTTTTAGGCCAGGTCACGTGGGTGTGACGTCACAGGTCCATCAGCACTCTATAGTCTAGACCTAACCCTATTTTAAGCCATTTATTTGGTTTACATTATTATAAAGTCATGCAATCGGGAGATAGCAGACTTTTATAATCATTTATTAGGGTTAAATAACTGGGAAGCAATAGTTTTCAAATCCGTTTTTAAATCCATTTCAAACTTCATTGTTTTCTTTGAATGAAACTTTATTGCATCTGAACAATTGGTCATATGAGTGATCATACCATCACTATAAAACTTTATGCAGGGTCATGTGACCGGGAAACGTGGACTATTTTAAGCCATTTATTTGGCTTACATTATTATAAAGTCATGCAACCGGGAGATAGCTGACTTTTATAATAATTTATCTGGTTTAAATAACCAAAAAGCAATAGTTTTTAAATCCTTTTTTTTTTTTGAAAGAAACTTTATTGCATCTGAACAACTGGTCACATGAGCTATGATACCATCACTATAAAACTTTATGCAGTATGGACAATATGGCACCGTGGATACCAGTGCTGGTTTGACCCTATAACAGGGGTAAGTCAGTGTTTTGATGTAGATATGCGACTGAGATTTTAATAAGAGATTTACACTGTATTCATTTTTATAGTCACTCCACTTGATAAAGACGCCAGCGAGCGTTGAAACGCGTTGTGAGTGACAGTGAATTTACATTCCGTACCTGCAAAGCCTATTTCATACCATTTAAATAGAGCACCCGGGTTCTATACCATCTGTAAAGCTCATGGATTAGGCTTGTTACTATCTGGTACGGATGTATTATTGCTTATATATATTTTAAACATTAAAAAGTGATTTTTATCTACATGCTGAGTTTTCCTTCACTTTCATATATGTGACCAAGGGGAAGTTGAGGAAAAAATATATGGAGAAAAGAAACCTTTATGAGTCTGCAACATGTCTTACTGATGTAAGCTTATAGTAAGCATTACTTTATGCATCTTCTGCTACGTGGTGTATTCTACTACTGAGCACATCCTTGGGAATCAGTGGACTCATTCTTCAGTAACTGTGTACATCCTAATAGTTATGTAACCCATTTTTTGTATTTTGTTTCTCATATCATGAAAATCCACGTTGGAGTTATGAGAAAATAAGACAGCTCCGTTGGAATATTACAGCTGCACATTTGGCAGAGACTGTGTCTCCCGTTGGATTTTGACCTCTGAGCGCTGTTTATGGTTTTCTCTGTTGTATCTAAGAAAAAGGACCCGTGTCGATCAGCAAATTACTGGGTAAAAGTGCTTTACCTGGTAATTTGCTTTTCTGTCGCAGGCCTTACTTACCGAATTTGCTGGCAGGTAGGAGAGGAGAGGAGGCGTGGCGGCCGGGAAAGTGGGCAGTACAAGGGGGGCGTGACGGCACAATTCCGTCATCAAGGCCACGCCCCCTGCTATACAGTGCAGAGAAAACAGGCATTGTATAGCGGGGGGTGGGCTACGATGACGCGATTAACCTTGAATTGCGTAATTGGACCCCCTAGACCGCCTACTTGAGATCTTTAAGTGGGCGGCCGCAGGGGGATGTGCTCGGATTGTAGGGGGTCCGGGCAGTGCGGGAGACTCGACTACTTTTCCGGGTGGCCAGAAGCATCCCGGCCATTTCGGGAGAGTAGGCAAGTATGGTGCAGGCAAACCTTTAGAAGCAGAATGAGGGCGAGCAGAGACAGCAAGTCTAGTCCAAGTACAGTAAGGGCATGTGCACGTAATGGCAACACAATTAGACTTCGGCACTTCTACAGGAATCGGTATGAAATAACGCTGGCCGCATGGCCGGCGGTTCGATTCCAGGCAGCGCCTGACCAACAACAGCAGAGTTCCCGGCAGCGGAAGCCCGACAGCGCTGGAAATCCCGATCGTGGATAGGTAAGTATTCCCTAACCCTAACCCTCCTTAGGGGTGCCTAACCCTAACCTCCCCCCCCAAGTGCCTAACCCTAATCCCCCCTCTAAGTGCCTAACCCCCCCCTTCCCCTCTGCCTAAACCTAAATCCCCCGGGGGGGGGTGCCTAACCCTAAGTCCCCCCCCTTGGGTGGCTAACCCTAACCCTCCCTCCCCCTAGCCTAACCTTAACCCTCCCGGGGGAGTGCCTAACCCTAAGTCCCCCCCCGGGAGCCCTAAACCTAACCCTCCACCCCCGCAGCTGTCCACTAGCGGCGCCCGTCATTTCATCCCTCGCCGGGATATGACAGTCGGGAAGCCGGCTTCTGGTATCCCGATTGTATCCCCTTCTACAGATACACCTTTTATGACATGTATCTCTTGCAGGTAGGGCTGGTGCAACGATGATGTTGACTGTCAACAGCACTATCCGGCCACTTTTGATTGATTGCATAATGAACTCTTTTCATATTATCAAATGTGTACACTCTATTGCATTCTCCAGGGCGTTATTTGTCACATCTTCAGATCGGCCTGCAGTGCAGGCCAAACTGAAGATTCGAGGAATGACACCATGCTTATGGATGCGGCGGTGGTACGACATATAGGGACTTTTCGGGTTGTTGTACACCAGATTGTATAGTGTGTACGGACCACGCAATATATTGTTCGGTCGCATTGTGTGTCGCTGGGTGTACACATCGCCTAATGTGTACCCAGCTTTAGACACTTCATGACCCTATCAGATACTGCTAGCATACACATACTTAGTACGCCTGCTGTTACCCTGCATACATAATGTGCTGCATTACCCTGCATACATAATGAGAGCATGTGAGTCATCTCCAGAGACTACTAAAGAGCCCATAAGTGTAAAAAGCAAGTGATATTATGAACTATAAGTGGGACCTGACTGCTGTTTGCAGTGGCACATTTCCAATACATTTCTGAGACTGTGTGTCTCAATTGGTCCTCCGATTCTGTACGTTCATACCGTGGGATACGGGTTGTGCAACATTTTAGATACTTAGACACATATGAGCAGTTTACAAACATTGGCCATTTGCATGAATATTGACATTGTGTCAGAATCAGGCTCTGTCTTCAGTTTTTCATTGCCATTGACACAAATCTACAGCATTGCATGTACCATCATTGTAAATCTAACATCGCATAGTGCCAGCTCCCCTACATTTCTAAGCCTCTTAGAACTTCAGCCATATGAGGACAGTTAACCCATTGGTCTCATTGTGTTCCTTTTTTCTCATATAATGACCCACGAATGTAAAAACACACATTATTCAATTCGCCCACAATTGAATCAACCAAACCTTCAAGCGTTCGTTGGAAACGGTGAAGCTTATCAAATTCCTAAACTACCCTTTTAACCTCACTAGACTTCTCTACCTGATCCCCAGATTAACATTGCCATGTGACTGGATCACTTAGACCCACAAAACACCATCTCCACTTGCAAACTGGCTGCATCAATATGCACTATGTGGTACTTAACCTCAAATGCCTATTGTGTTATAGATTGTAAGCTTGGGAGCAGGGCCCTCTTAAGGGCCGTACACACTGGACGATAAAAGTGAACGTTAACGATATATCGTCCAGTGTGTATGCCCTGAACGATCGACGATGCGCGCTCCCGCGGTTCGTTAAGGATATCGCCAGATGGTTGTATATGCAGCCAAATCAGGGGATATTGTTAATGATGCCATGCTGCTGAATGCAGCATGGTCCCGCTCCCCCCGCCGTCATTCGTTGTCGCCGACATCGGCAAGTGTGTATACAATTACCGATGTCGGCACCCCCGCCGTGCCTGCCGCTGCGGATATCAGCTCATACACACATCGTCTAATGTATATGAGCCTTTAGCTTGTTGTCTGCCTGTAATATGGCATTACGGAACATACTGGTGCTATATAAATAAATATTAATAAAAAAAAAAATGTTAAATAAAATATGTAATAGTTTAACTGGTGTCCTAAAAATGTTACAGTAACTTATTAATTCATCTACTACTATATACATTACTTAAAATATCCATTTATAATCATTTTCTTTTCATTTTTGGAAAGCAATTGCGCCTGAACAGCTCAGAATGCAGGAGAGTGTTGCATTTAACATCAATAGCCCCCAGGTCTGAAGACTGTTATAGATATCGTAAGGGAGGATACCACACACATGAAACACCCTTTTCATTCACAGCCATCAGATATTTATAGTTAACTCAATACACTTTTACATGTTGACACTTCTTATTCAAATAATGGAAGAGAAAGAAAAGTACTCCAGTACTCTGGGCCTGATTCAGACCCGTTCGCAAGCGGCCGCTTGCCTGCAGGGTGGGCGAAAGAGAATATGCTAATCAATGCCTTCGCATGGACGTTCGCCCGTAACAAAACTGACGCCCCCAATATTCTGCAATGCTCCTCCTATAGCTAGCGAGCGACAGAAGTTAGTGAACGAACCACTAGCTAATCTTTTTTTGTGTGTTTGCGCTCGCAGGGTTTTTTGCCCCTGCAAACATGTGATGTTTCGATTGTCTATCGGTTTATCACAGCATATGTTAAGTGAATGATGTCCATAATGTAATTAATTAACATAAGTGTTGTCCAAATGTTTTCCTTTGTTTGTTTGTTGTTTTTTTTTGTATTATAAAAAATTAAATGACAAAAAAATAACAAACACACTTAAAAGGTAATTGTTTAAAAACTACATTTACGCAAAAGTAGAAAATAATACTAGCTTCAGGATACTTTGCTATACTAACATGTTTCGATAAGCACCAACAGTTATTTGGTTAATTAAGTCAATTCGCTCCTACAGACGCACCTGATCAATTGGGTATCTAATTAGCCCTGTTATTAGCAAGAAGTTTGCAGACTATTAGGTGATTGCATTGTGGGCTCTGAAATAGTAACATCACTAGTTACATCGGTTACAGTAGGTAATAACAAAAAGACTATCGGTCTTGCGGGAGACCACAAGCTGGATGATCATCTCTACCTGGGGCCTGCTCACAGAGTGACGTACTACTACTTCCGCTCTTCGTTCTCTCTCACAGCAGTTAATTTATGGTTGCCCCAAAAACGGGGTGTGAACGCTGTGGCATGCCTGCGTTTTTAGACACCTCCCACAAACGGCCCTTTCTGTCAATCAACTATCTGAAGTCACTTCCTGCTCGCAGTCCGTACGAGCGAACGAATATCTGTTCGCAAAGACTCAGTCACGCATGCGCATAACTGTGCATACACATGCGCAATTGCAGAACATCGGCCAGGAACGAGTGAGCGGCTGCTTGCGAACGGGTCTCAATCAGGCCCTCTGTGTGTGTGTGGGCATGTGTATTTGCATGTGTATACCTTACAGTAGTTTGTGACTTAGGGGCTGATTCTGAGACGGACTCTTATGCAATTGCAGCCGCGATTTCGTACACAAAGCAGCAGCGAAAATATGTTGTTTGCAAAGATCACCCGAGCATAAAGTCGCTCACTGCTGCCTTCTTACGTGCGTGCGACAACGCATACTAGCATAAATAACGGTAACATCGACGCACATCGGCGCCCATCATACCCTTGCGGCAGGTCTGACCTGCAGCAGCATTGGGAGCTCTTCTGGCACGCAGAGCTGTGTATGCACTCGCAGTAGCTAATTATGCACACCCATGTAACGGCGTTTCTCAGACCACCTGTCACCACCCTCAAACGCTGATAACCAGGGGCGTAACTAGACCTAGGGGGCCTCATAGCTAAATTTTCGCAGATCAAGGCCTGGCACCTTAGGTGCAGGGGGAGGGCCAGGCCCCGGGTCGGTCCGGGCCTCATAGCCTGCTCCCCATGCACCTACGGTAGTTACGCCACTACTGACAACCTGTCACTCACTCTGCGATGGACTCCTATGTGTGTCCGTAATCACAGGGATACTTATACGCATGCGCGATTACAAACAATTGCTTGATTACGCGCGTAATCGCCTTTGTGTCCCTCTCTGAATCAGGCCCTTAGTCCTGTAGAGGGTTTGTGCTGCTGTATAATTCTGGTAGGCATTGTCGGCAGTGGACAGGAATCAGCATGGTCACTGACTGGTGTGAGGCTACGCAGCCCCAAACTGCGATGCACTGTGTGTTCTGACACCTTTTGATCATAGCCAGCATTACCTTTTACAGCAAGTTGTCCTACGGTAGCTCTTCTGTGGGATATTACCAGATCGACGAGTCTTCGCTCCCCAAGTGCATTAATGAGGCTAGGGTACTCATGACCCTGGTTGCCCGTTCAATGGTTGACAGGGTAATCTGCACAGCTGTGCACATATAAGGCCATGGAAAAAGTTCTTCCAATTCATTATTAATCAGTGATTTCTAGATCTGGGTCTCTACAAGTGTATCTTATTTATTTTATTATAATTCATGTGTCAGACAAATAGGAAACTCTCTCAAACAATGTGAAGAAGCAGGAAAGCATGTATACGTCTTTAGATTCAGCCAGGAAAGAAAATTTCTGATCAAAGGTACAGTAGAAGGAAGTTTGTTATTCTTTTTACTGAAAAACAAATCAGCTAAAGATATTGCAGCAAGTGCTTCAGGTTCCTGTTTTTTGTCTAAAAATATACATATTTGTATGAAGTTTGGTTTACAAAGGAACTTGAGGCTTGATACACCACACCGGTGCGTAATTCAAGACAAAGATGAAAACTCTACAATACAAGTTCATTTAGTTTTCTCCTAATCTGATACTGTAACTCTAACAATATTTATCTGTGACAGTAGAGCAGAGATGGATGATCTGTAACTCTCCAAATACATTTGGCACTATAATGGCACACCCTGCCATCTGAAATGCTTGGACTTGTAATTTCACAGTAGGTAAGGGCAATGTGTTTTCAATTTCAGAAGTACAGGGTGAGCCACACAATGCAGGGCCTGGCACACTCTACTAGTGCACTATTTAGTGGCAAAAAGATTCCCCATTATCCCCTTCAAGGTGCAAATTGCCATGATCACCAACTGTGAATTTACAATCAATAACAATATACTGAAATTGGAAAAAAAGTAATAAGAATGACTGTGCCACATGTAGAAGGGTCATACCAATGATTTTGAGTAACCATAGACTTGGAAACTATAGGCCTTATTCAGAGTCAGTCTTAAATGCAGTTTGAGAGTTTTTTTTCTGTCTCAAATTGCAATTTTGTGCACTATACATGCGTGTTTTTTCACAAATATGATTTTTTTTTGTCTGAATTGAGACTCTCTGTGACTAGGGGACGGAGGGCCTTATTCAGCAAGGAACGTAGTTGTGTTTTGCGTATGCATCGCAGTGCGATGACAGGAAGTGCCCTAATATACGGATGTGAGTAAGGGGAAGTGGGCGTCCTTATGTCAGGATGCGATCGCAATGTGAACATTTAAATAGCACCGCTGATATTAGCAACTGCGGTGCGTGCGTATAAGCAGAATTGCGATCCGTAGTGAATCAGGCCCTGAGACCGGGACTGGATAGGACATGGACTCACAGAATGTGGGCGTAAGTGCGATGAATTGGGTGTCCAGTCACAATAGATGTACGGTAAGGGCTTGTCTTGGGCGTTTGTCAATGTCTGTTAAAACAAATATGGTCACTAAAAGTCACAAATGTAACCTCCTGAAGAGTAAAAGTTGATAGTGAAGATACTAATGATGACTGAGGGCCTGATTCACTATGGATCGCAATTCTGCTTATACGCACGCACCGCAGTTGCTAATATCAGCGGTGATATGCAAATGTCTGCATTCCCATTGCGTACGCAACTAGACTTAAGGATGCCCACTTCCCCTTACATGCGTATACTAGGGCAACATAGCAAAACAATCGGTGACATCGGACCCAGACGCACAGTTGAGGAAGCCCAGACCTCACTCAGGAATTGCTAACTTCTGCACACACTATGAGTACTCAGGAGGCGTCTGGTATCGCATTGGATAATTTATGCACGCCCATGCAACGGCGTTGAAACGCACTGGCACGCCTGCGTTCGCACAGCCACCCCCTGTCACCACCCACAAACGGAACTTCCTGTCACTCACTCTGTCGTGCGTTCTGACCGCAGCATCTGACTCGCGCACTGCGATGCATACACATGCGCAGTATAAATTAATCGACCGATTGCGTTGCGTACTAGCAACTGCGATCCTTGCTGAATCAGGCCCTGTATCTGGTTGCAGCTGTGAAAAACTGACCAATTTGTTTCAAATTTGGTAAAACAGCAGGTGCATATTTCTATGAAAAGGAATTTATCTTTTTCTCACAAATAAATACTGATTCATGCACAATTGTAAACGGGGAAGCCAGCACATATAATAAGTGTTAAATTGTAAATAAATAAATATTTGCATCTGATTCACTGAGCTTTTCTGATCCTCCAAGCCACAAGCCAGGTACTTGTTAGATGCACCATCTGGCCATTCACTTATTAACTTCAATATATTTCTTTTGTGTGCTGTGGCTTTTAGTGTTTTCTGTACTGTGTGAGAGCCATGCCTCCAGTCTCATATCAGCCGGGTAAGATAAGGGGAGGGAGTCACATCATGCGTTTTGAAGGTGTGTCTGACTGAATGAACATTCTGATCAATCAGTGTAGAGATTAGGCCAGTGTGGCAAGATTAGGGTACGGGTGTCGTCTTGTGGTGTAAAGTAGTAGTACACCAGCCCAGGGCCTTTGTACAACTAGTTTTATTAAGCAGCACGAAGAAGGCTTAGCTTACATTCCTTAACTTACATTCATTAATTACAGTGTCTATCAACAGGTCTCTGATCTGTTCCCCAGACAGTGAGATATTGACTACAGAAACTGACACACCCTTTATCAGCCTCTCATGTGGTTTGGGAGTCAAGGCTATTAATCAGCTTCTATCTACCAGACAAAAGCTAAAAACCTGGGGCATATATATCTCCCCTGGACAACTTTTCCAGTGTTTTTGTCACACCAGTTATAGTGCATGTTACATGTGCTTCTATTACTATATACGCCATGAGGCTAATGGTCCAATCCAGGGTAAGTATCATTATCACCAACAATATACAGTAAAGCAATGTAACAAGCTGGACCCAGTGTCCTACTGGACTCTGTTTTACGCACTTTCACCTCTCCTTCTCTGCTACTTAGTAGCATATTTGCCAACTCTCCCTGATTGTCAGGGAGACTCCCTGAAACTGTAGCAATCTCCCTGTCTCCCTGAGGAGTCTAGCAATCTCCCTGATTCCACCTTACCCCCATTATGAAGATGTTATGTATTAAAATAAAACTGATATTTACTTTCAAATGAGATCATTAGTATAATATCCCTGCATTGGTTATAAGGCACAATGATCCCTATGGCTACATGCATTTTCTGAAAAGTATCAGTGTGTTTTTTTCATCAACAAGTAGATCTTACTAACTGCTTTTGGACTCGATTACATTTGGATGTAAGTCAATTTTATGACACGCCTCTCAGATGTAATAGTACACGCCCACTTTACCGCCACGGTAATAGGTGTTGCCTTCACAATCCCCCTGAAAAGCTTTTTCAAAAGTAGGCAAGTATGCTTAGTAGGCATGCTTCACATTCTGACTGTCATGGCAACAATGTCCCTAGTTCATTAGCGCTAAAATTATGTCATCTAAAGGATCCTGATTTTTCAATCAATGCTTTGATCTAAAGAAACATACATGTCTACATCCCTGTTTTTGGAGGACTATCACAATTCTCATACACAAAAATAGGAATGGCTTCATGGGAATGTTTGTGATTGGCTGGATCTAAGTCTGGTTTTAGCCAGTCATGGAAGGGGCTTATTGTGTCTAGATTTTGCTTTTGAAAATCTAGGGAGTTCATATTGTTCGCCTGACACATTTCCTTATTTCAGTACAGCATACACTTCATCTAAATCAGGCATGTCAAACATGCGGCCCGAATAAACATTTTGTAAGGCCCGACAGTGTGGGCCCACATATATATAATATATGGCCCACACCCCTGCCACGAGCGGAGCTCAGCTCTGACCGGGCAGTGTTTACTTTATTTAAAGCTGGCAACGCTGGTCTCTAAAGTGTTCAGAAGCCTCTTATCGCTTCAGAGGTCAGTGTTCCCAGTGATACAGCACGCGGATGACGTCACCCGCATCTCCTGCGATGAGAGGAGCCTGTGCCTGCCGCTCTGGATCTAATTAGATCCAGTCAGCGACAGCGTCTGCGCGGGACAGTGGGAGTGAAGACTGCGTCGACTGGAGCGGTGCCCAGCGGCCATCGTGAAGAAAGGTAAGTACTGCACAGGTGAGTGGAGCCTGTTCTACAGCATAAGGGGCACAACTTAAGGGGCATTACTGGGGGCTCTGCATAAGGGGCATTACTGGGGGCTCTGCATAAGGGGAACTCCTAGGGGCATTACTGGGGGCTGTGCATAAGGGGCATTACTGGGGGCTCTGCATAAGGGGCACTACTAGGGGAATTATTACTGGGGGCACTGCATAAGGGGCACTACTAGGGACATTGCTGTTTGGCGTGACTGAAGCCACACTGTATGAGCACACATCTGTAACTCAGTCATTTATGATGGAAGAAATAGCACAATTAGCAACAGATAACCTGGTCAGTGTTCTGAGTTCAAAATAGGCATCCTCAACTGCAAGAGGTTTAAACTTACCACCTCTAGTAAACAATATAACTTCTCTTACAAAGTTATGTTTTACACCCAAGAACCAGCTGTAGAAATCTAGCGTGTTAGCAAACTCTTACTATTGTAACAAACATACTATCGGGTATATTTACTAAGGTGCGGGTATTTAGAAGTGGTTTTGTTGCCCATAGCAACCAATAGGATTCTACTTAACATTTATCTAGCACCTTCTAGAAGGTAATAGCTAGAATCTGATTGGTTGCTATGGGCAACAAAACCACTTCTAAAAACCCGCACCTTAGTAAATATACCCCTATATCTGCAAATCATAACAGTTTAAGCAATGTCCCTCTCACACTCAAACCGTACCTCAATCTACCCAAACCATGCTCTTCTTATATAATTACATTCACCCATTTCCAGTAGGCCATACCTCTCTAAGCTCCTGAAATTGGAACAGAGGTCAGGTAGGAAGGAATAACTCCAACTTTGACCTGTCACCTTGTACATTCTAAAAGTATCAGTTATACTCGCCATATTGATTTTCCATTTTCGTGTTAGGCAAGACAGAATATATTACGTGTGTCCATATTAGGTGCCTTTAAGCGTATCCAATTGCTCATCACTGCACAAGACAGCCCTATTTCGTGGGGTTCTTTCATACCTCTTATAGCCCTGGCAGAACAAGAGGCCATGTAAGCACAAGGACCAATCACCATTAACAAGAGATTGCAGCTTGTTTTTGATGACCTTTCTCGCCATTGCCATTTTAAGGTAGAGACATATTGATTTGACGGTTGTGTATTACAGAAATAATAGAGCCACAGGAAACACAACTACAGGTACCGACCCCTAGCTTCAGTTAGGGGGAAGGGTTTGTTAGTAAAATGTTTATTGCAGCTTTAATATAAAGTAGAAACAAATCTTTGCCTTCTGAACCCTCTGCGGAGTGCAGAACAGAAGCTCTGTATATATAATCACACTGACCGGTTCCTGAATTGCACCTCAATATAAGATATCTATTTAATAATAGTTTACAGGGGAAACCGTCGGGAAGACGATGGACGGAATCCCAACCGCCGGCTTCCCGACTGTATAATCCAAGCAAGGGTTAAATGACAGACATCGAAATCCCGACGCCTGACATTTTTCCAACGACGGGGGCGGACAGCCGTGGGGAGGGGGAGGGTTAGGTTTAGGGTTCCTGGGGGGGACTTAGGGTTAGGCACCCCCCCGGGAGGTTAGATTTAGGCTAGGGGAAGGGAGGGTGAGGGTTAGGCACCCCCGGAGGGCGGTTAGGGTTAGGCACCCCCCCCGGGGGACTTAGGGTTTAGGCGGCGGGGAAGGGGGGTTGGGTTTAGACACTTAGAGGGAGGATTAGAGTGAGGCACTTAGGGGGGAGGTTAGGGTTAGACACCCCTAAGGGAGGGTTAGGGAAACTCTGTGTGTGGTATGCTGTACACAAGAAGAGGAGCAGTGGAGGAGCTACCTTAGCTGTCCACTGCAACACCAGGAGAAGGACCCACCGAACAGTGAGTGTGAGAGAGACAGCTGGTAGCTGCCTGTCCCTGAGGTGAGGAGGGCACAAATTTATAATTTGCAAGGGGGTGCCAAACACCCTAATACCGGCCCTTATTGTAAATCGGGTTTTTATTTTCATTGACATTTTATTACTTTTATCTAATCATGAATATTCCTTACTAGAAACATTTTGGATACAAAATGGAGCTAAAATCACTTGCGGATCTAGATTTCATATACTGTATGTAGACAGATAACTTCTGTTTATAAATTGGCTACTAAAAAAATGTGCAATATTTGGGAATTTTTATTTTTCCCTTCTGTAAGAGCCCTGTACAACATTAACATTACCCCAGTATTGGAAAACAACTACAGGACTCTCCAAAATGGAAATTTGTAAACCTTTATAGCTGCATACACACACACAACGATTTTGTTACCAACGATTTTATGAACGATTTTCTGTCAGATTATCTGTCAGATTTTTTAAAGTGTAATGAACGATTTTTTTGAACTACAAACGATTTTTGCATATTCCCTTAATGAAAATCGTTCAGTTGGTCAGTCTGACTGAACTACAAACGTGAACGCGCATGAACGATAATGGTTCGTTTTAACTCAGAAAGTGAACAATTTTTTTCAACGATTGAACGATAAACTATATCGTTTATCGATAATTGTTAAAAAAATTGTTGTGTGTGGATGCACCTTAATTGCTGGAAATTTGTAAACCTTTTAATTAAATTTCCCAAATAAATTATCTTCCCTAAACTTGTTTATCCTATTAAATTGTTACTTTCCAACCAAATTAGACACCCAGGACAGTACTAAAAATACATTTACGTTTCTTGTTGAGATCCCAAAAATTCTGAATCTCCTTCAATAAATGACATGCTTCCCCAATACTATAGCTTCTTTCCCTTTCAATCCTATTCAAGTAAATTATTGACTGGCTACCAAACAGAAAAAAAAATATTACTAATCATTAACTTAAACGTGTACTGTTTAATCCATGCTATTATCTTTTATTCATATGCCATAAGTGTTCCGTAGTGCTGCACATAGTTGATGGAACATACATCAAAATTATGTCAAATAGGACAATTATAGATATACAACTTTACAGATATACAAATCTGCATAATTACATAATAATGCTCAGATTTCAGAATTACCACAGAGGGAGAGAGGGCCCTGCTCACAAGAGCTTACATTATAGAGGGGTTATGGTTGGACACAAAGGGAGAGAGGTACATTATTTTGTAGCCTTGTTACACTCTGCTAAATCTGATCCCCCGAGCAGGGGAAAACGCAGGATTTCTAGAGAGGGGTTTCCAAATGCTTGATATTAGAGTGTGTGGCCAATCCATGAAGAGGACATAATTAGAATTTTCAAAGCAAACTCAAATCAGGTGCTGATCCTAAACCATTGTATAAATATGATATCACAGAGTTTTTTTCTATGTCTCACAGCTGCAGAAACTATTATGTGTTTGTGACTACACACATCTGTGTCAAAAAAGGCACAATACAACAATAAATATATTTTATTTTTTGCGCTTATTATTAAAGAGGTCTGGCATATGAATAAAACACTCAAATACTCTAAAATACTTACATAGTGCAATAAATAACTTTATATAACAGTAAAAAAAAGTTGCAACCGGTTGCTATTAAATCAGTGTATATTCCTATATAAAATCACAATAAAATGGCATAAAAAAAAACCATTAAGACAAAAAGAAAATATAAAGTTTCTTATGTTTATACTCCAGGGGTCTTTAAATTGGTCCCCTTTATTGGCTATTAGTGTGAGTGGCTTGCTTTAATAATTATTGCAAAAACTAATGTATATTAATAATTACAATTTAACCAGCTGTAATATGCATGATGCAAAGTGCAGTGTTTGTTTTAATCCCGACATATACAGGGCCAGCGATCACAGTAAGCAATTAGATGCGGCAGTAGGGCCATCCTGTCTGAGTTGAATGATTTTATTTTAGATGCGACCACAATTCCAGAACATTGGGGCAAGTCCAGGAGTCTGGGGAAATGGCAGAAGAACCAAACACCAGCCCTGGACATACAGTCAGGTCCATAAATATTGGGACATTGACAGAATTTTCAGATTTTGGCCTCTATTCACCACCACAATGGTTTTGAAATGAAACAAACAAGATGAGCTTTAACTGCAGACTTTCACATTTCGTTTGAGGGTAATTACATCCAAATCGGGTTAACGGTGTAGGAATTACAACAGTTTCAATATGTGCCTCCCACTTTTTAAGGGGCCAAAAGTAATGGGACTATGAACTCAAAAGCTATTTCATGGACAGATGTGGGCTATTCCCTCGTTATTTCATTATCAATTAAGCAGGTAAAAGGTCTGGAGTTGATTCTAGGTGTGACATTTTGCATTTGGAATCAGTTGCTGTCAACTCTCAATATGAGATGCAAAGATCTGTCACTATCAGTGAAGCAAGCTGTCATTAGGCTGAAAAATCAAAACAAACCCATCAGAGAGATAGCAAAAACATTAGGTGTGGCCAAATCAACTGTTTGGAACATTCTTAAAAAGAAAGAACGCATCGGAGAGCTCAGCAACACCAAAAGACCAGGAAGACCACGGAAAACAACTGTGGTGGATGACAAAAAAATTATTTCCCTGGTGAAGAAAAACCCGTTCACAACAGTTGGCCAAATCCAAAAAAAACTCTCCAGGAGGTAGATGTATATGTGTAAAAGTCAACAATCAAGAGAAGACTTCACATGCAAACCATTGGTGAGCCACAAAAACAGGAAGACCAGATTAGAGTTTGCCAAACAACATCTAAAAAACCATTACAGTTCTGGAACAACATCCTATTGACAAATGAGACAAAGATCAACTTGTACCAGAGTGATGGGAAGAGAAGGAAAGGAACTGCTCATGATCCAAAACACACCACCTCATCAGTGAAGCATGGTGGTAGTGTCATGGCGTGGGCATGTATGGCTGCCAATGGAACTGGTTCCCTTGTATTTATTGATGATGTGCCTGCTGACAAAAGCAGCAGAATGAATTCTGAAGTGTTTCGGGCAATATTATATGCTCATATTCAGTCAAATCCTTCAGAACTCGTTGGACGGCGCTTCACAGTGCAGATGGACAATGACCCGAAGCATACTGCAGTAGCAACCAAAGAGTTTTTTAAGGCTAAAACGTGGAATGTTATGCAATGGCCAATTCAATTCAGTGACCTGAATCCGATTGAGCATGCATTTCACTTGCTGAAGACAAAACTGAAGGGAAAATGCCCCAAGAACAAGCAGGAACTGAAGACATTTGCAGTAGAGGCCTGGCACAGCATCACCAGGGATTAAACCCAGCGTCTGGTGATGTCTATGCATTCCAGACTTCAGGCTGTAATTGCCTGCAAAGGATTTGCAACAAAGTATTAAAAAGTGAAAGTTAGATTTAGGATTGTTTAGTTTGTCCCATTAATTTTGGCCCCTTAAAAAGTGGGAGGCACATATAGAAACCGTTGTAATTCCTACACCGCTCACCTGATTTGGATGTAATTACCCTCAAATTAAATCTGAAAGTCTGCAGTTAAATCACATTTTGTTTGTTTCATTTCAAAGCCAATGTGGTGGTGAATAGAGGACAAAATATGAAAATTCTGTCAATGTCCCAATATTTATGGACCTGACTGTATATGAACATATTGGACTCCTTATGTACTGGATAAGTGTATGTTATACAGTATTAATAATTAACCATATAGATGGTATATAGCAGTGCACCCCTAACAGTGCATGTTTTCCATAACTCTTAGTTGGTGCACAGGTGTATTTATTACTTACTGACTAATTTTTAAAGATCCACATGAAGTAAGAATTATTTTATTTCTGATACTGAGGCAATCTTTAAAACATGCAGCTCTAGTAAAATTGTATTATATACTATTGCTATGGTGGTCCAAGCAAAAGGAAACCCCCCCCCCTGTGTTTGCCTATGCCAATGTTATATTCCTAATTTGCAATTTTACATGTATCTTTGAACTAGACTAAATGTATTTTTATTTGATGAATTAGAGAATTTATGTTTAATAAAATCATACAAATATCAAGTTTCTGTGCAAAGATCTAATACAAGTTGATAAAGTTGCTGGCTGAGACATGCCGAGCTTGGCAGAGGAATATATCAGATATAATACTGCCCAACACTATTCTTCCTTATGTTGCAAGAACAATGAGCGGTCTCATTACAAGAGACTCATGCATTGTCTTCCATGCCAAGCACTCCCTGCTAACAACGGTCACTTTATTTGGAAATGCAGAAAATAAAATTCTGGTTAAAGGTTCTTATGTTCAAAAATCCTTCTTTTAAGCTTAGTTGCGAAAGGACCATATAGGCCTTATAGGCCTCTTTTTTTTGTAAATGTGATAATTGGAATCTGTTTTTACCATTACAGCAGAGGTTTCCAAACTCGAGCTCATTCAGACCCGCTCTCTAAATGCGTTTGCTCGCAGCCAGCGTATGCAAACTCTGCGCACACCCAGCAAGGCAGGCGATCGCACGGCAAGGCATTAGCACGCCCACTATGTCTTGGCGTGCGATCACTGTGTGTATGCAGATGCCCACCAGCCTTTCATAAGACGCCCACTTGCGCACGTCATCCCCCTGGAAGTGCTTGAAACCATTGGTTCGTCGAGCACCATCGGATGCGATTGCAGCGCTTGAGGTTGACTATACCCTGCCGCAAGCACTGCGATCACTTCAGTGTGAAATACAACCAGGTGACGCGTACTATGACGCTGCCTGTTAATTATGTACGCCTCTGAAACAGCGTTAAGACGATCAGACATGCCTGCGTTCGCACCTCCACTCCCCCGTTTCCAGTGGCCTGCCCCTGTTACCACCCACAAACGGCTTTACCTGTCATTCATTCAGCTGGGCTGTCTATGCTGGGCGAGTGAACGCTTCCCGATCTCTCGTAGTGGTTCGTGCACGCACACTGCGATGCATGCGCAGAAAGTAACCATCGGCCAGCTACGAGAGAACGCATCCTAACGAGCGGGTCTGCATCAGCTCCTCAGTCCTCAAGGCATCCTAGCGGTTCAGGTTTTAAGGATATCCATGGTTGAGCACAAATGGTTAAATCAAAAGACTGATTTAACCATCTGCATTACAGCATATTAAATTCTATATAAAACAAAATACTATTGTGTGACAATGGATTTCAGCTGAACTCTCCTATTGGCTGATGTATTAGACATCTTTTTTTTTGTAATGTTCATATTAGTAGACACTACAGATTATTAATCAAGTGACATGGGATAGTAAGTCAGAGTTACAGTAAATAAAGATTTAAAAATAGTAGAATGCAACATATAAGAACTGCCAGATTATTCATTAACAAGGCATAAACTAGAACAAAACAAAATCAGAAAAAGGGAAGGGCGGCAAATACAGCACATGCAGCAAAAGGGAAAGAGAGATCACAGGCCGCAAAATCTGCATGATTCAGGATTTACCCGATTTTAAAAGGAAGCCACTCTAGTTACTCTAATATGTATTCTCAGCATCGTTTTGCCGGAAGCGTGGATGCCAAGTTTTCTCAAACATTTTATGAGTGTTTCAAACCATACATGCCTGCTCTCCCGGAAGTCGCGGAAGGGTCACGATTTTTTTTTAGTAACCCCCCGCATCTTCCTAGTGAAGTGGGCAGAATGGGGAAAATTTCAGCGGCGATCTCGGGTCCCTGTGTAAGGGGTGTGGCTGAATGACGCAATTCTTCATGAATCACATTATTTAGCACTGCCTCATATTAAAATTTCCGCCAATTGCGGCAATTTCCATTAAGGGAACGGCGCTTAACGACGCAAAGCGTCAGGCCCCGCCCCTGTTGTAACCCACCTGCTTCTCCTCCCTGGGCTTCTCCCAGGGAGGAGAAAATAAAGTAGGCAAGTATGTATCAAACTCTATTTCTCACAGAAGTAAGGTTTCCAAGGCTAGGGCAATTATGGTAAGGCACAGGACAACAGATGTGTCAAATTAGCTTAATAATGTATTTACAGTATGTGCTACTGGATTTGGCAGTGGCAAAATAAATTTTCTGTCAAAAGAGGAATGTTAATATTAAATGAGAATTTGTATCAGGTCCAGTGCCGTATTAACCAGTGGCTGGGCCCCTAGGCTTTTAGGTAGTTTCGGCCCCCTCTGGCACTTCAATCTTTCACCCCACTACAGTTGACAGCCTGACCCTGGTACGGTAAGTACTAGACCGCAGTACATATCCTATATTCATTTTGAGGGTCTCCTGAAGAATTCTATTTACATTTTTTTACATTTTTATTGTGCAAGTAGAATTTTTCAGGAAAGCCAACTTTGGAGGTATAATTTTTCAATACTGTAATATTTAGAAATTTATGGATATCTCCCTGTGATATGTCTGCGGTGTTGCGTCTACTGATATTGCAGTCACACACTGGGAATGAGATGTGTAAGATGACCCTTGCTGGGGGGGACCTCTTACCGTATGGTGTGTGCACACCATACGTCTCCCTCAGACTGTGGGGGAGCAATGCTATTTCATCTGTCGGGGAGCAATGTAGTTTTTCTGTGGGGGTGCAATGTTATTTCCTCTGTGGGGAGCAATGTTATTTCTCTGTGGGGGTGCAATGTTATTTCCTCTGTGGGGAGCAATGTGTTTTTTTCTGTGGGAGTGCAATGTTATTTCTCTGTGTGGGATCAATGTGTTTTTTTCTCCAGAAGGGGGGAACGGGACTAAGAACAGGACTGCCTTAGAACAGGAAACAGGATAACAGCAGTTGGTTTTACTGTCCCTAATCATATGGTTATGTTAATGTAATTTATTCATAAGGTAGTCTTTTCATTGAGGCCAATCCCCTTATTGTGAGACCAGTCCCTAGAAACAGCCCTGTGGGCCAAGGTACTGTCTATGATAAAAAAAAATGTAAAATACAGTATTCCTTTTGATTTGGGCGCATATTGAGATCTTAGGGTGTCCCATCTCCTGTACCCACCTCGTCTCGAAGGAGAATTTCTCTATGGGAGGATGTACTACAAGGTCACCATCCTCAATGTGCAAATGTAGCAGCTTTATTCTCTCTCGTGGAGGTCTCTTAGCCCCAGTATTCTTGTGTTTAGTTTGCAGAAGTAGAGAAACAGGGTTTTGAGACTTTGACCGGGAAAGTGTGAAATACTATAAGAGTCTGAGGAGGACATTATTACTTTTGATGATTGCTACTCTGCCCAATCAGGAGATGAGGCGCGGGTACCATCTTGATGATATCGAGTAACAGTGGGAAGTTTGAAGAATTTAACTGTTAATATCATTTGGTTATCAGAATATCAAGGTCTTTAATATGAGAGGGCTGCCATTTAAACTTGTCTGTCTCTAGCAGCTTTCTAATGGGTGGAGTAGTGTTTAGATTGAGCATGTCTGAGTCAGATGTGTTCATCTTATATCTGGACAGTGTGCCTGATTCAGAGGTTACTCAAAGGGTGCGAGCGATGATGCGTCTTCGTACACAAGCAACAACTAATAGACTCCACCAATGGGCGTCTCTGTACAAATCCTGATGGCTGCAGTATTGGCATATTTTTGTAGACCCATTGCATACAAAACCTTATTGGGATCAGCGCCCAGCCCTGAATCAGGCCCAGTGTACCGCATATCTTAATCAAGTTTAGGATTATATTATTATCATCAACTTGTCAGGTGCCACAGAGGGAAAACAGGGCATTCATTAAACAATTAAGTTTATTGGATGGTTGAGATAGAAATCTTATATTTGTAAAGAAGATTCGCGCTCTTACATAGAAACGGTGATGTTACATTTTACTCACAATGTGCTGTATACCTGGAAGAGATGGAAGAAGTGCAGCAAAGGTCTCTGCATCGTATATGTAAACTCACTGAGTTGGCCTTTCAAAATAAATTATTTTTTTAATTTTATTTCTTTATTTAGAAAGGCCACAGAAACAAACATGGGAAAACACTTATATAATGAACATTACAAATGAGCTATTTTGTAAACAAAATAGTTGGCAATAAACATAGAGTTGAACAGAAAAATGGCATGTAAAGGAGTTGGCGGAGGGTGAAGGTATAGGGGGGGAACATGAATACCAAGGGGATTAAAATACCATAAAAAATACCAGATGCTGAGCAGGAAGCATTGGAAGGAGGAAGGAGGTACCACTTGGAGAACAACGAAGAAAACTATCTAGCTAGGGTGGTTTGACAAGGTCATGCATTACTACTTTGGGCATAATATGTAAGGGCCATTACTACTGTGTGTGCATAATGTGTAATAGGCATTCCTACTGTGTGATCATAATGTGTAATTGGCATTACTACTGTGGTTTAATCTGTAAGGGGCATTACTAATGTGTGGTCATAATATGTAATTATCATTACTACTGTGGCGTAATCTGTAAGGGGTACTACTAATGTGAGGTCATAATGTGTAAGGGGTATTACTAATGTGTAGCGTAACGTGTATAAGAGACACGACTGTGTAGTGTAATGTGAATAAGGGTCACTACTATGTCTTGTGTCGAAGTGGAAAAATTGCATGCGACCGCAATTCAGTTGTTATCGGACGATTTGGTTGTCCGCTGTCTGATTTATGTTGGTACAAACCATGACGCACCATTGCGTGCGCACGCACCCAGTGTGCGCATGTATCCACACATTCGCACCACACTAAATAGCGAATAATATACAACACTCTCACACTGACAAACACAATATTCATGCAGGGTTTAGTTAGTAATGAGAAACAGCTTCTGTATACATGTCTGAGAAAAGAAATTAAAAAATATATACACCAGGATACTGTGAGTGTTTTACATATAAATTGAGAAGCCCCGCATACAGACAAGTATGGCTGTGGCAATTGAAATATAACCCAGACACTGATATGCACAATTGAATTTGTCTGAATGAGAAGTTAGAAACAATGGTCGGAGGTTTGCTTAAGAAGTACTGACAAGTGTATTCTAAATAGGCAGAGAAAAACCTTTGAATTAGCTATCAGACGAAGTGGCAACGGCAGTCAGCTGGAGGTCTCCACCACTGCTTGAAAGTGAACCTAGCTGCTTGTAACACCTTTCACTGTAGTTTTAAAATATGTTAGAAAGGGATAATATATATATTAAATCCATCATAAATACACTGCATTGCATAACACACACACACACATAGACTTACATGCATAACACACACACATAGACTTTATCATAAGCACTCTACACATAAACGCACCACGCATATTAGCAACTTTACGCTATATTACACATACACAAATTTCCTAAAAGGTTCCTTAGTATAAAGGCTAATATTAGGTTTATTCGTTATTGTATAATGTTATAAAATGCATGTATTTGATATCTAAGGTTTAGTATGTAGAAGCCACATCGTGTTTGGTGCTATTCTAAACCACATTTTATTTGCAGATCTCTGGTTCCATCGGCAAGGAGATCGCAACATGCGTCTGCAAGTTATGGATTATAGAGAATTGTGTCAGAATGTACTTTGTATGTAGTGTCTATTGATTAGTTAAAACACACATAAAGAGCCATTGGAGGGCTGAACTACCATTGTACCAACTGACCTATGACAGAAGAACCAAGAAGAAGAACCAAAAGGATTATGCCAACTCGTTTCTATTGTATTGCCTAATCTCTGCAAGGGTTTATATGCAAGCACCCTGAACCTGTTAGTTAGTCATCATATTCTGTTGACGGAGGCTTCACCTTTGATGCCGGAAATCTGGATCCAGAGCGCCTGCGTAATGTATTGACTGTACCTTGTTTATGTATAATCTTTTGCGCTAATTGTATTTAGATCATAGCGTGTAACTATCTGCTTTTTGGTGAATAATATCCTTTTGTGCTTCGGAACCACAATCCAAGTCTGGAAAGCAATTATTTCTTGTGCGACCTATAACGCCATTTAGCGACATTTAGAGTGTATATATAGGTAGGAATCAATACTTGGAATGTGAATTGGGGGTACTATAGTGTGACCATGCCCTTTCCCTTTGAGACCAAACCCTTTTTTCAGCTGTGCGCCTGTAACACGCACTGTTCCTGTTAACAATATGGGGGGGGGGGATAAACTTTCTGGCACAGGGCACCAAAATGTCTAGTTACAGCTCTGGGTGCACGTACACCGGTAAAAACTACTTTCCCAGGACTCCAGGGCTCCCGGCCCCTTGTAATAGCAGGCAAGTCCCCCGGAATCGCTGGCCCCCCACGCCTGCATGTGGTCCAGGGGTGCGATGACGTGATTAGGCTATGTGTGAAAGGGGTATATGTGTAGCTGACTAATTTTCAATCCAACAATGCTAGCAGGTGCAAATTGTTATTGGAGCTTTTGAAGCAGGTTCACACTACAACTCACTCAGGCAGGTGTAAAGCTGCATACACACGGTACGATCTGCACAACCAACGATATTGCTGAACGATTTCCCTTGAACTTTCTGTAGTGCAGGACAAACTATATTAGGTGTACACACTGAAAGATATCTATGATAGATATCTTTCAGTGAAGTCATCCTGCCACATCTCTGAACAGGCAAATCGTGATGAAATCGTCCAAGTTGGCCTGCATGTACCGCCACCTGTAGATATAGTTATCGTCCATGCGGGAACGCGCATCGTTGGTGGTTCACTGCATAAAAATGAACGATTTACCGTTGAACAATATCGTTATTGATCATATTGTTCATAGATATCGTACCGTGTGTGTGCACCATTAGATGTTTTAGCAACTAAAGAGTTCAATCACAATCAAGCTTTTTACATTGCAGAGTTTCCTGTGGATCTGCAAAACATCATTTCCCATCCCCCTGTAACACAAGTTTGACCTTGAGTATCCTGGAACTTTTTTAGACCAATTGATTTTGGATGAAAAGTCTGTTCACTGTGTTATTTTTTCTCATTCCATGGACACCTTGTATGCCCCCCTCCCACTCACTATAAAAGGCATTCTATTTTCTGTAGATGCATTTTAACTAAATGAGAAAAATCTAGCATGTAACATCACGGTAAAGAGTAGCCACAACTAGAAACTTACTATGGAAAATAATGTATTTCAGCAAGAGCTGAAAATCTGTGGCAGATTACTAACTTCACTTATCAGATGCACAACAAATGCAGCAGAGCAATTATGTTTTAAGCCCAGTCACAAGTTTTGCTATATGTGCAAAACAATATAACCACTACAATCCAAAAATAAATACATTTTAAAAAAGCCATATCTTTGTAACTTAATGTACAGTCATGTATGTGACCAGACTGCATTGCATTCCATTAACCTTGCCTTATTTAATTGTTATTTATTGACATTTATATAGTCAAGCACTGTGGTTCCCAAACTTTTTTGAGTCACGGCGCCCTAGAGTATCAGATTTTTTCCACGGCACCCCTGAGCCAAAAGTTTCTTATTGAGAAATTCAGAAAAAAATGAAATGAAGTAAAATGTGCTTCTATGTCACCTTTTAGGTTCTGTTATGTGGTGGTTGACAGGGCTGCTCTTCTTTTTGTCCACACATTCTTTGATTGGCAGTGATTAGCACTGGATTTGCCTATCACACTGACTAAAATTCATTTTATTGGGTACTGGACCTCCAAACCAATGCACCCCTGTAAGTGTCCTGAGGCACCCCAGGGTGCCATTGCACACAGTTTGTGAACCACTGGTCAAGCATATTCCATTGTTCTTTACAATTGGGAACAAAACAGTAATAAAATGAGACTGGATATTAACTGACAGACTGAGAGGTAAAAGGGTCCTGCTCACAAGCGTACAGGGGTATGCTCCAAGCAGAATACAGCTCAGACCAAACTTTAAATATTGATAATTGGTCTCTATGAGAACACAATGACCACAAACACCCATTTAGTCCAACACAGGGAGTGCACATCAGAGAACATACATGGAATAGAAATAGTGCTCAATGTGGCTGATGCAGAAATGGCCGCACACTGGTTTGCGTAGCATGAATTTGTACCGCGCATGTTCAGAATGCAAATGCTTTGTACATAGGTCAAACCTTACAACCAAAGAGGCAAAACAGGGGAGGGAAGAGGCATTCTTATCTAGACCAAGATCAGGTAAGCTAGGTACACACTATAAGGGTGGGGTACACATCTAAACTACCGGCAATCATGCCGATGGTCAGGGCGATTTGCCTTGACCCTGGACATCGCATAAGTGCTGGGACACACTTAAAAGATTTAATGAACGACGGAACGATAACTGTCTTTCATTAATATGTACAACCTCACATGCGATATTGTGTGATTGGCTGTGCAGCACGGCAATCACACAATATCACATGTGACCACGGGAGTGCGCAAATCGGGCATACACACTGCACGATATGCCCAATTTGTTCCGGTTTGGCCAAATCGGTCAAATCGTGGTGATATCGTTCTGGTGTGTACCCACCCTAAGATTATCTGTCCAATCTGACTGGTTGGAACAAAAATCTGGTAATGTATGGGAGCAAATGAAAATCAACCATTTGTTCGCAAACACTGGAAAACAGATAAAAATGGACGTTCAGACAAATTGGTTATATCCATTTGATTTAACCAATTTGTCTGACGACCATGTTCGTCCGTTTTCCTGTGTTTGGGAGCAAACTGTCAATTGTCATTTCTCCCATACATTATCAGATTTCCAACCAGTCAGATTGGAGAGATAATCTTATTGTGTGTATCTAGCTTAATGTGTTTTGACTGTGGTTTGGCTGCGGTTTTGCTATCTGCAGATTTACTAAGGCCAAACCGCTGCAAAACTGCCAAACACATTTTAGAATAGAATAGAACAGGGCTGCCATTTAGAAACCGCTGCAAAACCGCCACCAAACCCCCGGGTTTAAAACAGAATAGAACCCGCCACCAAACCGCCGGGGTTTAGAATAGAATAGCACCCGCTGTCAAACCGCCGCTTAGTAAATTTTGCCCTTAGTATCTACAGGAAGACACACGGTTGGACTGGCACAGAACATCTACCTACAACACCCCTCTTCAATCTAGTTTGAATCCATTATTGCAGGACAGATGTTTTGATCATCAACAACCAAAGAGGTGGAGTGACTATGGGGGTCATTCAGACCCGCTCGCGAGCGCAGGACGCTCGCAAGCGGGTCGATGTTCCCCCACTGCGCATGCGCACAACGGAGGGAGCTCCGTCATGCGCATGCGCGAGACCCGGAGAGCGACGGGCTCTCCATCGCTCCGGGTCTCGCACCAAAGGGGGCGTGCTCTCGATGTTGATTGACAGCACGCCCCCTTTGGTGGGCGTGCCGGGGGCGTGCCTGCCAGACGGAGGCGTTCCCATGGGAACGCCTACTGTCTGAAGCCGGCCCTACTGACATCACTAGTGATGTCAATGGGAGTGATTTTGGCTCTGATAGAGCCAAAATCACTCCAGGGCTTGCGGCAGCGAGACCCTACCGGTCAAGACCATCGCGACCATCATCATGGACGCTCGCATATGCTGTGGGTGGTCACCCACAGCTATGCGAGCGGCCAGGAGGCCGCTCCATTTTCATGGAGGAGGGCACTGATTCAGAGCGAGCGCTCTGGTCAGAACGTTCGGCTCTGAATCAGGCCCTATGTACCTTGGAAGTTTCCCTAAATCCTCTTATTGTTTTTGGGAATCCTGACACTAAAATCTAGCCCTTGCCCCTAAAGTTCTAACTAATGTCCGTTGTGTTATTAAATCTGTTCTGCATCATCACAAAAACTGTACAGCATTTGTTTTACATGAGGGCTAATAAGGCCAGAGACCATGCAGATTCAGTTTCATTTGCCAAATGTCATTAGTTAATTAGAACTTGTTCATCCATATTCTTTCCAAGTGGAAATCAGGTGATGTGTGTGAAGACCAGGGTCATGTGAAAGGACAAAATATGAGTATCTCAGTGGTTAAAGGCGCTAAGACCTATAATGAGAGATTTTAGTTAGAGAATCTTCTGTTTTTTTGTGATCATGGGCATAAAAATTAGGTTCAGCATGGGAACAGTACCTGCAAAATGTGTTTAACATATGTCTAAATTAGGGACGTGCGCTGACCCCATGTTTTGGTTTTGGATCTGGATTCATCTTCGTGTTTTGGTTTTGCAAAACCACCCTCAAGTGTTTTGGATCTGGAATATTTTTTTTTTTATATAAATTAAAAAAAGATTTTGTTTTTTTATTACAAAAAAACAGCTAAAATCATATAATTTTTGCAATCCAAAACTGGATTTAAAATCTGAATTCAGAACCGCTGTAATATTAGAGCTGTGACTCGGATTTATCCAGATCTCCTCAGAAGATTAGAACCGCCACTCGCATCTGTCCGGATTCATGAAATTCAGGTGAATTCAGATCTCTGCAGAACCGAACCGCACATCTCTAGTCTAAATGAAAGCAAAATTATATTGGCAAAAATGGTAATACCGTTACATGGATGGTGTAATCTATTGCATTACTGCCTTACAGACTTGGATTTAATTCCCATCAAGACCCTAATGGTGTGGAGTTTGTATATTCTCCCTGTACTTGCGTGGGTTTCCTCCAGCAGCATTGGTTTATTCCCACAATCCAAAAATATACTGTAGGTTAATTGGCTCCTGACAAATATTACATATATGTAAGCGTGTGTACACGTGGTAGGGAATATAGGGCGTCATTCAGACCCGCTCGCGAGCGCAGGACGCTCGCAAGCGGGTTGATGTTCCCCCACTGCGCATGCGCACGATGGAGGGAGCTCCGTCGTGCGCATGCGCGAGACCCGGCGAGCGACGGGCTCTCCATCGCTCCGGGTCTCGCACCAAAGGGGGCGTGCTGTTGATGTTGATTGACAGCACGCCCCCTTTGGTGGGCGTGCCGGGGGCGTGCCTGCCAGACGGAGGCATTCCCATGGGAACATCTACCGTCTGAAGCCGGCCCCACTGACATCACTAGTGATGTCAGTGGGAGTGATTTTGGCTCTGATAGAGCCAAAATCACTCCAGGGCTTGCGGCAGCGAGACCCTACCGCAGGGTCTCCGTCGCAAGCCCGATGGTCGCGATGGTCAAGACCATAGCGACCATCATCATGGACGCTCGCATATGCTGTGGGTGGTCACCCACAGCTATGCGAGCGGCCAGGAGGCAGCTCCATTTTCATGGAGGAGGGCCCTGATTCAGAGCGAGCGCTCTGGTCAGAGCGTTCGGCTCTGAATCAGGCCCATAGATTGTAATCTCCACTGGGGCAGAGAGTAATGTAAATGACCAAATATTATCTGTTGAAAATGTATGCACTATATAAATAACTGGTAATAAATAATAAATAAATGCATATGCCGCATTAGATGTAACACCATTTCCCGACTACTTGGAAGTGAGAGTATTGAAAAGTTTAAAAGACTAAAAAAACAACGTGCTTTTCTGATGACCCATAAAACAAGTAGTAAACCCTGAAACCGCTTTTTTTATACATTTGAAACTACTTAATAATAAATAATTATATGAAATAATTTCCTGTGGTCCCGCTTTCTTATACTAAAAGAAATATTACACCAGGACCGGCTCTAGGGGTGTTCGACCAGTGCGGTCACACAGGGGCACCACCCGTAGAGGGACGGCACCCCTCCTCAGCATCCCGATTGCAGCGGGACAGTACTGTTCTGCTGTTCCACCCGTGGGCCGAAGTGGCCTGCGGATGGTCAAATCGGGAGGTTGGGGCAACCAACGCGCGGCAACCATTCACTGACGGGACAGGGCTGGGGGAAGCCCAGCCAGTGATGGAGTGCCCAGCCCGCATGACAAGCCTCCAAATAACGTCACACAGGGGGCAAGGCCTATGGTAATTAGGCCACACCCCCAAATTCGGTCGCGCAAGGTTTCGCCGCGCGCGATGTTAGGGCGCCTTCTCAAGGGCCGGCACAGGGTGCTCCGTACCCTGGAGCCAGCCCTGCAAGAATCTAAGCAGATGATATACCTGTTCCTGAGAGAACACCACCCTTTCTTTACATTACCTTTTTTAAGAGGACCTTGTATCTGCCTCATAATCTCTCAGTGGCTGCAACCATTACCATATTTGTCTGTGTAAGGGGAGTGGTGCAAATCACACTCTTCAATACAAGATAGACTGTGTAATATATTGCAGAATATGGTATGAAGGATAAAGGAGAGTGTATACACTATGATATAATGTACAGCACAGTGGAGGGGATGAAGGACAACATACTGTATATTGGATAGAAGCGTACAAAGTGTAGAAGAGAGTGTGCAGGAGTATATATACTAAAGAGTACAGTACAAAGCTAAGAGGTGAATGTAGTGAACAAAAAGATAAACTAAACTAGAGAGTCTACTACAAAACTGAAGAGTATGAAGGACAGAATATATTAAAATGTGTTGTACAAAGCAAAGAAAAGTATGTGGTTCACAAGATACTGTATATCGGGGAGAATGGTCAAAGCACAGAGAAGTCTGTGGACTTGTGGACAAAATACATTGTATAGTACATATAAATCAGATAGGAGAGTGTGAATGCAAATATATACTGGAAAATAGAATACCAGGAGCAGTAGAGAAAGTGCTGGACAAGCTATAAAGGAGAGGAGACTACATAGGAAATAGACAGGAGAGTATGGTGGACAGGGGAGTACAAAGCACAGAGGAGAATGTGAGTAACAAAATATCCTACAGTATACACAAAAGTCCAGAGGAGTGTGCTGAGTACAATATATAATAGTGCACAGGAAAGTACAAAGCACAGACGAGAATGCTAATGACAACATCTAGTGCACAGGAGAGTACAAAGCACAGTGGAATAGTGTGGACGGCAAGATAGAGTAATGTACAAAGCTTAGATAAGAGGCTGGAGGACCAGATACAGTATACTGGAGGAAGGAAGGAAGAGTACAGAGCACGGAGGTGAGTGCAGAAGACCCTATATACCAACAAGTTGAGTACAAAGTGCATAAGAGAATGTGGTCACAAAAGTGTAAGATAGTGAGCAGAGTGAGGACTATGTCAGATAAGAAATAGAATAAAGCCTATAGCAGAGTATATACAGACAAATGTTAAAGGAAATGTTGAATCAACAACTAAAATTAGAAAGAAATGGCTGAGGATAAAATAGGCCACGTGGAGTGGGAGAAGGAAGAGCAGGCAGTGTATCACAGCTGGCATACAGGTTGGTATGAGTGGAGGAATAGGTTTTGGAACAGTTTGGTCAGAACGAAAACATATTTGTGTATACTGATGGGTCCTACCTGAGCCCTCTAGACACCAGATCTCCCAGCCTTCGGCATCAATCCACAATAAACCCAAACACACAGAGCCAAGGGAACGATGTGCATCTGGGCTCACGGTGACTCACTACAGCTGAATAATGAGCCAGTTGTCTACAGTTACACGCTGTGTAAAAGACTTTTGAAAGCCCTAATAAGGGGGAATGTCATTACTGGGAGCATCTCAGCTGAAGGCAAGCTGTGCGGAGTTGTGATGGGGTTGCACATACCCTCGCATGAGTATCACGCAGGGCTTAACTCTTTCTCAGCAAGTAAATATAGCAGCTGCTCCTGTTATGTACTCCTTACTGAGGGTTAACATTCTGTATGCACTCATGCTGAGCTAAAAGTTATCACTTCTAATGGAATATTTTAGAGCTTTCCTAAGATCAATACAGCATGAGTGATACCAGGCAAAGTCCAGATATCAAATATTCATGAATAACACGCAATGTTAACTAGTTTCTTCTTACTTTGCACAAGCAATGACTGCTTTATTACAGTCCAGCAGAGATTATTAAAAAAAACAAAAACATTTGTAGCCTTCTGTAATTCCAGAAAATGTAAGTGGCTCTTGGTATATTGCATAGAGAGCTATTTAGCAGTGCAATACAAGTTGTATGTGGTATTTCAGCCAACTACATGGTTATATTAGGCACACTGCAAACACTGCAGAATATGTAGGTGCTATATAAATAAATAACAGTGATCCAAATACCCCATAACACACTAATGGCTTATCTAATAACATGATGCTATAACCTACAGCAACCAACTAATGGTGTAGTGGTTAGTATTACTACCTCACAGCACTGAGGTCTTGAGTTCAATTCCCGGTTTTATGGTACATCTGTGTGGAGTTTGTATGTTCTATATGTGTTTACGTGGGTTTCCAACGAGTGCTCCAGCTTCCTCCCATGCTCAAAAAGAAAACCCATAAAGGTAGGTTAGCTGGCTTTTGTCAAAAAGTGACCCTAGTGTAAGTGTTCATGTGATAGGAAATATAGATAGTAAGCACCACTGGGACAGGGTCTGATGTGAATGACTGAAATATTCTCAGAAAAGCACTGCGGCATAGGTGTACTTTATATGAATAACTTAATAAATAAATAATATCTAGTTTTGTCAGATTATTGTAGTCAGACTAGCTAGCCTGTAATGTAATTGGTTGCATTGGTTACAACATGTGATTGCTCTTTGCATCATGTTTTTAAATTGGCCCTTTGTACCAGTAGAACAAGAGGTATTGCAGCAGCTATTTTGCTATGCTATTATTAAATCATATATTTACTTATGCATGTTCAATGACAAATTATTGATTTGATTGCTGTTTCTTGGTATACTCTTCCCTGACTACCAGCATAGCTGTGAAAAAGCTGGTGCCGTAGGCACAGCTTAGAAGGGGTGTGACCACATGGACCAATAAGAGGCTACTGGCCTAAAGGGGCACATCCACTAGACGATCTCTACTCCCTGTCCAATCTCTAAACGATTTTCCTTTGATTTTTTCCCTTGAAATTTTATCGACCAAACACTGCACGATTTATAAACGATTTTTAAACGATTGAACGATAACGACATCGTTATCAATCGCCTGCTAAAATCGTGTAGTGGATGCCCCCCTTAAACAATCACTTTCCCCAGCCTTGTGCAGCCACTTTTCCTGCCTACAATCTTCCTCTGGTGGGGAATATAGATTGTAAGCTCCACTGATGTGAACGACTTTGTAAAGCTCTGTGGAATATGTATGCACTATATAAATAACTGCTAATCAATAATAAATAAATACATATGCCGCATTAGATGTGTCACGAGCACCGGGAACAATTTTTCTGACCACTTGGAAGCGACAGTATTGAAAAGTTTACAAGCCTAAAAATATCCAACAGTGTACTTTTCTGATAACACTGAAATCTCTTGCTGTTACTTTTTCATACATTTGACACTTTCTAACTACTCCAGTTTTATCATCTCTGTAAGTGGAGTGGTGTGCATCACACTCTTCAATACAAGATATTCTGTATAGATGGTTTAAATGAGCCTCATCCGCCTCCAATTCCGCCATCAAGGGGTACAGGGTGATACTGATATATGGGGCCCAGGCTGACCAAGGGGTCATCAGGCCGCAAATTATCCCAGGCCTTACAAGAGGTGCAGCTACATGACCTGCAGCATGTAAAGTGAAACTCAGTATTTTCAACAGGGCAGGGCCACAGCCAGTACGGGGCCCTGACAAAGCTACGGGCGGCCATGTCTGCCTACATTATCATCACTAAAGGGGACCCAGGCCGGAGTACTTTGTTACCACCTTACCACCCCGTCTCAGTGCTTATGCTCATCGTACTGTCAATATGTGTCACTGTCAGGTAGAAATAAAATGAAAAAAACAAATACTACTATTTTTTCAGTAAGGAAAAGCTCACAGCACCACAATGGCACAGAGATGTAGGAAATATCTGAATGAAATGTGCATCATCTGCTACACAGCAAGTCTCTTTTATGAAGCACACAGGACACATCACAAATACTGTAAACGCCCCAATACATCACCAATCTGAAAACCACATTTGAACAATTTGAAGATTTATTGCCCAATGTTAGGATTTCCCAATCTAGCAATCTGCTCCCATACATTACAGACCTTTTTCAGTGATTTGCAGATCGATTACAGCAAACACAGATCTGCCAATCTTGAAAGGCCCATCATTTTACTAGTAACTGTCTGCAAATCTGCTGATCATCTCCATACACTAGCAATCTAAAGCCCCAATCCATCTGTGAAATCCAACATGTTGGACAATCTGATTTAACAATTCCAATCACGTTTTGGTTGCAATCTGCGATCTGTGAAGCCCATCGTCGCAAAATGCAGAATTGCCTCAATCAATTGCTGATGTATTACAGATTACAGCGGCGATAATTCTGTGTCCACCCCCCTCTCCCCCCCTTCACTTACCTAGCCACTTGTAGCCGCCGACCCCGACCTCCCGCCCGGCCCCAGTCTGCAGTGGACAGCAGGACCAGGCAGAGGAAGCTGAAGATTTTTTTTTATTTTTTAAACTTTATTTTGTTCTCACAGCCGCAATGCACAGAGCAGCAGCCAGAGCCTATGAAGGGACCAGAGTGACGGAGGGAGCCGGCGGAGGACCTGCCCAGCTGAAAGCAGGTAAGTGTAACCAGCTATACGCCACTTCACAGTGGAGTATAGTAACACCATCAAATTCCGAAAATACATAATTTTTGGAATTTGATGAATAGCATAATTTCCGTATCCCCATACTAATGTATGGGGAGTGTGGAAATTAACGCAGGCGGACTTAACCAGGAGATATCACTGATATCTCCTTTATTAAGTGACTTCATTAATACTAAAATAACGGTAATTAGATATGCCACAGTGGGTCAGTTTTGGTGGAAATGCGCCTAGACGTGTTTTTTTTTAAATATAACAATGTCCTGAAAGATACAAAATGACAGTACAGTACTGATTGACTTCCCATCACAGGTACCTCTTCAATACCCATAAACTTTGTCCTTTTGTGAGGCCAAAAATGCTGTGTGGACCTTAGGGACTTTTGCCAACTATGGGCCGTATTCAATTAGCAATGAAAAGCCGAGATCCGTGGAAAAGTAACACAGATGATATCATTTCGCCAGGTGGAAATTTATCTCCGTATTCAATTCCAAAGACTTTTCGCGTACACGGAAAGTCAATGCAATGTAATAGGCGGAAAAGATTTGCCTCAGAAAGCAGGCGGAAAAAAGTGCAGAATTGCGGTTTTGGGGTGCAGAGGTGGGGAAACCACTCAGCACTCTTGGGACAGTCACCCAAAGGATAACTGCATCAAAAAATCCTCCCCAAAAAGTGAGGAACACCCCAAAAAATGACTTTGAAAATGGGGGCAAAAAAGTCCAAAGTTGGGGTACAAACATAAAAAGTAGCAAAATAGACTTCTGGGGGGTCCCCAAGTATGGGACAGGTGTTTTTAGGACTGCAGGACCTTGCAGCAAGTGCGTTTTCACGTTTTTTAAAACTTCAATTTAGGGACTTCAAAATATACTAGCACCCATTTTCAAGTACCCCAAATTTGACAGGACTACTTATTTTCTCAAAAAAATATTGCTTAATGCTATTCTTCACCACTTGTGCAAAGACACTATTTAGAAGCTATTGACAGCACTTAAGTACCCCAAATAGCTTCAGTAGGGCTATTCAGGGACTTCTATATTGATCCCCAATGTTAGTGCATGTTTTGGGGGGTGTCAGGCTGATTTCCACATTTTTTACAGCACTTTCCGCCTGTTAGAGTTTTGCCGGGACGCCTTTTTGCGTCCTTTGGAACTGAATATGGTGAATTTCGGGGCGCGCCCGATAAGTTTTCGAGTGTGAAACACACGATGTAGGCAGAAAGTCGGACGTGCAAAACCTTTCCGACATTTCGTGGCTAATTGAATATGGGCCTATGGGCCTGATTCAGACCCGGACGCTATGCTGGGCTCGCTCGCATTGAGTGATTTTTCGCTATCTGCGCATGCATATGAGTTGCAATGTGCATGCGCGAACCAGTCATTGCGATGGGAAAGTCGGGCCACTATTTTGAGTGACAGTGCTGTTTGTGGGTGGTAACGGAAAGGTGCTTGAAAACGGGGGTGTGGTTGTGCGAACGCAGGCATGCCCGACCGTCAGAACAGCGTTTAATGGGTGTGCATAATTAGCAAAGTAGCGTCATTACACACGTGACTGGGTTATTTTTTAGTCAGAACTGCTCGCAATGTTGTGGTGGGAGATGGCTACCACAAGCACTGCAAGCAGCTCCGATGGCTCTCGATGTTCCCGATTAATCCTACAACTGCCGGAGATGACGTGTGTTTCGTGTGGCAAAGGGGCGTCTTTATACAGGTGCGAGCGCATAGTGCGGCCGCTCGCTATTAATTAGTGGGCGGCTTTACGCGATGCAGTGCGAGCACATAATTTAAATAGCCGGCCCCTTTTAGCCAGCGAGCGGACGCAGATAGCGTCCGGGTCTGAATCAGGCCCTATGTCTTTATTGCTTAACTTTCAATATGCAGTTGGTTAAGGGTTACAATGGATTGGCACTTTTCACTTTTACTCATTGGCACTGAGTAACTAACCTACATTGGACATCAGTAAGGGTTTTCTGCTGTATTGGACAGTCACTGGCCAGAGCACAGAGGATAAGGGGAAGCACAGTTACACTGATACCTCTTTCACATCAGAAAGCAGGGTCGCACCCGGGATTTTGTTTAACAGGTCCATCCCGGGTGCGACCCAGCAACAATGTGGGGTCCATGACATCACAGCCATCACTGTGAGCCGGCGCTTGGAGATGAGATCATCTCAAAGCGCTGGCTCTTCCTATGCAGTGAACGGGACCCAAGTTACCCGTTCACACCGCATCGCAAGTCGGGTTGAGCCCGTGTTCAACCCTTCTCGTTACCAGGGTTGAAATACCGGGCTTATTTCAACCTGGCCCTTTCACACTACACAGTATCCCGGGTTGCTGCGCGTTCACATGCAATAACCCAGGTTATTGCTGCAAGTGTGAAAGGGGTATTATTCTCTCCCTCCTAATATTGCAAGAGAAAAGGTACAGTAAGATCACCTACTGGAATAAGACTTTATAATTAGATTACGTGATGTAAAAGGAACCTCGCGTACACTAATCAACATACAGTACCTTGATGAAGACCTATTAGAATTGAAACGTATAGTTTAGAGGGTTGGTGAGCTCTTAACGCCTCAAATTCATAATAAATGAGGTTTCCATACATTATCCTTTGAATAAACCTTAGCAGGGGTATATATCTTATACTTTTGGAATAATGTAAGTGCATATTGATTGCTTTTAATAACACAACAAATAAAAAGATAATGTGCAACGAATGTACCTATCCTTTATTTTATCCTCTAGAAATTTAATGAGGGGAATAACAAAGATCAATATTATGGAAAGAGAATTAACTTCAGAGGAATTGCTGAAAGTAAACAGAGAAATATCACATTTGACCAGCATACAGGGCCTGATTCATCCAGATATTTGAGTAGAAAGCCGCACTGTGCACGTGCAGCGATTAAGTTGCTATTACACTCGCACAGAGCATTCACTCACAAAGTGAGTGACAGGTAGTCAGCGTTTGGAGAAGGTAACATGGTGGCTAGAGAAACGCAGGCATGTCGGTAGTTTTTAAACACTTTTTTTCTGGGCATAGGCGTCATTATAATGGGTGCAAGCCATAGTTAATAAATACTTACCTCTCCGCAGACTCCGATGTGCTGCTCCGCAGCGCCGGACAAGCTGCTGAGCAGCAAAAAATCACTGGGAAAATAGCGGTGGCCATTTTCCTGGTGACCTGCGCATGCGCAGAAAAGATGTTCCAGGGAAAATAGGTGTGGGAGACCGCACATGCGCAGTAGATTCCGGCATGAAGCTAGAATCTACCGCGCTGACCAGTGGCAAACGCAGGATTTTTAGTGGGGGGGTTCTATATATATATATGTATGTATATATATATATATATATATATATATATACACACACACATTGTATATATATTTATATACATACACACACATGATAGATAGATAAATATATATATATACCGTATTTATGTGTGTATAGATAATATATATATACTGTATACAGTATATGTGAGGCACACAGCATACATACACACAGCATATACACACACAGCATTCAGTACATACACTCATAGCATTCACACAGCATACTTACACATACACCACACACAGCATACTTACACATACACACACAGCATACTTACACATGCACACAGAATACTTACACATACACACACAGCATACTTACACATACACACACAGCATACTTACACATACACATACAGCATACTTACACATACAGCATACTTACACATACACACACAGCATACTTACACATACAGCATACTTACACATACAGCATACTTACACATACACATACAGCATACTTACACATACAGCATACTTACACATACACACACAGCATACTTACACATACACACACAGCATACTTACACATACAGCATACTTACACATACACACACAGCATACTTACACATACAGCATACTTACACATACACACACAGCATACTTACACATACACATACAGCATACTTACACATACACACACAGCATACTTACACATACACACACAGCATACTTACACATACACATACAGCATACTTACACATACACATACAGCATACTTACACATACACATACAGCATACTTACACATACACATACAGCATACTTACACATACACATACAGCATACTTACACATACACGCACAGCATACTTACACATACAGCATACTTACACATACACATACAGCATACTTACACATACACATACACACACAGCATACTTACACATACACACACAGCATACTTACACATACAGCATACTTACACATACACACACAGCATACTTACACATACAGCATACTTACACATACACATACAGCATACTTACACATACACACAGTATACTTACACATACTGAAGCATACACACACAGCATACTTACAAAGTACAAACACACACATAGCATACTCACAGCAACTTTTCCTACTGCTAGCTGCGGATGTCCTCCTAGGTGCCGGGCTGCTGGGCGGCAGCGATCGTCCCTCAGGCTCTCCCTAGCTCATTCTAGGAGGACTGTGCTGTGATTGCGGCATGCTGCCCGGACCCTGCCGGTTCAGTTGTCAGTGCTTCTGTGTTAGGTGATATGAAAGCCACCCGACGCAGAAGCGCTGACAGCTAACCCTAACCGGTAGTTGAAGGGGATAGTGGGTGGCCCGCAGCTGGTGCAGAGACAACCCCCCCACCCTGCGTGTGCTAATGCTCAGTGCACTGACATAGAGGAAGGGGTCCAAATGGAGGCTGCACACAAGCCCCCTCTTCTCTTAAAATGCACCTGTATTTTGGTGTGCAAAAATTAGCCACTGTGTTCTTGCTCGCAGCAGGAGAGCCCTCTGAGTGTCTGGTGACCCACTATGTCTGTGACAGCTTAGACTTGTTCAGATGGCTGATGGCTGTCTGATCTGCATATGAAGTTTCCGGTTTTGTGCATGAGCAGTAGATGTGAGATGCTTTGTGTGGGCAATCTCTAAGCACTGGATGGCGGGTGAGTCATTAGCATATTTTAGCAATGGCGATCCGTAAGAGATCGCAGCTGTGATGGCATTTGTGTGCGGATCTCAATCAGGCCCATAGATCCATACATCTTAGGGTAGGTGCAAATGTACACTGATGATGATGACTAGTAGCAAACCAAGCGTACATCAAGGAAGGTGGGTACATTGTAAAACTCTGCATATGTGGGAATATACTAATTTTTTCCTTGCGTCCAGTGCAGAAGCAAATACACTTCATTTACATCTACTAAGTACTACTGTACTAAGCTCTGGAAAGTGATAAATTGGAGAGTGATAACTACCAACCAATTAACTCCTAACTGTCATTTTTCAAACACAGCCTGTAACATGACAGTTAGAAGCTGATTGGCTGATAGTTTATCACTCTCCACTTTATCAGTTCCCAGAGCTTAGTACATGTCCCCCTATGGCCCTTATTCAATTAGGGAGCGAAAAGTCTGTGCTGGACTTTTCGCTCCACATCGGAGCTTTTCCTGGGATAAAGTATCGGGCGCGCGCCCACTTTATCCCCGTATTCAATTAGGAAGCAGCGAAAAACAAGAGATATGGTAAGAACTTACCTTTGTTATCTCTGTTTCTACGAAGTCCATAGGTCCACAGGGTTGACCTTGGGGTATAGGTTGGGAACCAAATCCGGGCACCACGCAGTTAAAGCTTTTAGCTTTTAGGATGCACTGGGTCCACTCTCCCTATAACCCCACCCCCAAGCCAGAGGCACCTCAGTTTGTAAGTAGCCAAAGGCCGGAGGAGGAGAGAAAAAGAGAGAGAAAACTGGAACACTCAATAACCATACTCACAGAAATGGGAGACGGAAAACCGGTGACCAGCCACACAGCCCATATGAAGCCAGGTGCGTCAGGGCGGGCGCCCTGTGGACCCTATGGACTTCGTAGAAACAGAGATAACAAAGGTAAGTTCTTACCATATCTCTTGTTTTCTACTTCAGGGTCCATAGGGGGTCCACAGGGTTGACCTTGGGGATGTCCCAAAGCAGTTCAACCAAGGGTGGGGACGCTCCTGTGCTGAGAGGAGAATCCGTCGCCAAAAAGGAAGCATCCTGAGAGGCAAAGGAAACCAATGCCTAGAACCTTAAAAAGGTGTGGACAGAAGACCACGTGGCCACCTAGTAAGGCAAAACAGCCGAGGCGCCACAGCGAGCCGCCCACGAGGGTTACATGGCCCGAGAAAAAACAAGCATCAACAACAGAAAGGCCTACCCATGGGTAGGCCCCTGAGGAAGACCTACGAGGCCATCCACCAACATTTGGTTATAGGCCGGCCATCCTTTCCTGTGATAACCAGAAATCTCAGACCACCAATAAGGAGTCCGATTTCCGTAAGGAACCTGAACGGATCACATAAATCCAAAGAGGCCGGACCACAGTCAATGAGGCCACACCAGCCGAGAGGACTGGGAACAGAATGGCCGTACCATAAGTTCCAGAATAAAATGGAACCTGAAAACCACTAAGAAGAAACACAGGGCGAGAGCAACTCACACCCTGACATGATGCCCTCCAGAAGAGGGAGCCACCTGAGAACGCTCCCAATTCAGACACTCTCCTGGTTGATATAAACACCCTGAGAGAAAGAGAGAGCCTAAGCAATAGACCATGTAATGGCTATCACAACCAGCGGTTCCATTGACTGTCCCCGGAGGGAACGAAGAACCACTACTAACTCCCAAGGAGTCCCTAGGGAGGACAAATGGAAGCATAATCCAGAAAACACTCCAAAGGATGAACTGGATACCAGAGTGGAGCAATTCCATATCTTAACCATACTGACAGTGTAGAGATCCGCACTGTCAGGAAGACCAGGCCAAGTGTGAAACCCAAGCCAGCCAGAAGGAATGCCAGAATATCTGGAAATCCTGGACACCGGAGGATTGTATCGACAGGTACAATACCATAAGATTTATGGTTGCCACAGTTTGTGGTAGGTCCCAGCAAAAGCTGATCCATGTGCTCTAATCATTCCAACGATGACAAAGCCAGGGAAGCCGTAAGACCACTGTAGGGACACAGTCAAAGACAAACGACCCAGGTCCAAGGCAAAACCAAGGACCCTGAGACAACAGGTCCGGGCAGCGAAGCATCAGGAATGGAGTATCGATGGAGAGACTCCGAAAATCCAAGTACCCCTGACATCTGGGGCAATCAGGAGCCACCAGCAGGAAAGCATCTCCGTCTCAATTGAAACACTTCTAAAGACCTCGAGGAAGAAGGGAGACCGGAGAACAGAGGTACACAAAGTGAAAGGACCACTTCATCGACAAAGAGTCGCTGAAGGTTGCTTCAGAATCCCCAGAGCTGGACTGTAACACCATAGTGTGATAAAGTCAGAAGGCCTGAGGGTCACCTCAGGGGGGCCCCCCCTGCTCACCAGGAGATGAAACCTCTCTTGGGGAAGAGACTAGTCCCCGGGATGCACGTCGTGACGGCTGAGGACTCCCGCTTCCCAATGGAGAGCTCCTGAAATGAACGCTGCCGAGATGGTCGGGAGGAGACCCTCGGACTATGTCCGAATATGTGACATACCTGTCATTGCCACCCAACGAACAGTGTTGCTAAAAAGGAATCCACTGTCCTGACCCTGTCGGACTGAACCTTTTCAGGTTCACCGGGAAACAAGAGTTATGCCAGAGTAAGTTAATTGACAGGGTGGAATCGACAGACGTCCAACTGCACTGAAAAGGATGCGAACCAGACACTGTCCATAGCAAAGAATACCCTGGACGAGATGGCCATAGCCACCCGGACAGGGACCGACTTGCCTCCGGAGAGAGCATCATCGTTTGAACAGTGATCCGACAGAAAAAACTCGTTCCATCTGGAGATGAGCCAATTATGGAAAGGTCTGGAATGGAACTGAGCCCATTCCACCATGCATCCCAGAGTGTAAAGACATATGTCGACTGCGCAGACAACCACGTACTCCTAATGGAAGAGTGGAGATTCCGTCTTACGCCAGAAGAATTCTCAGATTCTGAGAATCCAGCAGGGATCCTAGATGAAGAATACCCAGAGAGGGATGCAGGGAGGACTTTTTCCCCGTTGATTAAACGTCTGCACCCTGAAGCCACAGTCATCCTGACCTGGCTGTAAAGTACCCCGGTGATCCCGCTAAGAGCAGGAGGCCGTCCAGGTACAGGAGCATTGGGATATACTGAACAGGAGAACTGTCAGAAAATCCAAAACACTGGTAAACCCCTGTGGGGCTGAGGACAGTCCCAACAGGCAGAGCCCGAAAAATTGTAAGTGTTGCTGTGATACAGCAAACCTCAGCCCATGCTGAGGAAAGGTCTCTGTAAGTACCCGTAGGCACGCGTCCTGTATATGATACCATAAAGTCCCCAGGTTCCAAACATCGTATGATGGAGCATAGGGATTTCCTCCTGAGCCCAGGTAGCTTTAGGAACTGGTTCAGGGAATTGAGACAGAGAATAGGCCAAAGAGGACCATTCAGCCACCGCACCAGAAAGAAAGCAGAACAACCAGTCCCTCACTGAGATAGTGGGGATGGCCTAATTAGCTCCGCTTACCGCAACAACTGCATAGCTTTCTGGATCTGTAAGGCCCTTGTAAAGAGGCCGCCTGAGCAAAGAGAGGGCGTACCCTCCTACCCACGTAGCCACGGCAACTTGACACTAGTACCGGGCGAACTGAGAAAATCGGTATCTCCCAGTTGTAGGCCTGTCCCGTCAGGCTGAAGAGATATCCGTAGGTTCAGAAGCAGGATCGGCTGGCAGTCCAGGCCTGCTCGGTACTGGATATGTCGGCCCTTGTAGATGCCGACAGTCTACGAAGAAACAGACCTTTAGGCTGACCCAGAGGACAAAAAGACTTTACAGACTTAGTCTGAGGCCTTGTAGAGGGCATAGCTGAAAGCGGTAAACTTGTCGTTAGTAATACTGCCAATGTTACTACAATCTTGTCAAGGTCAGGACCAACCAAGATCAACCCTAAAGATGGTATCTGTACCTCTGCATCCCCAGAGCGCAGCCATAGGGTATTACGGAGGATACAGTCGCAGCCGGAACTCTGAAAGTTAGGAGACTGGTATCCAATATAGGCATTTCCACCTATGACAACTGCATATATTACGAGAGCGACCAAATACATTTGAACCCCCGACGTGTTGGAGGGGAAAAAATTTTACAAATGCATCAGCCCAATATGCAATAGTATTAACCAACCATGCTATAGCCATGGTAGGATGGGTAACAACCCCTGAAAGCAAGTATACCGATTTCAGGCAGAGTTACCACCTACGGACCACGCAGGAATGGGAGGCGTAGTAACGTCTGTAATCAGACGAGTAACACGCCCATCCACCCCAGGAGGGGCTCGTGATGACCCTCAGGGAATTTGGGACAGGAGGCCAAACACTGTTGTAACACCTCCTATCTGGCAACAGCCAGAGTCCCGCTATGCGATCCACCCGCTAGTCAGCAACAGGGAACCCGAAGGCATGTAAGACTGAGGGTGTATGATACAGGTGCAGGTCAACATTCACTCTAACCAGAATGGACCTGCTACCAGCCCTAAAGCAGGGATAATAATACCTGAAATAGGCTTCCACCCGTAAGAGAGAAAGAGCCCAAAACAGTATCCAGTACATGCAGAGCCAACTGGGAAGTAACCACAGGGCGTCAGCCACGCCAATTTGCGTTTCGTAGAAAATGACACCACCCAGGGTGGCTGTTGTGGTAATCCCTGCAAGGGGCATGACAGACTATTGTGGCACCAGGGGGAATTCATATACTGCGAAAAACCCCTGCAGGGAGCGATAGTCTGTGTCACAGGGGAAGAGTGCAAGAAACTGCGAGATACCCTGAGATGAAAAGGGCAGTATGGTGGAGTAACCCCAAGTGAGGTACAACAATGGGGCCCACCCGGCAATCCGCAATTGAGAGGATCCCGAGAAAACAAACCGCCCAAGGGGGTCGTGAAAGGGGCCGGCACCAGATGCCACATACAGAACCCTTTATGAGTCAAATCCTCCGCACTAACACCTGCAGCACATGGCTTGCAGGCTAGGAAAAATGGGTGTAGTATAATGCTCTATCTCCTGGTCAGACATATCTGACCAACCTTCTTGGCGGAAATATTAAGCAGCGCTATACTGGTCCTGACTGATGCCAAAAATTAGCTGCAGGGACCCATTTTCAGCGTATGCAACACACAGTTCCATCTAAAATATGGCAACGTGCAGCACGCACACAGTATGTGACAAACCTCACAAATATTAACAAGTATATAAATGTGAGGTCACAGAACCACCCCAAGTACAGCTGTATTAGGGCGGATAAAGAAAAGGGATAGATATACACTGACAGGTGAGAGAATTAAATACAGACAGTCAGCACTAGCATAAGTCACATACCATGCAGATATATACATAAACATGTCATATAATATACTGCACTATTACACTGCATTCAACTTACCCAGATTCAGTGTCTGGGAAGGCTACAGCGCTGTGTACACTGACCTGATGGTGAGGTACGCAGGGGGACTGGACTCACTGCCATCTCCGGAGCTCTGCTACTGCACCACAAGAAAATGGCCGCTGGAGACCTCAGAAGAAGCGTGGCCCGCGGAGGAAGCAGCTCAGCGACGCCAGACTATAATACTGAAAGGCGCGCTGAGCTGAGGGGAGGAGCCGCTGTAACAGGGAAAGCTTCCTCCCCTGGCCGGCTATTAACCTCCCGGGACGCCGGCTCCCAGCGCCGATCAGTAAGTCCCTGGTGGTCTAGTGGACACACGGGGTATGGGGGGCCCGCCGCCACTGCCGGCGCCTCCGGTCTGTCCCCTCGTGGATCCGGCAGCAGTCCTGGGCGCCCGCAGAGTCCGGCTAGTACAGACTCTGGGGTCCCGCTGAGATCCCCAGATCTGTACTGGCGTCTCAGCGCCGGCGGGGTGACGGAGCGGCAGCTTAGACGTCCTATGGACAGTCCGACGCTGCCGCTCTGAAAGTCCAAAGTAAAAATAAAAAAAAACTCTGTACTTAGAAAAAATAAAGCTTAGGGGCTGCTAATCAGCTCCCCACTGCACTAAACGGTGACCCGACTCCGGCCGGGCACAACTTAAACTGAGGTGCCTCTGGCTTGGGGGTGGGGTTATAGGGAGAGTGGACCCAGTGCATCCTGGGAGCTAAAAGCTTTAACTGCGTGGTGCCCGGATTTGGTTCCCAACCTATACCCCAAGGTCAACCCTGTGGGCCCCCTATGGACCCTGAAGTAGAAATAGGAGCCTGCGGAAAGGTAAGTATTGCTAAAAATTTGGGAATTTTCGGGTTTTGTATTTCAGAGAGGGCAGTACATTGCTTTTTATGTGATATGCAAAGTCTACTGTACATAGAAAATTTACCCAGAGTCAGCAAAAGACCAGTGCAGTAATTACATACAAGTAATATTAATTTTAAGCTGCACTACAGCACATCTTTTGCTAACATTTCCCCTAGATGTAGCCATGTTTCCCAGGGCACTGCTGGTTCTACGATAAAGGGGCCTATTCATCAATAAATGGCCCGGTAACCATGCGGAAACGCCAGTTTCCTCATTAAGTTACCGGATCATTCATCATCAGGGGTCAGAAATTCCGATATTCAGCAAACTGAAAGTTTTCGGAGTTTGCTTCCGAGAACAAACTCCATCTTCAGATGGCGCTTGTTCTCGGATCCCAGCTCCTTCCTATGGAAAGGAGTTCCGGGGATGCGAAAAGGGATTCAAGCGGATCCCTCCACTGCCTCCTCACTACCTCCCCGGTGGCTGTGCGCATGCATGACCTCGGGTCACGCATGCATAGCCAGGATGACAGGGAGGAGGTAAGTAACACAGCTACTTCTGTAGCTGCAATACTAACCTAGGGGACAGCTGCTCTTCGGAGCAGCTGTCCCCGCACCGGAACAAAGATGAATTGCTCCGGTGTAATCGATCCCCCGCTGCGAGTTGGATACTTAAGTATCCCTTGCAGCGAGTTCAATACTTCATCATCGGAGGCCGTACGGCCTTTGATTATGAATCGGCAAATTAATTAAACTAACCCCTTAGCCGCACATCTTACCTTGTGCGCCAAAAAGCGGACCCCTCCTCCTACGGGGCACCATCTTACCAGTGATATTTGGGAAGATGGCACATGCGTGCAAGAGAGCATAGGCTCTGACACAGTGCCAGAGTCTTTGCTTTCACTAAGCAGCACCATCTTCCTGAAGATGTCCCTGGGAAGATGGAGGCAAGGAGGAGGACGCTCTTGCCAGCACAAGGTAAGCATAATCTGGGTGACAGGGGTGCAATGCAGGGCCCCCCTGGACCCAGGGGCCTGTGTGCACTGCACACCCTGCACACATTATTAATAGGCCGATGATGTTTGCGCAGGAGGACTAATCCCAAACCACAATCTTAACCCAACCACCTCCCAGGTTTTCAGGACTGGTAGAGAAACAGAAGATTCCTGGGTAAAAAGTTTGCACAGAGCAGATCCCAGTGCTCCGACTATGGGGATAGTAAAATGTTTTCCTATGTGGTAGTGCAACTTAGATTTTAAGAAACTATAAATAGAAGCAAACAGATCTACTTTGTGTCCAGGTCTTTCAGTAAGAGAGATTTTATTTCATTTTCAATATGTTTCTGCCAATGGTTATTTCAAACAAAAAAACACAGTAAAGCGTACAAATTAATTCTTTAGTACATGGAAACAGTCTGAACATGTTTAAATAAGCAATAAGCATGGGGAATGGTTGCGACCTGAAAGCATGAACTATTCAGAAGTTATGGCCCTCATTCAGAGCCACTCGCTAGCGGCAGTACGCTCGTTCCGAGCGATGTTCGCACATCTGCGCATGCGTACGGATCGTTATACGCATGCGCGAACCAGTCAGTGCGGCCGAAATTCATGTGCTCGCAATATAGCGAATGCCTGCTATTTTGAGTGACAGGAGGAGGCGTATGTGGGTGGTAACAGGGGAAGGTGCTTGAAAATGGGGAGTGGAGATCCGAACGCAGGCGTGCTTAAAGGTCAAAACGGGCGTTTTAAGGGTGTGCATAATTAATACAGCAGCGTCACTGGGTTATTTTATAGCCAGAACTGCTCGCAAGATTGTGGTAGCAAAAACCAACCACAAGAATAGCGAGCAGTTCATACGCTGGTCGATGTACTCGATTAATCTAATAAATAGCGGACATGACGTATGGTGCGAGCGGCCAGGGGGCGTTTTTAACAAATAAACGAGCGTATGTTTTGCTCGCTCATTCAGATTTAGAGGTGTGAACAGACTGCAATTTGCGAACGGATCATTTGAATAGCCACCCCTTGTTTTTGAACGAACGACCGCAAATAGCGAACGGCTCTGAATCAGGCCCTATGTCCTCTAATTTTAGGTAACTTACTGGTTACATTACTTGCCAGACTGAAACGTTTACCATAGTAATGGAGATATAGCGTTGCAAGTACAGCATATTATTAAGGAAGAGCATGACGTATCAGCAGCAAATACCATGAGCAAAATACTAAAATATGAAAATTCTTTCAATGTCCCAATATTTATGGACCTGACTGTATATCAAAAGGAGGCCTCAGAACTTCTTTACCCCCAACTCATATAAGCTCCTTGTAATCTTCCTTATATTTCCTAATGGGTTCCTACCTTCCATTATACCAGTGACTTCTTCAGAATTATAACAAAGGTGCCATATTCCTGAGGAATTTTCTGGCACATGTGTAGAAGATAACAAAGACTCTGACACTGTGCCAGAGCATTTTGCTATCTTCTGCGTACACACCACCATATTTTCAGCTGACTGGGGTCACAGGAGCTGGACACCTATACCTGGCTGCAGCAACTAGCAGGTAAGTGTTAGCTTATTATTTTCTTTTTCAACTTTTTATTTTCAGGGATCAGCCTGCGGTCTAGTTAGACACAAATGGCTCTGAGCTCTGTTCTGGCTGTCAGAGCAGTAGGGGAAATGGGAGGGAAACCATAATAACGCCATGTGTAGATAGCGTTATTATCACCCGGCTCCCTCCACTATTTTTTCAATTTTAGTACATTTGGGCAGATATCATTTCCCATTACAAGCATAGGAAATGCGATCCGTTTACTAAAATAAATGCGAATTTAAGGGCTTGGAGGAGAATTTAGCGAAATCTTCTCCAAAAGCCCTTTCATACGGGATCGGTATGAATGACTGCCGGACGTAGCCAGGTGGTCGAAAAATCTTGACACCGGCAGGCCAAACAGCGGAGATCCCGACGGAGGTGAATAAACTACCTAACCCTCCCCTCTTGTCCCCCCTAACCCTAACCCTCCTTTAGGGGTGCCTAACCCTAACCTCCCCCCTTAGTGCCTAACCTTAACCTCCCCCCTTAGTGCCTAACCCTAACCTCCCCCCTGGGGTGCCCAAACCTAACCCCCCTCCCCGCACCCTAAATCTAACCCTCCTTGGGGGTACCTAAAACTAACCTTCCCCCAGGTGTGCCTAACTCTATCCCCCCCTTCCCCTAGCCTAACCCTCCCGGGGGGGTGCCTAACCCTAAATCCCCCCTGGGATACCCTAAACCTAACCCTCCCCCCCCCCGCAGCTATGAAGACGCGTGGACCGTACTTACCTCATTCGGTCCAGCGTCGTTCTAGACTCTGGAGTCGGGATTATTATAGGCGTCGGTATTTTGACGTCTATCAATAATCCCTAGCCAGCATTCTGCCGTCGGGATTGTGACCAGCGGCCGCTGGTCACATGACTGCATCCCCTTTCATACATTTAGGTGATACTAAAATAATGTGAAAAGGGTTTGCAAACAACTGTTTTCACATTATTTTAGTAAAAATAATATTGATAAATACGCCCCTATGACTTGACATGAGAGCTGATGTAAATGGTGCTGGAATTATTTTGAAATGGCCATATTCCAGAATGAATTGCTCTCATGTATGCCATATTCATTAAGAACTTTTAATTTGAAATTGCAAAAATGTTTGTAAATATCCATGATTTATTTGGAATGTTTCATGAATTCTTGAAACCTACCCTTTTGCTGAAATGCCCCTTTTTATGTACAAAAATAATGCAAAACAACCTTCTTTTGAACCGAAATTCCAAAAAGGTTTAATACAGTATAGTATGCTAGTTTGTATCTGGTAGTTTGCATATGTCTAATCTTAATTGTCCATCTTTGTCAATATATATATGTATAATATGTATAATACTTTAGGGTCTAAAGTAATATGTAAACTTTCTCACCTGTTGCTGTCTCACATCTCTTTCTGCCTGTTCCTGATTTGGCAATGTCCTCAAACTGACTAAGAAAACTTACAGCAGAAGCAGCCAGGAATTAAGATAGGAATGTGGGATTCTAGAAGTGCATACACGCGCCGGCTGGAGGCTGAGACGGACGGGGAAATAAATAGCTGTTTATGAACGTCAATGAGGCCTCCGAGGCACAGGAAGGAAGAGGAGGGCAGGACAGCAGTTGATCACATGAGGAAATTAAAAATATCTCAACTCTAATTCATAAATAAATTCACACCAGAAAAAAACAGGAGTAAAAAGCTAATGACATACAGTACTGTACCATAGCTGACACTTGTATCTGAATTCCAGGGACATCCCCTCGTTTTAAATATTTGTCTCTGGCAAATTTTGCCCTTAAAGCATATCTATCTTTAACCATATGCACAGTACTGATTCTCCAGTTCAATATAATCTGTTCTTAGTCAGTACATCTCTGAGTCAGGCCCCTAGTATAGTGCACAGTATGTCATGTTTATTGTTATGGTTAACATGTTGTTATATAGTGCCAGCATAATCCACAGTAATTTGTTATATAGTGCCAGCATGCTCCACAGTAATTTGTTATATAGTGCCAGCATGCTCCACAGTAATTTGTTATATAGTGCCAGCATGCTCCACAGTAATTTGTTATATAGTGCCAGCATGCTCCACAGTAATTTGTTATATAGTGCCAGCATGCTCCACAGTAATTTGTTATATAGTGCCAGCATGCCCCACAGCAATTTGTTATATAGTGCCAGCATGCTCCACAGTAATTTGTTGTATAGTGCCAGCTCCACAGTACTTTGTTATATAGTGCCAGCATGCTCCACGGTAATTTGTTATATAGTGCCAGCATGCTCCACAGTAATTTGTTATATAGAGCCAGCATGCTCCACAGTAATTTCTTATATAGAGCCAGCATACTCCACAGTACTTTGTTATATAGTGCCAGCATGCTCCACAGTACTTTGTTATATAGTGCCAGCATGCTCCACAGTAATTTGTTATATAGTGCCAGCATGTTCCACAATCATTTGTTATATAGTGCCAGCATGCTCCACAGTAATTTGTTATATAGTGCCAGCATGCTCCACAGTAATTTGTTATATAGTGCCAGCATGCTCCAGAGCAATTTGTTATATAGTGCCAGCATGCTCCACAGTAATTTCTTATATAGTGCCAGCATGCTCCACAATCATTTGTTATATAGTGCCAGCATGCTCCACAGTAATTTGTTATATAGTGCCAGCATGTTCCACAATCATTTGTTATATAGTGCCAGCATGCTCCACAGTAATTTGTTATATAGTGCCAGCATGCTCCACAGTAATTTGTTATATAGTGCCAGCATGCTCCAGAGCAATTTGTTATATAGTGCCAGCATGCTCCACAGTAATTTCTTATATAGAGCCAGCATGCTCCACAATCATTTGTTATATAGTGCCAGCATGCTCCACAGCAATTTGTTATATAGTGCCAGCATGCTCCACAGTAATTTGTTATATAGTGCCAGCATACTCCACAGTAATTTTAATTTGTTATATAGTGCCAGCATGCTCCACAGCAATTTGTTATATAGTGCCAGCATACTCCACAATCATTTGTTATATAGTGCCAGCATACTCCACAGTAATTTGTTATATAGAGCCAGCATGCTCCACAGTAATTTCTTATATAGAGCCAGCATGCTCCACAGTAATTTCTTATATAGAGCCAGCATGCTCCACAGTAATTTCTTATATAGTGCCAGCATGCTCCACAGTAATTTGTTATATAGTGCCAGCATGCTCCACAGTAATTTGTTATATAGTGCCAGCATGTTCCACAATCATTTGTTATATAGTGCCAGCATGCTCCACAGTAATTTGTTATATAGTGCCAGCATGCTCCACAGTAATTTGTTATATAGTGCCAGCATGCTCCAGAGCAATTTGTTATATAGTGCCAGCATGCTCCACAGTAATTTCTTATATAGTGCCAGCATGCTCCACAATCATTTGTTATATAGTGCCAGCATGCTCCACAGTAATTTGTTATATAGTGCCAGCATGTTCCACAATCATTTGTTATATAGTGCCAGCATGCTCCACAGTAATTTGTTATATAGTGCCAGCATGCTCCACAGTAATTTGTTATATAGTGCCAGCATGCTCCAGAGCAATTTGTTATATAGTGCCAGCATGCTCCACAGTAATTTCTTATATAGAGCCAGCATGCTCCACAATCATTTGTTATATAGTGCCAGCATGCTCCACAGCAATTTGTTATATAGTGCCAGCATGCTCCACAGTAATTTGTTATATAGTGCCAGCATACTCCACAGTAATTTTAATTTGTTATATAGTGCCAGCATGCTCCACAGCAATTTGTTATATAGTGCCAGCATACTCCACAATCATTTGTTATATAGTGCCAGCATACTCCACAGTAATTTGTTATATAGAGCCAGCATGCTCCACAGTAATTTCTTATATAGAGCCAGCATGCTCCACAGTAATTTCTTATATAGAGCCAGCATGCTCCACAGTAATTTCTTATATAGTGCCAGCATGCTCCACAGTAATTTCTTATATAGAGCCAGCATGCTCCACAGTAATTTGTTATATAGTGCCAGCATACTCCACAGTAATTTCTTATATAGTGCCAGCATGCTCCACAGCAATTTGTTATATAGTGCCAGCTTGCTCCACTGCAATTTGTTATATAGTGCCAGCATGCTCCACAGTAATTTGTTATATAGTGCCAGCATGCTCCACAGTAATTTCTTATATAGAGCCAGCATGCTCCACAGTAATTTCTTATATAGAGCCAGCATGCTCCACAGTAATTTGTTATATAGTGCCAGCATGCTCCACAGTAATTTGTTATATAGTGCCAGCATGCTCCACAGTAATTTGTTATATAGAGCCAGCATGTTCCACAATCATTTGTTATATAGTGCCAGCATGCTCCACAGTAATTTGTTATATAGAGCCAGCATGCTCCACAGTAATTTCTTATATAGAGCCAGCATGCTCCACAGTAATTTGTTATATAGTGCCAGCATGCTCCACAGTAATTTCTTATATAGTGCCAGCATGCTCCACAGTAATTTCTTATATAGTGCCAGCATGCTCCACAGTAATTTCTTATATAGAGCCAGCATGCTCCACAGTAATTTGTTATATAGTGCCAGCATGCTCCACAGTAATTTCTTATATAGTGCCAGCATGCTCCACAGTAATTTCTTATATAGTGCCAGCATACTCCACAGTAATTTCTTATATAGTGCCAGCATGCTCCACAGCAATTTGTTATATAGTGCCAGCTTGCTCCACTGCAATTTGTTATATAGTGCCAGCATGCTCCACAGTAATTTGTTATATAGTGCCAGCATGCTCCACAGTAATTTCTTATATAGAGCCAGCATGCTCCACAGTAATTTCTTATATAGAGCCAGCATGCTCCACAGTAATTTGTTATATAGTGCCAGCATGCTCCACAGTAATTTGTTATATAGTGCCAGCATGCTCCACAGTAATTTGTTATATAGAGCCAGCATGTTCCACAATCATTTGTTATATAGTGCCAGCATGCTCCACAGTAATTTGTTATATAGAGCCAGCATGCTCCACAGTAATTTCTTATATAGAGCCAGCATGCTCCACAGTAATTTGTTATATAGTGCCAGCATGCTCCACAGTAATTTCTTATATAGTGCCAGCATGCTCCACAGTAATTTCTTATATAGTGCCAGCATGCTCCACAGTAATTTGTTATATAGTGCCAGCATACTCCACAGTAATTTCTTATATAGTGCCAGCATGCTCCACAGCAATTTGTTATATAGTGCCAGCTTGCTCCACTGCAATTTGTTATATAGTGCCAGCTTGCTCCACAGCAATTTGTTATATAGTGCCAGCATGCTCCACAGTAATTTGTTATATAGTGCCAGCATGCTCCACAGTAATTTCTTATATAGAGCCAGCATGCTCCACAGTAATTTCTTATATAGAGCCAGCATGCTCCACAGTAATTTGTTATATAGAGCCAGCATGCTCCACAATCATTTGTTATATAGTGCCAGCATGCTCCACAGTAATTTGTTATATAGTGCCAGCATGCTCCACAATCATTTGTTATATAGTGCCAGCATGTTCCACAATCATTTGTTATATAGTGCCAGCATGCTCCACAGTAATTTGTTATATAGTGCCAGCATGCTCCACAGTAATTTGTTATATAGTGCCAGCATGCTCCACAGTAATTTGTTATATAGTGCCAGCATGCTCCACAGTAATTTGTTATATAGTGCCAGCATGCTCCACAATCATTTGTTATATAGTGCCAGCATGCTCCACAGTGCTTTACATATGGTAATAATCACAGCAATAAAACAAGAGAGGGTATTAACAGGCAGACAAAGCTGTAACGTGGTCCTGCTCCTAAGATATTTATTTTTTCTATATTCCCTACTACATAGTGTGGCAATACCAAGCTAGGTGGTGATAGTGAGCCATGGATTCTGTGTGGAGCTGGAGGGATTTACCCATATTTGATGCTAGATCCAGGTTGGCAGAAGGACCTCTGATGTCACAACCATGTGACCGCCATTACAGGGCTGGCCAGCTACCAATGTTACTATCCACGTGGGCACAGAGGGGGAACATAAACCGTGCCCGAAGCGTGGTGAGCAAAGCGAGCCTACAAGGGGACACTTTTGACCTCCTGTTCTGAACCTTGCTCCTCCCTCTTTTGTCACAAGTCACATGGTTGTGACATCAGAGGTCCTGTAAACCACTCCACTTTAGACCTAACCATCCACCCACACAGGGTACAAAAAAGAAGTGTGAGCACACCGAAGGCCTGCCATGTGTACAGAGCTCAGGTGAGGCTAATGAGGCAGACTAGTCAGGCTGCATGTGGAATCAGTCTAAGGAGGACTGATGGAGCTACAGAGCCCAGTGTGCCTGGAGGCCAGTGTCCAGACCTGCAGTCAGGCAGGGAGGGCCACAAATCTCTAAGACTGTGTGAAGCTGTAGCAGCGTGAAGGCTAAGAGGCCATGTATATACCTGTGAGAGACAGGATTGAGACTTTTGAGAGACTGTGTTACATTTGCAGACTAGCTGCCCATTATAGTCAGGGTTCAAGAAGTGAGGTAGTGAACTGAATGTGGGGCTAGGTTGTTTGTTATTTTGTTCCTGAATGCTGACAGCAGAGCTCCATTTATTTTCATTTAAACCTGAAAAGCTGTGAGTGGAGCCTTAGTATGCACCATGACCCTTTTTATGCACCTAGGCACTGCACCACTGACCCATCTACCGAGCTTAATTACCCCAAGTTATCACATTAGACATACACTTTAACTTTGTCAGAAGCCAATTAGCCTTCCACTATGTCTTTAAAGCAGGTGTGGGGAACCTTTTTTTCTGCCAAGGGCCATTTTCATATATTATAACATTATTTGTGGGCCCGGTGCAGGCCATGCCCCCTCTGTGTGACGTCACATGAGGACGGGGCCACAATCGCCAGTGATTACAGCAAAGCCTGGAGTATCCTGAGGATGCTTCGGGGAGCTGTAAGGGCAGCGGTTTGACCATCTGAAGCGTCCTAAGGACGCTCCAGGCTGCACTGCTGCATAGATTCTGGCTGCAGTGTGTCATTGTAGGAACCCAGCTATCCAGATGAGTTTAGCAGAAAAAAGCACTGAGGGCCAGACCAAATGATTCCAGGGGCTTTATACGCCAGACTGCAATGTGCATAGATACATGAGGTTAGTATTGGTGCCACCAGACAGCATTGTGAATAAGTGCTTAGTGGAACTTTGGGCCTGATTCAGAGCCGGACGCAAGTGGCTGCTCGTTCGCTCCGAGCGATGTTTGCCCATCTGCGCATGCGTACGGATCATAATACGCATGCGCGAACCAGTCAGTGCGGCCGAAAATCGTTTGTTCGCTAAATTGCGAATGCCTGCTATTTTGAGTGACAGAATGAGGCGTATGTGGGTGGTAACAGGGGAAGGTGCTTGAAAATGGGGAGTGGAGATCCAAACGCAGGCGTGCTTAAAGGTCAAAACGGGTGTTTTATGGGTGTGCATAATTAAAACAGCAGCGTCATTGTGCACGTCACTGGGTTATTTTAAAGCCAGAACTGCTCGCAAAATTGTGGTAGCAAAAACCAACCACAAGAATAGCGAGCAGCTCATACCCTGGTCGATGTACTCGATTAATCTAATAAATAGCGGACATGACGTAGGATGCGAGCGGCCAGGGGGCGTAGTTTCCCAAAAAACGACCGCAAGTTTTGTTCGCTCGTTCAGACCTAGAGGTGTGAACAGACCGCAAAGAGCGAACGGTTCATTTGAATAGCCACCCCATTTTTTTGAACGAACGACCGCAAATAGCGACCGGCTCTGAATCAGGCCCTTTGTTACTAGTTGGAGAAGTATCTCTAGAATTTAAATTGTAATGTTTTATAGAAGAATTTCTGATAGATATTTAGAATAAAGCTTTGTATTGGCTTTAAAGTACATGGGAATTTGCTACTCTAAGCATGAATGTGTAATGAAAATATAATGTACATAAATTGTTTCTTCTAAGAAATGTTCAGCACAGAATTAGCTACAGAATAAAACTGCATTTGTAGGCATATATTGCTTAAAATAGAACTATTATGATGGTGAAGATGTTGCGCCCTATAATAAAAGGAAGTACTGTATAACTTTTATTTCTTCTTCACTCCTTACTATGGGTTAGTAACAGGGGCTGGCTGGCAACTTTTAGCCTGGGGGGCAAATGCATGCAGGCGACCCTGGCAGAGGAGTAGCGTGTAGCCAGGGTGCCGGAAGAACGTGCGTGCTACGGCGCCCCCCCTCAAGTGTTCCAGGGAGGAGGCGGGTCCATATGGGATTAATGTAAAGTAAAAATAAAGATTAGGGGCAGCCCCATCGAGGTGCCCATATGCAGTGCCCCCCTGTGCCCCAGGAGAGGACCCCCTTATGCAGGCCTCCAGTAGTGCCCCCGGTAGTGATCCCTCCTATGCAGTGCACCTTATACAGTGCCCCCAGTAGTGGTTCCCCCTGTGCAGTGCCCCTTGTGCCCCCAGTAGTAAGCCCCTTATATAGTGCCCCCAGTAGTGATACCCCCTATGCAGTGCCCTTTATATAGTGCCCCCAGTAGCAGTCCACTCCCCATGCAGTGCCCCCAATAGTGGTAACCCTTATGCAGTGCCCCTTGAATAGTGGCCCCAGTCGTAGTCTCCCCCATGTGCAGTACCCCCAGTATTGCCCTTTTTATAGAGCCCCCAGCAGTGGTCCCTCGATGCAGTGCCTCCAGTGGTAGTCCCCTCCCCCCTATGTAGTGCCCCTAGTAGTAGTCCCCTCCCCCTATGAAGTGCCCCTAGTAGTTGTCCCCTCCCCTTGTAGTGCCCCTAGTAGTAGTAGTCCCCCCTTGTAGTGCCCCCAGTAGTAGTCCCCCCTTGTAGTAGTAACCCCCCTTGTAGTGCCCCCAGTAGTAGTCCACCCAGTTTTAGTCCCCCCCTTGAAGTGCTCCCAGTAATAATCCCCAGTAGTGGTCTCCACCTTGCAGTGCCGCCAGTAGTGGTCCCCCCTTGTAGTGCCCCCCCTGTAGTCGCCCCCCTCCCTTGTAGTGCCCCCAGTAGTGATCTCCCCTTGTTGTGCCCCCAGTAGTGGTCTCCCTCTTGTAGTGCCCCCAGTGGTAGTCCCTCCCTCTTGTAGTGCCCCAGTAGTTGTTCCCCCTTTGTAGTGCCCCCAGTAGTAGTAGTCCCCCCTTGTAGTGCCCCCAGTAGTAGTAGTCCCCCCCTTGTATTGCCCCCATTAGTAGTAGTCCCCCCCTTGCAGTACCTCCAGTAGTGGTTCCCCCCTTGTTGTGCCCCCAGTAGTAGAGTCCCCCCCATGTAGTGCCCCCAGTAGTAGTGGTCCCCCCTTTGTAGTGCCCCCAGTAGTGGTCTCCCCCTTGTAGTGCCCGCCTCCCCCCAGTAGGCACACGTAATAAAATAAAAATAAAAAAACCCACTCAATCCCCGCTCCCGCCGTCGCCATACGCTCCTCTGTCTGTCCTTCCCGTGCCGGGCCGCTCTGCATTATGGGAGAGACGTCATGACATCATGACGCCTCTCTCATTGCCCACTGCGGGAGCTGGAAGATGGAGCGGCTCCTGCAGTGGGCGCAGCAGCAGTCAGTGAGAGTCTGACAGACTCTCATTGGCTGCTGATCAAAACTAACACACAGCTGCCGGTGCCGGCAGCTGTGTGTTTGTCACTTGTGTAGCGCTGACCGAACTCCATCCGGTCAGCGCTACTCACGTGTTGCAGTCTGTGTCACAGTGACACAGACTGCCTGCAGTCCATGGCCCGCATGACGCTGCGGCCCGGGGGGCACATGGCACCCTGCCCCCCCGGCCCAGCCCTCCACTGGTTAGTAACCCATTCTCCTAGATGTGGACAGGAAGTTTCTCCACAGGGACTGCCCAACTGGTGTCTATAGGCTCCTCGTCTTCACCCTTTGGATAACCACAAATATTAAGTATCGCCCACATGTATTATGGAGGGCTCTGCGATATCTGCTGCTGTCCCTCCATTTCCACCAGCACAACAACCCCTATAGGTATATATGGGAGATGCGATGCTGTCAGATTTACCAAGTTCCCGTGTGCAAAGCATTTCAGAACTTTCGCTGTAGCCCATGGGCTACACTTTGCATAACTAACCGGTAGAGGGTTACATAGGAAGCTCTCCCAGCAATGGCCGCCATGCATGTGTGATCTGTAGACCAGGCATGCGCAGGATCCCCAGAACAGGAGTGAAGTGACTGCTTATACGATGTGGACCAGTTTCTTTTTTTTAAAACTGTCTTTAAGCCTTGCTTCTTACGATGTCAGGGCCCAATGTATATGCCTCTGGGTAGAAGTAAATTGCGGTTGAGAAGGAGCCTCTGAGTATTACTATCTAACATTCTGGCCTCAATAAAGCAGACTTGGAGCCAGAGAGCTGGTCGTCTTCTCAGTGCATATGCGTTTTCTTTAAGCCAAGTCATAAAGTGGCTACCGACACTTAGAGGAAGAAAAGAAAAGCTGTTGAATATCGCACTTTTCAACATATTTTTCTTAATTACCCTTACTATGGACTTGTTACTCCAATCCTGATGACAGCATACATGGAAGTTGCATAGCAGCAAAAGGGAATTCTAACAGTCAATATCAAATTCTCTCCACTGTGCTGTCTGCTAATACAGTCTTTGTAGCTGGCTATCTGGACATGACATGTGGGAATACATCCACCATTTATAAGATAAGTGGTTACAGTCCATTTTATATTACATTATCTAATTGTTCCATATCTCATATGTTATAGGGGCTGAGGTGAGGGATTCCAATTTGTATCTATTCATATACAAAGATCTCTCACTTCTCCAAGTATCGTCTTTAAGATGGAGTTTTCCTCTAGATAATGTGTTCCCACCTTTCACTCTGATAACTCGCACATTGAAGAAAATAAAGAAAAAACAGGTAGAGGCAGTAGTAATGCTGCCCTACTGGCTGAGAAGAGCTTGGTTCTCAACCACTCTGGAAATGGCAATTGAAGAACCTTGGGTGTTACCAAACAGGTTGGATCTTTTGCATTAGGGGGCCCTGCTTCATCCCAATGTAGCAGGCCTCAGTTTGACAGTGTGGAGGCTGAGTGGAAAAAGCTGAAATAAAAAGAACTTCCTGACCAAGTAATTGAGGCCCTGTTACAGGCAAGAAAAATAATCTCCGCATAAGCATATTACAGAAACTGGAAAACGTTTATTTTCTGGACAGGAGCTAAATGTGACCCTATGAGAGAGGAGTCTTCACAGGTCCTGCAGTTCTTGCATGGTGGCTCCAGGAGCACCGAGAGGGGGGGAGCAGGTACAATTTGCCCGGGCTTCCAGAGGGGCCCGGCGGGGGCCCGGGTCTGGCGCCGCCCCCCCTTACTTTCTCCCTCCCTCCCTCTGCAGCAGCCCAGCACACAGCGTGTGCTGGGCTGCAGCGGGAGATTGCTTGCGGCTGCTAAGTAGTAGCCACAGCAATCTCCTATGCCTGAAGGGGGGAGCGATCACACTGATCGCGCCCCCCACTGGCTTTGCACCAGGCTGAGGGGCTCACAGCGCCCCCTCCCTGGCGCGTGCAAAACACTGTTTTTTTTCAAAGGGGCGTTGCCACGCCTTCTGAAATTAGGCCACGCCCCCTCTTTACCGGGGCCCCGCGTGGCTCTCTACGCCCCTGGGTGGCTCTATGAAAGAATTAGCCATCTCGACAATAAAAGTACAGATTTCTGCTCTAATGGGCATATTATCACAGTCCTCATCTCAGATGTGGGTGGGATGTGATAATATCAAATTCACAATTCGAAATTTTAATACATCACAAGTATGTATCAAATAATGCATGCTGGGACAAACCTTATGAGAAATCTCTCTCCGCACTTCTCAAGGTGTGACTGTGCATTCGCCGCCTGCTCCTCAATCTGCTTTCCTTGTCAGCAGGCAGGAAAGGCTGAGCTGGAGTAGGTGAAACTGGTTTGGGGTGGTGACGGGAAGCCGACATAACTTCATCTCCCAATAGCGTTATTATCACAGGGCTCATTCCCAGATGGGTAGACTCTGGCACTGTGCACCATTTTGCTGGCGATTTGTGCAGCTTCACCGATGCTGGTCTCCCAATAGGTAAGTATAATACATGCGTGCTGGGTGTATTATGTGGGGTCAGCTGGACCTAGGGGCCCATATGCACCACACACCCTGCACCAATTTTACTCAGGGCTGTTAAGAGTCGACCCGGGCCCCATTACTAATGAGGGGGCGTGGCCTAACCGTGGAAAGGCGTGGTCATGCCCCCTTAGAAAAAAAAAAAAAACTCTATCTGCAGCAACGCGAAGCTGCACACTGTGAGCCCTTCAGCCCGGCACAAATCCAGGGGGGGGCACAATCAGTGTGATCGCTCCCCTCTACAGGCAGAGAAGACTGCTGCTACTCAGCGGCAGCAGCAGTCTCCCTGGTCTCCCGCTGCAACCCAGATTATTTAGTAGGTGACATGACTTCTAGAAGACCTTGTCCTTACAAATCATATACCTTGACTCTGCTCCGTAGCTGTAAAACCGTTAATTGAAGTAAAGATACACAATATTTATTCAGATCTTCAGTTATATAAAGCTGTGTATATGCAAATACTTAATTTGCTTGATGTATCTGCAAAATTCCATATGCAAATAAGTTTTCTTGGTGGAGCTGCAAATTTCCATATGCAAACAATTTTACAGTATACAGTATGTAAATAAAAAGCACACATTAGGCATTAAGGGGTCTAATTATCCTGCGTTTTTGGAAGAGATATTCTATCATCACAATTTATCATTGAGAGTTGGCTGGTGGCAGCAGAACATGGCCAACTTTACTGGCAATACTAAAGGTCGATTATAGTCAATCAAAATCAATCAACATTGAAGTTGTGTGTCTGGGGCTAAATCACACCTTTACTAATACTGACAAAATTTTTTAATAATTGTCTGTTTGTAAATATAATCTTTACTGCTTTGCTGGCAGTCCAGGTCCTTTCTGCACATGTGTGTACCAAATCGATATTGCCATATCACACAAGCGCACTTGAAGCCAGAACTTTTAGAACAATAGAAGAAAAAAGAAATCAGAAAAAAAATCTTTTAATGTAACTTTCAAAAATGCTTTATTTAATGAAATAAAGCATTTTCTTTACTGCCCATTGCTTAGTGATAAGAGGATTTGGCTAGTACAGGTAGGCTAATGAGGGGAAGCCCTATCTCTGGTCGAATTTTTTTTAGCTGGATTGAGGGCTTTTCTTCCAATGATAAATAGACTCAAAAATCAAGCACTTTGTTTCTCACCTAATATGACCTTCCTTTAGCCCTCATAAATGCTGTTAATATGGTCTTAAATACATTTACAGTTACTGTAAGCCTTTTGTAAATCTTAAGGTACCTGTGTACACGCAGGGGCGTAACTAGGTATTTGAAGGCCCAGGGCCGGCTCCAGTGGTAGCCATGCCCTGTGCGCCTCTATGGGTCGAACACCCCAAGAGCCGGCCCTGTGAAGACCCCAGAGCAAAAATTTGTAAGGGCCCCTATGTACCAGCCAATGTACTAGCCAATGATGTAAAATGTATATTACACATGTAACTTTGACAAGGAAAACTACCTCTCTAAGCTCCGGTCACGATAGCAGCTTCACCCCTTGTACCTATCGTAGTTATGCCCATATTCATCTGTGTTCTGTTGTATGAGATAAATAGTTGTGCCTACTCATGTATCACATATATATTCAAGCCCAGACTAACTAGATTATAAGTGTATTGACCAACACATGTACAGCTTGTATAACCTTTCCATATCTCTAGTTCTCTCTCAGCAATATCTGTATTTTCATGCCGCACTTCGGAGCCTAAATTTGAGCAAAACAAATATCACGGTCAGAGGTACACGGATGTACGCTATGTTACTGCATGACATTGTCTTACAGTGTTTTCTTAGCTGTGCTCAGATTTGTGGCTTTTAAACGTATGTACAAGTGATACATTACACCCCAAAGATCATTACCCGGTGTGGGGCTGCTTGGCACGGTCAGGTTGAGCACCGCAACACTCACTCTCTGACTCATGATCGTGTTCCTGCGGGCACTGCAGGGCAGCCACAAAGCTCCCGACTGAGACGGAAAACAGGCGCTTCCAGCACTGCCGGGCAGCAACGAAACTCCCAACTGAAACAGAGAGCAGGCGCTTCCAGCCCACACAGACTCAGGACAACACCCGGCACGACACTTCTGGCACCACACCGCCATGGTGGATTCGGGCACAGGCCATGCACCTCCATGTAGGATTGTTATTGGCAGCTATGCTGCACTGCCGCACACAGGGCCACACAGGCTGCCAGTCCGCCCACCTGCTTGCCGCAGAGTACACCTAGCGCAGTGGCGTAGCTGTGGACTCAGAGGGTGCAGTGCGTTGCTTGCTGGGCTGCCGGGCCCCATAGCAAGTGCACCCCTTGCACCCTCCATAGTTACGCCACTGTGTACACGTCATACTTGCCAACTTTCCCTGATTGTCTGGGAGACTCCCTGAAATAGCAGCAATCTTCCTGTCTCCCTGAAGAGTCTAGCAATCTCACTGATTGCGCCTTCATTATGTAGCTGTTATATTAAATAAAAAAACAGAGATATATGCATTAAAATGGGATCATTAGTACATATTTCCCTGCATTGGGTATAAGGCACAATGATCCCTATGGCTACATGCATTTTCTGGAAAGTTTTAGTGTGTTTCCAATCATCAACAAATAGATCTTACTGACTGCTTTGGGTCTCATTTACATTTGGATGTAATTCAGTATTATGACACCTCTCAGATGTAATAGTACACGCCCACATTACCGCTGTCATAGGTGCTGCTTTCACAATCTCCCTGAAATGCTTTTTCAAAAGTAGGCAAGTACTACACGCCTTAATTTTGCTACTGATTTTGGGCATTTGTACCAATATCGCTACCGGTATGGGCGAAAAACTTCAATGTCCTATACAATAATGGTGCAAAACAGTCTGTCTAGGACATGCGCAGTGAGGAATGGACGGAAGCGTGCACGCCAACAGTCACAGCTGTCATTGCCATCAATGACAAACACTATGCCGTCGCCGCCTCCACCACCACCTTGGGAATGCTAGGCCAGCCCACTCACCTACCTTACCCAGTAACTTACTCCACCAATTGCCCACCACCTGCTGTTTGGGTCAGAGGGTCAGTTGAAGCACATGCCACAACGCATGCACATCCGTGATGATGTGCATTGTGCATGGCCATTTCACTATAAGCAACAAATAGTGAACAGAGAGATAAGAGGGGAGGACAGAATAAAAAGGTAAGAGAGATAGAGAAAAATGAGGAGAGAGAAGAGACAGGGAAAAAGGGGTAGAGACAGAGAGAAGAGAGGGAGAGAGAGCCAGAAGCAGATGGGAAGAGAGAGAAATACAGTGGAAAGGAGGGGTAAAGAGAGATGGGGGAAGAGAGAGACAGAGAAAGGAGGAGACGAGATACAGTAAGTAGGGGAACAGGTGGGAGAGAGTTGGAAGGAAGGTGGAGAGGAAAAAAGCCCAGGCACATCAGCTATCTGTAATCTCTTGAAATGCAGTTGGAAGATGATTGCTGATAGCTTCTGTCAGCCTGTGTTTCCAGTCAGGCTGCATTAGAGCTGAAAGTTTGGATATATTAAAGAATAAGTGCTGAGAGACTGGATCTGCTTCCATGTCGTTTCTTGTTGAATTCAAAATGAAATGCAAAGTGGTAGATCTACCAGAGAAATAGCACAGCATAGATTTCTACTGATCGAGATTTATGCTGCGTTGCTATTACTTTCCATAAGGACAGCAATTAAATAAATGTAGCGGAGTTTGCCTCTTGAGATTTGATTTTACCGTAATGTCATGTGGTGCATCAAGTGAGGTATAAGTAAAAATGAACTTTGTCATGTCTCACAGTCACTGGGCCTGATCAGCTTGGATCACAGTTGCTAATACGTACACAATTGGCCGATTGTTGCATACTTCGATCGGGACTACGCAGACCCATCGCAGAGTGATTGACAGAAATTGCCATTTGTGGGTGGTGATGGGGGGGTGGTCAGGGAAACGCAGGCGTGCCAATGCGTTTGAACGCCGTTGCAGGTGCGTGCATAAATTATCAACTGCGATGCCATACACAGCCTGAGGCTTCATAGCATGCGAGGAAATTAGCAATTCCTGAGTAAGGTCTGACCTTGTGCATGAGGCTGTGATGGTACTCAATTGTACCGATATTTTCACAGTTTTACTAAACATTACGGATGTGTGTAAGGTAAAGTGGGCATCCTTATGTAGTACTGTGGCAACATAGCGATTACAATGGATTAGCATACTATCGCAGTTGAAGTGCGTGCGTAATCGCTATCGCAATAGCGATCCTTACTGATTCAGGCCTATGCTGTTAAAAAAAGGGTATGGTCATGCCCCACTGGAGGTGTGTCCACCACATCACATTGGTCGTGCCACTTTTTTTTGGCACCTTTTCTCCTTCCCTGCCCTAAAACACTGCATTGTCACTCAAACTGCTGTGAGCGGGATACAACTCCCAACAGTCCCAGCAATCAGGACAGCTGGGCAGTCCCCTCAAATGGGAATTGTTGTGCCTAAATCGGGATAGTTGGCATGGCATGGATTCTTTGTTAGAATAGCTATTACAAACACAGTGCCGTATAAATAAAAGATGCAAATATAAATCAGAGCATGGATTCACTTTTCTAATTCATGGATAAATATGGCAGTTTCTACAGTCATTATATATATATATATGTACCAGAGTGATGGAGAAGGAAAAGAACTGCTCATGATCCAAAACATACTACCTCATCAGTGAAGCATGGTGGTGGTAGTGTCATGACGTGGGCATGTATGGCTGCCAATGGAACTGGTTCCCTTGTATTTATTGATGATGTGACTGCTGACAAAAGCAGCAGAATGAATTCTGAAGTGTTTCGGCCAATATTAGATGCTCATATTCCGTCAAATACTTCAGAACTCATTGGACGGCGCTTCACAGTGCAGAAGGACAATGACCCGAAGCATACTGCAAAAGCAACCAAAGAGTTTTTTAAGGCTAAAAAGTGGAATGTTATGCAATGGCCAAGTCAATCCCCTGACCTGAATCCGATTGAGCATGCATTTCACTTGATGAAGACAAAACTGAAGGGAAAATGCCCCAAGAACAAGCAGGAACTGAAGTCATTTGCAGTAGAGGCCTGGCAGAGCATCACCAGGGATGAAACCCAGCGTCTGGTGATGTCTATGCGTTCCAGACTTCAGGCTGTAATTGCCTGAAAAGGATTTGCAACAAAGTATTAAAAAGTGAAAGTTAGATTTAGGATGGTTTAGTTTGTCCCATTACTTTTGGCCCCTTAAAAAGTGGGAGGCACATATAGAAACCATTGTAATTCCTACACCGTTCACCTGATTTGGATGTAATTTTTAAGGGGCCAAAAGTAATGGGACTATCAACTCAAAAGCTATTTCATGGACAGGTGTGGTCTATTCCCTCATTATTTCATTATCAATTAAGCAGGTAAAAGGTCTGGAGTTGATTCTAGGTGTGACATTTGCATTTGGAATCAGTTGCTGTCGACTCTCAATGTTCTTTGTTATATTATGTACCTTGTATGTTTTTGATGAGAATTTCTGTTTGTACATTGTGTGCACATTAACATTCTATATGATAGGTTTTTTATGCTGCTCCGTTAGTGGACCCCTTGATTGGTTCTGCATTTAGAACGGGTCCTGTAGATTGCAATTTATATTCTATCTACTGTATTAATAGCGGAGTTAATAGCGGCTAGTTAATTGTATTTGAATACCTTTCATTACTGATGGGTGTTATGTTGTGCACTTTGTGCATGTGACGGCTGACTTGTGGGCAGTTACCACCGCCGTGAGTGTTATGGTGACTGCCCTGTTGCTTGGCAGCATGGGTGCTATGGACGCACTGCTGACGTCATTTCCGGCGGATGCAGGTCCTTGCACTAGCGCTGTCCACGGCTGGTGTGGTCTGCCGTAGATTCCGACGATGGATTGAGTGCCACAGGTCGCGTCACAGGTGGGTCCCATTAGATTGATTAGACCAGGTATTTAGGGCTGCACTTGCACTTTACCACTTTGTTTCCCCTGAAGACGGTTGATACCAAATTGGCTGTTGGGAGTTAGGTGCTGGGTAGGAACGCTGTGCCCCAGCGATGAAGTTACACTTGAATAAGTGATTCATTATTTTTAACTTGTTGCTGGTACATGTCTTGCCTTATGGGCATTTTTTTCACTATGGACATTAAATACTTATAATCGATGGAGTGCTGGTCAAATCTATACAGGAGCCCCTGAATGGATCTCCTGGATGGATGTTTATATAATATATATATATATATATATATATATATATATATAGTGGCAATATCACCAGAGATGGCACTGGTGAGCAGCAGATTCTGTGTGAGGCAGGGGACTTCTGCCTGCACAGAGAAGAAAAGGATTCTGGGAAGATGCCTAAGTGCTGCCTTGTGGAGAGAGCTCAGGTATGGGCTGATGTGGGAGACAGTCGATGTGAGACTGTGGCAGCCAGAGAGCCCAGTGAAGCTGAGCAAGCCATTGGGGGCCAGGAGGCCTGGGTCTGTACCTGCAGGAGGCAAAGGGGGACCACAAACTCTCAGACTGTGTGACAAGACAGCAGTGAAGCTGCAGGCTGAGGAAGCCAGGGCCTAAATCTGTAGGATACAGGGAAGGCCACCCAGACTGTATTTGTGTAGCTGTGGCAGCCAAGCCAAGCCAGGCTGGAGCCAGCGAGAGATCTGCAAGAAGCAGGCAGAGACCTTGTTGACAGACTAGCTGCAGCACGATAGAGAGGGCTCAAGAAGTGAGTTAGACGTCCTAAACAGGGGCTAGGTTGTTTATTATTTTCTGTTCCTTTGTGTTGTACCTGTTTTTCCCTGCTGGAAGTAACACACCATCTCATTTATTTTACTTGAAGGCCAGGTGTGCACTCTAATTCTGCACCTAATCACTGCACCACTGACACCAATCTACTGAGCTAATTACCCCAAGATATCACTATATATATATATATATATATATATATATTATATATATTATAACTAAGCAGGAAATGTAAGTCAGTCCTCTACAACATACAACACTCTCAGAATGTATGGAAGGGCCACGAATGTTGGGGGGGTCTCTCCCTGACTAATGAAAGAGTGGGCCAGTCTCCATCATGTGGGTGGTCAAGGGATTAGATGAATTGTGGCTTGAAAGAGGGGCCGAACAACCCCCCCACACACACCACTGACATGGCTACCACTCTGGGGGGCCTATTCATCAACACTAACGTTTTTAAGGACATCTTAATTACCGTTATTTTAGTATTCATGAACACACTTAACACAGGAGATATCACTGATATGTCCTGGTTAAGTCCGCCTGTGTTACTTTCCACACTCCCCATATATTAGTATGGGGATATAGAAATTAGGCTATTCATCAAATTCCAAAAATTATGTATTTTCGGAATTCGATGGTGTTACTATACGCCACTCTCAGGTGGCGTACAGCGGGTTATACTTACCTGCTGTCAGCTGGGCAGGTCCTCCTCGGCTCGCTCCATCGCTCCCTGGTCCCTCCTCTGGCTCTGGCTGCTCCGTTTTTACTCTTTTTTTCTAAACTTTACTGTGTTCACCCGGGAGAACACAGTGTCAGAGCAGCACAATTACCGCAGCTGTAGGCAGTGCTGCGCATATGCTGCTTTTACAAATGTACCAGCGCATGCACAGCACGGATTCCAGCTGCGGTAAGTTAGTGTAGGCAGGGAAAAGTATCTATTTCCCGAAAAGCTGTCATCGCAAAAATTACAGCTTTTTGGAATAGATACTTGTGGAGAGGAGGAATGATGAATTCCTTCGGTAATTAGGTAGAACTCCATGCAAGATCTTAGTAATGATGAATGGGCCCCTGGGACTCTAAAGGAAGGGGCTCAGAGAGGGCTCTACATAAGTTGGCAAGTGTGCACTGCAACATATCAAACATATTTTTGATTATGTTTCATAGCTCTTTAGTGTTTACATAGAATTTCAACATCACTGAGAATTCATTGCCCCACCTAGGTAAAGCCTTCAATTATATGTATTTGTCTTGGATCATTTACAAACCTGTATGTGAAAAAGCTTATTGTATTTTGTCTAAAAAGCAAAGCAGCTATGTTCATTACAATACACATCTACTCCATCCCATGTAAGTTATTTACAATATGCAGTACTGATCTGACCCCAAGTTTATTACAATGCACAACAAGTAGAATTAGCCAAATGGAATAAGATATAAGAAAAGATTGTGGCGTGTGTTTTATGGCTGCAGATATAACCTGCCACTGCGAATAAGATCAGAGAATTACACATGCATTTGACAAAATAAAATTGATACTACTCACCTGTTGTGCATACACATAGAATGACAAGATACTGAGAATTACATTTAGATTACTGAAAAAGAGACACAGGCTCTATTTATCAAGATGAGCAGGTTCTATATACAGTATTACAAAGAGAGTCATTTCCGCTTGTATCTTCTGCTAACAGCACAGACCCGATGTGTCACACCTTCCCCATCATATGGGAGTGTTTCAATTATATAATTCATCAAGCTCTAAAAATTTTAAGTTTTCAGAGCTTGACTGCGCAAACTAACGCCATTTTCTTAGGGGTGTGGATTAACAGATAGACAGTGAAAAGGTCGACAGTGTCTAGGTAGACATCAGATGTTTGCCAGTCAGTATGTCGACTGGGACAAAATGTCGACGGGCAAAAGGTTGACACGTTAAAGGTCGACACACTAAAGGTACAAATGTTCAACATGGTCAAGAGGTAACCATGAAAATGGTCAACACAAAAAATTGATTGCCACATGATATATTTTTTTTTTTAGCCCCACCATTCTCCCTAACCCTCCCCTTGGTGCCTATCCCTTCCTCCTGGTGCCTAACCCTAGCCTTTGGGGTAGGTGCCTGACCCTAGCCGTCCCTTCTAGTGCCTGACCCTAACCCCCCCCGGTAAGTGCATAACCTTAACTCTCCCTCCTGGTGCCTAACCCTAACCGTCGGGGTAAGTGTCTAACCCTCCAGTAAGTGCCTAACCCTAACCCTCCAGTAAGTGCCTAACCCTAACCCTCCAGTAAGTGCCTAACCCTAAAAAAAAAATATAAAAAATCACGTGTCTACCTTTTTTTGGCAACCATTTTCATGTCGACATTTTGACACAGTCGACTGTTTGTACCTGTCGACCTTCTTACGTATCTATCTTTAGTGTGTCGACATTTTTTCCCTGTCTACCTTGTTTACCAGTCGACCTATTGACTGTCTAACATCTGGTGTCTATCTAGACATTGTCGACCTTTTTACTGTCTATCTATAGTCCGGAACCCATTTCTTAGGAAGAGGCAAGGATTGTAAAAAGGAATCTACTGTATTTTGATCCCTCCTCCTTTTCCTGCCCTCACAGTGCACATGCTTGCCATAAGGTCACGCATGTGCCAATAATACTGCCAGCACAAACCGGCAGTGTAAACATTTGCCGCTACTATTAGGTTTCCCTACACCAGAGCAATATTGAATTGTATATATTTATTTAATGAAGATAAGCCCTCCCATATTTCCTGTTTTACAGCCTTGTTATATAGGCCTGATTCAGCATGGATCGCTATTCTGCTTATACGCACGGAACTGCATTGCTAATATCAGCGGATATTTAATATTTGCATTGTGAACACAGCCTGACATAAGGACGCCCACTTCCCCTTACTTACATCCGTACACTTGGCCAACATAGCGAAACAATTGGTAACATCGAGTACCATTGGACCCAGACGCACAGTTAAGGAAGCTAAGACCTCACTCAGGATTGCTAACTTCTGCACACTCTATGATTACTCAGGAGGCTTCTGGTTACTCAGTGGATAATTTATGCACGCCCATGCAATGGCGTTGAAACGCAGTGGCACGCCTGAGTTCGCACGGCCACCCTCCTGTCACCACCCACAAACGGCACTTCCTGTCAGTCACTCTGTCGTTCGTCGGCGTAGCCTCTGTGTACGCAGTTCTGACCACAGCATCTGGCTCGCGCAGGCGCACTGCGATGCATGCGCTGTGCGAATCAATCAATTGCGTGTGTATACGCAATTGCGTTCCTTGCTGGCCCATAGTTACTTAATTTTGCTATAAACATGTGGACACAGACATTTCCGCATATTTTAAGTACAGAATTGCTTTAATAATAAATCAGGGAGATAAGATATGGATTAATTACCAGGCAATTAGGATAGAGCTGGGGTGGAGCTTAACCTTTAAAAGGTCCTGGTTCCTGTGGATAATGATCGTTCAGTCCATCTGACATCTTTCACAGATACGGCCGTGCTTCACAGCAGATGCGATATATCTGAAATATACTGTATATCTGTCAAATCTGCTTGTGTGTACACACAACCAACCGACCCATATGCTGGCCACGGAATGTAGTCACCATCCTGGCGGTCGGGATGCTGGTGATCATAATACTGGCAGCAGTGGGAATCCCGGTTCTGGAATCCAGTCCGCCGGCATCCCAAAGGTAAGTATTAGGGGTAGGCACTATGGGGAGGGTTAGGGTAAGGGTGCGGGAAAGGGTGGTTAGGGTTAGAGGGAGGGTTAGGCTACTTACCTTCAGGTGTTGGGATTCTGACTGTCGGGATGCCACTGTTGGTATTCAGACCGCCATCGTCCTGACCACCGGGATCCCTTACCCAACCCACTGGTCACAGGAACCAGCGATAATGACATCACAACTGGTTCTTCTGGCCAGACATGTCGGGCGACCGATTGGTAAGTTGGTAAGTGTGCATACAAAAGGTCGTTTGTGCATAACCTTGCCAAATCTTTAGATTGGCCTGTGTGTATCCCACATAAGGCCATGAATGCTAGACCAGCTGGTTGATCTGATAGTCAGTAGGGGGTAAATTTACTAAAGTGAGAGTTTTTAGAAGTGAGTTTTAAAAGCAATGTTGCCCATAGCAACCAATCATTCTAGCTATTATCTTCTAGGAGGTGCTAGTTCAATGTTAAGTAGAATCTGATTGGTTGCTATGGGCAACATCACTTCTAAAACTCACTTCTAAAAACTCTCACTTTAGTAAATTTACCCCTAGGACTGTATTAGTTTAGTACTAGGGAAAGAGGCCAATTAGTTTGTGCACGTTGTCTGCCGTTCTAATAAATAAATCAGACTAGTACACCAAAGTTAGAATATGAGTGAGCATGATCCCGAATGTGTCAGTATCACAGTTAATTTAAATAAACTTTTCTTTATGCACTGTCTGGTTGTTCTACTAAATAAAGTGTTACTTGACTGATGGAAAAAATAAGATCAGTAATATTATTAGGCACTTCTCTAAGGCCCCCATACATCAGAAAACCACAACTAAACAATTTGAAGATTTGTTGCCCGATGTTAGGATTTCCCAATCTAGCAATCTGTGCCCATACATTACATATCTTTTTCAGTGATTTGCAGATCATTTTCATCAAACACAGATCTGTCAATCTTGAAAGGCCCATCATTTTACTAGTAACTGTCTGCAAATCTGCTGATCATGTCAATACACTAGCAATCTACAAAAGAGCTGTAACTAGACTTTTTGGTGCCCTGTGCCAGAAAGAGCATTGGCGCTCCCCTCATTTTTCAAAGGGACATAATGCACCCAAAAAATGGGAATGGCCTCATGGGGAAGGACCAGGGAAGAGACAGGGGAGGCCAGGAGATGCTGGAGATAAAATAAGAGAAAGCTACAAGTGAGAATGATAATAAAAAGAAATTTGACAGGCCCAAACAGCGCCCCCTGACCTGTGGTGCCCGGTGCGATGGCACCGGCCACACTACCCTATTTACGGCCCTGATCTACAGCCCCATATGATCTGTGAAATGTCGGACAACCTGATTTAACAATTCCAATCACTTTTTGGTTGCAATCTGCGATCTGTGAACTCCATACATTGCAGGTTTTTTTATACAATCATCTGCAAAATGCAGAATTGCCACAATCGATTGCTGATGTATGGGGGCCTTAACAGTGCAGAAACAGAGGAGCTTAGAGGTTTAGTTTAGAAAAACATGCATTTCCGTACTGTCAGAGGCGTAACTAGGGTATTTGGAGCCCATGGCAAGTTGAAGAACATACCCCACACACACACACACACATAGCAAATTATGGGCGTGGTCACATTCTGAAAGGGTGTGGCCACTGAAAATGGGGCTCGCCAACATGACACGCCACCCATTTCTCGTCACTCTGGGAACATTCCTTTGCATTCCATATGCACCTTACTTATATGGTGGTTTCTCACAATATGGAACCTCTAAAGAAATGTATCCTCCCTGGGAAGACGGCATCTTCAGCCGGTATTCACTATTCATGTAGGTCACATCATTCGGAAGATGCCTGTTTGTGTAGGAATATTAACAAGGTCATCATCCTACAACAGCGGTTCAACCAGACTCGTTCTCGTTGTGCAACTTCCTTTCCCCTGTATCTCTCAGCCACACAATTTCCCCCTGCATTGTATCTCAGCACACCATCACCTCCCCCCACTGTGTTGCCTCTCAGCCACACCATCACCTCCCCCCTGCGTCATCTCAGCACACAATCACCTCCCCCCGCGTCATCTCTCAGCACACCATCGCCTCCCCCCTGCGTTGTCTCTCAGAACACCATCACCTCTCCACCGCGTCGTCTCTTAGCACACCATCGCCTCCCACACGTGTTGTCTTTCAGCCACACCATCACCTCCCCCCTGCGTCATTTCTTAGCACATCATCACCTCCCCCTCTGCGTTGTCTCAGCACACCATCGCCTCCCCCCCTGCATCATCGCTCAACCACACAATCACCTACCCCCAGCATCATCTTTCAACACACCATCGCCTCCCCCCTGCATCGTCTGTTAGCCACACCATCACCTCCCCGCCGTGTCATCTCTTAGTACACCATCGCCTCCCCCCCGTGTCATCTCTCAGCGCATCATCTTCTCCCCCGTGTTGTTTCTCAGCACACCATCGCCTCCCCCCCTGCGTCGTCTCTCAGCCACACCATCACCTTCCACCTGCATCGTCTCTCAGCACACCATTGCCTCCACTCCTGCGTTATCTCTTAGCCACACCATCACCTCCCCCGCTTCGTTGTGTCAGAGCACACCACCATCTACCCACCGTGTCATCTCTCAGCACACCATCAGGACGTGTGAATGAGAGGCTGAAAGGCTCTACTTGTGATAATCCATATATATATATATATATATATAATATATATATATATATATCAATCCAAGGTCCGGCACTCCAGATAAATGAAGAAATAGCAGGGGTGCCCTCACAGAAGGGTTAAATAAACAATCAGAGGTGCAGCAATCCCTTGTAAAAAATCACAAAACCCACAGCAGTGATAACAGAACATTTCAGTACTTTAAGTACTATCTTCAGCTATACAGTACATAAACATACATCTTACCTTAAATACACCCCACTGCTCAACACACAAGAAGCGCGCCAGATGGGAAACACGAGGCCCTAGTGCAGATTGATGCCCTCATTGATAAATTCATATTACATGGCTACAGCAGTAAAAGCTTGCCTACCACCAAGGAGAAAGTGATCTTAATTGATCGTATGTCATTATTGATGAAACGTGAGTCCTGTGATAAGAAAACAATATTGCCGTGGGTTAACAAGTTTAATGTTTTGTCTCCCGGTGTGAATAGGGCCTCTAAAAAACATTGGCCTATTGTCAAATATGACAAGAACCTGGGTCTAACTAATACTAATATCATGTCATGTTATTCCAGAGGCAGGAATTTACGGGACATCTTTGTTAAGGCTGACATCTCTAACTGTGGTGTAATAGCCACTAAAAAGCACTTTTTGTCGGTGGTGAAAAATGGATGCTTTAGATGTTCCTATGTAACCTCCCGGTACTTAATTCCTGGAGAGATCTTTACTTACCCTCATTCTGGCAAACAATTTTTTCTATTCGACATCACTTGACTTGTAACAGTTCATTTGTAATCTACCAGATTATATGGCCTTGTGGGCTTTCTTATGTGGGCAAAACCCAATGGAAATTTAAGGAACGCATGGCAATGCATCAGTCAAGCATACGCGCTGCATTGTCATGTGGATCAAGTGATCAACCAGTGGCTCGCCACTTTGTGGATTTCAAACATAATTTGGCATGACTTCGCTATAGGATGATTGATCATATCCCTCAACTAAATAGAGGTGGAGATAGAAACTGTTTATTGTTGCAGTGTGAATCAAGGTGGATTCACAGGTTAGATGTGGTTGCACCCCGTGGGCTCAATGAATCTTTGGGCTTATCATGCTTTTAATATGTCATAGTCATGCTAACAGGCGATATATTCAATATGTGAAAATCTTAATGTCTTATGACCTCTAGCATGCTATTTGGCTAACATGCGTTCTGATATGCAGGTATTTAAATCACATGCTTTTTTTGTCATGTAATGTTGGTGCTTTTTATAATTAATTTTTATGTGACCATTTTATTGCTATAATGTTACCTGTGTTATGATGTATAATATTTAGGAAAAAAATCTAATTATGTATTCTATGGAATCTGTTTATATCAATCCACCATATTGCTTGATTTAAATGGGTAATGATCATTTAGATGCATGTGTACGTGCCTGATATCACCGAGGATCTTATTCTGTTAGCCTGATAATGTTGTCTTTATTCATGCTCGTTATCTGTATATGTTCACTTGTTGCTATGGTGAGGTGATTGGGATCAGCTGTTGATGATGCGCTTGTTGATGACATCATCAGGATGCGACGCCAGCTGGCCTCGTGTGTCCTGTCTGGCGCGCTTCTTGTGTATTGGGCAGTGGGGTGTAATTAAGGTAAGATGTATGTGTATGTGCTGTATAGCTGAAGATAGTACTTAAAGTTTTGAAACGTTCTATTATCACTGCTGTGGTTTGTGTGATTTTTTACAAGGGAGTGCCGCTCCTCTGATTGTTTGTATATATATATGTTTATATATATATATATATATATATATATTAGGGATGTGCAGGCTCGGATAGGTTCGAGTTTGCACGTGGAGTTCGGATTTTTCCCTCCAAAAAAACGGAACTCAGAACGAGGCAAAACGTCATCTTACATGGACGAACATCATCATTCCTGGTCTTTTGTCCAGGAATGATGATGTTCGTCCATGTAAGATGACGTTTTGCCTCGTTCTGAGATCCGTTTTTTTGGAGGGAAAAATCCGAACTCCACGTGCAAACTCGAACCTATCCGAGCCTGCACATCCCTAATATATATACATATAATATATATATATATATATATATATATATATATATATATATATTAGGGGTGAGCGGGTTCGGATTTCTGATGTGATGTGTCGGATTTAGAGAGAGAGAGAGAGACTGACAAGGGTAAAAAAGGATAGCGATACAGTGCTGTAGAAAACAATGTGGTGTACTTTACTTACGCGGCTCGGAGACGCCAGTGGGTGCTGGTGGAGTTGCCGCCGGGGAGACGCCAGTGGGTGGTGGTGGGGTTGCCGCCGATGCTGGTGTTAAAATGTTAAAACATTTTTTTATTTTGACTGAATGTGTTTATTTTATTTGAACTTTCTTGAGAAATAATTTTATTGAGGTTTATCAGAATACATAACATACCAGTACAAAACAATATGAAAATGGTATCTGACAATGATCACACAATGTTGAAATCGGCATACAAATATATTCATATAAAGCAAAATAGCGCAGGCTTGCCCACCCTCCCAATTTGGCCGGGAGCCTCCCGAATATCGGGTGCCGCTCCTGACCACCCAGAAAGGCAGGCAAGCCTCCCGGCTGCTGCCTGCCCTCCCCAACTACTTACTAGAAACCCCCGCAGCAGGGGGCCCTATTATGCAATTTGCTGTGAATGCTTCACAATGCCTTTATTTTCGGCATTGTGAGGAGAGGCGGGGCCATGATAATGCAATCATGCAGCTCCGCCCCTGGTCCCGCCCCCAAATGGACCCATTGACCGGCCACGCCCCCCACTGTTTGCAGGCATTCAGCTCCCTCCCGGAAGGAGGGAGCTGAATATCGGCAAGAATGAAATAGCGATGTGGGAGATACTAGAATATTTTGAATGGGCAGAAGCAGGCGGAAGAAGAGAGAGGGGAGAAGATATAAAGAGGAGGGGGAGTCAGAGAAGAAGGGAAGTGTTAGTAAGGGAAAGGAGGGAAAAGGGGTGGGAGACTGCTGGCAAGTGTTGCATATAACGAGGAGCTATAGATTGTCAAGTACGAGTCTCATGATAAGAAATCCAGGGAGACTAGATTCCAGTGAATTTGTGTGGGCAGCTAGTAATATGTTCTAAATGGTAAGTGTGCCAAAAGGAGTTGTGTAGAGCAGAAGAGGAGTGGGGAGTCTACTTTCTTCCAGTAAGCCACAACGGCGCAGTTAGCCGTGTTAAGGATGTTACAAATAAGTGCTTGAGTATTTTAATAACTATTGGGAATGGGCCGTGGTTGGAGGGAATATGAGAGGCAGTGTGGGAGTGAAACGCACATGAGGAAGAGAATTAAACGATGTACCATGTCCCAAAAGCACCTCATTTTAGGGCAGTGCCATCTAATTATGTTTATAAGTGTCCTGGGTGTTGGTATGCCTGATGTAAACTGGCTACTGATGAATAGCTGGATACATCTTAAAAATGCATATGCCTCAATTTTGTTTTATGTTCTTACTGTATATGTACAGACTGACGGGGGTATTTATCATAGTTTGGAGAGAGAGAAAATTGTGAGCGATAAAGTAGCAACCAATCAGCTCCTGTCATTTTGCAAACACAGCTTTTAAAATGTAACTTAGAAGCTGATTGGTTAATACTTTAGCTCTCACAATTTTATCTCTCTTTAATCTTTGATAAATACAATTGTACAAAAAAATAAATATCTACAGTGTTGTTCCTATACTATATTCTGTATAGCTTATTATCTGGACCTGACAAACTAAAGAGCATATTGCCTGTAGTTTTACGTACAACTTTGTAGACGCATATGCAGGCCGGTGCAAGGTTTCAGGGCGCCCTAGGCAAAGGTTCACAATGCCGCCCCTGTTTTCTCCCAAACCCTCCGCCCAGCTCACAGACACATACACAGCGCCCTAATAGTATTCACATGACCCAAATTAAAGGGATGATTCCCCCTGCAATGCCCAGAGTAGTAAGGGCCCCTGTAGTGCCCCCAGTTGTAATGCCCTTGTAGTGCCATCAGTAGTAATGCTCCCTGCAGTGCCCCCAGAAGTAATGGCCCTGCAGTGCCCCCAGTAGTAATGCTCCCTGCAGTGCCCCCAGTAGTAATGCCCTTGTAGTGCCCCCAATAGTAATGCTTCCTGCAGTGCCCCCAGTAGTAAGGGCCCCTGCAGTGCCCCCAGTTGTAGTGCTCCCAATACTGCCCCCATATGTTGCCCCCTGTAGTAAGCCCCCCCCCCGCACAACACATAAAAAAAAAAATACTTACCTTAAACTGCGCTCCAGTGCCTGCTGCCGTCCGTCCCCGGTTCCCGCTCCGCGGAACTATGGGAGTGATGTCATGACATACTGCATTCGGCATCATGGCATCGTTAACGATATTCCCAGTTTGAGCTGCATGTACAGCTGACTGGGGATATTGTTAACGACCCGCAGGAGCACCCTTCATTGGTCGTTCAGACCATACACACTAGACGATATGAACAATATATTTTTGAACGATATCTATATCGTTCATATGGTCACTTTTATCGTCTAGTGTGTACGCAGCATAAGGTTACAGTTGTTGCTAATAAAAATAAAAACAAATAGCCATTCACAGCTTGTCTTTTTAACAGCAGCACCAGTGTGTTTCTAATACCCTTTTTACACCGATCTAAAAATCTCGGGTTGATCAACCCGGGATATTTGTCTGTGTAAATGGATCGACCCGGGGATCCAACTCGGGTACTTTGCAGGGTTGGCCACGGGTCGCTCCCTTGGCACCCTGCAGTGTAAACAGCACGATTTGGGTCACGATGACCCAGATTGTGCCGCATGCCTCCCGATTGGCAAGCTTCAGTGGCACTTGGAGATGACATGATCTCCAAGCGTCCACTGCAATACCTGAAAAGCCGGGTCACTGCAGACTCGTCTCCGGTGTGAACGGCGCCGACTCGGGAATATCCCGGGTCAGCGCCGCAGTATGTAAGGGGTAAGTTCCAGGTCTGATCCAGATTGGAACCCTGGGCCTGATTCAGACGCTCGCAACCATGTCCATGGTGGTCCAGAGCGCATGCGCACGACGAAGCTGGCTCCATCATGCGCATGCGCGAGACCCGGATAGCGACGGGCAATCCGTCACTCCCGGTCTCGCACCAAAGGGGGCGTGCTGTTGATGTTGAGTGACAGCACGCCCCCCTTTGGAGGGCGGGCCGGGGGGTGGCTGCCCTGGTGGAGGCGTTCCCATGAGAACGCCTACCGTTTGGGGGTGGCCCCACTGACATCACAGCCGAAAGCTGTCTGGGGCTTGCGGCCACGAGACCTTACCACAAGGGTCTCGTCACAAGCCCGATGGTCGCGATGGTCTTGACATCCCACAGCAATGCGAGCGGCCAGGAGGACGCTCCATAAAAAAAAAAAAGACGCCCTGATTCAGAGCAAGCGCTCTGTCAGAGCGTCCAGCACTGAATCAGGGCCCCTGTTCCAACCCCCGGCTCAGACGGAACTTTGGTATAAAAGAGGTGTTAGATGCAATTTAAGACAGAACAACCATTTCAACATCATGAGGTATTGCAGCAAGGTTTAGTACCCAGTGCAATTATTTCACTTAGGCACCATTTTTGAATGAAATTCCCATTTTATTTATTAGGAGTAAATAGAGGGGGTTGGAAGATATGTAATATAAATTGTACATTAATATGTATATGCAAGGGCCTTCCATTGGGCATTAAGTATGAGTCCACCACGGTGTCCTAGCAACAATGAGATTATTAAATAATGGTATTTTTAATTACAGGGTTGGCAGGGAAATCTAAACTTCCTCATTCCTCTTCACAATGCCTCTGCAATGACATTTCTATCAAACCATTCCTATACAATACTTTGTGAAAAAAGAACACAAGTGGAAGCGCTGTCTCTGAGAATCTCAATAATAAGTGTAATGGTGTCAACTATTGATGTTAACCAAGCATAATAAACATAAATTAAGCTGGTAATTAATGGACAATACCATAGGCAAATCTATAAAAAACTTTATATGGAGAGAAATATTAAAAAAAATGCAGATTTAAAAAACACAGATAATGGAATAACATATAAAAATAAAATGAAAATGAAAACCAAATGAAATTAAATACACATAAATTGCAATGATATAATAATAAAAAACATCTATTAGCTTGAAACCATCTATTTGGTAATGTGACAAAATCGTATAATAGTGGCTTACTAAATTTAATCTTATAAAATCAACCTGTAACCCAAGTTTGGACAGATGCCTTTGTTGGCAACTAAATTGCCACACACTTTCAATAGGCTGCAACAATGTTACCAATTGATGTCAATAAACGCTGGAAGTTGTAATAATAGCCACCAGTCATGAAAGGAATTATAGAAAACAGTGGCACATCAAATGCACATGAATTGACACCGGGGTTATGTCCCTGTGACACCGCTGGTATAATCCCGATTCAGCCTATAGAGGAGACCCGATTGGGGTGTAGGAACAGTACATATGTAGTGTCCTGACAAACGGACACTCTGGAGCCAATGGTACATGGCCTCCGTGGAAATAATAATAATGGTACCTCAGTGTCTAGTAAACGAGTTCCACAGCCTTCGGCCGTCCGGGATATATCCTTACCGAGTGCACTCGTAGCCGCTTAGTAGTGGACTGTCAGTGCTCTTAAATTAATTAGCGGGACAGCAATAACTGCAGCGTGTGTCCTGGAGCTCCTAGTCCGGCTCCCGTCAGGCTGTATTGCAGATGAAATAAGCCCACCTGGAGTTCAGCTGGGTAGCCGGAAACTCCTAGTTCGGCTCCAGTTGGGCTGCGGTGTGTAAACAATTCACCCACGTGAGGTTCAGATGTGCATAATCAGCAAAACGGGGGTTGTGAGCTTGACGCGTTTCTCGGCACTTGCCGTTTCTTCAGCCCAGCTGAACCCCAGGTGGCTATTATTACAACTTCCAACGTTTATTGACATCAATTGGCAACATTGTTGCAGTCTATTGAAAGTGTGTGGCAATTTAGTCAAAACTTGGGTTACAGGTTGATTTTATAAGATTAAATTTAGTAAGCCACTATTATACGATTTTGTCACATTACCAAATAGATGGTTTCAAGCTAATAGATGTTTTTTTATTATTATATCATTGCAATTTATGTGTATTTAATTTCATTTGGTTTTCATTTTCATTTTATTTTTATCTTTATATGTTATTCCATTATCTGTGTTTTTTAAATCTGCATTTTTTTTATATTTCTCTCCATATAAAGTTTTTCATAGATTTGCCTATGGTATTGTCCATTAATTACCATCTTAATTTATGTTTATTATGCTAGGTTAACATCAATAGTTGACACCATTACACTTATTATTGAGATTCTCAGAGACAGCGCTTCCACTTGTGTTCTTTTTTCATGTTGTATATGAGGGTCAGCTCTTCGATTGGTAGCAGCAGTCATCTAAGATCTGATTGATTTACCTCTGTATTGTCTCTTAAATTAAGTAGGTCCTGTTTACTGAGTAGTAATCACCATTATTTATTCCCTCCTCGGTAGTATAGCGCCCTGATTGTGTTTTTTCTATACAATACTTTATCTTGTATGTATGTTACAGGTAATGTGTCTAATTATTGGCTTGATATTTATTTTATTTTTAATCCAAACATCCAGCAATAATATGCCTACAAGTATAATAATAATAGCATGCACTGTTAAGATTGTTGTAAAATACTTTATTTTACAGTATGAAGCTGCAAACATGTACCTAACATACATTCCAATGCTGCAGTTCAGCATATTGTTTTGAAAGCCTGTATTGTATTGGTTTGAAGGTGGGATTTTTAAATTTTACTTAAGCTGGGTATACATTGTCAGATAAAATGTCTGTCAGAACAACAGATATTTTATCTGACAGCCTGCTATTGTGGCCATACACTGAGAGATAGGGATCGCCATTGACCATTGATGGGTATTGCCATCGATGTTGGAAATACAATGGTTCTCCGCCATTGATGGCACAAAGCAATGTCCAAGCACATATTAAAGCAGAAATGACCATCGGTAGATGAAAATATTGATGGTTGACAGCTGATGGATGCATACCATCTAGGTCAACCACCGATGGTACAATTGATAACCATCGATGGTTAACCCAACGATGGCCATTTGTGGGTGGTGACAGGGGTTGGTCGGCCGAAGGCAGGCATTCCAGTGCGTTTCAACGCCATTGCAGGGGTGTGCATAAATTATCCACTGCGATACCCTACGCAGCCTGAGGCCTCATAGCATGCGCTGAAGTGAGCAATTCCTGAGTGAGGTCTGACCTTAACTATGCGTATGGGTCAGATGGTACTCGATTGTACCGATGTTTTGGCAGTCTTGCTTACCATTACGGATGTGCATGTAGGTGAAGTGGGCGTCCTTAAGTAGTGCTGCGGCATTGCGATCACTATGGATTAGCATACTATCGCAGTTGAATATTGCGATCCGTAGTGAATCAGGCCCATACTGTAGTCTGAATACAGTAAGGCCTTGCTTGCATAATTGAGTAAGATGCTTATTGTCTGTTTATATCCTTATCAATTGCAGTTGTCTGGGAACTATGAGGCTTATCCACACCAGCTATGAGGCCTATCCACAGTGTGTGAACCATTCCACAGCTAGTTCTGCTCAGAGACTAATATCTTGTAATGGTGGTGGCACACCAGATATTGTTTTGACTTGTAATGTTCCATGTATGGCACCAAAATAAAAAAAACATTGCCAACACCATATGTACACCATAAATATTTATAGTACATTAGGTCATTGGAGGGTTATATGGAAACTTTCTCAATGATATTTGCGGTAATGTTTTTCTCATACTTAAATGGCCGGAAGCCTCCTGAAGATCGGCTGGTACTCCTGACCCCCTGCAAGAGAAGGAAAGTCTCCCGAATTGACCACTGCAACCCGCGCCCCCCACCTGCACCAGGTCGCAGCCACTTCTTGAGCGAAAGTGGGCAGACTGGGGGGGGTGGCGCAATTTACGTTGAATTGCGTCATCTTAGCCCTGCCCCCTGCTTTACTATGTCGATAATATTGGCATTGTAAAACTGGGGGGCAGGGCTGCAATCCCGCTGCCATACCCCCATACCGACCACTTATGCCACCGCCACGCCACCTGCTGCACCAACCTGGCTGCCTCCCAGTCAGAATGTCGGTAAGTATGGTTTTTCTTTCATTTAATGCAAGTAAACAGACAGATTCAGTGCTAAAGGATTGTACAGTACATTATCTAAGACAGACAGAAAAGGGAGCCAGTTTCTAGTGAAATAACTGCATACTTCCACAAAGACAGCAAGTAATAACACACATTATTAGGCACACTGTACTCAGGGCCTGATTCAGATTTTGGAATAGAGCATACTTACCTTACCCTCCGGGAGGGGGCTGCCAGGTCAGTGCAACAGGGCTGGTGGGGGCGGTTTAAGCAAGCAGAGCAGGGGCGCGCCGCATCACCGTAGCCCTGCCCCCTGCTTTATAATGCCGATATTACCTACATTTTAAAGCAGAGGGTGAGGTTATGATTATACGATTCATCGCGAATCGCGTCCTTGCACCCCCGGGCCACCCACTTTTGCAGCACTCACAGGGGGGTTGCGGGGGGGCGGCCGCCACCCCGGGGGATTTGCCTACTTTTGTGAGGTGCCTGGAGCCACACCTGATTTTCAGGAGGCTCCCGCCAGTCCGGGGAAAGCAGGCAAGTATGGAATAGAGTAAGATAGAGAAAGTAACTGTGCACCTGGACAAACCATGTAGCAATGCAAGGGCTGCAAATACATACATTTTTTTGCATGCAGGGTAAATACTGGCTGCTTTTGCATGTAGCTCATAAATGTTGGACAGCTTTATTTTTACACTGCAATTTAGATATCAGTTTGGATACACTCCTCCCAAATCTAAATTTCTCTGCACATATTAAATCTGACCTACAAGTCACACATATGCACAAGAGCCCCTACTTCCAGCGGAAGGAGCCAGATAGGGGTGGAGGTATCCGAAAGGATCCCTTTTCACGACCCGGGACTCCCATATGGAAGGAGCGGGTAGTGGCAGTACTCGCCACCTGAAGATAGCGAATGCTCCCGCAATCAAACTTGAGCTTGATGAATTCTGTCCCCACGCTAGTGTATGGGGACAGCGGGCCATTCCACAAGAAGAAGGTATGTAGGAGATATCTGTGATACTAGTGTATGAGGACAGCGGGCCATTCCGGGAGAGGAAGGTAAGTAGGAGATATCTTTGGTACTAGTGTATGGGGACAGCGGGCCATTCCGGGAGAGGAAGGTAAGTAGGAGATATCTGTGATACTAGTGTATGGGGACAGCGGGCCATTGCGCGAGAGGAAGGTAAGTGGGAGATATCTGTGATACTAGTGTATGGGTGCAGCAGGCCATTCCGGAAGAGGAAGGTATGTAGGAGATATCTGTGACACTAGTGTATAGGAACAGCGGGCCATTCCACGAGAGGAAGGTATGTAGGAGATATTTGTGATACTAGTGTATGGGGACAGCGGGCCATTCCGCTAGAGGAAGGTAAGTAGGTGATATCTGTGATACTAGTGTATGGGGACAGCGGGCCATTCCGGGAGAGGAAGGTAAGCAGGAGATATCTGTGATACTAGTCTATGGGTAAAGCGGGCCATTCCAGGAGAGAAAGGTAAGCAGGAGATATCTGTGGTACTAGTGTATGGGGACAGCGGGCCATTCCGGGAGAGGAAGGTAAGCAGGAGATACTGTATCTGTGATATCTCCTGCTACACCTTCTTGATGAATGGCCTATAAATTAATTTCTACAAATGCAGGTGAAAATGTTCATTTTCACTGCTTTTGTAGAAATTAAGTGATAAAGAATAGACCCCTTAGTGGCAAAATATATCTATGGATGGGCATCCCTTATAATGTAGAATGCAATTTCTCTTCATATTCATCATGCTATATATGTAAAACTCATTTAAAATGTATTAATTTCCAGGCATAAGTGTGCTATATGTTATATGCCTATAATTGAGTTCCCATAATTTTATACAGACATCATTATGGGGAAGTAGTTGAAATGCTGGTTGTTATCGGAATACGAATGCTCAGAATACCAGCGCCGGAATCCCGACACCAGACAAAATCTCGGCGCCTGCATCCCGACATTAAGTAGTGGGGCTAGGGGGAGGGTTAGAGTTAGGCACTAGGGGGGGATGTTAGGCTTAGGGTGAATGGAGGGAGGGTTAGGTTTAGGGGCAGGGGTTGGGTTAGGGTACTTACTGGACATTGTCAGTATTTTAACCCTTTCGGGATGCCAGCGTCAGTGTTCTGACCGCCGGAATCTGGAGCGCCGGCATCCCGTACCCAACTCATCATTATGACCTGACATTTACAAACGATAAACTATACTTTGCTTCCTTTTACTGTAGGTGCTGAATGTAATAAAACCGTAATATAATATCACACTTAACGAAAAGCTAAATTTACAAAATATACAGTAAAATCCCATCCACTATACCACTGGTTCTCAAATTCAATCATCAGGTCAAACAGTTCACGTTTTCCAGGTCACCTAGCCAGTGCTCAGGTATATTCATTACTCACTGACATGTTTTAAAAGATCCACATGTAGAGCTAGTTATTTCACTTGTGTGAGGGGAACTGGAAAACGTGAACTGTTTGGGCTCCCGGGAATCGAGTTTGAGAACTTTTGATGTACTATACCAATGATCCAGTGTTCAGGGACCCTCCCATTTGTGAGATGTTCACTCTACATTCTTCTATAAAGACCAACTCCCTAGCCAGCCAATGTCAACCTTGGAATTCACTACTCTGACACCTCTTGTGTATTAGGCAGCGGCTGTTGAAGCCACTCAATTGCTCTTGAAATCTCTGTCTATACGCATCCCAATGCCTTTTCTGGCAGGTGACTTAACTGTAAAAGAGAAGACGTTAAGATAAACACTTGATGAACTGTAGGCATCCTGAAACCACAGTTTCTCCAGCTGGGAACTCAGACATTCTTGGACCATCCACAGCTAGAGGTAGCCTTTGTGAACAACCCATCCTCCGATAAATCTTTCAGTGCACGCTGCCATCGAATGTATTGCAATCCCTTTGTATCAGAAGTGTATAAAATAAGGTCAAGGGTTTCTTCTTTAATTCTATTTTAAGGGAGTATTTAACAAAGCTGGGAGAGAGATAAAATTGTAAAAAATAAATGACCAACCAATCAGCTCCTAACTATAATTTTTTAAACACAGAAAAATGTAAATTGGAAGCTGATTGGTAGGTACTTTATCTCTCACAATTTTATCTCTCTCCCAGCTTTGATAAATATCCCCCTTAATCTGGATAAATCACAAAACTGAACTAATACAAAATACGTACACTTCAGTAGTTAAAGTCAGGAGGACACATCTGCTCTGCAGCATAATTGTCATAATTGCTGGAAACTGATACTGTCAGTGCCGGCTACAGATGTCAACTTGTTCAAAGTGCAGTAACATGTAGTTTACAAAAAAGACCTATAGTATATATCAATGTAATATAATAAATCACATTTAATTTACCTTGGTCCTAAATGAAGTGTCCCAGCTGTAAACTGAACTTGTGTCTGTAGCCTAGTAACACCCTTCTGCAGTTTCCTGTCCCTGTGTCACCTCCCCCTGCAAACAGTGTCACACCTGCCCAGATCAGAAGCCTACACACATTTCCAGCAGAAGTTGCACAGGTGCTAAATTCAAGGTCCACTAACCAAACGTAACAGTTTCTGGAAACATTCACAATCACGTGTGCAAAGGTTTCTATATTTTGTCAGTAGATATTTTCTAATGTCAGTAATTTTATCAGCTTCTCACCCTCAGTGTAACAACTGAGAACTGAAAGGGCTCTTTGCAGTTTATCTTCATAGCATCTAATCACTGTAAATTTAAATCGTTTATTTCTAAGGGTAATATGAGAGTAATATCACGAGTGCTTTAATCGCTCCAGCTTTGACAGAAGTATCTAATTCACTCCACAAATGTTCTATAACTGAAATACAGAGTTGCTCTGTCAAATTACAATAAAAAATGTTTCTGAAGTGGTAAATACTGTAGCTAGCGTGCCCATCTAATATAGAGGGCGTAGCTTCCCCTATTGTAGTTAACATTGCTTATAAGTTTTTCTTTAAACAGGAACCTTTACGTAAATACTTGTAGCTATTTCAACAAACGGCTTGAGTGTGTTTCAGGGGTCAAGCAGCCATAATGTTGTGAAAATAGGGAACTTGCAATTGCTTATCTCAGAAAGGATTGGTATATGAGGAGGAACGTTATAAAGGGGCCTATTTATCAAGTAATATTTGCGGGATACTCTGTTTACAGGGGATACAATATTAAGGGTCCCCCAAATGTACCAAGCAGGAGCCACAGCAGATTTCAAGATTGGAGATATCTGCTTTGGCCCTTTATTTCTGACTGGGGGCTGCAAAGCTGTCAGAGGTTCCAAGCTCTAGAATACGGAGTTTGGCTCCGATCGGATAACGCTATCTCCATAGTACTATAGTATTCTCTGGGCTACTATTTTGCAAAAATTATTGGGAGAGGGTTGCATGGTCAGTAGACTGAGCATTTGCTGTAGTCCCGATAGAGGAGTGAAGAGATCACTAAGATATACAGTATATATAAATATATAGAGATAGATAGAGGGCTATGCAAACACACACATCCATATAATAAGCGAGAAAGCCTGTCTGTCTGTTTGTCCTTTATGCATGGCCAGAGTTTTAGTCCTAGCACCAAATTTGGCATGGTGTTGTAGTTTGGTTAGGATTAGGTTTTTGCCTAGGTTTGAACTTCATCTGGGCCACACACTTTCACACAATTCCTAAAAATGGGGACACTCTTACATTACACAGGTTTCGGGGCTGGCTCAAGTGGAAATTGGCAGTCTGCCAAAAACCTGTGAGAAAGCTACAAATGTATTCTTTTAAGCTGGCCATTCACTGCCCTTTATACATTACACCACACAGTAATTAACCTTACACTACACAGTAATGCCCCTCACACATTAAACCACAAGTAATGCCCTTTACAGATTATATAACACATTCCACACAATAGTTGTACCCCTTACACATTATGCCACACAGTAATGCCCCTTATTTTCCTCCCTAAAGTACCTCACCTCCCCATGTCCATCCAGCAGCCTCTTGCTTCCCCCTGTGTGCCATCAGCAGCCACCAGGTGTGGATTTGATGCCGGGCCACAAGCTAATTACAACCGGTACACTGGCAGGCAGAGGCAGACATGCACAGATAGCATCGGCACAATATGAATCTGGCGCCGGTCATGAGCCACTAGGAGCTAGTGAGACTGACAGCCAAGCAGGAGCTGCCACTGCTGATTGGCTGCCGGCTGCGCTGTCTCTCCATATCTGCGTGCCGGTGCGCCATCTGACACCCAGTCTCCCCTCAGTGGCCCTGACTGGACCGGCCCACTTTGTGTGTGTGACTGGGTGCAGGGGGAGCTGCAGGCCACAGACAGGGCTGCCATCAGAAATCATTAGGCCCGGGACTAACAAAATAACAATGGCCCCCGGGCCCCCAGCCCCCCCACTTTATTCAGACATAAAAAAGGCAAATATTATAAACATCTGAAATACTGCAAAAAAATATATACAAGAAGTATCAGACACAATTACCATAGCTGACTCCTTCTATTCTGACTGTCTTCTCCGGCTCCCAAGTCCTCACACCACATTCCTTGGGTCCCCTTTCATTCAGCGACATGACTCCATGATGTCACGTCCCGCCGGCTCACTAAAAAAACTTTATTGTGGCCAATGCAGTAGGTAAGAGTGGAGGGGGAGGGGCAACTGGGTGTCACTCATGCTATTGTGTGGCGGGGGGGTGAGAGCGGGCCACCGACTGGGCCTGTCACTCACAATCTTTTAAGTGGATAGTGGTGGCGGGTCGGTGGGCAGTACTAGGGGAGTGTGCAGGCCCCCCGAGTGTCTGGCCGCGGCGTGGGTAGGCGGAGCGGGAGGGCGGACCTGGGCTGGACCTGTCACTGTCAGCCACTTTTATTGTGCAGTGACAGGTGGTTATGAGCAGCCGGACAGCGGGGCCCCCGAGTGGCCGGGCCTGAGACTCTAGTCCTGCAGTCCCCTCCTGATGGCGGCCCTGGCCACAGAGGCAGCCAGGGCACCATAGCAGCCGCACCCCTTGCACCCACAGTAGTTATGCCACTGTTTGCATGCATGTTAGCAAACAGTGGGGTCCTTTTCAGGATCAATGGAATGGGGTTATAGGTGAGGACAATGTAAACAAATAGAGGCTACAGGAGGATGTGAAATTGAAGAGAGAGAAAATGTGATATGTGTAAACTATAAGAAGGGAGTTATATAGGGACTCTATAAAGGTTATGTGAGTGGTTCTGGAATCTGATAAGCTTGTCTGAAGAGGTGAATTTTCAGAGAACGCTTGAATGTTTGGAGACTAGCGGAAAGTCTTTTTGTGCGTGGGAGGGCATTCCACAGGGTGGGTGCAGCCCGAAAAAAGTCCTGTAACCGTGCATATCCAGGAAACTCCTTACTGCACTCACTGCTTGTACATAGCAAGTACTTCCCTATCTGCGTGCTGCTCTTGTTGATTGATCTTGTTGCTCAAAGCACTTCTGACTGGATCGTCTCTGTACACTGTAATTTGTGCCTTCATACTACTCGCTTATTACCTCATCTACAGCATGAACACCCTTACTTCAAACACCTCCCTTATTGTATGTCCACATAATCCTTTACTTTATCCATCCCTATCCTCCCCCTCCTGTCTCCTCCAATTGCTGTTTCCCCTTCTTTCTCTCATCAGTCTGCTTTCCAACCCTCTGCTTCTTTTCCCTGCCTTTCCTGTTCCTCCACTCTCACCCACCTCCTTTCCTTCATGGCCTTGTTACCCCACCATTAAGCCCCATTCCCTCCTGGTTCTGTCTGTCACCTCCAGGGCTGCCAAAAGAAATCTAGACCCGGGTACTGCAACATCCTGCAGGACCACAGCATGTTGGGTATGGCTGCACCCATTTGTGGGTGGGTCTAGCATATGAGATGCACCCACTCACAGGAGCATGGCATAACACCCAGCAGCTGGGACTAAAGTATTCACTATTAGGATGGCGGGACAGTCCCATAATAGCTGCATTTTTAGCTGGATGTATTTAGATGCTAAAATGTAACAGACAAAAATTAAAGTGCAACTTTTTTATTTTGTACATCTCTCATGTAAATAACACATAAACAAAATCTATTTTTTGTTATAAAGATAAATGAATTAAGGATTTAATTTTGACATAACATCAGGTCATCTTATAAGCACACATTCTGCTGCTTGTATCCTAACCCACTGCTCCATGCTCCTTCCTCACTATCTACCCCATCTGTGTCACCCCTGTCTGTCTGTCCCTCCCATTTAGAATGTAAGCTCTCACGAGCAGGGCCAGTCACTTCCTCCAAAAGATGACTTCTTCTCCCCCTACTTACATTATCATTTAGTCCTAACTCCCCAATTGGCACCTAACACTTGGTTGCTGGGGCCTGCTGCTTGTGTTATGCAGCTATGTTTATAAACCATGTCCTTGTCCTGCATTGTTTTGTATTACTATTAGCTGTTTTTCTTGTGCGCTCATTTATGTACCATGTAAGGCACTGCGGAACCTTTGTGGCACCATATAAATAAAGGATAATTATATATTGTGATAGGATCACTGGTAAAGTGGTCTGTGGCAGGTACATTTGTCCCAGATTCCTGTCTTATGTGTTTTAAAACCCCCAGGAGAAAGTCTGCAGTGTAGCAGGCTTGAGTCTCGGCTTTTTGAAAAGCCGGTTTGGGACCTGGGGGTTGTGGGTGAGAGGAGAGGGAGGGCTCCACCCACGGCCACTCTAGGTTTTGGTTCTCGCAGCCTGGTAACAGGCTTGTTAGTTTTCCACCTGAGAGTGGCCAATATAAGCCTAGTGTGTTTAGGGCTGAGTGTCTCACCTGGGAGAGCAGACAGGGAGTTTGCTCAGAGACACTTGAAAACCTAACTGTGAGTGTTGTGCTGTGCCTTTGTTGCTGGTGAGGGCATTAGGCCCTGCCAGGTTCTGGTAGTGAGGGAACCACCTGTGAAGTTAGTGCCCCGACAGGGCTAGGATTTATGTTTATGTTTTCTTCATGTTATTTCTGTTTTGCACAATAAAGACTGGCGCCGACCAGCTTGTACTCGAATCCAGTCTGGCGTACTGTTTCCCGGCTGCTGTGTGTGTAAGGAAGGAGTCCTCTACCCAGGAGAGGGACCCCTAATCTGACTGTGTCACAATATGGTGGAGAATGCGGGCACCCACACACACTGAAGTTGCAGCAAGAGGAAAACTTTCCATTTAAAAATTAAAGGGACAGACACCCAATTTGTGAGTGTGGAAATAACACTGTGTCCTTGGAGTCCCATAGAGGAGGCGTCAGCCAATGCTCAGAGAGGCAAGGTTCAGCTTCCAACCTACACCCCAGGACAAAATGGAGGAAATTATTAAGGCCTTGCTCCAAGCTGCAGCAGCTCAGCAGGAGACTAACAAACTTCAACAGGTCTCCATCGAGGAAAACAGCCAGGCCATAAAAGAGGTGTTACAGCACCTGGTCGCCCGATCCAGAGATGTTAATACTAGTCCGCCCACCACCACTCACTCCATACGAGCCAGTCACTTCCTCCAAAAGATGACTTCGGGCGATGATGTGGAGGCCTATCTCACCGCATTTGAAAGAACGGCCGAAAGGGAGAGTTGGCCCAAGGAGCAGTGGGCAAGTCTGGTGGCACCTTTTTTGTCTGGGGAGCCACAAAAGGCCTATTTCGACTTATGCCTGGCTGATGCCAAGGACTATAAAAAACTAAAACAGGAGATCCTAACTCGCTTGGGAGTCACCACCTTTGTTCGTGCCCAACGGGTCCACCGCTGGGAGTTCCATAAGGACAAGCCTCCACGTTCACAGATGCATGACCTCGTCCATCTGTCCTCAAAATGGCTACAGCCCAAGACGCTGATGGGACCACAGATCGTGGAAAGGGTCGTGATGGACCGGTACCTGCGATCATTACCTGTGACTGTGCGCAAGTGGGTGAGCCATGCAGACCCTAAGTCCGCGGACCAGTTGGTGGAGCTGGTGGAGAGGTACGTGGCGGCTGAAGAGCTGATGAGTATGCCCCACCGAGCCCCGATGGCGCACCGGCGAACTCCCACAGACACTGGTAAGACTGTTCCAGGGGAGAAGGGTGCTGGGCGGTGGAATGTACCTAAGACTGAGGGTGTAGAACCTGGAGACAGGCCTGACAGGCCGGGAAGGTTCTTGCCTCGTAAACGACTAGACATTAATATGACTCAGTGTTTCCGTTGTGGTGGCTTCGGCCATATTGCCGCTAATTGTTCACTTACAACTGAACCTATGCAATGTGATACTGCTCATGTCTACCGCAGGGGGTCTTTCTTTGCACAGACAGCCTGTACGGCTGACCGGCAGGCTGAGACTGATAAGCACATGTGTGTACTCACTGTAGATGGCAACCGAGTAGAGGCACTGTTAGACTCTGGTAGCTTGGTGACACTTATAAAAGCTGAGCTGGTGAACCCCTTGCGGCGTGAGGGGAAAACTGTTGGTGTGACCTGCATACATGGGGATACTCGATATTATGTTACTGCTGAGGTGAACATCGAGACACCATGTGGTTCTGCTATAGTTTCTGTGGGTTTGGTGCATGGTCTGATGTACGATGCAATATTGGGGAGAGACTTTGCTCACTTCTGGAAGTTGTGGCAAAGCCGTTTTTTTCCAGAGGTGAACAACCCCGATCCATTTGAGAAGGTTGTCGATGTAGTGGAGGAGGGAGTTTCTTCTGAGTCAGAGTTATTCCCTTTTTCTACTATGATTGGCGAACTAGAGAATGCGGAGCGTGACGGTGGCCCGCCAACTGATGTGCCTCCCCTTGAGGTGGGAAGTGTTATTGGGCCAGGTGATCATCTGCCTGATTTAGAGGTCAGAAGAGAGGTCTTTGCCGTGGAACAGTTGAATGACCCTACTTTGGTAAAAGCCAGGGAGAATGTAAAAGTAGTTGATGGTAAACCCGTAGACCCTGATAGTCCTTTGTCCTATCCTCACATGGCAATGTGTCAGGATTTGTTATATCAGGTGATTAAGAAGGGGGAAGATATTGTGGAACAACTAATAGTTCCCAAAGCCTACAGAAGAACAGTGTTGGATCTGGCCCATGGTCATATAACGGCAGGCCATCTAGGGGTAGAGAAAACCACTGAGCGAATAATGCAGAGGTTTTTCTGGCCCGGGCTTCATAAAGAGGTGTCTGACTTTTGCGCATCCTGCCCTGAGTGTCAGTATCATGCTCCCAGGCCACATTTTAAGGGTCCACTAGTGCCATTGCCTATTATAGAGGTGCCGTTTGAAAGAATAGCGATAGATTTGGTTGGACCCTTAATGAAGTCTGCCAGGGGACACCAGTATATTCTGGCCATAATGGATTACGCTACCAGGTACCCAGAAGCGATCCCGTTGCGCAATACGTCAACCAAGACCATTGCCAGAGAGCTAGTTCATGTCTTTAGCAGGCTGGGTATACCTAAGGAGATACTAACTGACCAGGGTACACCGTTTATGTCAAAAGTCATGAAAGAGTTATGTCGCCTGTTCAAAATTGAACAGTTAAGAACTTCTGTTTATCACCCCCAAACCAATGGGCTGGTCGAGAGGTTTAACAAGACGTTAAAACACATGCTTAGGAAAGTGGTCGACAACGATGGTAGGGATTGGGATTACTTATTGCCGTATTTATTGTTGGCCATAAGAGAAGTTCCCCAGTCCTCCACCGGGTTTTCACCCTTCGACTTGTTGTATGGGAGACACCCAAGGGGGTTACTAGACATTGCCAAAGAGACATGGGAGGGGCAGTCTAGTCCTTACAAAACGGTGATTGAGTATGTTTCTCAAATGCAGGAGAGAATTGCTGCGGTAGTGCCGATAGTGTGAGAGCACCTGGAACAGGCTCAACAGGCACAGCAAAGGGTATACAACCGCAATCCTCGGTTACGCAGCTTTGCTCCTGGGGACAGAGTGTTAGTATTGGTTCCCACTGTGGAAAATAAACTTTTGGCTAAATGGCAAGGGCCCTTTGAAATCTTAGAAAGAGTGGGGCAGGTCAATTACAAAGTTTACCAGCCGGGGAAAAGAAAGCCGGAACAGATATACCATATAAATCTGTTAAAGCCCTGGAAAGATAGAACGGTACTGTCGACCGACCGAGCCCCTCCAGTAAATCCATGGCCCTTAGTTCCCGAAGTGACAGTGGCAAAAACCCTGTCGGCAATTCAACAACAAGAGGTCAAGGAGTTTCTGATTAGAAATAGGGTGCTGTTCTCTGACGTACCTGGGAAAACCTCGGTCATTAAACATGACATCATCACTGACCCAGGGGTTAAAGTTAATCTAAAGCCCTATAGGTTACCAGAAGCACAAAGAGAATCGGTGTCGAAAGAAATTAAAAATATGCTAGAGTTAGGGGTTATTGAAGAATCACATAGTGAATGGTCAAGTCCCATTGTGTTGATTAAAAAGCCAGACGGGAGTATGCGTTTCTGCAATGACTTCCGAAAGTTGAACAGTGTTTCAAAATTCGATGCCTACCCGATGCCAAGAGTGGATGAGCTGATTGAGAGACTAGGGACGGCAAGGTATTTAACCACTCTTGACCTAACCAAAGGGTATTGGCAAGTACCGTTAACCGAGAGCGCCAAACAAAAGACAGCTTTTTCAGCGCCAGAGGGCTTGTTTCAGTACAAGATGTTGCCCTTCGGGCTACATGGGGCACCTGCTACCTTCCAATGAATAATGGACAGGATTCTAAGGCCCCATAGATGGTATGCGGCTGCTTATCTGGATGACGTGGCCATTCATAGTCCTGATTGGCAGTCTCACTTACCCAGGGTACAAGCAGTGTTGGACTCCATCTATAAGGCAGGTTTGACAGCCAACCCAAAAAAGTGTTGTCTAGGCATGGAGGAAGTAAAATATCTGGGATACACCATTGGCAGAGGCCTGATAAAGCCTCAGCTCAATAAGGTTGATGCCATACAAAACTGGCCACGGCCTCTGAATAAGAAGCAGGTGAGAGCCTTCTTGGGAATTACGGGGTACTACAGGAGGTTTATACCCAACTTTGCCACCATGGCAGTCCCACTGACTGACCTGACCAAAGGCAAACAAAAAGACATGGTAGAATGGAGTCCTGAGGCAGAGAAAGCTTTTCAGGAGTTGAAAGTAGCGTTGTGTTCCCAACCAGTCCTGATGACTCCTAATTTTGACAGAGAATTCATAGTACAAACCGATGCATCAGAAGTAGGTATAGGAGCGGTCCTGTCCCAGAACAAGGAGGGTGAGGAACACCCTATTTTCTATCTAAGTAGAAAGTTGAATGTACATGAGAGAAACTATGCCACAGTGGAGAAGGAGGCGTTGGCCATAAAGTGGGCATTAGAGGCTCTCAGGTACTACTTGGTTGGAAGAAAGTTCGAATTGATCACTGATCATGCCCCTTTGAAGTGGATGTCCGAAAATAAGGACAGTAATACGAGAATTACGAGATGGTTCTTGGTGTTACAAACTTTTAAATTTTCAGTGGAACACAGGCCAGGAAGCCAGCTGGCCAATGCAGACGCGTTGTCACGCGTTCATTGTTTGGGGGCTTCAGTTGTTCCGCCCCACAGGTCGAAACAAAGGGGGGGGGGATATGTGATAGGATCACTGGTAAAGTGGTCTGTGGCAGGTACATTTGTGCCAGATTCCTGTCTTATGTGTTTTAAAACCCCCAGGAGAAAGTCTGCAGTGTAGCAGGCTTGAGTCTCGGCTTTTTGAAAAGCCGGTTTGGGACCTGGGGGTTGTGGGTGAGAGGAGAGGGAGGGCTCCACCCACGGCCACTCCAGGTTTTGGTTCTCGCAGCCTGGTAACAGGCTTGTTAGTTTTCCACCTGAGAGTGGCCAATATAAGCCTAGTGTGTTTAGGGCTGAGTGTCTCACCTGGGAGAGCAGACAGGGAGTTTGCTCAGAGACACTTGAAAACCTAACTGTGAGTGTTGTGCTGTGCCTTTGTTGCTGGTGAGGGCATTAGGCCCTGCCAGGTTCTGGTAGTGAGGGAACCACCTGTGAAGTTAGTGCCCCGACAGGGCTAGGATTTATGTTTATGTTTTCTTTATGTTATTTCTGTTTTGCACAATAAAGACTGGCGCCGACCAGCTTGTACTCGAATCCAGTCTGGCGTACTGTTTCCCGGCTGCTGTGTGTGTAAGGAAGGAGTCCTCTACCCAGGAGAGGGACCCCTAATCTGACTGTGTCACAATATATATATATATATATATATATATATATAAGTTGTGTCGTGGGAGCTGCACACACTCACTGGCATAAGTTGTGGGTGCACGGTAAAGTAAATTCTTAGACAAACAATCCATTTGGAGCAAACCTGTGACCAGGTTACCCCAAGTGTAAGAAAAACCGGCACTCCATTGAAAAGTACAAAAAAGCCGTTTTTACTGTGTAAACAGGTAAGCAGTCAAAAGCTTGCAAAACAATGCATATGTAGCAAGAATATACTTATCAGCAGTCTGCTGGTATCCAAAAGAGCCATATAACAGACATAGGTCCTCATTCAGAGCCGCTCGTAAGCGTCAGTACGCTCGTAGCGTTCCAATGTTGTGAAACCACGCATGCGCCGGTGTTACACTGCGCATGTGCGTACGGCTGATTGCGATCTTTTTTTTAGTCGTTCTTCGAATAGCGAACAGGAAGTGACATGTCAAATGTGATTGACAGAACAGGCCATTTTTGGGCGTTGACGGGGTGGAGATGGGAAAACGCAGGCGTGTCGAGGCATTTTTTGGGCGTACATAAATTATCTCATGCGAACGGCCAATGTGATCGGAACAAGTCATACGTCACTGTCTGATCCACTTTCCGTTCAAACTGCTCGCACATCTTGTGGTCTGGTATACTCTACCACAATGACGATGGTCTCGTCCTCCTTCCCGTGCCTCTTCGATGTTTAATCGATTTACCATTTCTTGCCCGAAAAGCAATCAACTTAGAATTGAAAACAAGCTTGTAATGTGTTTAGCAAATAGTTTTTTTTTAGTAGCACAAAACTGTACGCAGGTGAAATACTCAGCTGCTAATTTCTGGATTAGACAATCAATTAGCGTACCAATTTTGAAATTTTTTTTTATTTTTTGCATTTTTGTTTTGGTTTTGTGTTATTGCAACAATATTGTCATCATGTTTGTGTTTTAGCAACATTTTTAATGGGCCAGGAAAATTCACATCCATTTTGTTTTGGCAAAGTGTTCCTTAAAACTCCTAAATGGCTTTTAACCCTTTGGAATCTGAATTAAAATTAATGTTTTTTTTTATTTATTTTTTTTTGGCCGGGATTACCTATAAACCATTTTTAGAATAAAGGGGGTCATTCAGACCCACTCGCGAGCGGCAGTACGCTCACAAGTGGGTCGATGTTCCCCACTGCACATGCGCACGATGGAGGGAGCTCTGTCGTGCGCATGCGCGATACCCGGCGAGCGACGGGCTTTCCATCGCTCGGGGTCTCACACCAAAGGGGGTGTGCTGTCGATGTTGATTGACAGCACGCCCCCTTTGGTGGGCGTGCCGGGGGCGTGCCTGCCAGATGGAGGCGTTCCCATGGGAACGCCTACCGTCTGAAGCCGGCCCCACTGACATCACTAGTGATGTCAGTGGGAGTGATTTTGGCACTGATAGAGCCAAAATCACTCCTGGCCTTGCGGCTGGGAAACACGACCGCAGGGTTTCCCAGCCGCAAGACCATCGCGACCATCGCGACCATCTTTTTGCACGCTCGTATATGCTGTGGGTGGTGACCCACAGCTATACGAGCGTCCAGGAGGATGCTCCATTTTAATGGAGGAGGGCCCTGATTCAGAGCGAGCGCTCTGGTCAGAGCGTCCGGCTCTGAATCAGGGCCAATGTCACAATACAATGAAGCATATTTTGAAATGTTTTTATTTTTTAGACACATTTTTATTTTTTCATGTGCATTTGCCAGTTTTCAGTTCTGGCTAACGTAAAAAAAATTGAAATTAAAATTACAAACACAACAATAGTGGCATTTGCCCAAAAGAAAATAACACACATTAAAAACAATTCACAAGAAAGGAGAGGGAAGTTTTGGCCCTTAAGGAATATGGGGCAAGCACAGAAGGATTGTGGGAAAATTAGCCAGTGCTGTCATCGCTTTTTGCCCCGTTTGGCCGGGGTAGGGTGGGAGCCTGACCGGGTCCGGGATGTCCTTTGGCTGGCCTGTCCAGAGGCAGATGTTGGGGCCTCTGGACTAGGCAGAGGGCTAGGCACATTTGGAGGGATGGCTGTTGTTGTGCCAGAGGTGGAGGATCCTGATGTTCCGGCAGGAAGGGAGGCCGGCTCCACCATGTGCTGGCGAACGAGCTGCTCCAGGGCATTGGCAATTCGGATGTTGGCCCCGGTATTTTCGGCCAGGGCCTGAGCAATGATCACGTTGGCCGCAGCATTTTGCTCCATGGCCTCAGCCACCCGTAGCAGACTGGCGTCCATCCTCTGCAGAATCTCCGTGTGGTGATCCGATTTAAAATTGAGATCTGTGAGGAGGGCCACTGCCTGCGAGGGGGATTGCCCTGGACTGGCTTCTGCAGGGTCCCCAGCCGGATCTACTGCTTCCTCCCCTGCAGTGCCAGCAGAAATTCTGCAGCCAAGGCTCCCCTCTGGAGCAGACTCATCCGCCTGTGTCTCTGTGAGAAAAAAGAGAAAATAGGAACATTAGAATCTACATATTGTCACAAACACATTTCAGAGTTGGTAACATAACAACATTTACCTGGGACAACATGAGGAGCCGCAAAGTCTGGCATGTCCGTATCCATGTTGGACACGCCAAACACCTCCTCTTCCTGCACACACCCCTGTGCCAGCTCTTCCAAGTCATTCAGCTCCAATGACACAGGGGTGGGACCCCCACCTGTCCCCCTTGCATGCCTAGCCCTGTCAGTCAGTTTTTGCTTCAAGCGATATTTAAAATCGGTCCATCTGTGGGTGAAAAAGTTGGCATTATTCCTGCAGTATTTGGCCCTGTAACCACTTTTTATTAAAATGTAGTTTTTACGTGCCGGCGTTTGACATCCCGGGTTAGACGGTCCAACTCACCCACCCTATTGACAGCACTGGCTATCTCATCCCACATTCTCCACTTCTGGCTTGCACCCATATTCCTTTCTGCCTGTGGCAGTGTGTCAACACACAATTGGACCAAAACCTCCATCTCCTTTCTTGTGAATTGTGGCTGCCTTTTTTTTTTGGTTGGTTTTGTTGGCCTACTCGGCCCAGCAGCCTCTTCCATGGCATCCTCAACACCTTTTTTAAAAAACATTTTTTAAATTTTGATGTCAAATTTTCTATAAATTAGGGTTCTAAATAATCCTTGAATACAAAAGAGACAAATACTTACCGGGCGCCTCTTGGCCATTGTTTTGCTGTTCTGTAGCCATTATGAGCACCTCAACTTGAACTACAGCAGACCGTTTGTGACTTTCCGTGACGTATTTATACATGCGTCCTCATTATTCGTCCGCATCATTGATTGTGCGCTCCTATGATCCGTCCTTAATTTGAGCGGGAAAATAAAGACTATTTATGGCTTGTTGCGACTCGAGTCGAGGTGGCGGGTGATGAATGTTGGAGGTTTAGCTTGGAGAAGTGGATTGTTGGCGTGATTACTGGTTTGAGGCGGTTTGTTGGAGTTGGTTTTTTGTGTTTGATTTTTGGATATTACGTTTGCTTTTTTTTTTCAGGTTATTTTTTGAGTAAGTCTTTTTAAAAACTCTTTGAAAAATTAATGGATCTACTAACCAAATGTTCTTACTTATTTTTTTTTTTTTTTAACAGTTATTTAGGCAGTGCCCCATTGAAGTTTTTGGACTGTGACTTATTTGTCGCTTTTCGGTAAGTTTTTATTGTTTCATGATTTTACAATTTTGATGTGTTGGTTTTCGCATATGTTTTGCCAAGTAATGTTTTATTTTTAAATTAAAAAATCATGTATTTACACTAAATATAGCGTACTGTTTTGTGAAATATATTTCCATTTTTTTATTTTTTAAAAATGCGTACTATTTAGCGCACTAATGTTTCCTTCTTAACCAGTCAAAAATGCGTACTATTTAGCGCACTAATGTTTCCTTCTCAACCAGTCAAAAATGCGTACTATTTAGCGCACTAATGTTTCCTTCTTAACCAGTCAAAAATGTGTACTATTTAGCACACTGTTTCCTTCTTAACCAGTCAAAAATGCGTACTATTTAGCACACTAATGTTTCCTTCTTAATCAGTCAAAAATGCGAACTATTTAGCGCACTAATGTTTCCTTCTTAACCAGTCAAAAATGTGAACTATTTCGCACACTAATGTTTCCTTCTTAACCAGTCAAAAATGCAAACTATTTAGCGCACTAATGTTTTTTGCCTGTAACAAATTTCAAGTCATGTTTTACCACTACCAGGGATAAGTTATCACCATTGAATAGGTGTCTTTAAAAAGTGCAGATTTGGGGTTTAGGGGTGCAGGCTTTGACAAAAATAGCCTGCACCCCTGAGAATGTCCTTTAAAAAAGCACTGTGTTAAAAAAAGGTTTGTTTTAGAATAGGGGTACCTCAAAAAATTATTTGTAAATTTGGGGTTCCCAAAAAAAACCCCATAAAAAATGTAAAACAATAGGCAAATATGTTCAGGGCTATTCTGCATGTATGCGGCAGGTGTTTTGAAGAATAGAATTATAGCGGCAGGTGCACAAATGCTGAATTTTCTAAACACTTACTTTAGGGACACCAAAATATGCTAGTACCCATTTTCATGTCCCCCAAATTTGATGTGACCACTTAAAATATTTTAGACAAATTCCAAAGTGCTCTTCTGCATCACTTGCTCAATGTCGGTTAAAAAACACCTGCTGCGTCAAATTAAATCCCCGACTTTCAATTAAAGGCTAAAACGGGGGTACCCACAGTGTGCCCCCATGTTTTCCCAACTTTAGGGGGGTCTTACAATTTTTTTAAGGAAAACTTCGTAATTTTACGCAAGTAAAATTTCACTGTCGAAGTTAACGTTTCATATTGGAGTTTTCGTTTTCGTTAAGTCTGGTGCGCGCTCCCGCTTATCCACCTATTCAATATAAAATTAGCAAAAAAGGGAAACTCCTTAGTTTGATTTGCGTAAAATTAAGAAGTTTTCCTTTAAAAAATTGTAAGACCCCCCCTAAAGTTGGGAAAACATGGGGGCACACTGTGGGTACCCCCGTTTTCGCCTTTAATTGAAAGTCGGGGATTTAAATTGACGCAGCATGTGTTTTTTTACCAACATTGAGCAAGTGATGCAGAAGAGCACTTTGGAATTTGTTAAAAATATTTTAAGTGGTCACATCAAATTTGGGGAACATGAAAATGGGTACTAGCATATTTTGGTGTCCCTAAAGTAAGTGTTTAGAAAATTCAGCATTTGTGCACCTGCCGCTATAATTCTATTCTTCAAAATACCTGCCGCATACATGCAGAATAGCCCTGAACATATTTGCATTTTATTTAGCAAATTTTTATCATGTTTTATTTTATCACCCCAAATTTTTACTTTTTTTTGGGTGGTGTCCCTATTTATTGTGTAAATTTTTTGGTTTACACAGTTCTTTGTTAAATGTCAATCTCAGGGGTACCGGCTATTTTTTTCAAGACTGCACCCCTAAACCCCAATTCTGCACTTCTTTGCCACACCTATTCAATGGTGAAAACTTCTCCCCGTTTTATCACTTCGCCTTTACAAAAATGCAAAAAGTCTTTGATATTGACTACGGTGTAAAAGTAAAACCTGAGATAATGATGTCTGAATTGCGAATTTAACGCAAAAAGGGACTTATCTATCCCATATTGAAAACCACTGTAAATGTAGCGTGCATTTCCTAACTAATGTGTGCTCCCTTCTATATATTTATGGTTTTAAAATTGTTTTGCGAATAATTTTTAATTTGAAAAATAAATTACAAATTTTTTCATCTTTTAAAATGTAGGATTTTGACATCATGACAATACCCCGGCCTGTAAGCATCTTTGGATTGATTGGAAAAGATAAGTTGTTTTTTATGTTCACATTTGTCTCAAACAATAACTACCTGGCTTACCATTTCAGGTTGATGTTGGTCGTATTATCTTGGCCATGTTGCCTGAACCCGACCAACCTCAACTTCGTCCCAGGCGTAGGCCTCGTAGGCGTGCAAGGCCCACGATATATAGAACACGTGTCACCCTTTTTGGAATGCCAGATGATGAGGTGTTAAGACGATACCGTCTTCCTCCACAAATCATCCTAGACACTCTCTCATTAATAGAGAGTGATCTTGAACGGCAAATTGACAGTTCTACAGCAATACCACCACTTACGCAATTTATGGCGGTGTTACATTTCTGTGCCTCAGGATCCTTTCAAATCACGGTGGGAATAGTTGCGGGAATCTCCCAATCCTCCTTTTCAAGGATCCTGAGGGAAGTGATGGAGGCCCTTTTTAAACACCTCCATCATTTTATTCAAATGCCAGTGGATATGGGTTCCCTTAGTGTGGCGAAGGCCAATTTTTACCAAATAGCTGGCTTCCCACACATCATAGGGGTTGTGGATGGCACTCACATACCACTTCAGCCTCCAGCAAGGCTGGAGGCTATTTATAGGAACCAAAAACACTTTCATTAACTGAATGTAATGGTGGTATGTGATGCCTCCCTCCAGATCCTGTCCCTGAATGCCAAATTCCCTGGGAGTGCACATGATTCCTTCGTCATCCGGCAATCAGGGATTTGGCAAAAATTAGACAACCTACAAGCTGGTGATGCGTGGCTTCTGGGTAAGTTGACACCTTCCGTGGCAACCAATGCAAAGCTTGTTACACAATGGTCCTGATGTTTGTGTTTGTTTTTTCACAGGAGACAGTGGTTACCCTTGCACGCCCTGGCTGCTCACTCCTTATTTGGCTCCCACACCAGGGCCACAAAGTGAGTATAATTCCGCACTTACAGCCACCAGGCAGGTGGTGGAGTGCTGTATCGGCCTTTTAAAAGGCAGATTCAGATGCCTCCCCACCGCTCTGGTGGCGAGCTCATGTATTTGCCGGATATGGTTTCGAAAATAGTGGTCCTGTGTGGGATATTTCACAACATTGCCATAAGGAGTGGTGTCCCAATGCAGCCAGAGGATGCCTTGCCTGAGGATGGCCCCCCCGAGGTTGGTCGGAGGTCAGTATGTGGGGGGACCATAACCGATGATGTAGTTGCTAGATTTTTCAGGTAATTATTGTCAAACATTTACTTAATTGACACAATGTCAACATGTACCATTGTAATGTGCCTTTTTTTTTTTTTTCTTGTCTTCCTTTACAAACCTCGAAAAAACGATGCCTACTACCTGCTCCACTAAATTGTGTACATGTGGCCACATTGGATCTAACTTTGGAATCAATTATTTCATCGCCTCATTTGTGGATTTATGTTGGCCTGCTACTTATTTCATCAGTTCTTGATTGTTTCTTTTGTTGTTTGCTTTTGGTGTTGGTTGTTTTTTGGAGTGTCTTTTCACTGTGTGAATTGCTTGTCACAATTCACTTTTTGTATGTGTTTGGTGTGTATTAAATTTTTGTTTGCCGTTAAAAAGAATTAAAAAATTAGAATCACGTGTAACCTGGTACAAAAAAGGCCAACTTTCGTAATGCCTAATCCTGTAATGTGTGAAATGTTTAAGTCTTTGAACATGCTTTGTGGCTTTCAAAAAACATCAAAGGTATTATGTTGATTCAGTAGGTTTGCCAAACTAGGCCTAAGCAGCTTTTTTTGAAAATTTACATTACCCACCCAAAGAAAAAACAGAAAATGTTTGAATTTCTAATAACCTATTGGTATGGTGAGGTGTTTAATGTGGCAGCTTACATACTTACTAGCGCTTTGTTCAATATAATTTACCTTACTTTAAAGAACATGATCAAATAGTGGACTTATGGAAGGTTAAACAATGTAATTGTTTCAGACAAGGAATGAAACTCGTTAAAATACAAAGAAATTTTAATTTCAAACAAATAATTTGAAAAAAACAAACAAGGAAAAAAAAAATCAGCTCCGAAGGGCCGCCGCCATGTGGTCAAGGACCACTAACATTGCTATCATGTGCCCACGCAAGGCGGCCAATCCCTCCTGCATACAATGCATCCGCCTCTGGTCCTCTGTTGGAAAAAAAAATAAAAAAAAAAATAACACCTTACATTATAAGTTTACAAAACAAACTCAACAAATAAATCTAGTGTAAACAAATATCCAGTTGTGATGAAAAAAACAAAGTACTGGCAAATGCAAAGATGGGATAAATACTAAATTACAAATGAACACACAAAAAGGCGACCACAAAAAGGACGAAGTACCCTTGTTAGGGTAAACAATAACTACCCAAGTATGAGTGTTTGGACATGTGTGATATGTATCATTGGTAAAAATCCAATACATTGTCTATCAAAATAAAAATGTCACCACTAAAAATTTTACATTTTTTAAAGGGAAACATACAGGTAATAGGGATTTGGGTGTTTGGAGGCCCTCCATCCTACTCCTCCTCGGAGGTGGGCCAGTGCTGTAGGCTACACGGAGGGGAGATCTCGGAGCTGCTGGATGGCGATGAAAAGCGCAGGGGGGGGAGGGGAGGGTGAAGAAAAGAGAAGGGGGGGTGGAGTGGAGGGTGAATTTTGTTGGGGGGGCAAATTTCCAGAGGGAGGGGCCTCAGGTAGTGGCCGGTCAGGGGTGGAGGGGAAATTGGGGGAAGGTTGGGGAGTTGATGCTGTGCTGGGAGTCGGACTGAGGGGCCGAGCCCAGCGTCTGTGACTGCGGCGCGGCCGGCTTCTGCGTTCAGCCCCTAAATGAGTTTAGAAAAATGTTTAGTCTTTTTTTTGGGGGGGGGGGTTTGGCCACAAATTAGCAACTCCACAAATATTATAACATTTTAAAAATTGAAAACATGCACACGCAGATAGGACCACAATAAACAAACAGGGCTAGACTGAAAACATGCACACGCAGATAGGACCACAATAAACAAACAGGGCTAGACTGAAAACATGCACACGCAGATAGGACCACAATAAACAAACAGGGCTAGACTGAAAACATGCACACGCAGATAGGACCACAATAAACAAACAGGGCTAGACTGAAAACATGCACACGCAGATAGGATCACAATAAACAAACAGGGCTAGACTGAAAACATGCACACGCAGATAGGACCACAATAAACAAACAGGGCTAGACTGAAAACATGCACACGCAGATAGGACCACAATAAACAAACAGGGCTAGACTGAAAACATGCACACGCAGATAGAACCACAATAAACAAACAGGGCTAGACTGAAAACATGCACACGCAGATAGGGCCGCAAAAAAAGCCCAGAAAATAACCAAATACTTTCAGCTATACGTTGCCGAAAACAGGCCAGCAAGCGTCGCGTGCGGCAGCGCAGATCCGACCACCTGCGCTCTAGCTGACCGATATTTCACATGAAAACAATAGGATCATTGGTTACAACAACATGTAGTTTTGAAAACCATTGGTGAAACCGTACGTATTCTGCTGGAAAAATGACACACACGGACAAGAATAAAGTTTATTGAAAATGAAAAAAAAAACGGATTGCAAACATGTGAAGACCAATTGAGCTAATTAATAGATTGATTGGCATGATACGATTAAAGTATGTATGCAGAATGAACGAGAAGGTAATCGAAATCTGACAGGCCCACTTCCGGTTTGGATTTGTGCGAGCGTTCCCTGCAACCAAATTTGGAGATGGACGGTCGCAATTTTGCTTGTTCGTTAGCTAGAGGAGGGGTTGGGACACTTTGGGGCAGAAGATTAGCTACGAGCGAACTTAGGAGCGAGCGCTTGAATTTACATTTTCTCGCTCGTTCGTCGAACGAGCGATCATCCACTTGCGTACGGCTCTGAATCAGGCTCTCAGTCCTGGTCTCAACAGCTGTTTCGGTGCGTCAGCACCTTTGTCAAGAGACTGTCACACATATTGTGGCAAAAGCTCTACCTAAACACCCCCTCCATGAATTAATTACACCCCACCTGTGTGAGCACCTGTAGGCGATCACCGCCGGTCACCATGGGACCCACAATCATCCACCCATCCACGCTGACAGGAGCACCGCGCCGCGCCGGAAATGAAACCAGCAAGCGAAACTAAGCTGCCAGTCCACGCGGGTGGGGAAGACAAAGAGGTTCCCATATCCCGGAAGTGACGCCCTCCCCAATGTAAACAATAACAAAACCACGATGTACATACAATGTTCATAATAGAACATCAGCGGTGCCTAAGCCTTCGCTTCAATGACACGTGAGACACCACATATATATACATAATAAACATCCAATAATACAAACATACACAAATGGATCCAATGTTAATACTAAAAATTATACATGCAAAATATTATAGTCAAATAAATTGCACTGAGAATATCGATGCATGCAGCCCCATTTTAAATCACAAAAATGCAGAGAGAAAATATTCCTCATTTAATCCCAACGGTGACATGGTACGCATTTTATGTATCCACTGCCCCTCTTTTTGTAGTAATAACCTGTGTCTATCCCCTCCTCTTCGCAAGGGGGGAACACAATCAATGGGCATAAAGTGAAAGTCCTTCATCGTATGACCATGTTGCACCCAATGTCAGGCCACAGGTGGAGTGCTAGGTTCAACCATCTGGTAGGCCTTCACTGACGACCTATGTAGGGCGATCCTTTCTTTCAACATCCTGATGGTCTTGCCTACATATAGCACTTTACACAGACATTTAATCACATATATCACTTCTTTGGTTTTGCAATTCATACGATGATGCAACCGATATATCGTGCCCATGGTAGGATGCGCAAAGCTGTCGCCCACCATCATGTGCCGACAGTTAACACAACCTGGACACCGAAAAGCTCCCACTTCGCAGCTCAGCCAGCACCTGTTGTTTGAGACCTTAGGACTTATGTCTGATTGGCTAATCATTTCTTTCAAATTCTGACTGCGTTTGTTATTGTTTACATTGGGGAGGGCATCACTTCCGGTATATGGGAACCTCTTTCTCTTCCCCGCCCGCGTAGACTGGCAGCTTAGTTCCGCTTGCCGGTTTCATTTCCGGCGCGGCGTGGTGTTCCTGTCAGCGTGGATGGGTGGATGATTGTGGGTCCCATGGTGACCGGCGGTGATCGCCTACAGGTGCTCACACAGGTGAGGTGTGTTTCATTCATGGAGGGGGTATTTAGGTCGAGCTTTTGCCACAGTATGTGTGACAGTCTCTTGACAAAGGTGCCGACGCACCGAAACAGCTGTTGAGACCAGGACTATGCGTAAAAGGAGAAAAGAAGAAAAGAAGGCTTTCTTTGTGGGGCACTCTTATTATGTTATGAAATTAAAATGTAACTTTTAATATATTCCATTAAAAATACCTCAAGGTATACAAAAAACAATGCAAAACAATACAGTACAAAGATTTTATGTTGCTACCTAAAAGAGATACATATATCTCATATTCCACAGAATATCCTTCTGTTTAATATGGTTATTAGTTGTCGGGACACATAAGTAGCATCATATGTAGAAAAGCGAAGAGCGAGAATATTAAGTGATACAGTGGAACAGATTGTTCTCAGTATTCTTAGACCTCCAATATGAGTCTTATTGTGTATACAGGGTATGCTCACCACCAGATCGTACCAAAGTATTCTTATTCATATATTATCAAAGTGTCTTTCTCTAACCCACAACGTTCCTGTAGTCATGCTATACAGGAACATATACACATATATACTGCGCTATATTGAGAAGTTGTACATTTATATATATACATACATATAGTGGTAGAGTAAATATCGTGTTATAATAATACACTTTTCTCTAAGAGAGTAGATTTGGCCTTTCAAAAATTATTTATGCATAAACTCCCCTGTATGTACAAAAAGGTCCATTCATAATACAGGGTTATATTCAGAAATAATTGGTTGAGCTATACATCACTTCAAATATTGTTAGACCTCGTGTTTATCGCTAATATCTATATGGGTCAATGTCCCCATATGTATGTCACCAGGGCCGGACTGGGACTAAAAATAGGACCTGGCATTTAAAGCACACAGGCCCAACTAGGCGTCAGCATCTGGCCCCAGATGTAGACTCCTCCCTTTACTATTCCTGACTCCTCCCACTTCATAGTCTATGCTCTTACAAATATAATAATTATTAGAACAACATACAAGTGTACATCATTCTCTACATAAATACACACACAGCAGAGCAATACACACACAGCAGAGCAAATCATGCAGGTGATTCAAACATGTGCCATAGCAAGATATTGGGTTGGTTCTGTTAGGTAAAGCTGGCGGAGAAGGCATCTTACCAATTGACTAAGCCCTAGCTTAGCAGTTGTAGAGGCTTTGATAGCGTTCACTGTAGGAAATTTTTAGGGCAGGGGTGCTGAACACAGAGGATGATACATCTGTGCACACCAAAGCAGAGCCATAACTACACATTTTATGCACTATGTATATAAAGAGCATTGGTGACACCATCCACAACCATAACAGGGAGAGTGCGCGCTGAAGGCGTGCTTCTAAAAACAAAAAACGGTGTGGTTTTGCTGGGTCGTGACCGCACAATTGTATCCCTAATTCAAATTATGCCACACAGTAGTGCCCATTAGTCACATTGCACCGCACAGTAGTGTCCCTTAGTCACATTTCACTGCACAATAATGCACGTCATTAACAGTACACCACACAGTAGTGCCCCTTAGACACGTTACGTTAAACAGTGGTGCCCCTTTTTCATGTTACTCCACACAGTAGAGCTCATTCAATTAATGCCACACAGATCCCATTCACGTTATGCCACACAGTACAATAGTACTCCTTATAACACATACCACACAGAGTAGTGCCCCTTATAAAAAATTATGCCATACAACAATGCCCCTTATAATACAGTAATGCCACACAGTAATGTCCATAACACATTATGCCACACAGCTCTCTCCCCGACACCATAACCCTTGCGGTAGTGGATAGATCTTCTTCCGTAGATGTGCCCTGATGTCATTAGTTACTGTCCAACATCATTCGTTACTATCCACGTGGACATAGAGGGGGAATATAAACCTGTGATGAGCGAAGCGAGCCACCGTGCCTGAAGCCTATTCCTCACACAGCTCTCCCCCTGACACACCATCTCCCTCACACATCTCTCCCCCTGACACACCATCTCCCTCACACATCTCTCCCCCTGACACACCATCTCCTCTGGGCGCCAACACACCATCTCCCCCTGACAGTCACACCATCTCCCCCTGATAGTCACACCATCTCCCTCATAAAGTGCTCCCCCTGACACACCAGCTCCCCCCTGACACACCATCTTTCCCTGTCACACCATTCCCCCTGACACAGCTCTCAACCTGAGACACTAACTCCCCCTGGCACTTAACCTCCCCTGGCACAGTTCTCCCCCAACACACCATCTAACCCTGGCACACCATCTCCCCCTGACACAGCTCTTACCCTGACACAGCTCTCATCCTGAGACACTATCTCCCCCTGGCACTTCATCTCCCCTGGTACAGTTCTCCCCTGACACACCATCTAACCCCAACACACCATGTCCCCTGGCACAGCTCTCCCACTGGCACACCATCTGCCCCCAGCACACCATCTCCCCCTGGCACACCATCTCCCCCTGGCACAGCTCTTACCCTTGCACACCATTCCCCCTGACACAGCTCTCATCCTGAGACACTATCTCCCCCTGGCACTTCATCTCCCCTGGCACAGTTCTCCCCCGACACACCATCTAACCTCCAACACACCATATCCCCCTGGCACACCATCTCCCCCCAGCACACCATCTCCCCCTGGCACAGCTCTTACCCTTGCACACCATTCCCCCTGACACAGCTCTCATCCTGAGACACTATCTCCCCCTGGCACATCATCTCCCATGGCACAGTTCTCCCCCGACACACCATTTAACCCCGACACACCATGTCCCCCTGGCACACCATCTCCCCCTGACACAGCTTTCACCCTGACACAGCTCTCACTCTGACACACCATCTCCCCCCTCTACAGCTCTCCCCCTGGCACATCATCTCCCCCTGGCACAGCTCTCCCCAGGGCCCTCCTCACACAGTTTATCCCCCACTCATGCAGCTCAACTTACCTCTGTTGCGCTCCTCATGCCGTCTTCTAAACTGTTCCTTCACCACTCAGTACTGCCTATCACTGATACCAGCGTCCGCGAGGGTTTGTCCTCTAATTCCTCTCTGTTGTCCCTTTCGCGCGGCAGCTGGCAGGAGAGACAGACGCGCGATGATGTCACCGCGCCATCTCATTCTTCAGTCCCGGCACAATGAGAGGGGTCTTGAGAGAGGCTGGTTCAGTCACTGCCTAGCGCCGCCTGCCAGCCAGCCGCATCTATTCTATTTGATATTGAACTGTAGGCATGGCAGCGGGTGGCAGGCACAGAGGGGCAGAAAGTCTCTATCTGTCAGGCAGCCACAGCACTCCATGTACAGAGTGCTGTGGCCAGGAATACTGCTGCAGCCTGAGCACTCCATTGGCGGCACTAGTCGGACCGGCCCATCTAACCATCGGCCCTTCTGGCATTTGCCAGAATTGCCAGATGGTCAGTCCGTCCCTGTATGTCACTCAGAGGTAGCAAATATCAATGACAGAGTCTTTATAAAATACACACAATATTGTCAGAGATAGAGTATTAAATCTGAGCTATCTCTTAAAAGAGTAGTTTCTGGTGTCTGTTAGTTCCTTTATATGAACCTTAAATAGTTACTGCATACATTTAAATGATATTATCACCATCCACAATCTGCAAATTCTGAATATTTCAGCAATTGACCAGATACTAAGGCAAAGCAAATAGAAATAAGTCAGCTTAAGGGTACAGACACGGAGGTCTGAATGAAGTGATACAATTACCCTTAATACATGTCAAGGTCGAAGGAGGTGGTCGGCGTGTGCACCAGCCAGACCATATGCATCAGAGTCCTTGGACGCGCGTTTCACCCGTTGTAGGCTTGTTCACCATCGCATGTAGTGCAGAAACACTGCTCTTACCTTATGTACACACTTCCGGGTCCATGTCCCGATCACATGGTCACGGAAGGTAATTATTCATTGGTTCAATGCCACATGTGACCACCTGTTATCGGTCACGTGTATTGTTAATCACAAGTGTAATAGACACTCAGTGAGGTGGTACACATTGCCGGGTCTATATCCCGATCATGTGGTCGCGGGAGATCGTTCATCATTGGCTCAATCCCCCACGTGACCGCCTGTCATCCGCCATGTGTGTCCACAGCGTCATTGTGCGTCTAATATTTATTGTCCATCACGAGTGTGATGGATGCCCAATAGGGTGGAGTATTAGTCATCAGTTCAAATAGAATTAACTCCTTCAGTACTGGTATGTTTAGTGATTGTAATCGATCACAGTGCAGACATCACCTCAAGGACATAAATTAATTTAGTTATATTAAACTTCTTGCTTTCAATAATGATGAGGAGTAATTAAAAGTAAAAAGATAATCATATATTGTTACTTATATTTGTGTTTAGTTAGCATTAGACACAAAGAGTAGGTCATCCTCCTATGAAAGTAGTAGATGGTTATGTTATCTGTTACATGTAATTGATTCCTCCAAGTATAGATCCTTATATCTAACAGGAAAAGGGGGGAGAGTAATAGCAAACAGGATAATATTAATGGTAATGAGAGGACAAAGAACTGTTAATCAATCATTTGTCCTCAAACGTCATCTATGATGATAATTAAAAGGTGTTCGTTACTATGTAACTTAATCATCTGTGGGAGATGTTATAGTGTGTTAATATATGATGATTTGATTCGTATATCCACAGATCCATGATATGTTATGTCAAGTCCGTTATAATATCACATATGTTCCCTCGATATCCCACATACAGTGAGGTAATGTACTAGAAGAACAGAGTATATTGTGAACCTCAGAGAGAGATACGTATAAAGAGCCGATCCAAAAAGATGTTAGTGGAACAAAGAGAGCACCCGATGTATTGCGTAGGTGACAGCTGCTGCATGTCATCATATCATGTATTGGATGGCCTGTGAGCGTCTCATCAATGCAACTGGGTGTCTGAGTAAGTGCACTGGGTATCTGCTGTTACATTGTATCAGCAGGAGGAGGCCTGTTGTTGTCATTGCAGACATCCTCCCTGAAAGTCTATAATGAGAGTACCCATAAGAAGATATTGGTCTATACCATATTGAGAAATAAGGTATTCAAATAAAGTCTTACTACAGAGGCAGTTGTCCAAGTTACTATCCATCATATGTCATATATGACATTGGTGATTGGTGAACATTGGGAACATACATGAGGTAAGATGAAGGAAGAAAGTACACTTGTAACATCTAACAGTACTGATAGGAGTCTGACTCTGTTGCTATCAGCATTGCAGAGTCATAGGTTCCTATTTTCCTGTAGCTGTCATATTGTTGAGAATAGCATAAAGATTAGGGAAAGTAATAGAAGTACGGGATATATATTGATCATTTGTGAACCTAGGGTGACCATTAGATGTTCGGGCATATGTGAATTGGTTCTTTTAGGTGTGTAAGAGTGCACCTGGTGACTGTGCAGTTGTGAGAAGTGAAGTAATACTGGGGATTCTATAATTTGTTAATTTGTGAGTTGATTGATAAGAATTTCAATATGTTAGAGGGCAATACCGCTACCAGAGCTATTTGCGAAAAATTAGTGATACTATTGTGATCTGAATAAAAGTCAAGTGAAAAAGAGAAAAGGGAAGAAAAGAAGAGAAAGGGGGGAAGGGGGGGAAGAGGGAGAAGGGAAAGGGAAGGAAAAAGGAGAAGGGGGGAACATTTTTTTTTTGAAAGAGGGGGGGGGTGGAGGGGAAAAAGAAAGGGGGAAAATATAGATTGAAGGTGATGGAAATAGTTTAAGAAAATTGGAGACAGATTGATATTATGAGAACATTCTACATACAAGTATATATGAATATAAACAAAAGTGTATTTACCTGTATTTTATTAACTAGATAAGATGATCAATCAAATAATTGGCAAGTAAATTATGTAGTTTAAAAGAAAACACTGTAGTTAATAAATTAATTTAGACCATCTGGAGTTAATGTTCCCAGTTTAAATGTCCAAGCACTCTCTCTCTTGAGCAGCTCCCATGTCAGATCTCCTCCCCGTATACCGAGATTAATTTTCTCTAGCCAAAGATTTTGAAGTCACGGTTGGATCCTTGATGGTATTTTAGGAAATGTCGGGCTACTGAGGTTAATTTCCTATGTTTCTCTAGATCTGAAGATGCATTTCTAATGGATCCAATGTGTTCCAAGATTCTATGTTTGAATGCCCAAGATGTCATACCCACATATCTTTTATTACAACTGCACATTATGCAGTAGATTATCCCTTCCGCATTGCAGTTCATGAAATTTTTGATATGTAGCATTTGACCAAATTTATCTTCCACCTTATTGGTCTTTAATATGAACTGGCATGCTTTGCAGGTGCCACATGGAAAAGTTCCCGTTAGTCTCATTGGTCTCGGTGGGTTTTTGATGAAATGACTTTTCACTAGTTCATCCCTCAGATTTTTAGACCGTCTCCAGCTCATAGAGACTTTATCTGCAAGAATGTTTGATAAATCTTTGTCAAGATGGAGGGTATGCCAGTGTTTTTGTATGATCTCCTGTATCTTCCTCCATTCTTGACAAAAATCACCCACAAAGCGGAGTTTGTCTGAAATCTCGTTATTTTTGTCCGCTTTTTTTGGGAAGATTAAAGATTCCCTGGGTGTATCAAATGTAATCTTTTTAGCTCTTTTGATCGACCTTTTGCTGTAGCCTCTTTCCAGAAGTCTCTCAGTAAGTTCAATGCATTTATCTTCAAAATTTCTTTTGTCGGAACAATTGCGCCTTTGTCTTAAGAATTCACCCTTGGGTAGATTTTCTATAGTGGGTGGAAAATGCGCACTTGTTTGATGTAGATTATTTGTTGCTGTTTCCTTTCGGAACAGCTCTATCTGGATCATACCGGTGGGGTCTTTGTAGATTCTTAGATCTAGGAAGGGAACTGACTGATGACTGATAGAATGCGTCAGTTTTAGATTGATAGTATTGCTATTTAAGCTTTTGATAAACGACATCAGAGAATCTTCATCACCTCCCCAGATCATGTGATTTTGTGTTTTGTATAATTCTCCAGGGTGGTAATATCCCATGAAACTCTGATTTGTCTCTATAAAGTAGATTTCAATTTATAGAGATCTTCATTCCAGTTTTTTAATTCTGCCCCTTCCATAGGGATATCTGGGAAGATATCATCCAGATTCTCAGGAGCTTTTCTCCTGGCACTTAATTCATTTTTGAGAGAGAATGAGGACATATTATATCTTACACTGACAGTGATATGATTTTGGGTTAGATGATAAGATAATATATATATTTTTTTAAATGAATTAGTGTGTCCAAAAAGTGATTGTCTATTCATAGATATTATATAAGAATATAAGTATATTTTATGTATAAATTATCCAAATGATATAACATTTGTGTTGAAAGAAGACAGGAATTACTGTGCACAAGGTAAAAGTAGCTTTGAGTAAGTAATGGTGTATACCTTGAAAGGGAAATAAAGATAGTGATGTCAAATCATGTTATATAAGATTGGTTTTCGTGCTAGATATCAGAAACTGAACAAAATTCAGCAAAAGTAGATTTACCAAGAAAAAAGGGGGGTTGTATCCACACCGAAAATTATAATAGTTAAATTTTAATTTCATAATAACATAATAAGAGTGCCCCACAAAGAGAGCCTTCTTTTCTTCTTTACTCCTTTTACGCAAGTGCATTGTGGCTCTGGGGAGCACCATCAACTTGAGCAACTTTTCAGACCCAATACTTCACAGGGTGACAATAGCTATAGATGTTGGTAATCAATATATGGTAATATAATTATAATTTTCTGTGCGGTTACAACCCCCCATTTTCTTGGAAGACCAGGACTATGTCTGTTATATGGCTCTTTTGGAAACCAGCAGACTGCTGATAAGTATATTCTTGCTACATATGCATTGTTTTGCAAGCTTTTGACTGCTTACCTGTTTACACAGTAAAACGGCTTTTTTGTACTTTTCAATGGAGTGCCGGTTTTTCTTACACTTGGGGTAACCTGGTCACAGGTTTGCTCCAAATGGATTGTTTGTCTATATATATATATATATATATATATATATATATATATATATATATATATATATATACATTCTCAGTCCTGCCCGCTTCTAGCAGTTGTAGCAGTCTAGCACGCTGAGCTGTATCTTCTGAGCAGCAGATACACCCCTTTCTAAACTTGTTTGGACGGATCCCACCTGCCCAGCACAGATTCAGTTGCTCTCTAGTGCCACCTATCTTCATTCTACCACATAACCTCCTTCCTAGCTCACAACCCCTGGGGTGAGCGACTTTGGATGAGGCATTTTCATGGCAAAGTCCCTCTTTATTTTCCTCATCAGGGCCTTTCACTACATTCACAATCAATCATCCAGACTCTCCTGTCACCTGGTGGCCTCATCCTCCAAGTTTCTGCATTTTTTTTGTACTTTATGGAACTTTTATATGTTTATGTGAATTGTCTAGCAGTTATGCGACAATGTTTTAAAAGTGTGCAACAAGTTTCAGATGTAATAGGGTGCAAGCTTGTGCCACTGCGTATTTTTAAAGCGGCAATCATTTTAAAAGCAAAACCAGTTATGTGCTCTGCCCCAGCTTTGTATACTAAATCACTGTACAGCTGTTTCCCTTCCATCCTCCAGGCTAAAGTATATGTTACCCCCCCCCATATACCCCATATAAGTATATCATCCATAGGCTCTAGTGTGTTACCATGCCCCCCCCTCACACACACCTTTACCAAGCGCAGGCTCAGTGGTCTACATTTATCTTCAAGTGAACAAACATCCGTGCAGTAGTGGGTTCCTGTGGTAAATCCAGATATCCCGAGCTGGGCTGTCACCTATCCTATTGTACCAACTAGGATCAAAGGGACTTACTCTGCTGACGCTGCTGACTTGCCACTATGGATTTGTTTTAAATGCTTGAATATTTCTACTTATTGTAAGTGCAGTACATCATTAAAGTGTATTTTAAAAGTTTGATCTGCACTATTTTGTATCTTCTATGTGTCCTCCCATGTAATGTTACTTTAATTGAGTATATGTGGAGGGTAGGGCGCTTTTTGCAGATTCAAGAAAGATACATCAAAAGAAAATTCCGCCACAAGAATCAACAAGCATATTCCTGTTTTATGGTGGACTCTGACTGTTTATCTATGGTGATTAATGATTTTATTTATTTATTTTTAAACACATTGATTAATCTATGTAAACCTGTCTAGAGCGCTGGCAGGTGGTGCAACTACTATTTTAATTCTATGATTGTTTGAGTATTGGGTATTTGCTCTATTTTTCCATCACTACTAGCTGCACTTTTGATTTCATTGCACACTTGTTTTGTCTTCCTTTTTCACTAGAGATGGAAGAGGCTAAATACCTGAGTTCACCATAGGTAGAGGTTTGATTAACCCCCAATTGATTAAATATAAGGCTATTCAAAACTGGCTTTGTCCTGCAAATAAAAAACAGGTGAGAACCTTTTTGGGGACACGGGGTATTACCGATGCTTCATTTCTAATTACGACACCACGCTGCTCATTATCAGACCTTACCAAAGGAAAACAGTCAAATATGGTGGAACGCTGAGGCAGAAAAAGTGTTTCAGGCATTAAAAGTGGGATTATGTAGGTACCCTGTGTTGATAAAGCCAGATTTTTCAAAAGTGTTTATGGTGCCCCTCAGAAGTAGGAGTAGGTGCCGCATTGTCCCAAAACAGAGATGGGAAGGAGCACCTCATAATGTATTTGTGTAGAAAGCTCAATGAACCTAAAAAGACGTATGCCATTGTGAAGAAGGAAGCATTGGCCATTAAGTGGGCATTAAGCACTTTTAGATATTACCTCTTGGGCAGACAGTTTAAACTAGAGACAGATCACGCTCCCATTAAACTGGATGTGTGTAAATAAAGGCCAGAATGCATGGGTTACAGGATGGTGTGTAGCATTTTGGTTGAACATAGGCCTGGCAAACAATTAGCCAATACAGTAGCATTGTCTCGGGTCTTCCATTTAGAGTCTACAAGTGTTCTGCCCCTTAGGTTGAAACAGGGGATTGTGTGACCAATGTGTGACCAACGGTGTGACATTTTACGCAAAGCGTCAGATGAGTGCCGCAACTGGTGGGCGTCTCTGTACAAATTCTATTGGCTGCAACATTAGCATAACATTAGCGTAAAAGGCAGCAGTCATTGTGGCATTACCGTCTACGTTCTGAATCAGACCCAGAATGTCCACTTATACAGCTTGGTCAATGTCAGGAAGGTCATCTAGCAAGTCCTTTGGAGAGACATGAGTAAGACCTAATTAGTCTTTATTTATTTTCTCTAAGTCCTCCTGCACCAGAACCTGACATTTTGCTCTCAGTGCTGCAGCGCAAGACATGGCAATGGCAGATGTCCAACACAGTCAATTGGAATTTATGGGCACACAAACCAGATAAAGCTGCACTAAAATTAGACAAATGATGAGTAGGCAACAGTCATATTATATTACCAATACTAGCATTATTGGATTGGCCACAGATATAGAGGCTCAAACCTCATTAGAATGCTATCTGGCCAATAATCATTGACAAATTAAGTTAGGGAATTAAGCAATAATGTGGTTCTCTTATCTCACCAAATTATTGAATGCCTACCTATAGTGACATCAACAATTTCGGCTAGCAGCACACCATAATCTAGTACAGTCTCGCCAACTCCTCCCAAGTGTGTAAACAATAATATTTACATTTTTCACCGCTATGAATAATTCTCTTAGTTTATCTTGGCTACTGTACACATTATAGACAACATGTGCCTTCTGTAAATAAAAAAAATGCAAAATGGTGTATTAACCTTGATAAATAAGCAAAAAAAAAAAGCAACCCAGTTTATTGTGAAAAAATAATTTTGTGGGGGTTTTTTGTCTGTATAGGTTCACATTATTGCCACTTGAAAAGGTTACACGCCACCTCAGAAGTGGTGATGAGTTAAATACTCTTACTTGACGAAGATTTAAAGACGTCTTATCAATAATTATTTTCTTTGCCTGTCCAATACTTTTTATAAGGTGGAATTCCTCATAGTAGCATAAAAGAAATGAAAAAAAAAAAAAACAACATAGTGCAATTCTGTTTTTCCACATTGAAAGAAAACTGTTTTTAGCATACAGGTTTGCAATAAAAATATAATTTGAAGACAGATAATAAACTTCGTTTATCAGATTTGGAGATTTTTTTTGGCACGTAAGTGACGTACAGTAACCTGGACCATTTGGATGTTAAAGCTGGTTCCATCTGGAAAGGTGCTATCTGCCCCCACAATCTGCCACACTGGTCTGGTTACAAAACACACTTTCTGCATTTCGATCCCATAAGCTTTCTCCAAAGGTCATTGTGTTTGTACAGACTAATTCACCTTTCAGTGATTTATTCAGGTCGGTTTGTTGGCTATTCCTAAAGCTGGCGCTTAGTAAATACAGGGTTTCCACACTTCTAAGGGTAAAAACATAAATGGTTTTTACCATTTATGGTACATGCAGGGGTGGGGTTTGAGTACTGAGAAATCCCCCCTGATGGACCATTTTGTTTTTTTCTAAAACAAAGACTTATAATGCAGGGGGGGGCAGCAGTGCCAGGATTTACAGCACTGACTAGAGCATCTTCAGGATGCTCTGGAGCAGGGCCAGCTCTTGGGGTGTTCGATCCAAGTGCCGCCACCCCATAGAGGGCGCACTCCTCCCAACATCCTGATTTCAGCGGGACAGCACTGGTCGGGAGGTTGGGCACCCCCACCAGCGCAGCTGTGCGTGTGGCATCCATTCAGTACTGGGATGTTGGTACTGCCCAACTAGTGACGGATGCTGGGCTTGCCCCCAGCCTGATGTTACATGGGAGGCGTGCCATGCAGGCACGCCCCCAAATAACGTCACTTAGAGGCGTGGCCTATGGTAATTAGGCCATGCCCCCATTTTCAGCGCATTATACCCATCCGGCACAGGGCGTGGTTAACCCCTGAAGCCGGCCCTTTTCCAGGGGTCTCGGAAAGCTGCAGTGTGCACGTCTAGAGATATTCTGGCTGCAGGTAACCACTCCAAGCGTCCTGCTAGCCAAAAGCAGGGGTAATGGGTGAGCGGCGGTGCCGTCCAAAGGCAACACCACTCGCACACTTCTAATTATGTCACTGGACTTTAGTATGTGAGTTTGAGAGTTATGGCATACTGAGAAATGTGTGCTTTAAATACAGGGGATGTAGCTGAATGATAAGGTACACATACAGTAAATCAAATCTCTTATTTGTGTAATGAAAGTATAGATGTGTCCTCATACACTATTGCCACAGCCGCCCGAAAAACAGCCCTTCCCGGTGTGCTAGGTTCTTTGCTACTCGGCTTACATCGTGTATCTTTTTCCCCCGAATGTTCGTCTTCGTTACAATGCAATGTGACAAATTCTCTACATGTGACTGGACTTTTTAATTTGATAGGCAACACTTATATCTGTGTGCGACAGTCTGAATCTCTATACTAATTGCTAAGATGCTCAGGCCGAGGCTTTTTTTTAATGGCAAGTTCCATCGTACAGATTCAGACTCAGTTGCACACAGATATAAGACATAGACGCACATTCAGACGAAAAAGACACTTGGCAAAAGCAAAGTAGCACAGAGGTTTGCAAAGGTCCCAGCTCACTTGTGCCACGCATCTCGTGCCGCATTGCGTATTGAGGATAGGTGTATGAGGACACATCTTTATGTGTAAGTGTACTATAAGTGTGTGTATTTTGTGTGTGTTGTGTATACATCAGGTAAAATAAATATTGAACGCATCAACATTTTTCTCAGTAAATATATTTGTAATGGGACTATTGTAATAAAATTTTCACCAAATTTCAGCAACAACCCATGCAATCCACACATGCAAAGAAATCAAACCATAGATGTCCATAAATTTAGTTATATGTAATAATGTGAAATGATACAGGGAAAAAGTATTGAACACGGTTACTGAAATTTATTTAATTCTTCGTACAAAAGCCTTTATTGCGAATGACAGCTTCAAGATGCCTCCTGTATGGAGAAACTAGTCGCATGCATTGCTCAAGTGTGATTTTGGTCCATTCTTCCACACAAACAGTCTTCAAATCTTGAAGGTTCCATGGGCCTCTTCTATGAGCTCTGATCTTTAGTTCTTTCCATAGATTTTCAATTGGATTCAAGTCAGGAGATTGGCTGGGCCATTCTAGCAGCTTTATTTTCTTTCTCGGAAACCAATTGAGTGTGTCCCTGGCTGTGCGTTTGGGATCATTGTCTTGCTGAAATGTCCACCCTCGTTTCTTCTTCAGCATCCTGGTAGATGGCAGCAGATTTTTATCAAGAATGTCTTTTACATTTTTCCATTCATCCTTCCTTCAATGACATGAAGTATGCCAGTACCGTATGCTGGAAAACAGCCCCACACCATGATGTTCCTACCTCCAAACTTCACTGTTGGTATGGTGTTTTTCGGGTGATGTACAGTGCCATTTCTCCTCCAAACATGGTGTGTATTATGGCATCCAAAGAGTTCAATTTTGGTCTCATCTGACTATATTCTCCCAGTATTTCACAGGCTTGTCCAAATGTTGTGCAGGAAACCTTAAACGAGCTTCAACATTCTTTTTCTTCAGCAATTGTGTGGTGAGCGTGCATACAGGCCATGGTGGTGGTTGAGTGCATTACATATTGTTTTCTTTGAAACAATTGTACCTGCTAATTCTAGGACTTTCTGAAGCTCTCCACAAGTGGTCCTTGGCTCTTGGACAACTCTTCTGATAATTATTTTCACTCCTCTGTCAGAAATCTTGCGAGGAGCACCTGGTTGTGGCCGGTTTATGGTGAAATTATGTTCTTTCCACTTCTGGATTATGGCCCCAACAGTGCTCACTGAAACATTTAGAAGTTTAGAAATCCTACTGTAAACAATACCATCAGTATGTTTTCCAATATTAAGGTTGCGAAGGTCTTGAGAGAGCTCTTTGCTTTTACCCATCATGAGATGTGTCTTGTGTGACACATTGGTAATGACCTTTTTATAGTCCATCAGTTGGGACTGAACCGGCTTATATTAATTTGCACTGACAAGGGGCAGGATTGCTTTCTAATTACTGTTAGATTTCAGCTGGTGTCTTGGCTTTCCATGCCTTTTTTCCTTTCCCTTTCTTCATGTGTTCAATACTTTTTCGCTGTGCCATTTCACATTATTACACAACTTAATTTATGGAAATCTTGATTTATTTGCATGTGTGGATTGCATGGGTTGCTGCTGACATTTGGTGAAAATTTCATTACAATAGCCCCATCACAAATATTTTTGCTGAGAAAAATGTTGATGTGTTCAATACTTATTTTACCCGCCGTATATATATATATATATATTTTGCGGAAGTATCACCAGAGATGGCGCTGGTGAGCAGCAGATTCTGTGTGAGGTAGGAGAGATCCACCCACACAGGGTAGAAATACTGAGTTTGGCCACACGTAATGGGGTAGTGAGGGAGAGTCAGTCTGCAAGACTCTACAGTCAGGTTGCATGTGGAAGCAGTCCAAGGAGGACTAGCAGCTATAGAGCCCGGTTTGCCTGGAGGCCATTGGGGGCCAGGGGCCTGGGGCCTGAGTTCAGACCTGCAGGAGGCAGGGAGGACCAAAAAAGTCAAAAGACTGTATCTGTGACATTGAAGCAGCAGGCTGAGGAAGCCAGAGCCTATACCTGGAGGAGACAGGGAAGGCCACCAAGACTGACTGTGTTTTATATAGCTGTGGCAGCCAAGTCAAGTCAAGCTAAGCCAGGCTGGAGCCAGCATAGACCTGCAGAGAAGCAAGCAGAGACTTTATTGGCAGACTAGCTGCACCATGATAGTCAGGGGTCAAGAAGTGAGTTAGATGCCCTAAATAGGGGCTAGGCTGTTTATTATTTTCTGTTCATTTTTGTTTCCTGATTTCCATGCTGAAAAGTAAAGCACCATTCCATTTATTTACCTGAAAGCTGTATTGGATCCTGATTCAGCATCTTAAACACTGCACCACTGACACCCATCTACCAGCTAATTACCCCAAGTCGTCACAATATATACAGGGTTCAGTCCCCTGAAATGTTGACCCAGTAAAACAGTGATTATTTCATCTATTGCAAATCTCTGAGTGCCACCTTTATTCATCTCTTGTATACTGTACATTGGGGCTTGTCCCCCTAAGAGGAGAGTGTGTGTGTATATATATATATATATCTGTGGCGTAACTAGGGCAGGGCGGGTGGGGTTCATGCCTTGGGCGCCGTTGGACTGGCAGCGCGGGGGGGGCGCCGCCGGCCATGGTACCTGCCCGCCCGCCCTAGTTAGCCAGTGTAGCGCTGACCGCAGTGAGTGCGGTCAGCGCTACACATTTACACAGAACCGGCGCTAGGCTTCCAGCGCCGGTCCTGTGCTGCACGCCTGAGCCCGTTCCTTCCCCCTGAGCACTTGCCCAATAGCGCCAGGAGGCGGGCTCAGGCTGTGCATAACACACGCATCGTCCGGCTCCTGCAGTGGGTAATGGGACTGACGTCATGACGTCTGTCCCATAATGCTGAGCGCGCCCGCCCGGGCGGGAGCGGCGTCAAGAGCAGGACCAGGAGCAGAGATTCAGGTAAGTATATTTTTATAGATATATATATATATATATATTTTTTAACCTATCTGCACAACGGGGGAGGGGGGTGGCTACTACTGGGGGGACCTCTACTGGTTGAGGGGTGGCTACTACTGGGGGGACCTCTACTGGGGGAGGGGTGGCTACTACTGGGGGGACCTCTACTGGGGGAGGGGTGGCTACTACTGGGGGCACCATTGGGAGGACCTACTCTACTGGGGACTACTACTTGGGGGGGGAACTACCACTGGGGGCATTATAAAAGGGGCCTACTAGAGGCACTGCACTCGGGGGACCACTACTGGGGGAAGTAATAGGAAGGGCCACTACAGGGGGCACTGGATAGGGGGGATCACTACAGGGTGCCTGCATAAGGGGACCACTACTGGGAAAACTGCATTGGGGGGGGACTACTGCTGGGTCACTATATAAAGGGCACTGCATAGGGGGGGCTACTACTGGGGGCACCATATAAAGGGCACTGCATAAGGGGATACTGCTACTGGGCGCACTGCATTGTGGGGACTGCTACAGGGGGCACTGCATAAGGGGGAACACTACATGGGGCACTGCATTTGGGGGGCCACTACTGGGGGTACTGAGTAAGGGGAACTAATTGGGGGATGTATAAGTGGGACCACTACTGGGGATACTGTATAAGGGGCACTACTATGGGCCTGCATAAGAGGGACCACAACTGCATACTGGGGGTACTGTATAAGGGGTACTACTGGGGTTAAGGTGCATATGGATAGGAATGCTCAGCGTGAAAATAAAGGGGTGTGTCATGTTGACACGCCCCATTTTTAAGTGACCACGCCCATTTTTTCCCTACGGCGCGCGCGCACATTTCGGTGCGTTAGTGGGGGGGGGGCTCCATTTTAAAATTTGCCCTGGGCTCCAAATACCCTAGTTACGCCACTGATATATATTTATATATATATATATATATATATATATATATATATATATATAGCAATTGACCTTAGAGTGACTATGCGATTAGGTGATCCCTCCAAGTGGATTACTCTAATCTGGTATTAAAACAAGGTGCATGTGCTAAAAATTACATAAAAACATTTAATTTTTTTAAAACATTGTGAGTTACCAGGTGCAAATGTCATTACTCTTGTAACAAGTTAGTTTCAATCTGAAAAAACTGCTAATGTGCCATAAGTTAAACCCACGATCTAAAAAACATATAATTTCAAGAGGTGTTCATATATATAGAGAATCTTAGTGTTAGAACAAAGTGCAAGTGCTATAAATTATATAAAAACATATACATTTTATTTTAAAGATTGAGTAGCCTAAGGCCCTCATTCAGAGCCGTACGCTCTGAGCAGAGCGCACGCTCTGAATGAGGGCCGGGCTCCATTTTCATGGAGCGTCCTCCTGGACGCTCGTATAGCTGTGGGTCACCACCCACAGGCTATACGAGCGTGCATTGTGATGGTCGCGATGGTCGAGACCATCGCGACCATCGAATTTGCGAGCCGGAGCCTGCGGTTGAGGTTTTCAACCGCAAGCTCCGGAGTGATTTTGGCTCTATCAGAGCCAAAATCACTCCCACTGACATCACTAGTGATGTCAGGGGGCCGGCTTCTGACGGGAGGCGTTCCCGTGGGAACGCCCCCGTCAGGGAGGCACGCCCCCGGCACGCCCACCAAATTGGGCGTGCTGTCAATCAACATTGACAGCACGCCCCCTTTGATCGGACACAACGAGCGAAGGACTTTCCTTCGCTCGTCGCGTCTGGCGCATGCGCACGACGGAGCTCCCTCCGTCGTGCGCATGCTCAGTCCATAACATCGACCCACTTGCGAGCGGACAGCCGCTCGCGAGTGGGTCTGAATCAGGCCCTAAGTCCTTCTAGACAGAGAAGGACAATTTATAAAGCAACCATATCGCACAGATAAAGATAAATAAATACACAGGTTAAAAACAAAAAAAGTGGACAATAGATAATAAAAGTCAACTTATCTGAGATCAACAGAGGAATACTGTAGTTCATATGGCAAGAAACAGGAGAACCCAACATGTTTCGTCCAGCAGGGACTTCATCAAGGGGAGTATATGTATATATATATATATATATATATATATGAGTATACGGTTTGCGTCATTAAGCCCTGTCCCCTCGCTGTAATTTACCACGAATAGCGCAGATTTAAATAGGGGGCGGGGCCAAATAGCGTGACTCTTATAGAATCGCGTCATTAAGTCCCGCCCCCTACTCCTTGACTCCCGATCTCATTTAAAATTCTCCCCATTCTGCCCATTTCACAAGGAAGTGGGTAGGAATGCGGGAAAAGTGCCTACTCTACCGGGGGTGCGGGGGGGGGCTATGCCAAAAATTGTTAGCCTCTTGCGACTTCCAGGAGAGTAGGCATGTATGAATTTATGTGTATATATATATATATATATATATATATACATATATATATATATATACATATCATCTCTAGATATGGAGAAAACATTTAATTCTATCGACGGTTTATAGATGATATTTTTTGATATGGCAAGGTGCATCTGATGGTTTCAAACAAATGGTAATAATTTAATTACATTAGCGAGTTTTATACGCTTCGCATTTGAAGCTGACACTAAATCTATCAATTTCCTGGATGTCAACATCAGTGTGATTGATGCAAAACTAGTCACCTCATTATTTAGGAAACCAACGGACAGGAACCTGGCTTTATTGCTGACCAGCCATCACCCCACAGCCTTAAAGGATAATTTGCCAGTACCACAATTTTTGAGAGTGATGCGGATCAACACTTCAACTGAAATGAGAGAACTGCAGTTGCAGGAAATGACCACTAGATTTCTTGACAGAGGATATCAGCAATCAACATTGCATAGATGTCTTAGGAAAGCCAATCGTATCTTTAATAAGGTCCCAGATAAAGTGACTCCTAAAGCAGCTAAGGAGTCACGGATGATCTATACCACTACTTTTGATGGTAATGGTAGACAGACTCAAAAATCTATTAAAAAATTTTGGCCCATACTACAAAGGGATAAGTCACTTCCTTTCCAACACATGCCACCACCAATGATGGCGTACCGCCGAGGCCCCAATTTAAGGCAGATGTTAATGAGGCCGACTACATATCCAGGCCCAAAAAGTGAAGTATCAGAATTACTGTTACTAAGACCAGGAAGTTACTCTTGTGGGGGTTGTATAACATGTGCATCCATGTTAGTAGAGCCTACTTTCCCACATCCTCATTCGGGCACAAAAATTCCCATCAAGTACAGACTACATTGTGCATTGGACCATCTTATATATATACTCATATGTCCTTGTGGCCTTTATTATGTGGGCCTGACCGCCCGTAGATTTAGAGATAGGATGGCCAATCACCGAGCATCGATCAGGGCAGCCCAGCAAATGGGTAAAAGTGTTAAGCCTGTAGCTAGGCACTTTGTGGAAAAATTACACCCAGCCGCATCCCTACAGTGTAAATTGATCGATTGGATCCCCCCAGACATTGGGCACGATAGGCTTTTGAGCCTAAAAAGAAGAGAAAGCATTTGGATACACAAGCTTGATACAGTGATGCCTCGAGGGCTTAATGAGTACAATCCTCTAGGAGTCTTTCTTTAGTTCTATTCTTTTTTTTTGTATATTCTGTTTTTATTAGAATATTTAGAAAAAAATACAGTTGTTATAAACATTTCACATCTGATAAACCCGAAACAGATAATAATTGAATACCCATTTTCTTAAAAAGATCAGGCTTAATGGCACAAATAACACATTCTATATCAGATATATAATATATCAAAAAAGAAAAAACACATAACAAACAAAAATAGATCTTTAAAAGGAAAACAAATAAAAAGACAAACAATAAGAAAAGTAGAAAAGCAGTGAGAGAGAGAAGAACAAGAATAGTAAAGAAGAGAAGGGAAGGGAAGATAAGAAAGGAGAAGAGAAGGGACTATCGTGTGCATAAGAGTAATAGTAGTTATTATTCTGAGGATCATAATTTATATGGTAGATGAGGTGGAAGACATATAATTCCTGTATATATCTGAAGATTTATAATCCAGCCAAGGAAACCAGGTACTGGTAAATTCAGAAGACTTATCTAGTGAGGAATATAAAATATCTTCCATTGACATAAAATAATCAAGCCTACAAAACCAGTCTTTACGTGTAGGGGGAGTAGTAGATCTCCAGAGTACAGGTATCACAGCACGAGCTGTGTTACTAAGATGGCAAAGCAGGGATTTCTTGAACTGGGATATTGGGATTGATGAATGGTTAATTAACCAGAATTCGGGGCCTGTGGGAACGGGAAAGCCTAGAATTTGTTAGGAGATAGAGATAACATCGGACCAAAAATTTGATAGTAAAGGACAATCCCACCAAATATGTCGGAGAGAGCCCACAGCGGTAGAACATCTCCAACAAGCATTGGGAACTGATGGGAACATGGAATGTAATATGACAGGATGACGATACCATCGCATTAAGATCTTATATTGTGTTTCTCTAACGGTGAAACAAATAGAGCTAGTGTGGGTTTTAAGAAAGATAGTCTGCCAGTCCAAATCAGAAAGAGCTAGACCTAAATCACCACCAAGGTGGAATACTAGACACTTGACTGGATAATAATAATTGATAAAGGGCAGATATTGTATGTGAGGGGGATAGTGGGGTGACACATAATTTCTCAAAATTAGTAAGGTCCCTTTTTGCTAAGGTAAGCCTATTTTCAGAAGTAAGGAAATGGCGTATTTTCAAAAATCCGACTGAGGAATGTTCCATCTCTCCTGAATCTCTGAGAACTGTTTAATGCTAGAAGCATTTACCAACTGGCCAACTCTGAAGAGACCCGCTTCGGTCCAGTTGGGAAAATGGGAAGGATCAATACCTGGCGGGAACCTTGGATTAGCCAAAAACGAAGTGAGAGGGCCAAAAAGTGAGGAGATATTAGGGATAAGCCTTAAAGTCTTCCATAGAGAAAGGGTGGGAGAGATAGTTGGGTGAGGAGGGGATATCCTAGGAAGTGACGGCAACCATGGCACTATCTCAGGGTGTTGTTTCATGAAGCAGCCTTCAATGGCAATCCATTGTTTAATATCTCTGTTTCTAGTCCATTCAAGGATTCTATTTAGGTGGATGGCATGATAATTGGATTTAATGTCTGGGAGCTGAAGACCATCCATCTGTTTTGGGCGTGATAGTAAGTCATGTCTGATTCTAGGTCTCTTTCGTGACCAAATAAATTGACGGATCTGTAAAGTAAGTGATCGAAACCAAGACTCCAGCTCAGCAATTGGCAACGTCTGGAGAACATAGAGCAGTTTGGGTAGTGTATTCATCTTCACCACATTAATCTTTCCTACAAGAAACACCTCAGCGCTATTGAGCCAGTGATTCAAATACCAGTGCAGCAGTGTTAAAAGAGGTGATTGCCAACCTCACAAGCATAAACAATGGAAGCGAAAAACACTGCGCTCTGATATTTATGTTGGGACATAAGAACAACATATCAATGTATTAAAAGAATTTAATGCTTAAATTATAATAATAATAAAAAAACTTTCAGGCTAGTTTTCAATGTGGCGGCACCTGGTTCCAGATGGGTAGTAGCTTCAGTGGCTGGTATGGAGAGCAGCAACGCGTTTCGGCTACTACTGTAGCCTTTTTCAAGCTGTAATGCTCCCCTTCATGGCTAGATGATATATATAGTGTATCAGGGTGGAACCCATTGGGTAATTAGATAATTACTTTACTAACCATCCAACTCTCCTTAACCCTTAACGGTCAGTTCCAAAAAGATGTATCCATATCATTTACCACTCTTAATATTCCTTACGGCATCTTAAACACAAAACATTCAATAAATATAGAAAAAAGAAAAATGTTTATTAAAACAACTAAAATCAATTAGTGATAGGCGTATGATGATACACATAGTATGCATATATAGCTATGTGCATATAACACGTATGTATGCATATATAAGCATACCTATTTCAGCCCCCATATGTCAACAACTGTGACCATATGTTTAGCTGTCTACCCTTATGTCCCAACAATAAACATGACAGAGAATCGGAGAATATAAATTATATAGTTAGAACTTCATTATTAATGATTAATTGAAACATCGCCTGTGCTGAATCAGCTACTTTGCGATATCCTGAGTAGTGTACTAAAATAAAATATATGGAAAAAAGAGACAAGAAAAAAGAGAATGGAAAAAATAGTCTATCTATATCTAACAAACATGTAGCTGACCATCGATGATCACCATCGAACAATAGCATCTGAATTCCAGTATATCGTTAACATAATAAGTTGGACATGAACTGGAATAAAGTAAATAAGTGAACAACTGAATTAATACACATACCATAAAAGCACAAATGCATATACACACATACATGTATGTAAGCACATACACACACATATATATATATATATACACACACACACAAATATGCATATGTACGTTTATATATATTATTATTATTGAATTATGTAAATATAGTATAACGCTAATATAATGGTAATACTGATGATATATTTTAGCATCCGTAGTAATACTAGACTCATGGAAGAGCACCAATTATCCAAATATCAATATCGATCCTAGTAGAATTGGTTTATCGAATAGAGACACGTGATATTATACAATGTGGCTAAAGATATGAGAATGGGACTATCTCTAATGAGACCCAACCGAAATATCAGGGAGAAACACTGCACGGAGAAAATAATGTCTGGTCATATGCTGGTAGCCCAGAGCAACTCGGGCATATGGGTGAGCTAACCGAGAGCAAGATAATGCACATCCCCACTGCAAGCGAAAAGATAAGATAAGATAAAAGGAAAGAGCGAGCCTTACATAATAAAGTTATATTAATTGACATATTCGGTATACCGATCAGAGGTAGATGTACACATGTATATACATACATTCCCACACACATATATATGCACATAAATACATATACACACATACATATACATGTGTGTGAAGAGGGGTCTAAAAATCTCTTGAGGTTGGCAAGAGAAATGAAGGTTTTTTTCCCCTTTTTTCTCCTTTTTTCCTGGCACCGGTCCACTGACCGCACAGTACATATGGACCAGTACCAGCTGAATCTCCATACCCAACGGAGGAATTAATCACAGAACTCCAAGGCTTCATTTAAGCCATCTGGAGATAGTGATTGAAGTCTGAAGATCCATTTGGATTCCGCTTCACAAAGAAGTTTATATCTATCACCTCCTCTTAAAGTTTTCTTTATAATCTCCACCCCCATAACTCTGAGACAATCAGGATTATTATGATGTGCCTCTGAAAAATGTTGAGAGACACTATGTGTCTCCTTGCCTTTAATGATATTAAGTCTATGTTCGCGGAACCGTTCCTTCAGAGTGCGTGTGGTGCGGCCCACGTACTGCATCGGGCAGTTACAGTTAAGTACATACACAACATAAGTTGACTCACAGCTAATAAAGGAATTTATTTCAAAAATGGCTCCTGTCTTAACCGATATTATATGCTTACTTTTGTTGACAACATGTTTACATGTTAGGCATCTCGTACGATTGCAGGTATAGCAACCTTGAGGTTTCTGGGGGATCCAAGTATCGATTTTTCCAGATGTTGTCTTATTACTATAATAAGTACTTGGGGCCAAAAAACTTTTTAGATTTCTGTTCTTTTTAAAAATAATACTTGGTTTAGGTGCAATAAAATTAGAGAGTATTGGATCGGAATTTAAGATCTTATAGTTTCTACTAATTATTGAGCTAATCCGTCTGGATTCGTTATTAAATTGGGAAATAAATGATAATGAAGTATCTTTTTTACCCTAGACCTATTGGCCCATTCAGTTGTTTTTTCTCTTTTTGGTATCTCACTAGATTCAATCGGAGTATTCTCTATATCTAAATCTATATTTTGTATAGATTTATTTTTATGAGCCATTTCGACATAACTTTTAGCTCCCTCTATTAGTACAAGGGGATAACCCCTATCTAAAAAATTATCCCTCAGTTTATTTGCATGCACTTCAGAATCTGCATCTATAGTGCAGTTTCGCCTAATCCTACCAATTTGGCTTTTTGGAATATTTTGGACCCACGGGCGATGATAGCCACTATCATAATGTAAATATGAACAACAGTCAACATTTTTTGTGTAGGGAGTCGAGATGATTCTGTCATCAACCACTGAAAGTGTAACATCCAAAAAATCAATAGAAACGTGACTAAAATGTGATGTAAATTTCAAATTCATAGTGTTAATGTTCAAGAAATTAGTAAAGTGCACAACAGAATCTTCATCCCCATCCCAAATGAAAAAAAGGTCATCTATATAACGGCCATAGAACACCAGACCCGCTCCGGCTGGTCCATCCCAAATGTAAAGATCTTCAAATTCGCCCATATAGATATTCGCGAAGCTCGGAGCGAATCTGGTGCCCATGGCCGTTCCGTGAATCTGTAAGTAGTGGGTGGAGTCAAAAATGAAATTATTCCATGTCAAAATAAATCGAATACAGTTCACCAAAAAATCACACTGTTGCTCAGAGGTGTTTACATCATTATTCAGTATACTCCTTACCGCAGATATCCCTGCTTCATGGGGGATATTAGTATAGAGCGCCTGGACATCTAGCGTCAAAAAACCATAGCTAGATTGCCAAGTGATATTTTTTAATTTTCCTAACAGATCGGTAGTGTCTCTGATATGTGACCTCTGAGCAACAGCGTGACCCTGTAGAAAATAATCAACAAAAGCAGATAAATTAGAAGTGAGAGAATCAATACCCGAAATAATAGGACGCCCTGGTGGTGTAACTAAAGATTTATGGATTTTAGGTAAATAATAAAACACCGGTGTGACGGGGTGACAAACAAAAAGTGAAATTCATCTTTGGTTATGACATTCTCATCTCGTGCATTCTTCAACAGTATCCTCAATTCCTTCTGGTATAGCAATGTAGGATCACTTCCCAATATCTGATAAAATGTTATGTTATGAAGTTGTCTCAAAGCTTCTCTAACGTAATCCTCTTTATTCAGGATGACGACTCCACCACCCTTATCAGCAGGTTTGATGATGATGGAGTCGTCATCCTGAAGATTTTTAAGAGCCATTCTCTCTCTATAAGACAGATTTCTCTTCCCCAGATCTTTTTTGGGGTTGACATTACATAATCTCTGGAACTCTTTTAATGTATTTTTATAAAACAACTGAATATGTGAGCTTTTATGGTTAAGGGGGTAAAAATTTGATTTTCTCTTAAATTTAGTCCTGTCTGGATGTAGAAGGGTGGGGGTGTGGGCATCATAAATTTTAACCCCTTTTTTGTTTGTACTGCCCTCCTCTTGCAATGTCTCTAATATCAAAAGACAGTCTAGATCTTGCGCATCCAGAATAATAGGTTCATCTCATTCTTCTAAATCCCCTTTTTTATTTTTAGAAAAAAAGTATCTTTGTCTGCATAATGACCTCACATAGCGGTTGAGTTCTGAATAAAGGTTAAAAAGATTAGGGTTTGTACCTGGGGCAAAATTAAGGCCCTTAGAGAGGAGTTGTATTTCGGATTCGTTTAGAAGTCTATTTGATAGATTCAAAATGCCAGACTCATTTAATGGAACCTTGGGCATCTTAGATCTCCATTCCTCTCTTTCCCCTATATCTCTTATTCTTTTGGGTGTTCTCACCTGAAGGGGTGCATATCGGTTGTGATTTAACGGTATCCTCCAGTCTTTTTCTCGGTGGGAAAAATCCCGTTGGTTTAATTGGCTATTCCTATTCTTGGGCCTGGCCCCTAGATTGAATTTGGGGGAAAAATTATAATTATTCTAATTTCTCTTATGTGGATCAAAAGGTGATTTGGATGCATCCTCTATCTCATTCTCCCTTGTTTTTTCCACTATTGTATGTGATGACTGATTTTTCTGATAAGGGAAGCGTGCTCGTGGAAAAGATCTCCTGGGATTTTTATTTTCCTGTATATAGGAGTCTTTATCATCTCTTACCAGTTTTCTTTTTTTCCTATTTATAAGTTCCTTCTCAAAGCTAGAGACCTTTTTACCCAGTTCTGACTCTCGTCTTTTAAATTCCGGGTCATCTTTAAAAATCAAAAGGTCCTTTTGAACCTGCTCTATTTCCTTATTTATTTTTTCTATTTTTCTTTCTCTATACCCAACCAGTGCTTTTAGCAAAGAGATAGAGCAGCCCTTCAAAGCTGATTCCCATTCTTTCATCAGCTCAGGGTCATCATTAATAGAAAGATGTTTATTTATCTGCAGACCTTTGGGGATCTGGTCTAGCTCAATATATTTGCTTCTAGCAGGCTCGCTTATTTTTTTATTATTTTTCATATTTATCTTTGTGTTTATATACATGTGTCTTTGTTTTTTATTATTATTATTATAATTTAAGCATTAAATTCTTTTAATACATTGATGTGTTGTTCTTATGTCCCAACATAAATATCAGAGCGCAGTGTTTTTCTGTTCCATTAATCATTCCTAACCAAGAAAGCTGCTTCAGGTGCCATTGGGAATAATCCGAGTGGATTGAGGAAAGAAAGCGGAGAAAATTTGTTTGGAATAATTGTGACAGATTTCTAGTAAATTTAATCCCTAAATATGTGATATGGGACGGGTGCCAGGTGAATGAGAAGGAACCTTGGAGACTCGCTGTTATAGGGGAGGGAGCAGATAAATTAAGGGCACTGGATTTCGAGAAATTAATTTTAAAGCTGGATAATTTCCCAAACTTTTCAAATTCTAACATCAAGTGCGGTAAAAATGTGATCGGTTGAGAAATAATAGCTAGGAGATCGTCAGCAAATAATACGAGTTTGTATTATTTGCTGCCGACTTGAACGTCTGAGATATGAGGGTTGGTTCTAATAGACCTCGCTAGGGCTTCCATGCAAAGCACAAAGATTAGCGGGGATAATGGGCATCCCTGTCGAGTACTGTTATTTATTAAAAAGGTATCTGATAAGGTGCCATTGACCCTCACTCTCGCTGATGGAGACTCATATAGGGCTAAAATCCTCTGTATAGCGAGAGGACCCAATCCCACGTGACCGAGAACAGACCTCATAAATAGCCAACTAATCCTGTCAAATGCTTTTTCAGCATCAGTTGATAGAAGAATGGTAGGCACACTTGTCTGCGACACAATTGCTGAATCAGGTTAAGAATTTTAGTTGTATTATCACGAGCTTCTCTGCCCCTGACAAACCCTACTTGATCGTTGTGAACCAACTGTGGGAGGAGTGGATGTAATCTATTGGCTATGAGTATGGCGTATAGTTTAAGGTCAACATTAAGGAGTGAAATGGGTCTGTAGCTCGGACATAGGGAGGGAGCCTTGCCTGATTTAGGGATTACCGAAATATATGCTTCTAGAGATTGTCTAGAAAACTGAGAGTCTGAGGAAATTGTTTAAAAGGCATTTAGAAGCTTTGGGGCCAGTTTATCTTTAAAAGTTTTATAGTAGGCGATGGTTATACCATCTGGGCCTGGGCTTTTACCTGAAGGGGAAGAAAATAAGACAGAGTCGAGTTCTTTCATTGTGAAGGGAAGCTCCAGGGCATCTCTATCTGAAGCAGACAAGGTGGGAAAGGTGGCTGTGGAGTGGTACTCTAATATGTCTTGGGAAGAAGCGGGTGGTGATAATTTAGAAGAGGAACCCACCAGGTTATAGAGAGTTGAATAATATTGTCGAAAACAGGAAGCAATTTTAGATGTCAATGAGTGAGCTGCGCCTGAACTATCTTTAATAGTTGAGATAAATCCAGATGCTCGCTGAGTCCTCAAAGCCCGAGCGAGAAGCTTCCCTGGCTTATTACTCCACTGATAAAACCGGCTTTTACATTTCCGTAAAGTATCCTATTAAGTTCCGCACGAGCCTCTGACAACTTCAAATAAATATCGCCAGATAGAGATGATTTATGTGAAGTCTCAAGTAGACTGATACGCTGGAGAAGGGCCGAGATCCGTGCAGATTTCTGTTTCTTAATGTAAGATCCGAGTTGAATAAATTTGCCTCTAATTACACATTTATGAGCCTGCCCAGATAGTAACCTGTGAAACTTCGGGAGTAACATTAAAGGCCAGATAATCCGAGAGAGCCATGTCAACCTCTGTCTTACAATAGGCATCTTGTAAAAGAGATTCATTAAGCCGCCATGACCATTGTCCGAGAGAAAGACTAGGCAGTGTCAATGTCAAAGAAACAGGGGCATGATCCGACCATGTGGAGATGTCTGTGACTCAAAAATAAATAATCCAAACGAGAGTATTTCTTGTGGGGGTTGGAATAGAATGAATAGTCATGACCTGTGGGATGCAAAATTCTCCAAGAGTCGGCCAGCTGGTGATCATGGAAACTCTGTTCAACCTGTCTATATTTAGCTTGTGAGAACCGAGGGGAGTTAGAAGAAACATCGAGTATAGGGTCTAAGGTCCAGTTAAGGTCTCCCCCTAAAATTATAATACCCTTTAACCGAGAATCGAGCTGGTCCAAAACAGATTTCAGGAAGTTATGTTGTGCCTGATTAGGGGCAAATACATTAATAAATGTAAAGTCCTGGTGGAAAAGTTGACAAGTAATTAGAAGTAGAGATGGGTAATCGTTTTGAAAAAAGAATCGCAACTCCCTTAGATTTCCCCTCAGGACTATTATTAAAGAACACAGTGGGATAATGACGGTCAAGAAGGGAAGGGGAGCGTACCCCAAATTTAAAATTGGTTTCCTGAATCATAGCCATGTCGACTTTATCTGCCCATAAAGAGTGCAATAGCTACGATCTTTTTTCAGGGATGTTTAGGTCTCGAGCATTAATGGAGGAAACAATAAGCTTGGCAGCTGTAGTCATCAGAGGAGATTTGTAGGGAAGTGTGGTAGTGGTCCCTGGGATAAAGAAAGGGAAAGAAAAGAAAAGGCAGAAGAACAAGAGAAAAAGAAAAAGAAAATAAAAAAAATAAAAAAAACAATGTTATACAACATCAAGAACATTAGAATTCCCACAACTGAGACAGTGGAAGATTTCTAACAAACCAATATCTCAGTAAATGGTAACATGAATAGCGGGTTGGGGGTCATAGGGGGTCATAGTCAAATGCAGTCCTAATATAAAACAAAAATAAATTTAAACAGTGACATCTTAGCAATAGAAAAGACAGATGCAGATATTAAATATCTTTAAACTAGAAAATGCTAGTAAGATTGGAATTATAACATGAAAACATGTAGCTACAGTGAGGGTAACCAATCGTCCCCGAAACGTAGAACAAGAAACAACTAGTTGAGACCTACAAGACCATATTGGCATAGCCAGTGTAATTATAATAGATCAAAAATTTAGATATTACATCATAAATTATTTTCCTAGGTTATGAATATAATAATAAACCTGAACATAATGGAAAACATTAAGCGTCTAGCAAAAATACACTATCAAGAAAAAACCTCAAGTGTCCTCCAATTCAGGCGGATGAGGATGATTTTTCAATTGCCTTCTGGAATGCTGAACCGAATGCCAAGAAGAGTAGTTCTCTAAGCGAGGAGGTAAGACCAGTTGGGCCAAAGGATCTTTCCATTCAGGCGTTTCAACAGGTGGTAGGCCCAGCATAGAGCAGAATGCTGGAAGATCTGAGGGTGTATGGAGTAGATGTGTTTTACCGGAGAAAGTAACCTGAAGGTGAAATGGAAAGCCCCATCGGTATTTCAACTGCCACTTGCGGAGTTCATCTGTTAGCGATTTTAAGGCTCTGCGAAGCTGAAGTGTATGCCAAAATAAGTCTTGATATATGTGAATAGTATCTCCATTGACGTCGACACCTTCCAATTGCCTGACTTTACGCATAATCTCATCTTCTTGAGAAAAGTAGTGTAAGCGACAAATTACATCCCTTGGCTTATCAGATGAAAGACCCCGAGGACGTAAACAATTTTATCATGCCGGTCATTGCCGAGAATTTCATTGAAAATCTTAGTCAGGGCTTCGATGAGGTTAGGGGTTTGGACATCTTCGGGGAGGCCTCTAATATGGACATTATTTATTCTCCCTTTGTTATCTAGATCATCCACCCTGGATTTTAGAGAATGCAATTCAGCTGACTGTGATGAGATGATATCTGTCAACTTAGATAGGGTTGTGTCCGTAGATTCTTGAGTCTCTTCCAAAGACGTGAGGCGATCTGAAAGTAGTGACAAGTCCCGCTTGACAGACGCCATTTCCTGCCTGATGGTGGTTTGTAGGTCCTGTTTGGTAGGCAATGTCTTGATGTATGTCAAGATTTCTTTAATCTCGCTGCCCAGTTTGGAAGAGGATTGAAGGGCGGAATCCTCAACTGAGGAAGGGCTTGGCGGGTTAGATGAATTTGAAAGTGAATCTGATGGATTGAGTGCAGGAACTTTGGAAGGGGTTGGGAGAAGGAAGGGTCTCAGGTCCGATTGAGAGGAGTCATTTCGGGGACAAGGGTCCTCCCTCTTTTGAGCAGATTTTTTATCTTTGCCCATGTTCAGAGATAATAAGATAATGTAAAGGTGAAGTGGGCATGTGGAATGTAATACTTAAAAAGACGTCACATAGAGGGACTGCAAATGAGCACAGACCCCCCGAGGCTGCTGGCTAGGTATTCATGGTGAAAGCCAATATCACATTTTCAATGAAGCTAGTATCAGAGTCTCAAGTCGTCCGTATAATAATATAGTAGTATATGAGGTATATATAGCAAAAAAAAAAACCTCAATATTTTAAACTGAAATAATTGGTATTAGTAAAAGAGGATTTGTAATATGTATAAAGTGTGGTTATAACTGTGTACCACAAGGTGGCGAAATCTTCAGTCAAGGAGAATTAGAAGTGGGAGACTTGCAGTGGCTGTTATTTAACTCCTCTGGAGTGATCAGCTGGCTGGGAGATTGGTAATTGAGAACACCAGGACAAGGGAGTATTAACACTCACCAGTAGTGTCAGGGAATCAGAAGGACCTCAGGAGCTTCCAATCCGGATCTCTTCCAGCTGCAATCAGACCCCGCACATCTGCAGTCCCAAGGGTTCCAGTCGTGTCCAGTCCACCCCCCGACTGGGTGCAGGACACAGCGGCAACACTGGTCGTGCTGGCAAATAAACTGCCCAGAGCTGGAGGTGTCAGCAGCTGCCCCAGCTGAGCAGCCGGGCGGCAGCAGCAGGGAGCCAGAAGCCGCGCCCAAAGGTGGATGGAGTGATGCGGGAGAGCCGGTAGCCGCAGCCCCAGCTGAGTGGCAGCTGCAGGGAGCCGGAAGCCGTGTCTGAGGGTGAGTAGCGTGATACGGGAGAGCCGGGAGCAGTGGCCTCAGCCAAGCAGCCGGGCGGCAGCAGCACGGAGCCGAAAGTCGCGACTGAGGGCGGGTGGCGTGATGTGGGAGACCCGGGAACAGCGGCCTCAACCAAGCAGCCAGGCGGCAGCGGCAGGGAGCCAGAAGCCGCGTCTCAGGGCAGATGGAGGTCACGGCCAGGTACACCAGTCCGGGGTCACTCTTCTGCATTTAAGGTAAGTACAGGCAGCGCTGGGGTCTGCAGGAGCTCAAAGAAAACTCCGGGGTACCCGATGCAGGCTAGAAGGCGACCAGGGTGCCGGATCTTCTCATCGGGTTAGGTGGGAAATTTAGCCCAAGACTGTGAAGGGACAGTCAGGCCGCAGTCTGCAAAAACACATAAGGTATTTCCCGACTCTGCTAAGCCTTGTCCCTCTAGCTTCAGATGAGCTTCTAGAGCTGGTGGATAACCCCTCGATTCCAGGGGGATGTCACTAGCGGGTCAATTTGACTCTTTAACTCAGGAGCCGATGTGACACACGTCTGTTCCCTAGACCAGCCAGGCCACGCCCCCTAGTTCTATTCTTTATATTTGGTTGGCAGTATATCATACTTACCTTTTCAATCACATTGTACTTCCATAAATAGGTTAGAATGAGTTGGTATTTATTGATTTTGGGTTGATAAAATATCTAGCCACACCTCCTTAGATATATACATACATATACACCTGTAAACATTTTTATAAGAAATGTTGCATAAATTATCCTTTGGAAATATATCCTTTGGAAAGATTTTTTTTAAAAGAATTTCTGTGTGTAATTTAATTTTAACAGTGTTTCTAATATTCTTTAATATTATTATTGTTAATGCAGTCCTTTATATTCATTACCGATCAATATATGATTGTATACATATACTGTCAGTCCTATCAGGTTCCTGTAAGCTTAAATCTGTGTGCTCCATATCCTTTTTGACCATGTGACAGTTTTGTCACGTGGACGCCAGTACTAGCCATTCGGAGGAGGCGTGCGTGTCACTCCGACACGCGGAAGCTGTACTGGTGATGATCTCTTCCGGTCGGATGGCTTTTCTAGCCGCGATTGAGCAGGAAGTTCACATCCACGAGGGTACATGCCTGTACCCGCGGCGGTGTGCGGCCAGTGACAGCACGCTACATGATTATACCTGAATTTTGGGGTAAGCTTCTGTGCACATTGCACGATGGTTATATCACTTATACAAGTTGGCCAAATATATGATTATTATCATGCTATATTTCTACAGGTTAATTAGTTGTCTTGTACTGGTCTATGCTTGGACCAAGTCCCCATTTGCACATCATGAGATTGTCTCATGTTCTGATCATTTAACCATGCTGTCGCTGGAAGCAATTAGAGGTATTGTAATACTGCGTCATATCTTTTTAGCATTAGGCAGTCTGCATGCTGGGAGCACAGGCTAATTGGCAGCTTTATTTATTACTTATTTTCACTATGGTGTGGTGTCAGTGTTAGCCACATTCATATAGTTTTATATATATATTTTTTGTATATTGGTATCACCCCTGGTTTTACAGGAGCCTGATAGACAGGTTATTTTGTTTTTTTTCTTATTTTCCACAGATGCATAGTATATTGTTGTCTGAATACAATATATCTGTGACGTGATTGTATTGAGGTCTTGAAATAGGTCCAGATGTGTACCGAAACGTCGACCATGATCATATTTTTCTGATCAAGCCTTGTGATGAATAAAGTTTGAGATTTTACATTTAACGGCGTGTGCATCCTTCCTTCCAGGAAATCCACGTATATATATATATATTATATATATATACATATATATACACACACACACAGTCAGGTACATAAATATTGGGACATTGACAGAATTTTCATATTTTGGCCTCTATTCACCACCACAATGGCTTTGAATTGAAACAAACAAGATGTGCTTTAACTGCAGACTTTCAGATTTGATTTGAGGGTAATTACATCCAAATCAGGTGAACGGTGTAGGAATTACAACGGTTTCTATATGTGCCTCCCACTTTTTAAGGGGCCAAAAGTAATGGGACAAACTAAACATTCCTAAATCTAACTTTCACTTTTTAATACTTTGTTGCAAATCCTTTGCAGGCAATTACAGCCTGAAGTCTGGAACGCATAGACATCACCAGACGCTGGGTTTCATCCCTGGTGATGATCTGCCAGGCCTCTACTGCAAATGTCTTCAGTTCCTACTTGTTCTTGGGGCATTTTCCCTTCAGTTTTGTCTTCATCAAGTGAAATGCATGCTCAATCGGATTCAAGTCAGGGGATTGACTTGGCCATTGCATAACATTCCACTTTTTAGCCTTAAAAAACTCTTTGGTTGCTTTTGCAGTATGCTGTATACATACTGTGCATTTAAAAAAAAATGGTTAAAGCGGTTGAGGCATAAGGATTTGAAAATGCCAAAACTCTTAGGGATCTGTTCAGTACTTGAAAACTGTGGTGGATTTATAAGGTGTTTTCAGCTGGATAGAGGTTTAGACATGGATGCACATCAATGGCATCTTTATAAACACTGTCAAAACCTACCCTTAGTAAATATTGTATTTTGCCCCCCGTACCACTGGTGATGCCCATCAGATTCAAAATGACAGCAAACCGTAGCAAATTTACCTGTGGGTTTGTACTTTTAGACACAATGCACACCATTCTTACTGTATTAATAAAGAGACACAAACCTATTTATATTCAAAATTTATTTAACATTACATTTGATTTTTTTTCTCTTAAATTAATGTACTAATTACAGGCATATAAAATTTACTTTTTGTTGTAAGCCAGAAAAATATTATTTGTTAATGAAACATTTGTACAATATTCCTGCTAATGCTTACTCCCAATTCATCAAGATAAACAGGTTAAAAAAGCAATCCTTCCCAAAATGGTAAAAAAAAAAAAAACCTATTGCACAAAGACAGATGATTAGATTAAATGGCATTTTAATCCAATATAGTTTTTTTTTTTTTTACAATATAAGAATAGCTAATATAAAAATTACAAAATTTAACATCTTATAATTTTGACGATCTGGTATGTGGTGGAAGCAAGGAATACTATATTAGCAATTTGTTAAAACGTTTCCAGTTGTTGATTAAAATACCATAAAAAAGGTTATTAAAAGTTATAATTTAAATGTAATATTTATAAGGTGCAGTACATTTAAGTGGTAAAACTTATTGGACTTACCACACTAAATTTAAGGGGATTTATCATAAAACAATACACATTGGGGGTCATTCAGACCCGCTCGCGAGCGGCAGGACGCTCGCAAGCGGGTCGATGTTCCCCACTGCGCATGCGCACGACGGAGGGAGCTCCGTCGTGCGCATGCGCGAAACCCGGCGAGCGACGGGCTCACCATCGCTCCGGGTCTCGCACCAAAGGGGGCGTGCTGTCGATGTTGATTGACAGACGGAGGCGTTTCCATGGGAACGCCTACTGTCTCAAGCCGGCCCCACTGACATCACTAGTGATGTCAGTGGGAGTGATTTTGGCTCTGATAGAGCCAAAATCACTCCAGGGCTTGCGGCAGCAAGACCCTACCGCAGGGTCTCCGTCGCAAGCCCGATGGTCAAGACCATCGCGACCATCATCATGGCTGCTCGCTATAGCTGTGGGTGGAGGACGCTCCAAAAAAAGGTAGGAGGGCCCTGATTCAGAGCGAGCGCTCTGGTCAGAGCGTTCAGCTCTGAATCAGGCCCATAGTTAATTATTTTTTTAATAATATCATTCGAAATGCTAAATTATATTTAAGCAAGTTGGCCCAACTGTCATTATTTTGCAGTTTTGCAAAACATTAATATTTACCTCTGGAAATTTTGGTAAGAACCATTCTGCAAATATTGGCATAAATCAGAAAGCCTTTGTATGCAAAAAACGAGATCCAGTCCAGAATCTGTGGAGAAAGTCAGGACCAGGCTCAGTTTAGGCACTGCTGAGAGCAACTGATATTTGAGTCTGCCACCTAGAAACTGATTTATGTAATAATCAAGCCTCCTCACCACAATAATAAATACATACAATGTAACACAATTAAAAAATAAACCATTTTACAATCATCAGTTCCTGAAACATTATTTGAAGTGCTGTAAATTTGTCTTAAGTGTCAAATATATATTTACAAATACAGTGTGTTTTAAAAGGAAAAAATAATAATAAGGAAGAAAATTATTAAAAGATTTGCCTTTTTGAAAATCTGTTTCTTACTATATAGCTGACAGACTCATCTGAAGATGTTGCCAGTTTTTGTCAGCCATTTTCATGAAACCACTTGTCCATCAGTGTGAGTTGCATAGAATTCCAGAAAACGTCATTTAGGAATACAGTCCTTAGTTTTTCCTCATAAGTTTGATATTGGGAATGTCCATTTTTGTACATGATAATTTGTCCACATTCCACAATCAAGACCAGAAAATGATAGACTTGCTTTAAGAACCACAGCGTAGTCAGATGGTTGTGATTTCCAAATGCCAAGATGGTAAAGTTTAATTAAAAGGCAAGCCCAACTGTTGTCATTCCCTGACAATGGCAATCATTATTACATACAAGGAGATCTTTGTACCGCAGAGAAGCTGAGTCTCCAGTTCCATAAACTGATATGCAAAGCAGACCAGAGGAATCCTCACATTGATTGAAAGGCAAATCACTGTATGTCTCCTCTTCCTTTCAGAGCTGAGCACCACTGAAAGTAGCTACTGGCAAACACAAGAGGGAACAGAACTGGTCCTGTGGGGTCTGTGACCAGTGGGGCCTGTACATTTTGCGGAAGTCTTTCATTTCTGGCTTGTAGCATGGTGAAACCTCACATCTATTTGGCAAGGGGCAGAATAGAGACAATTAATGTACATTTGTAAAATACTTTAATAATAAGATGTTACCCAAAATACCCTTTTTGTGTCTAATTTGAAGGCAGAGTTAGCAATGGAGGCACAGATGTCCCTATCACCAATTAGGACAGTCCATGTAAAGTGTTTCACAAATAGCCATAGTATTGGCGTGGCGCCAATACTATGGCTATTTGTGAAACACTTTACATGGACAGTGTATGAAAATATATACCATCTTTAAGAAGTTGCAATAATGTGGCTCCATCTTTATCAGTTAGGGTCCCTGTGTATCCTAGGCTGTAAGTATAGTTGTGATCAGACTCTGCCTCGCCGGTACCTGCACGCACCCATTTTGGAGCTTGTACAGTGCAGGCTACTACAAAATATGCTCCATGAGCGATATCGTTAAGTGTTTTCCCTTAACTCCCAGCCCAATGACATCGTGCATACACACTGAATGAAATCGTTAATGATATCGTTTAGTGACGTCACTCTCCCTCATCCCTGAACATGCAGTTCCTGATGAGATCGTCAGATTGACCTGCAAGTTCAGGCGATGAAAGACATTGTTAATGATTCGTAGGAGAGCGCATCGTTAACGATAACGTTCATACACACTGGACGATATTGAACGCTATGAACAATAACAATATCGTTTTCGTTCATATATCGTTCTATCGTCTAGTGTGTATGAGCCTTAACACCAGTATGTTGCAGCAGCCATATTATATCATATTTGAGCTGAGTTATCCTTTCAGTAAAGCTCTGTGAAATAGCCACATTTATTTCATTTTATGTTATATGTTTATGGACTGTGGTACTGTCTATGCCCTGCAATGTCCATGATCCTCATTGGTTCTTCTCTAAAAAGATATGCTGACATATGATAAATGCAATAATATAAGTAAATGTTTAAATGTGGCTTACTTTATAACCCTTTGAAGGATTTTGCGCTCATCTTGGTCCAAACATAAGGGAAAAGTTCCACCATTTTGTGCTATTATCTGAGCTTTGTCCACTTTTATTTGGGAGATGCTGATCTGCTGAAAAGAATGGTTGCAATTTGGTCAAATCTATAGACATATAGGACCTCATTCAGAGTCGGTCGTTGCGGCCGCACGGTCGTACGCCACCGATGTTCGCTATACTGCGCATGCGTAAAGTTCGCAATGCGCGTGCGCAAACTAGCCGCTACAATCAGAAATTTCTCTCTCCTTGAACACAGCCAGGTCGGTAGTTTGAGTGACGTTTGTGGGTGGTAACAGGTGAAGGTGTTTGAAAACGGGGGAGTGGAGATCTGAATGCAGGCGTGCCTAATTATGCGAACGGCGTTTTATGGGAGTGCATATGGTTTATTGGAGTGCATAATTCACAAAGAAGCGTCATGGCACATGTGACATGGGAGGTTTTTACACTGATATGATTGTAGAGCTTAAGAGAGGGTATGGTCAACCTTAGGCTCTACGACCAGTTTCGATGGTTCCCGATGGTCTCGATTAATCCTTATATGCCCGGAGATGACGTGCAATGCGTACGAGAAGGGGGCGTATTTTTTTTAATTCCGACCGCTTTCTCCCCTTGGTCGGCCAGCTACTGATCTGAACTTAGGGACGCAACTTGCGAGGGAATCATTTGAATATCCTGCCCCTTTTCCCGTACGACCGTGCGGCCGCTTCGACCGACTCTGAATGAGGTCCATAACCTTTACTACACCGAATAGTATAATATATATATATATATATACACACTATATATATATATATATAGAGAGAGAGTGAGAGAGAGAGACACAAAGGGTACCACACATTGTACAGATATGCCCAGTTACATTCTTGTCTGTAGCACAGCGAATCGCGCCATTCGTGGCGCAAGGCAGACTGCCGTGATCGAAGACGCGTATTTGCGTCTTTATAGGAATGAATGGGAGACGCACTCCCACGATCGGGGACGCACCATAGCGTATCCTGGCACATAGCTCGATACGCGAGCACGTTTGTGGCGCAATCAGCCACAATGAACTTGGACGCATCTGTAGCTATAATAACTGTGGCTCTGTTTTAAGATTATTCACTTGAACAGGTGTTATATATATGAAGAGACTGCCAAGTATTCATCTCATTTTATTGAACATTACGCACTGAGGGCCTGATTCAGACCAGCTCCGTCGTGCGCATGCGCGAAACCCGAATAACGACAGCCAAGCCGGGTCCTGGGTCTCGCACCAAAGGGGGCGTGCTGTCGATGGTGATTGACAGCACGCCTCCTTTGGTGGGGGCGTGCCGGGGGCGTGGCTGCCCAGACGGAGCTGTTCCTCTAGTGATGTCAGTGGGAGTGCTTTTGGCTCTGATATAGCCAAAAGCACTCCAGGGCTTGCGGCAGCGAGACCCTACCACAAGGGTCTCGTCGCAAGCCCGATGGTCGCGATGGTCTTGACCATCGCGACCATCATTTTGGCCGCTCGCTATAACTGTGGGTGGTCACCTACAGCTATGCGAGCGGCCAGGAGGCCGCTCCAAAAAGTAGGAGGGACGGTCCTGATTCAGAGCGAGTGCGCTGTCAGACCGTCCGGCTCTGAATCAGGGCCTGAATGTATAATATATTTACACTTTTTGTTTCACTTTAAAATAGTCACTATAGCGGCACAATGAGGCTTGGTGGCATTGGTGAGCCACTGATTCTGTGCTGTGAGGGTGGGAGATGTTGTAAGGCAAGAGGCAGTAAAGCTGAAGGACCAGTTCAGAGACAGACAGCAGGTCTAGTCGAAATGAGTACTAAGTATCCTATAAGTCTTACAAGATAGTAGTCATTTTCGACTAGACCTGCTATCTGTCTCTGAACTGGTCCTTCAGCTTACCTGCCTCTTGCCTTACCCTCCCACCCTCACAGCACACACAGTGTAAGAGACTCTCAGCAGTGTATGCCAGGCAAGACACCTAAAAGGACGACACGGGGACTGTGTATAATTTGATATGCAGACTACTGTAGCTGCTCATGCACTAGAGAGGGCTCAAGAAATAATTAGTACCCTGCCATGGCATTTTGTTCTACATTACTGCTAGTATTAAAGCACAATTTACTTGTTTTACCCTGATTTGATACTTGGTGACCTTCTTGAGCACTCCTAAAAAGACAGCAAATGTGTCTGTATTGCAAATGACACACAGATTACTCCAGACAGTATTTATTTTGCAAACCAGTAGTAGGCTCACAATAAAACATAATGATTTGTCTGCCACTCTATATATAACACTGCTTTTATAAAAACAAAACAAAAAATAATTGATGAATTATATTAGCCCGAATTGGTAAGAGTTACGCAAGTTCATAGCTGTGCACAGCGAGCAGACTCTCCTACTCATTCATTCCCAATTAAACTAAAAACCCAGTATTTACTCTCGTTTCCTTTTGTTCTGGAAAAAAAAAAGGGTTTAAAAACACACATAGATACACACATACACATGTGCACATACAAAACATTACAGGGCCTATTTGCATAGTTTATATATTCTCCCTGTTTGGGCCTGGGTCTTTCCAGGTTGGTACTGTTTCCTCCTGCACTTCAGATACATACTGGTAGTGTAAGTGGCTTCTGCCAAAACTAGACCCTTGTGTGTGTTAGTGTGTATAAGGGATTGCAGTCAATGATTAAATATTCTTTCTACACTTTGCGTAATATGGTGACACTATGTAAGCCAGAGGCATTTACCACCAGTAAAGGTTACGCCGGTGATAAACGTTTTTACATCTAGGGTTATTCGCCCTTTTATAAATAGCCCTCTTGGTCATACCTCCCAACTGTTCTGCTTTTGGCGGGGCAGGGAAAGTTGTGGGGAGCACTGTCAGGTGAATAGATGCTGTGTGCATACGCATGGCATCTGTTCACAGTGCAGGGAGAGCATGGGGGCAGCCCAGCATCTCCGGGAATGTGTGACCATGTGTGATCACCAGAGGACTCCCAAATGCTGCACAGATTATTATATAGTCCAGGAAGGGGGGAATATATCTCCCATCTTGGCATCAGTAAACTCAGAATCACCCTCATTTGAAACAGGAGAATCTCCTCTTCCAAATGATGGGGCCCCTTAGTCGTTAATGTCCGGAAATCACATGTGATCTCTAGACAATATCTAATTGCACTTCATAAATACTACTAGAGTCAGTGGATGGGGGAAAGCACTTCCCCCCCGTCCCAGCACCTACAGATTCAGGCACCTTTTTCAAACATTATGCTTTCTTAATAGTTATTCTCTGGTGATCATCAAACAATAACACATACATGCCAACACTCCCACATCCTTCGGGAGTCTCCCGTTTCACCCACCAGTCTCCCGCTGCCCGCAAAGCCCTCCTAACCCTCTGGAATTCTCCAGCCCCACCTGAAGTCCAGACCGCGCATGCGTGAGCCCGGCCATGATGGGGTGGAGCTTGGCGCAACCATGCAAAATAGGCCGGCCACACCCCGCAGGTCTGTGGGCAGCGTCAGCCGCCCACCCCAGCAGAGCCTGTGAGCAGCCGCATGGAGACCACACACCACAGTGTCTGTGTCCAGCGGCAGTGGCCATAGCAACAGCAACGGTGGTGGATCACTCACCCTCTCCTACCTGCACATTGGGAGCTGCGGGGACAGAGATATGCGGAAGGAAGGAGGGATGATGTTGGAGCTGGCCCAGCGGAATCAGTTTGATTTACCGCTGGCCGCATGGCTGGTGGTTCTAATCCCAACAGCGGTAGCCCGACAGAGGAGGAAAACCCGATCGTCCTTAGGGTATGTTTAACTAACCTAATTCCCCCCCATATCACTAACCTCCCTCCCAAGTGAATAACCCTAACCCTCCTCTAAGTGCCTAAACCTAACAACCCCTTCCTCGCAGCCTAACCCTAAGTCTCCCGAGGGGTGACTAACCCTAACCTTCCCCCGGGGTGCCTAACCCTAACCCCCCCTTCCCCATGCCTAACCCTAACCTCCCGGGGGGGTGCCTAACCCTAAGTCCCTTCTGGGAGCCCCTAACCTAACCCTCCCCTCCCCCCTGCGACTGTCCGCTCCCGGCGCTCGGCTTACATTCGATCGGTAAGCCAGGTGTCGGGCTCCCGGCGTAAGTCTAATGACAGGCATCAGTATTTTGACCTTGCCGGGATTAAGCAGTTGGGAACCCGGCGGTTGGATTTGCGACTGCCGGCTTCCCAACTGCTTCCCGGCCCGGCGCAGAGAGAAGCTCTGGTCTGGTGGAGAGAGTTCTGTTCGGTGGTGGCTGGGTCTGGGAGCTCGGTGGAGAGGCCAGAGGAGGATAAATGCCTGGTCCCAAGGTGAGTGTCTGTGATTCTACCCCAGCAGCTCCATGGAACTGACCTCTGAGTATGTGTAGAGGGGCACTAACTTATGTGTGTTCATGTGTGTATGGTGACACTGACCGCTGTGTGTGTGTAGAGTGGCACTGTGTGTGTGTAGAGTGGAACTGTGTGTAGACTGGTACTGACCACTGTAGGCAGTGGCGTAACTAGGGCCGGGCGAGCGGGGTGCGTGCCCTGGGCGCCTTTGAACCGGCGGCGCGGGGGGGGCATGACGTATCCCCTCAGCAGTGTGCCATGCAAACTCTCAGGCCATATAGAATCTCCCTGAAACTAGTTTCCAAAAGTAGGCAAGTATGCAATAACACCCTATACTACAGGAAGTGTCCAAAGATAAGAAGTTCTAATGTCCAGATCTCCCATCTTCTAGCATTAATAAACACAAGGGAACCCTAATTTAATGTGATCAGTTGTCTAGTGAAAATGGTGTGACTTTTTGCTCTACCATATTATTCCTACACATTTTCTGCATTTCATTCAAACACGTAAAAGAAAACCTGCATTACATACCCTCCAACTATACAGATTTAGCCGGCACAGTACCGTTTTTTAGAGGCCTGTACCGGCAAACAGGGGCTGTATCGTTTTATACCGGGTGAATACAATCTCCCAAATTCTTTAGCAGCGACTCACGTAGCGCTGCTGAGTGACAGGTGGCTCCGCTCTGTCCTCCGTGGTTCTCTGCAGTGCAGTCAGCACTGACGCTGACGTAATCACGCCAGCGCCGGTGTACAGAAGTTAGACTGTTAAACCAGCCAGCGCCAGCTGCCTCCAGCCCCCATGTACAGTACCTGTGGACATGCCCCTTTTTTCTATAACCACGCCCCCTTTTGTATGTGGCCACGCCCCATGTACCGGGCTTTTCCTGTGAAATGTTGGAGGGTATGGCATTGTCACTTTCTAGTGCAGATTTTATAATGAAAACCTATGTGTAGAATCCAGATAATTGCTGTTTTGGAAAGTTAAATTAATGCTGAAGGCAGAACCACAAAGTATTTCTTGGTGGTTAGAAATAAATAGATACAGTTATTTTTAGTTCAATTTTTGGGGAGATTTTCTTTGTTGTTTGAGAAGAAATAGGCATAGTAATGATATTTTTTGGAAATTTAACTCTGAAAAGACAAAACAAACAAAAATCAATAATTTGTGCGGGGTACTGCATAAATAGTCATGTGACCGGTCGAAAAAGTGTCTAAACAGGTTAAGCAGCGAAAGGGTTAAACTTTGGATAATGTCACTCTTTCTAACTTTATTTTAAAAATAATTGACTATTTTCAGTAGGGAAATTCAAAACAAAATTCAAATACATATGTAATATTCTGGGCGTGATACAGAGATGCACAAAAACCTGCCGCAGATGCGGATTTTCACATTGCGCATGTGGCTGTCAAGAACATTCCCACTTTTGTGGATCTTCGCACCAAAGTCAGCTGGATCTCAACTCATGGTTACGTAGGTAGGTTATGGGGTGTGGAATTCCTGATGGATCTTTTGCACCCAGGATAGTACTGGTGCAGATTATTATTATTATTATTATTATTATTATTATTATTATTATTATCCTTTATTTATATGGTGCCACAAAGGTTCCGCAGCGCCTTACACAGTACATAAATGAGCACACAAGAAAAAACAGTAATAGTAATACAAAACAATGCAGGACAAGGACATGGGTTATAAACATTGCTGCATACCACAAGCAGCAGGACATAAGCAACCAAGTGTTAGGTGCCTGTTGGGGAGTTAGAAGTACATGATACTATAAGTAGGGGAGGAAAAGCACATGAGGGATGAGGGCCCTGGTCGTGTGAGCTTACATTCTAAAGGGGAGGGGGATCTGTGCTGATAGTGATTACACTGCTCTCACACACAGATGTATAGGGACTTTGAATACAGGTGAAGTCTGTGGCTCTTTTCAAGCACACAATGCGTCCTCAGATATAGCAGTAGTGCATCCGTCTCTAAAACAGACCGCCTGCCTAAACTGTAATGGTATATAAAGGATGTAAAAACTAAAAAGTAATTGATACGGACATTTATCTCAGCTTGTATAATACAGGGTGAATCGCACCTGGTTGAAGCTCTTCTTTGTCTTGGAATTCTGCCTCTTTACCACCTCCCGCACAGTTAGATTTAGGCATTCCATTTTGGCATCTGAACAACACACAGATAAACATAATATATAAAGAAAAACATCATATTTATATGGTGGACTGCTTGTAGTTATGTACTGTTAGTGCGAATGGAAATTATGATAGAAAACTGCATTGCCGACTCTTTCTATTATTTACCTCTATGTAGCTGTAAATATTAACTAATGTTTGAAGAATGCCCCCTAAGGTTTCTACAGCTGCTTACATTATGTCAATGATATTCTCAGTATGAACTATAACAATTCTTTGACTCTGGATTTTGCAATTGTTTACATTATTAACTAAACTGACAATATAACTGTACATTGGAATGGAATACCCCTGACATAACAAACTGGAGTTGCCGCACAAATCCGATCAGTGCAATGTGCAACCCTTTCCTAGATATGTGACTTTCTATAATCAGATCTCTGACTTGCTTGGTATGTTCTTTCATTTTCATTCACTCTACCAAGCTGTAGGACTTCACCACAACTGGGTATTTATTTTGCCACATCTGAAAACAGGAAAAACACCAATTTCTAAAGCTAGGTACACACCATATGATGGTGCGACCCAGCAACAGTGTGAACCAGGGGAGTTTCTAGAGAGGAGGGGGCCCGTGTGCAGTCTCTGACACGGGCCCACTCCTCTCCATCCGGCGGCTGGCTGCACACTGAGCGATGCACGGCCAGCACCTGCCTACCTGCCGACATTCTGACTGCTCCTTCCGGGAGGGAGCAGCCAGATCTGCAGGATGGGGTGGGCGTGGCCGAGACAAGGGGAAGTGGCCGGTTGGGTGTCGTCACTTGTGGGCGTGGCGGGGGCGGAGTCACACGATCGCGTCAGTTTGGCCCCGCCCCCGCTACACAATGCCGATAAAATAGGCATTGTGCAGCAGGGGGCGGGGCCAAAATGACGCGAATCGCGTCACCGCCCCCCCGCGCTGCGGGGGTTACAGGGGTTATAGCGGGAGGGATAGGAGGGGTGAGCGGCAGCCGGGAGAATTGCCTGCCTTCCCGGGAGGTCGGGAGCGGCACCCGATGTTCGGGAGGCTCCCGACCAAATCGGGAGGGTAGGCAAGTATGGCCCAGAGTCTATAGCGCATACACAGGTCACCGGAAAAATGGCCGCGGCGGCCATTTTCCCTGTACTGCGCATGCGCAAATGACGGGAAAATGGCAGCGGCAGACATTTTCCAGTCGTTTTTACAGGCGCATACACCGGAGCCTATGCGGGACTCCGGAGAGGTAAGTTTTATGGGTGCAGGGCGTGAGGTGCGGGCCCCCCCTGAACCCAGTGGCCCGTGTGGCCTGCACCCATTATATATACGCCCCTGGTGTGAATGATTCATTGTGCATGCCGTATACATTGCTCAATCCGGTGTACGACGGTGCAATTTGCCGTTACATGCTGCATGTAACACATACTTGCAGATAATCTGGCTGCCTCCCTGGGAGCCGGGGGCGTGACTGCGCGATCGCGTCATTGCAGCTCCGCCCCTGCTACACAATGTCGAGATCACTGGCATTGTGCAGAAGGGGTGGGGTCACCATGACACAATTCAGCGAGAATCATGTCATTGGCTCCCCCCAGACCACCCAGTTGTATTGTATAAGTGGGAAGCTGAGGGTGGGAAAATGGAATGCCAACTGGGGGGTTGCAGGGGGGCTCTTCCACCCGATTTTTGGGAGCCTTCTGGCCATTCCGGGAGAGTAGGTAAGTATGATGTAACAGCACTGTGTCATTCATTGCATCATATATACAATACAATGTGTACAATATATTGTTCCAATCCGCGCCAAAATGATATGTTCTACAATACATCGCATAGTGGGTACCTAGCTTTACACAGGTATAGTTAACTAACAAGGGCCGGATTAAACAAGGGGGCGGCTCTCTGTATGATACGTCAGTCACTGCGATGCCATGCTCTCTCTTCGATGTGTCAGTGGCTGCGATGCTCTCTGTACAATATGTCAGTCACTGCGATGCTCTCTGTACAATATATCAGTCACTGCGATGCTCTCTGGACAATATGTCAGTCACTGCAATGCTCTCTGTACAATATGTCAGTCACTGCGATGCTCTCTGTACAATATGTCAGTCACTGCGATGCTCTCTTTACAATATGTCAGTCACAGCGATGCTCTCTGTACAATATGTCAGTCACTGCGATGCTCTCTGTACAGTAAGTCTGTCGCTGCGATGCTCTCTGTACGATATGTCAATCACTGCAATGCTCCCTGTGTAATATGTCAGTCACTGCGATGCTCACAAGGTGCAGTGCCACTTTATTACGATACTGCCCACAAGCACTGCCCCCCCATCACTATTACACCAATAGTCGCTTCATAAATTTCACCTCCAGGCCCATGTGGACATTAATTGAATTGTTGCTAACAAATAATGTATCTGGGTTATGGATACTATTGAGGTATTTGCTTTTGTTTTTAGTATTTGTGGAAATTATTTGTGTTATTTATTTGAATTTTATTTCAATCATTGTCAAAAAATTCTACTGCAATCTATTTCAAATGTAGAATCTGTGGCATTTGGTAATGCGTAGGGAGCTGAATTACTGTCTTACCAAGTTCTTCATATGTCTTGCATGCTTTTCTCAGGCTGACCGATGTACACACCTTCTCTCCATTATTCCACCGACTCCGGCCACTAACACTGGACTGCAAAAACAGAATACTTGATGGAAAGGTGTTGAAGCTTGGAATACAGTTTTATAAAATACAGTATGTAAAAGAATCTTGTAATCATATAGTTCCCACATCAAACTGAGCTTAAGATATAAAATGATTCTGTATGCTCTTTCAACTAGTGTTGCCAGGTACTCTTGTGACTGCACTGTAAAGATATTGCCATATTCATTTAGATTTTACACATGTTTGTGAGGACATTAAAGATGCTTATAGATTGTTATTTTTTAAAATTATGTTTATTTATAGATTTTGAAGTGTACACCCACAGTAGGCAATACATTAGTAAGACATGGTAAATTTACTATAAAAGAACTATTAACATACTGTATAACACTTTGCAACATATAAACACACACACACGTATAAAAGGGTAATATGTGTAACAGGCCGGATAAAAACAAAACACAATAAATAAAACACAAAACCAGCGACTCAGCGATAAACAGAAATTTATAACAGAGCATATCGGCCAGATATCAGCTTAAAAGAACCACGAAGAGAAAAAAAAACAGGCAATAATGACTCAAAGAAAAAAAAGTAGTAACTCACGCAATACATAAAACTTACAAATGTTAAAACCCCAGATGATATAATCATAATGAAGCAGGTACCTGAAATCTCCATCCAGGCCCACACACCACAAAACCAGTAGAATAGTGGGTAATATTGTGACAGATATAAACCCAGCTCCAAAGAGATGGTCAGGGCAATATATCTATGCCCCCAGTATCTAACATCAACTGAGCCACCCTGATGTAACCCCAACTACAGAAAGCTGGCGTGTACTATGCGACTATCAGATCAACACAGAATAACTAACAAAATAAACACTAGCCATTTTCTTCAAAACATAAATATCGAAATACAACAATCAACAACCAACGCCCATTTCCTCCCAGACCATACCCCTAATTTACGGCATACCTGGATCCCCAAACAACCCCCTCCCCCTTTAAACTATTCCTCTCACCACCCAACACACCCTTGTGGTAGGGTCTCGTGGCCACAAGCCCCAGAGAGCTTTCGGCTCTAATAAAGCCGGAAGCTCTCCCACTGAGATCACTGGTGATGTCAGTGGGGCCGCCCACAAACAGCAGGCGTTCGCTTGGGAACGCCTCCATTTGTGAAGCCACCCCCCAGCCACGCCTACCAAATGGGGCGAGCTGTCACTCACCACCGACATCTCGCCCCCTTTGGTGCGAGACCCGGGGCGACGGAGCACCCGTCGCTAGCCGGGTCTTGCGCATGCGCACGACGGAGCCGGCTACGTCATGCGCATGCCCAGTGGGCAAACATCGACCCAGTTTGCGAGCGCTCTGCGCTTGTGACTGGGTCTGAATCAGGCCTTCTTTTCAGACCCGCTCGCTAGATGCGTACGCTCGCACCCAGCGTATGCAAATTTTGTCAGGCAGGCGATCGCACAGAAAGACATTAGCACGCCTACCAGCCAGTCTTAAGATGCCCACTTGCGCACGTCATCTCCAGGAAGGCAATGTATGCAACCATCAGTACATCGGGTACCATCGGATGCGATCGCAGCGCTTCAGGCTGACCATGCTCTACCGCAAGCACTGCGTGCACTTCAGTTTAAAAAACAGCCAGGTGACGTGTACAATGACGCTGCCTATAATTTATGCACGCCTCTGAAACATTATTGAGACGCTCAGGCACGCCTGCGTTCGCAACTCCACTCCCCCGTTTATAGTGGCCAGCCCCTGACACCACACACAATTGGCCTCTCGTGTCACACACTCTGCTGGGCTGTCTATATGCAGCGAGCGAATGCTTCCCGATCTCTGGCTGCGGTTCACGCATGCGCACTGCAATGCGTACGCATGCGCACTTCGCGAACATCAGCCAGCAATGAGCGAACGCATCCTAGCGAGCGAGTCTGAATCAGGCCCAGAATTCAAAAGCATAATTGACAGTGCAATGACAAAACTGAGTAAAGAAAACCAAACAATGGTGATGCGTCCAGAGCACTTAAGTCAAAACAACGGTGCAATTTTCAGTGTAGTGAGACTTGGCAGGTCATTCAAGTCTTATGTGACTGAGGGCCTGATTCAGAGCCGGACGCTATTTGCGCTCGCTCGTTCAGAAAAAGGGGCCGGCTATTTAAATTGAGCGCTCGCTCTTTGCGGTCTGTTGACGCCTCTATGTCTGAGCGAGCGAACGAAACATGCGCTCGCTATTTTGTAAAGACGCTCCCTGGCCGCTCGCATCCTGCGTCATCTCCGCTATTTATTTGATTAATCGAGTACATCGAAAGGCATCTGAACTGCTCGCAGTGCTTGTGGTAGGATTTTCGTACCGCAATCATGCGAACAGTTCAGGCTAAGAAACAACCAAGTGACATGGTCGATGACGCTGCTTTGTTAATTATGCACACCCTTAAAACGCCCGTTTTGACCGGTTGGCACGCCTGCGTTCGGATCACCACTCCCCGTTTTCAAGCACCTTCCCCTGTTACCACCCACAAATGCCTCATCCTGTCACTCAAATTAGCAGGCACTCGCTATTTTGCGAGCGCTCGATTTTCGACTGCAATGACTGGTTGGCGCATGCGCATTACGACCCATACGCATGCGCAGATGTGCGAACATCGCTCGGAGCGAACGAGCGGCCGCTTACGAGCGGCTCTGAATCAGGCCCTGAATTCTTCTGTTTCTGCATCTTTGTCCATAGATACCTAAGTAATCTGGCTGGCTCAGTCGTTTATTGGTGGAATCTACAATGGCTGCTATGATGTAACATTGGGTGTCTCTTGGTGAGAGAGGGGTGGTTGTTCCAAGGTACACAGGACCTCATTCAGAGGCGGTCGTTATTTGCAAGCAGTCGCACTGAATCAGGGCGGCCGCTTGCATCCTGAATGGCCGCCTCCTTGTCGATCGTTGAGCTGTGGGTTACCACCCACAGCTTAACGACCGACCAGGTTGATAGTCGCGACGGTGATCACCATCGCGACCATCGGAGCTTACGACCAGACCCTAAGGTTGGGTCTGGGCACTCGTAAGCCCCAGGGAGCTTTCTGCTCTGATGGAGCAGGAAGCTCCCCACTGACATCACTGATGATATCAGTGCGGCCACCCACAAAACGGTAGGCGTTCGTAAAGGAACGCCTCCATTTTGGAAACTAACCCCCGGCCCACCTACCAAACGGGGCAAGCTGTCGATCAACATCGACAGCCGCCCCTTTGGTAGCAAGCTCCGGAGCGACAGAGTTTCTCTGTCTCCGGGGCTTGCGCACGCGCATGCGTACACATGGCAGTGCGCGTGCGCAAGCCTGTCTTTCCGACCGCAATCCTCTTGCTCGCTAGTCACTACGAGGTCATAGCTGTGATTGACATTTTGTGCCGTTTGTGGGTGGTTACAGGGGAAGGTGCTTGTGAACGGGGGTGTTGTGGTGCGAACACAGGTGTGGTTGACCTTAAAAAGGGCCTTTTAAGGGCGTGCATATATTATTGAGCGAGTCATCACACACGTCATCTCGTTGCAATAGCGATGCTACTGCTCGCAGTGCTAAAGGTAGCCAAGGGTCTACCTTAAGCATTGCGAGTGCAAGCGATGGTTTCTGCCTCAACCGATGTCTGTAGGCAATTAACACTGTAACAGGTGTTTATCGTGCTGACGTAGGTTGCCGCCTGCGACCGACTCTGAATTAGGCCACAGAGATAGGAGGTGTGCTTTCATTGTTGTGGGTGTTTCCGCGCTTACGATGTGCGTTGCAATTGAGCGCTCATTTTGCATATTCTCGATCACTTTGGGTGCGCCCGATCGCTCCCGAGCGACCGCCTCTGAATGAGGGCCACAGTACCTTTAAGATACTTGATAAATTATATAACGTTGTTTAACGTCTATAACCTTGTGTTTTGTGTTAGAAGCTATTACCCTTTGGAACATAACCCTCTGGAATCAGCCGACTTACCTACAAAAACTCCAATATCTTTAAAAGAAGTTTAATGTGCATGGAGAAAAAAAAAACATCCTCGATGAACAAACCGTTATCTCATACTTACTGACTCTTGGAGGGGGCAGCCAGCTCGGCGCAGCAGGGGGTGTGTGGCGGAGGCAATGGTGGGTGGTGTGGGGGCGGGGCAGCAGGCCCTGCACTCACTATACAATGCTGAGATTACCAGCATTGTAAAGCAGGGGGCGGGGCTATGATGACGCGATTCAGGGTGAATTGCGTCATCGCCTTCCCCAGAACCGCCCACCTTTACTTGGTAAGGGATGGTGGGCGGCTGGTCCTGGAAAGTTGCCCTCTCTTGCTATTGACCAGGAGCGTTACCCGATTTTCGGGAGCCTCCCGGGCCATTCTGGGAGACAGGGGCTAGGTATCAACTTTCATCCTGGGGGGGCAACACAAGCAAGTGGCCCTGGTGTTGTTAACCCCGACTAGAGGTTGCACGTAAAAAACAATAGGCCTAACAAGAAAAAAATAATAAACATTGTCCCCTACAGGACAAACAAAACAAATACAATGGCCCTCACAGGAAAAAAAATAAGACACATATTCATTGCCCATGCCGCCCTACAAAAGTCTGACTTGACCTGTTAGACTCACACAGCAGTCAGTCAGACAGACAGACATTTTATCTGGCAGCCTGACACCTACCAGATATCGCGGGCATACAGTGTAAGACATCTCACAGTGTATTGGCCCTGATATCTACGCTCCGCCCATGGGGAGGAGACATTTCTCAGTTCCTTCCCTGCGAAAGAACAGGGGAAATGTCTGTCGGCCGCGGCTGGGCATACACTGCCAGATGCAGCCGACATTTAACATACAAAATATCGCATCAGTCGGGCATGCTGGACTATCCGGCATGCCCGCCCGATCAATATTTTACTCTCAGTCGCCCACACACTCAGTACAAATATTGTGATGATTCGCTGATATCGGGTGGATCGCCCATATAATTGTATAGTGTATGCCCAGCATTAGCATTAGGGCCAGGGTGTGACAGTAACATTTTGGGTAATTGTGTGGTGCTTAGCATTAGGGCCAGGGTTAATGTGTGACAGTAACATTTAACATACAAAATATCGCATCAGTCGGGCATGCTGGACTATCCGGCATGCCCGACCGATCAATATTTTACTCTCGGTCGCCCACACACTCAGTACAAATATTGTGATGATTCGCTGATATCGGGTGGATCGCCCATATAATTGTATAGTGTATGCCCAGCATTAGCATTAGGGCCAGGGTGTGACAGTAACATTTTGGGTAATTGTGTGGTGCTTAGCATTAGGGCCAGGGTTAATGTGTGACAGTAACATTTTGGGTAATTGTGTGGTGCTTTGCATTAGGGCCAGGGTGAGTGTACGGTGCTTAGTGTGAGTGATAGTGTGCCTGGCAGGAATACAGTAAATAATGAATGTAGGAACAATGAGGACGAGTGAGAGTTACAGTATACAAAGGGTGAATGTGACTGAGTGACGGGGCAATGAGTAATGGCTCATACACACTAGACGATAAAGTGAACGATACGGACGATAATGATACCGTTCATAGCATTCAATATCGTCCAGTTTGTATGCACGATATATTCTGTACGATGCACGCTCCCGCGGATCATTAACGATGTCTTCCATCACCTGAACTTGAGGGACAATCTGATGATATAGTCAGAGTCTGCAAGTTCGGAGATGTGGTAGGGTGAAGTCACTGAACGATATTGTTAACAATATTGTTCAGTGTGCATGCTCAATGTCGTTCCCGACATCGTTCCCGACATTGAGCCCGGCAGTTCAAGGGATAACACTTAACGATATTGCTCATGAAGCATATCGTTTAGTGTGTATGAGCCTTAAATGACAGGCAATATAAGTGACAGGAATATTTTGTGTGGGTTACAGGGGGGCTGAGGGCAAGGACAGTAAATGGGAGTTAAAGGGAGGGTGAGTACACTGAGGAAGAGTTACATGAAGGGTGAGGGCGGGTATACAGGAGTTGTTACAGGGAGGGTGAGGGCAGGTATACTGAGGGGGAGTTACAGGGAGAGTGAGTGCAGGTATACGGACATTGTGAGGGCAGGTATACTGAGGGGGATTTATAGGGAGGGTGATGCAGGTATACTGAGGGGGAGTTACAGGGAGGGTGAGTGCAGGTATACTGAGGGGGAGTAACAGGGAGGGTGAGTGCAGGTATACTGAGGGGGAGTTACAGGGAGGGTGAGTGCAGGTATACTGAGGGGGAGTTACATGGAGGGTGAGGGCAGGTATACTGAGGGGGAATTACAGGAAGGGGTTGGGCAGGTATACTGACAGGGTGAGGGCAGGTATACTGAGGGGGACTTACAGGGAGGGTGAGTGCAGGTACACTGAGGGGGAGTTATAGGGAGGGTGAGGGCGAGTACATTGAGGCGAAGTTACAGGAGGGATTGAGGACAGGGAGACCGAGGGGGATTTACATTGAGTGCGGCCTATTAAGTGAGTTCGAGGGCACCAGGGGAAGCTACAGATTTCATTTATGCGAATGACAGACCTTGTAGAATGTATGTGTGTATATGAGATATATATATATATATATATACATGCACACACATACAAACACACATAAATACTATATATAGACTGTATAAATACTCCATATATATATATATATAATATATATATATATATATATATATATATATATATATATATATATATAAACACTGTGTGTATTTATTTATATGTGTGTGTGTACAGTATGTGTATAAGTATACATTGTGGCAGTGTCACCAGAGGTTGTGCTGGTGAGCAGCAGATTCTGTGTGTGGCAGGACAGATCCGCCCACACAGAGTCGAAAAGCATTCTGGGAAGTTGTGTAAGGGCTGCCTTGTTGAGAGAGCTCAGGTGTGGGCTGATGAGGAGGCAGACCAGTCAGGCTGCTGTTGGAGACAGTCTATGTGGGACAGTGAAGCTAAGCAAGCCATTGGGGGCCAGGAGGCCTGGGTCTGTACCTGCAGGAGGCAGGGGGGACCACAAGACTCTCAGACTGTGTGAAATTGAAGTAGCTGGGCTGCAGGCTGAGGAAGCCAGGGCTTACTGTATACCTGTAAGGCACAGAGACTGTGCTTGTATAGCTGTGGCAGCCAAGCCAGGCTGGAGCCGGCAATAGATCTGCAGAGAAGCAGGCTGAGACTTTATTGGCAGATTAGCTGCAACCTTATAGAGAGGGTTCAAGAAGTGAGTTAGGCGCCCTAAATAGGGGCTAGGTTGTTTATTATTTTCTGTTTTATTCCTGACTGCTGGAAAGTAAAGCATCATTTATTTACTTGAAAGCTGTGTGTGGACCCTCATTAAGAACCTAAACACTGCACCAATCCACCCTCTGCAAGGCTAATTACCCCCAAGATATCATATATATATATATATATATATATATATATATATATATTGTGACACTGTCAAGGTAGGGGTCCCTCTCCTGGGGTAGATGGACTCCCTCTTTACACACCCAGCAGCCATAGAAACAGGATGAGTCTGGGGTTCTCGTACAAACTGGTCGGCGCCAGTCTTTATTGTGCCAAATGAATGTAAACATAAACAAAACATAAACATAAGTCCTAGCCTAGCTACATAAAGAGTTTCAGTCGCTGATGGAAATTCACAATAGGAGTGATTCTCCTATTAAATTTACGTATAACATGAGTCAGACATGAATTTCCTTGATGTTAGAATCATAATTAAAAACAACACTATTAGCACCACTCTCTATGTAAAACCCACCGATAGAAATGTATTGCTACAGGCACAGAGTTGCCACCCAAGAAGGCTTATTCAAGGCTTACCCTATAGCCAAATGGTTAGGGTTAGACGCATTAACAGCGATCTCGATACTGCTATTATCCAAATTGATGATTTAATAAAAAGTTTTTGTAGCAGGGGCTACTCATTCAAATCCCTACAGCAACCTAAAAGAAAAGTTTTAGGTTTGGATCGTAAGCAGCTGTTGATCAGGAAGGATAAGAGACAACCTTCTGAAAATAAATTTCCCTGGGTTAATAGATTCAATACATCTTCCTCTAAAATTAGTCGAATTGCTAAATCTAATTGGTCTCTGATTGAATCAGACAATTAATTGAATCTGAAGGATAGCCGTCTCATGCCCTGTTATTCTAGGGGACGAAATCTACGTGATTATCTTGTCAAGACTGATATATCTAGGATGGGTTCAAAATCGTCATCATTCTTTATCAAAAAGTTGGATTAAATGCTCATGTGTGACTTGTCAATTTTTGATTTTTACATCCCCATAGTGGTAAGAAATTTAGCATCAGATACCAATTTAACTGTAATTCTTGCTATGTTGTGTACCAAATAATCTGCCCTTGTGGATTATCTTACATCGGTAAGACTGAGAGAAAGTTCAAGGAGCGAATGGCGGCACATCGCTCGGCTATACGTAGTGCTCTTTTGAGTGGAATGAGCGAGCAGCCAGTGGCGCGCCATTTTGTTGAATTTAATCATCCTCTTAGTAGCATCAAATATAGAATGATCGATCATGTGCCCTCCTTACCAAGAGGTGGAGATCGTGGAACTAAATTATTGCAATGTGAGGCACGCTGGATAGCCCGCTTAGATGTTATCTCTCCAAGGGGTTTAAATGAAAATATCTCATTGAATAGTTTCTTATAATAATGAATTACAATGTTTTTCTATCTGCATTATACTTAACTTTATTATTCTTGCAGTTTGTCTGCATATAAGGTTGAGACTGAGAAGCTATATTATTTACAGGTGTTCTAAAATGTATTTATCAATCCTGATTGATGTCTCTCTACATGCGCTGTCTATATGTTTTGTTTTTATTTAGTTGGTTTTTATGGTGATGGTGACACGCATTACTGACGCCAAGTCCATGTGCCTAGCGTGGTGACGTCATCTTCCGGTGCCCCGGACGGGTGAGTGGTCCCGGTTCCTGTTTCCGGCTTCACAGGTGGTGCTGCATATGTATAAAGGTATGTTTGTCTTTTTGCAATATGTTATCTTGATAAAAGTTCCTATTGGAACTGAAACGTTGACCTAAAGCTACTTGTTGTCTGACTATTGATTTTATGCCTTGAGTGCCGCAGCTACCTATTCTACATTCCGTTCTTTGTGAGGGCACCGGCAGCAGCCATTGTGTGTTATTGGGAGTGCCAGGCCTTCTGTATTTGTATATATATATATATATATACGCACTTCGCTTTTCAGGGCCTCTATAGTTGCGATGGCACTACAAGTCCCAGCACATTCAGTTGACAATGTGTGCTGGGACTTGTAGTCTCATCTCACCTTGATAAGCAGTCAGTGGCTTAGTAGTAGGACTCCCGGACTTCTTACCTCCATGTAAGGTCCAGGTGATTCTGGTTACCAGGGGAAGGCATGAAGGGCATCTAGACTCTACCCCAGGGGGAAGCCTCCGAACATCTGTGTCAGCGCAGCGGCCGCTCCAGGGATCACTGTATGCTGCCAGTGAGTGTAGAAACAGACCGTACTGGACAGAAAAATGGGAAGTGAAAAGGAAGAGGAGGTGCCTTGCTCCCTCCCCTCACCCCGTGGTGCCTCTCCTCCAGCTCTTGCGGCCGGGATACATGCACAGGTTGTCCCCGGCTGCTTATTATAAGGGCTTCAATGAAATCAGTGCAGCAGATGGCCGTGCTGATTATATTTGCTACACAAACTGAGTGGCCAGGGAGCATCCTCTGCATGTCTCCCGGCCGCCAGAAGTGTATATGTAAAAGCACATAAGGCAACTGAAATAAAATTATACCGACCCGGGGGGCAGATGACACCCTGTCCCCCGGCCCAGCTGCCCCTGCTGGGAGAGTGGGCAAGTATGTGTCATCTTATTTCAATGTTTTTGTTTTTAAGGTAAACTCCTAAAACTTTTAAATATATTTGGTTATTTTTAGCTCCTTGCTTGTCTTTTGGCTTTGATAATATCTTCTTAAGGTTGGGTACACAGACTTGTTAGACCGTCAATCGTGCCATTGTCCACGGACACCCTGGACATTGCATGATAGCCGGTACACACTGCAGTGATTAATGAAGGACGGAACGATCACTTCTTTCGTCCTTCATTAACATGCATGGCGCCGCATGCGATATCATCAGGTTTGATGTGCAGCACATGAAACCTGACGACATTGCATGCGACCGTGGGAGCTCGCATATCATATATACACACAAGGCCGACGAGAGCCGCGCCGGGCCCAGGTGTCTTGGCCTAATCGTGGGAGGCGTGGCCATGCCCCCTTTACTTTTTTTTTAAGCGTGTGCTGGGCTGCTGTGACTTAAGAGGGAGGGGGAGCAGTGCCGGACCCGGGCCCCCGCTTGGCCCCTGCAGCAAGCCCGGGCAATTTGTACCCGCTCCCCCCTCCTCTCTGCGCCCCTGTATACACACTGCACGATATGCACAATTTTTTGTTCCAATTTAGCGAAATCGGAACAACTTCGCTCCAGTGTGTATCTGGCATTATTCTCTTGTTTTCCCTGTTATGATAATTAAACAATATATTTAAAAAAAATTACCTTGCTGTAGACAATTTGTAGTGTAAAAGGGATTGCTTCCCGGTCTCCATCTATACCGAGCCTCTTACAGCCGGGACCTAAGGAGAAATGGCACCTTTTAGGCATAAAGGCTATGATACTAGGCATACAGGCTATGATACTCAGTCATTGTCATTTCAAACTTCATGGTCAGGGTTGAATTAACTATTAAATGAAGCACACCTCTGGCCAAGCCAAAGATATGTAAAGATTCAGGCTATAAAAGTCATCCACAACATATGTCATCACCAGCACTTTTTTTTAATTATTCCCCTCAAGTGTAAACATGTAACTACTGTATTTGTATTGCCCTATTTAAACACAGTTTTTAACTGAAGAAAGGGCAGATCCACTGGTGGTGCAGCAGGTGAGATGCACCACACCTGAGCCCTGGAGACGGTCAGTGGTGAGTGGATACCCGATGCCCTGGCCCCACCTCACCCTCAAATACCTCTGACCCAATACATGTCAGAGCCATAATAAGCCACAGTGTGCTTTAATAAATCAATCAATCTGTTTTAACTACCATGGGTATATTTACTAAAGTGAGAGTTTTTATAAGTGGAGATGTTGCCCATAGCAATCAATCACATTCTATTTAACATTTACCTAGCACCTTCTAGAAGTTAATTGCTAGAATCTGATTGGTTGCTATGGGCAACATCTCCACTTTAGTAAATTTACCCCCCAGTGTTGAACAACGCGGGAGTTAGGACCCAGGGAGAGTAAGAGAGAGTCAGTGATCAGAGACGCATGATATGATTGGACCAATCAGATCCTGCTCAGAGCCTCATTCCCACGCGCAGCACTGATTCTGTGAGAGAGAGCTGGTCTGAGAGAGAGAGAGAAGCAGCTTATTACTATATTGGGAGTGAGACACAGTGCAGGCAGGTGCTGAGGACTGTGCAAGTCCCTCTGTGAGAGCATACTGGTGTAAGGCCAGCCTAAATGGTGGCAGCAGGAATAAAGAAGCAAATAATATGTGGAAGAATTGGGTGTTGGGGTGGAGGGACCCTATTGTTACCTTGGAGAAATAAGTGGGGTGAAGTGGGGGCCAGGAAGCTGGGGACTGGTGTCACCCTGGAGTGATGACTAGGGGTGAGGGGTCTCAGTAATGTGATTGTGCCATATACATAATATGTAACACAAATACAGAAACTGCAACAACTCAGAAAGATATGGGTGTCTGTATTTACAGCTGTAACTTGCACCAGGATTTGCATTATCTGGTAGCGATGATGGCGGGTTTCGTGGAGGGGGTGGGGGTATTTTAACACATGGTCCCACCATTCATCAGTTCCAACACTGACCTGAAGCTCTAATAGCTCTTAAAGCTGCAGAATGGCCGAGCTCCAGAGATTGGATAAAGACCTCGGTCTGTTTCCTGCCCCCATCAAACGTGATCTAGAAGAAAAAGAGAGAATGTGATCTAAAAGAGAAAGAAAGATACATGTGCGGCAACCGATATCTTACTACCAACTCACTGGCTATTACATTTTTTTTCTTTTTAAGTACATGAACATACTTATGATGTGGTTCTTAAACGTTTTTATTCGAATTCTACATTGTTTTCTTACAAAATGTTCTCTTTAACCACATGAAACTATGTAAATTATATTATTTATTTATTACCAGTTATTTAGATAGCGCACACATATTCCGCAGCGTTTTACAGAGAATATTGAGGCAGTAATGTTAGTCCGTTCCATGCCAAATAATCACCAAAAAGTATCTTTTCAACCTGTTCATCTCATGTTTTTCGTGAAATTTGGTAGGATGTTAGACGGCATAAAGTAACTTTCATATGTAAAATTTTAGCACCTTATTATGATACAGGGTTGCGAACATGACAAAAAGTGTATAATTTATACTTCCAAGGTCAACTAAAATGATTCATAACTTTGCTTCTAATTGTGGCAGAACTTTCATGTTTGTCTTGTTTTGAAGCTCAGGGACCATAGTTTCCATAAAAAATTGTTTTATATTTATAAAAACATTTACTGATGTTATATAAATGTGGCAGGTAGGGTCCAGGGCTCAGGGCCGGTGCAAGGAGTCTGGGTGCCCTAGGCAACATTTTTCCCACTGCCCCTGCTCCCTCCAATACATACTATGTCACATATTAGTGACGTTAATTTATAATATGCAACACAGCAAAGCCCCAAAATCATTCTGTGTCTCATAACACTCTGGGTGCCCTAGGCAACATTTTACCCACCGCCCCCGCTCCCTCCAATACTATGCCACACATTTGTGCCCCAAATATTTAATATGCCACACATATATGCCCCCATTACATATGCTACACAGCTGTGCACCAAAGTTATTGTATGCCACATAGCCATGAATTATGCCAAACAATGCCCCTAGTACATATGCCACACATGTGCCCCAAATTCTTTATATACCATACATCTGTGTCCCCAATACATTATACCACACATCCATGCCCCAATATATTTATGCCACACATCTGTGCTCCAATATATGTCAGTACCCATTACCACCCACATACACACACATTCATCCTGCCAGTACTCATTAAACAACCACACACATTCACTAACCCTGTTAGCCACCCCCTCAAACACTAAACCAACCTGTCTGGGACTGAAGGAGACAAACTTTTTTTTTTTTGGACTCCAGTGGCTGGCACCCCTAAGTAGCCGCCTAAAGCTGCCTAATGGTAGCACCGGCCCTGCCAGGGCTAATCTAAGCTACAGCCATCTCTAGCTGCTGCCTGTATGCATTGTGATGTCACAATGCAGGTCACAGCCCTATATAAAGGATGCCCAGCTACTGGCAGCCATTTTGTGCAGACATTTTCTCCTACACTGATATTTTCTGAGTAGTTCTGCTTTATTTAAGCGATTTTGGATAACTACTTATAAGTACTATGGATTACATCTTCCAATAAGGTCCTGAACAGAAACATCTTCATAAAAAGAATCTGAATAACATCTTCAGGTAAGGATTTATATAACAGAATTTTGGCCTGTCACTCTTATCCCTTCAGGCAACTCCCTCCATTTCATCTGCAGTTTTTAATTTAGAAACAATGGATAAAGCAAATCATTCATCCAAGCCCGCCTAGGACAGGTGAGGGGTGCAGACACAATGATGTGCTGGGTGAGGGCCGGGGTGATGGGTGCTGTGATTTGTGCTGTAAGAGGGGTACTGGGCTGGGAGAGGGGTGATGTGCTGTATTGGGTGATGAGTGCTGTAAGCTGTGGTGTGAGGGGTGCTGTGTTGTGATCTGTGCTGGGAGATGGGTAAGGGGTGTTGTGCTGGGAGAGGGGTGACAGGTGCTGTGAAGGATGCTGTGATCTGTGCTGTGCTGGGAGAGGGGTGCTGGGAGCACAGCACAATGAGAGAAGAGGCCACAGCACAGTGAGACCACACCCGTTTTCACGGGTGGGGGTCTCAAATCAAAATCTTGCCTAGTGCACTAAATTGGCTAGGGCCGGCTCTGGTGCAGGGAGTACGGCTGCTACGGTGCCCGGGCCACCTCTCCCTGCACCGAGTTAGACTGCCATTTCTTGAGCCCCGGCTATTCGATTCTCACCATAGTGCTACTGCAGGATATCAGCTGTTACTAGCCCAGCCAGCCCCTATCTCAGTCTTTCCTCACTGACTGATTTTATATATATAATTTTATATATTATATATATATATTCATTTATAATCTTTACTATGTGCTAATCTCCATTAATTTAATCCTGCATGTCAGCTAAGTAGACAGGCAGTGCAAATATTACAATCACAATGGATAAACAGCAAATAATTAGCACGGGGCGGGGGGTATTTGGATATTTGCTATGGGCCCCCATAAGTATTGCTACACCACTGTATTAGAGAACATTGTTACCTCAGCTTGGTACAGCTGCAGGAGCAAGGATCTAGTGGCAAACCGACAGTAATACAGCACCATGTCAGCAAGTATGGCCATTTTTGGGTTTTCTGCTGAGTAATTCTCAGCTGTGGACGTCTGCATGATAAAAAGGGAAAAAAGTTACCTTTTGGTTCATGGTATTAAACAGCATGTGTATATTAGTATTCTATTTTACAGGCCTGTAAATGGTTATAAATGGTTATAAAACAACTCGGCTGTATCCTATGTATCACACAAGTGGCTGAGGCCTTCACTACCAGTGTACAAACTCTGGACCAGTGTCAAATTCTACCTAGGGTCTGCAGGACTGCAGCCTTCCCCAGTAAAATCCACCACCCACAGGAACTGCCTAGCAGCGGTAGTGGCTTCCCATTGGAAGTGTTCTCTGCTAACCACAGCCAGAAGTGCAGTCCCAGGGGGAGGCAGCCCTATCTGGCTTCTAGGGGCTGCAGCTTCGGCTGCTTGTCATTTTGTGTGCATGTGGAGGGATCGTGATCCCGCGTATACGCACAAGCTGGCTGCACAGATTGGCAGATAGCCCAGACACCCAGGAAGTAACAGGTAGGAGCAGCCGCTGCTCTGGGCTAAATGTACAGATGTGCACATACATCTTACTTCCTTGCATGTTAAACAGCCCTTCTAGTCGCGACATGCCATGGCGTGACTTGGAAACATTCAACTGTTTACCTTCAAATGCATTGTTATGTGAATAGCATGCACAGGCAGTTTCTGTTGATTAAAATGATATACGGCATGCCTATATTCTGTGTGCGTCTGCATGTGAAATGCTACGGTACAGTGTCACAGCCGCTGACTATGTTTTATATTTTCTTCTTTGTTCGGTGACCAAATCAGTCAGTGTGCCATTGTTCTGTCACCAAATGTGGCAGTGTGCTATTGTTTCTTCTAGTGCACTTCTTTTGAACCTTTCCGTTCTGTTGTGTTGTATGGTTTATTTTAAGGTGTAGTGTACCTTATTGGTATAGGTTCAGACGGAGCAGTCATCTCACTGGTGCCAGATTCCAGCAACTCTCTTCCTTTTCTTCTATGAATGTGTCACTGTGCTATTGTACTGTCACCAAATGTGTCAGTGTGCCATTGTTCTGTCACCAAATGTGTAAAGGCCAGTACACACTAGGCGATGTCTACGGACGACATATCGTCTAGTGTGTACTGGGCATTAGTGTGCCATTGTTCTGTCACAGAAATTGCTAGTCCGATGTGCGATAGCGTGCATAGTCAGCGACATTACACACTAGACGATGTGCCCGTTATGTCGTCCGATCCGCCGAACATATCGTCTAGTGTGTACTCTGCATCAGTGTGCCATTGCTCTGTCACAGAAATTGTCAGTGTGCCTTTGTTCGGGTTCAGGCCTGACAGTCAGGATGCCGGCGCTGGAATCCCTACACCTATCAGAATCACGGCGCCGGCATCCAGACCGCTGGCATCCCGCCGGTAAGTACTGGGGTTAGGGGGAGGGTTAGGGTTAGGTACTAGGGGGAGGGTTAGGCATTAAGGGGGGCGGGTTAGGTTTAGGGTGCAGGGAGGGAGAGGTTAGGTTTAGGCACCACGGACGTAGGGGTAGGGAGAGGGGAAGGTTTAAAATACTTACCGACACTAGTCGGTGTCCTAACCATGTCGGGTTGCCGGCGTTGGGATTCTGACCACCGGGATCCCGTACTCAACCTCTTTGTTCAGTCACCAAATGTGTCAGTATGCCATTGATCTGTCCCCAGATATGTCAGTGTACTATTTGTCGAGAAGCTTAAGTGGCCAAGGAGCCAACTCTGTACTGGGGCCCAAAATTTCAGCATCTAATCTTGCTGTGACCCCAAATGATGATTTTTTCTTGACCCCAAGCATTAGTGTGTTGCCTTAAGGGTCACTAAGTCGATATAGAAGTTGCTGTAATAGAGTACTAATATGATACTTTATAGCTGTAAGTATTCCAGTACTAAAATCACTCTTGAAAATTGTCCCTGATCTCTGGGGACAGTACCAGGTTTTGAAATTTCATCCTTGACCATATCTTTTGTCCTCTATGCAAAATGCAGCTCAAACGGTTCTTGTTTTGTATAATGTATACTCTACTAAAATAAATAATGTAATATGTTACTTCTTTGTCAGGGATGAGTCCAGTAGACACTTTTAACTTAAGTTTTAGGCCTAGTAAGTGGAAGTTTTTGCCATTTTTATAGTTGTTTCTATAACAAAGTTTTATTTTCAGATAAAGCATTGTACTATTCTGGCACTGAATCAGTTTGTCACCTCACACATGGACCCATATTTGTAGGAGTTTTATAATAGTTACCTGACAAAGACCAGACGTGGATAGATCCATCAGACCTAAGATATTACGCTTGTACCAGGGGTCCAGTAGTCCAATGTAGTGAGAGATGTCATTAGTGCTTTCCTCATCTCCTGACACATCCTAAGGTGAGATTGTGACATTCAATAAAAGTCATTTATTTACAGCACAAAGGTATCACAACCCTTCTTACAACATATATTTATTTTTCACATCTCTGTTAACTTCCCCATCTCCCACCTGTTCTGCAACTGCCCACTCTAGTTACATGACCATAGCCCACCCATATCGCAAGTCACTGACTGGAGTGAGTGAACACAAATTATGAATGGTGAATGGCTTTGGTGCAGTATCTCTTATTATAAGTTATTTGTTTTACAAATCTAACATTTTCTTATTAGGTGTATACTTTAGCTAACTGCAGGTCAATCTTGTTAATGTCTATAAAAGTTATTAATACCCACAACCATTTCAGATTATAATAATTTATTTTCAATCTTGCACCCAGGACCAGTGCAAGGTTTATAGGCACCCTAGGGAAAGCTTAACCCTACCACCCTTGTGCCCCCCAATAACCTATTCCCAGCCGAATACATAATATCATACACACATGTTTTGTGGGCACTGTGGACAGTGCTGCCCACAGGGATCTCTCTGACATCCTGGTAGTCATAATGTGTCAGCCTATTAAATATAAATGACAGCATTCAGTAAGCATACTGAATTCAGTGACATCACCTCTGTGGTGGTCGATCCAGATGGGCTAGGAGACTTTAAAGGGGAGTCAGGGCTTGTCAGTGATATTGAGTGAGTAGGACTATTCCTCTTCACTGGAACATAGTATAGCTGCAGCTTAAAAAACCTCGTTAGTAAAGGGCAGCTACTTTCCTTCAACCTGAAACAAACAAGGTAATAGGGTAAAAATGAGTTAATTCACATAAATGACCTTATAACTTACAAACAAGGCTATATTAAAAACCAGGCATGTATTAATATGATCATGTTTTATTTGTTAGTCGCCACTGGGTGTATGCAGTGCCATACAAGAAATAGACATAAAACAAAGCATAAATACAATGCACAGCAGTGAGTACAAAGCGTAAACACAAACAGTGCAGTAGAACCATAACCAGGGAGTGGCAAATACAAAGGTAAGGGTAGAGCAACTCGCTGCAGCTAGAGGCAGTGGTAGGAACAACTGCTCTCGATGATCCTGTAACCATCGAAAGGGCAAGCAGACAGTGTTAGAGTAGCTGAAGGGGGAAGGAGTGAAGATCCAAGGAGCACTGGTTGTAGATAATGCAAGTTAAGAACAAGAGAGAAGAGAGCCATATGGATGAATGATGTCCACATTCACCTTAGATTGCTATAAGCCCTGGCTAATTTTCCAGAAATTCGATCGGAACCGAATACCACAACCCTCAATGTGGAAGCTCTAGAGTCCTCATTGCAGCTCAGAAACGGTCTCCTTTTCAAGGCCAACTTCTGGTTCTGTTGGATTTCCCAGATATGGACACCAAGGGCATGCTGTGGAAGTGACTGAGATCTCTTAGACCGAGCTGGGACTCTTCTCACCTGAGGGGTACATAAGCTACCAGCTCGTCTCAAGGGAAGATTCTGCTGCAAGCTGGAGGCAGAGCTGACTATTGAAGTAGAGGAGTTACTGAGCTCAGCCTTCTGCTTGCTTTTGGACAGTTGATTCCTAGATTTAAAGAGTTTATATAACTTATGTGTAAATTTATGATTGATCCTTTCTTCCCTGCACTCTGCCTTGTCCAGTGTCTCTTGGGAACTGTCATCGCTATCTTCCATGTAGCCACTGTCTACACAACTGGAGAGATTTGAAACAAATGATAAAGAGTGGTTTGCAATGTTGGCCATGGTAGAATCCTCCTTAACATTGCTTGGTGTACTCCAGTACACATAACTCCTGGAGTGTCTAGAGAACACAGAATTTCGCTGGTGATTATCATTATTAATCTCCTCTTCCACTTCTTCTAAATATTCTTCTTCATCGTCATCATCGTCATCTTCCTCATTTACTTCATACTCTGGAGAAAGACATGTGGATCTAGTGTTTTCTTCATTTAAAATTATATTATTCAGAACATCTGGCAAAAAAGGAGACAGTTGATTATTAAGTATTTGATTGAAAATATACATTTGTCTGCTGACTCACTAATTAGCTTATTTCAAGCACGCAACTTCTCCTTTTAATTTTGTATGTTGGTAAACTGACAAAAGTCAACTGGAAGTTTTGGGGAAGAATATAAAATAATGGAAACACAGTGCAGGGAAAGAACCAGAAAGGACTACCTGGTAAAATAAAAATGGTCATCAAATAGCAGCACTAATATATAAATATATAATATATATATATATATATATATATACACATATGAAGCAGGGATCTGGCACTCCCTCAAATTAGTGACTTAGGTGGGTGTCTTCTCGATGAATCGACAATCACAAATCACATACGGTAGGTGCGGCACTCCATACAGAAAGGTACTTCCAATCAGCGTCAGTGCAGTCAACGTTTCAATGTTTAATACATTTTCATCAGGACATAAATTACAAACAGTGTCTTACCTTTAAACCCCATAGCACCCAGTCACAATACACACCATGCCGGAGGCGGAGCCGCACATCCGGTCAGTGGCAAACTTCAATGATGTAATCAGGATGGTCACATGACCAGCAACCAAAGATGACATCACTGTATACCCCATCACTGTAGCAACCCCTCGTAGTAACACTAAACAACCCAAGCATGGCAGCTAGAGAGCCTGCCTGCATAATACAAATACATTCTTCAATTACATAGAACAAAATACAAAGCTGCAACAACAATGTATACTGAGGCACTTAAATATAAGAGAAAAACATCATGGTATCATGGTGTGAGGCAAAAAAACCAGGTATGCGGTCAGGAAGCCAACAGTCGAAATGCCGACCGCCGACTTCCTGACTGTGAAATCCCGGCATGGGACTAATTATCCACCTGCCGAAATCCCTGATGCCCGGCATACCAAACAAAGGTAAGCCGGGCTTCGGGAGCGGACAGACGCGCGCTTAGGGTTAGATTTAGGGGCTCCCGGGGGAACTTAGGGTTAGGCACCTCCCCTGGGAGGGTTAGGTTAGGTTAGGCTAGGGGAAGGGGGGGTTAGGGTTAGGCATCCCCGGGGGGAGGTTAGGATTAGACACCCCCCTGGGAGGGTTAGGTTTAGGGTGCGGGGAGGGGGGGGTTAGGTATAGGCACCCGTGGGGGAGGTTGTTTAGGCACTAGGGGGGGAGGTTAGGGTTAGGGGGGGGGAGAGGGTTAGTGATAGTTAAAATACTTACCCTGTCGGGATCTTCAGTCTTCTGCCTTCCGGCGTCAGTATTACATCCGCCGGGCTTATGTCATACTGATTCCGAAAAAAAACAACCCATATTAAGCGATGTTACAAGACACAGATTGCATCACCCACTTATAGAATACCCTTATTAATAAATAATAATCGAGAACAGTCAGACTATTATAAAGTACCAGTACTGTTAAACGTAGAACTGAGATCTTGAACATTATACAAGGCAATGCTACCCATTATGTTCGTTGAGCCCTTTGGGAGCAAGGGTCCCCAACCGATGTATCCACCTAGTCACACACTGTACTAATTTCAGTGAACGATTGCCTCCCCTAATAGATAATGGTACATGATCTATCATGCGGTACCGTGTTGAAGCTAAGGTATGTGGTACAATGGCAAAATGCCTGGCTACAGGGTGATCACTAGAGCCCGTATTAGGGGCTGTCTGTTTAACAGTACTGGCACGTTATAATAGTCTGTCTGTCCTCGATTGTTATTCATTAATAGTATTCTATAAGTGGGTGATGCAATCTGTGTCTTGTAACATCGCTTAATATGGGTTCTTTTTTTTGCCCCACACACCATAGTACTTATGTTTTTCTCTTATATTTAAGTGCCTCAATATACATTGTTGTTATTTTGGGCCCAATTCAGACCCGCTCGCTAATTCAGCCAGATGATTTTTGCAATCTGTGCATGCGTACGCAGTGCGCGTGAGCAAACTAGTCCATGCAATCGGGAAGCGTCCGCTCGCTGCTCATAGACAGCTCGCTAGCTAGAGCGACAGGACAGGCCGTTTGTGGGGATGGTCCAAGAAAACGGGGGAGTGGAGGTGCGAACGCAGGCGTGTCTGAGCGTCTTAACGCCGTTTAAGTGGCATGCATAATTAAGATGCAGCCCACGACACCTGGTTGTCATCACACTGAAGCACTTGCAGTGCTTGCGGCAGGGTATGGTCAACCACAAGTGCTGCGATCGCATCCGATGGTACTCGATGTTACCGATGGTTGCATACACTTCCTGGAGATGATGTGCATTAGTGGGTATCTTAAGACAGGCTGGTGAGCGTCTGCATACACAGAGCGATTGCATGCTAAGACATTGTGGGCGTACTAATGCCTTGCAGTGCGATCGCTTGCCTTCGCCAGATTTGCATACGCTGGGTGCGTGCGAACGCATCTAGCGAGCAGGTCTGAATCGAGCCCTTTGTTCTATGTATTTCAAGAATGTATTTGTATTATACAGGCAGGCTCTCTAGCTGCTGTGCTTGGGTTGTTACTATTAGGGGTTACTATGGTGATGGGGTATACAGTGATGTCATTTTTGGTTGCTGGTCATGTGACCATCCTGATGACGTCATTGAGGTGTGCCACTGGCCGGATGTGTGGCTCTGCCTCCGGCATGGTGTGCATTGTAACTGGGTGCTATGGGGTTTAAAGGTAAGACACTGTTTGTTTGTAATTTATGTCCTGATGAAAATGGATTAAACATTGGTCTTTCTATTATATATGTCCTGCAAGTTTATGGTTATTTTTATTTTCCTCTGTGATTGTTCATTTACATATGTGTAGTGTACTATTACATTGACTAATTTATACCAGGTAGTCATTTGTCAATTCTGGTTGTTTCCCTCTCCTGTGTTTCCATTATTTTATGTATTCAGCTAATTAAGGTACTTTACAGTAGCTCACACACAGCAGCATTGAAACTGCATACTCCGTGCCATTAAGTATTTTGTATTTGGAAGCTGCTTTCAATCAGTGCATATTTCTTGTTTGTTGTAAGAATATAAAGTCAATGGTTCATTTGAGGGGTTACAGGAATAGAGTAGTGGTTGCATTGTAGAAGAAACTATGGAGTAGTTTGGGTGATTTCAGAGTAGAAGTGCTATGTATAATGATACAGTATTGATGGTGATTTAAGTTTTTAGTTTAGTATACTCAGATAAAGGCGGTTGTGGTGAATGGTGATATAAGGTTAGTTTTCAGGTACTGGAGTTGGTGTACTGTAATTATCATCTCTATGCTGATGATACTCAAATCTACCTTTCCTCACCTGATCTTTCCCCCTCTCTACTGACTCGTATCGCTAACTGTCTCTCTGCTATCTCTTCCTGGATGTCCCAGCGATTTCTCAAGCTTAATATGTCTAAGACTGAGCTGATAGTCTTCCCACCCTCCCACATAACATCATGTCCCACTATTTTTTTATCATAACTGTCTCATCTAGTCCCAAAGTGCGTTGTCTTGGAGTCATCCTGGACTCTTCCCTCTCCTTCAAACCACATATTCAGAACCTCTCGCAGTCCTGTCATTTCCATCTCAAGAATATTTCCAAGATCAGACCCTTTCTCACCCAGGATGCCACCAAAACCTTCATACATTCACTGGTCATCTCCAGATTGGACTACTGTGACCTCCTCCTATCTGGCCTCCCCAAATCCCATCTCTCTCCTCTCCAGTCTGTGCTTGATGCAGCTTCTCGGCTCATCTTCCTCTCCAAATGCTCTACATCTGCCTCCCCTCTCTTACAAGCCTTCCACTGGCTCCCCTTCCCTTTCAGAACCTAATTCAAGGTTCTCACACTCACAAAGCCCTCACCAATTCCTCTCCCATTTACATCTCTGATCTCTTCTCCCTTCACTCTTCTGTCCGCCCTCTTCGTTCACTTAACACACGCCGCCTTTCATGCCAATTGATTACTTCCTCCCACTCCAGCCTCCAAGATTTTGCCCACGCTGCTTCCCACCTTTGGAACTCCCTCTCCCCATCAGACTCTGCACCTCTCTACAATCTTTCCAACGAGAACCACTACTTCATTAAAGCCTTCCAGCTCTCATCCTAACTTGCTGCTACATCTTACTTCCTCCCCGCCTACCCCATCTGTGTTACTCCTGTTCGCCTGCCCCTCCCTTAAACAATGTAAGTTCTTTCGAGCAGGGCCCTCTATCCTCTTGTGCTTCTCCCTACTGTAATTTAATGTATCTCTTATTCCCCACTAGGACAACCAACACTCAACTGCTTATGTGGGCGTAAAGGTCGCTAATATAGCAATGTTTATTATACATGTCCATGTCCTGCTTTGTATTGTATTGTAAATCACTGGTTACTTATTTGTTCATGTACTTTGTAAGGCACTGCGGAACACTTGTGACGCCATATAAATAAATGATAATAATAATATGTGGAACACTTGTGACGCCATATAAATGATGATGATGATAATAATATAAGGTCAGTGGTCAAGTAGAGGAGGGAGAGTAGCTGTGGTGATATAATGTCTGTGGTCAGGTAGAGGAGGGAGAGTAGCTGTGGTGATATAAGGTCAGTGGTCAGGTAGAGGAGGGACAGTAGCTGTGGTGATATAAGGTCAGTGGTCAGGTAGAGGAGGGAGAGTAGCTGTGGTGATATAATGTCGGTGGGCAGGTAGAGGAGGGAGAGTATCTGTGGTGATATAAGGTCAGTGGTAAGGTAGAGGAGGGAGAGTAGCTGTGGTGATATAAGGTCGGTGGTCAGGTAGAGGAGGGAGAGTAGCTGTGGTGATATAAGGTCGGTGGTCAGGTAGAGGAGGGAGAGTAGCTGTGGTGATATAAGGTCAGTGGTCAGGTAGAGGAGGGAGAGTAGCTGTGGTGATATAAGGTCAGTGGTCAGGTAGAGGAGGGAGAGTAGCTGTGGTGATATAATGTCGGTGGTCAGGTAGAGGAGGGAGAGTAGCTGTGGTGATATAATGTCGGTGGTCAGGTAGAGGAGGGAGAGTAGCTGTGGTGATATAATGTCGGTGGTCAGGTAGAGGAGGGAGTGTAGCTGTGGTGATATAAGGTCAGTGGTCAGGTAGAGGAGGGAGAGTAGCTGTGGTGATATAATATCGGTGGTCAGGTAGAGGAGGGAGAGTAGCTGTGGTGATATAAGGTCAGTGGTCAGGTAGAGGAGGGAGAGTAGCTGTGGTGATATAAGGTCAGTGGTCAGGTAGAGGAGGGAGAGTAGCTGTGGTGATATAATGTCGGTGGTCAGGTAGAGGAGGGAGAGTAGCTGTGGTGATATAATGTCGGTGGTCAGGTAGAGGAGGGAGTAGCTATGGTGATATAAGGTCAGTGGTCAGGTAGAGGAGGGAGAGTACCTGGTGATATAAGGTCAGAGGTGAGAAGTAGTTATTGTGATATAAGATCAGTTGACAGGTAATAAAGATGTGATATAAAACAGTGTTGGTGTAGAGTAGGGGTAGTAGTTATGATGATACAATGTCAGTTGTCAAATAGACAAGTATTTGTGGCTATACATGGCCAGGGAGGGAAAGAAGAGTAGCTGTTACATATGTCCAGCAGTCTGGGGGAGAATGATGGAGTATTTGGGGTGATTTAGGGACAGTAGTCAGCTAAGGAAAAGGTAGTAGATGGGTGTTATAAGGTTAGTAGTTAGGAAAGGGAAGGGGGTGGTGATATGAGGTCATTGGTCAGATTGGAGTGGAGTTGGGTTGATAGAAGGTAAATGGTCAGATAAGGGAAGGGAAGTAGAAAGGATGGTATAATTACAGTGTTCAGGGAGAGTGGGTGTAGTAACTGTGACAGTACAAGATGTGTGATTAGTTAGAGCAGGTGAGACAGACAGACAGACAGTCACATCCGTACCAAAGTTGTCCTGATCCCAGCTGTATGTGTAACATTTGGCCACTGGCAAAGAAATTGTTCGAAAATGAGCTGCAGAAATAGGCCCTAATGACAAACAAAATTAGAAATTACTTTTTTGTTTAAAGATAAATCTATATGACTGTAGATATAATTAACTGCATTACTAGATGGCATTTACAAAGCACGACATTTATAAAAAGTCTAAATGTATCTGCAAATTGTACATATATTTTGTGAACTCTACAGTTTTTATACAGTATATGGACCCCTAGTGCAGATTCTTACCTTGAAGGTTCATTTCAATGCCTGAATAACAGCTCATTATAATGGGATGTCCACTTGTATGTAGTTTATCTACCACCCCCTCCCTCCTTTACTGACATGGTGGGAGTCCCACCCACTGTAGTTGGCAAGATCCAACTTTCCCCATCTACATCCATAACTGACTTCTCAGGCAATGGTGCCTAAAGCATATCTAGAGACATGCAAATATTAAGACAAAATTAGGACTGATCTGGTATTCAACTGTCCCCTTCAAAGATGTGTGAAAAGCAGATCAAGAACACATACCCTTTCAGCAACAATAGTTATTGAAAATGGAAAAGTGAATCCTGCAATCAGGGCCGGCTCTAGGGGTGTTCGACCAGTGTGGTCGCACAGGGGCGCCACCCGTAGAGGGGCGGCACCCCCTCCCCAGCATCCCGATTTCAGCGGGACAGCACTGTCCCGCTGTTCCACCCGCGGGCCGAAGTGGCCCGCAGGTGGTCAAATCAGGAGGTTGGAGACCCCCGGAGTGTGAATGGATGCGCGCGGCAACCATCCACTGACGGGAGAGGGCTAGGGGAAGCCAAGCCAGCGACGGAGTGCTGGGCTTTACCCCCAGCCTGACGTTATTTGGAGGCGTGCCATGCGGGCACACCTCCAAATAATGTCACACAGGGGGCATGGCCTATGGTAATTAGGCCACGCCCCGAAGCCACGCGCGATGTTAGGGCGCCTTCTCGAGGGCCGGCACAGGGTGCTTCGAACCCTGGAGCCGGCCCTGCCTGCAATGCAAATGCTTTGTAGTGACGTACTGTAATGCACCTACTATTGCAAACATGCACCAAGTTCTAGGTGGAAAAGAGCAAGAACCAGCAAACCAACTTGGCGGTCAATGAAAGGAGTTGGGTACATTTTTCCACCACTTGTGGTTTGGCTGTGAACAATTGTTATCCTACACTTCTGTAGGAAAACACATTTCTAAGAGCACTTTCACCACCGATAAAAAAACAACATAATTTTAGGAGAAAAGCTGTAAAATTCAAATCAAAATTTGGGTTTAGATCATGAAGTAAATTTTAATTGTTCTAGAAATGCGCTCTTTGAGGTGTAACCGTAAACCCATAGATTTAGTACTGTGAATTATGCGTGCACATATGCAGCTTAACATGTACCAAGGGGACAAGTAGCTCCATTTGCAGAAACAAAGAAGAAGAACAAGTAGAATTTTTTTTGAGGTCTGTAAATGACTTCTTGAATATCCATTGAACAGAATGACTGTCACAAGTGTCTGTACCCACTTATCTTAGGTTGAGCTACTTTGCATATGACAGGTCCTCTCTGTGAAGCAAGGTTTATGTATCCACTTGTTCTTCTTAGAAAGCTATAAAAAAAACCTTACCTGTTGTGTCCCCCAGTAGACCGGCTTGCTTCCCAATTTCCTGCAACTTGTCTTTCAGCCACTCCCTATTTTTCGCTATGTTACTGTCATTGACTGATTGTTCTAAGGTCTCTGTCAAGGAGGCAAAAATGGTCTCAAGTTCTTCTAATGTCTTAGACTGGAAAAAGGAAAAACAAGAGCAGTACTTTACCACCCGAGCCACAGGAGCTTCCAAATTAGTAATGAATGTGTAAATCATGCTCCTCAAGAAAACAGTGTGAATAATAACTTAATAACTCGTGAGTTTCACTGTGGGATAAATATTTTAATACCTGAAAAATAGTATAAAAAAATATTTAAAATAACCACACAATATTAAGGGAAATGTGCACATGCTTATTGGATCATAGTATAAGCAGGAGTGCATCCTTGGGAAACCTAATCAGTATAATTCTAAAGAGGACCAGTCTCTGGTTAGAAATTTGCTTCTAAAAAAGATAATTTTGGTGTCCCCCTGAAAGTTTTGAAAAGAATTGGCAACAGAGAAGAAAGGAAATTTAATGTAGGATCTCAAGAGTTGCATGTGACTCTGGTGATCGACATGGGAGGGGGTATCCTTCCATAACTATTCTTTTGCACTGTATTCCGGAGTCCTCTCATATCGCCTTGTTTCTATAATTGTGATTTTCATTACCCAATATTTTGCATTGGAGTTTCTACATTCATTTGTCTCTTTTTCTTTGTTGCCAACATTTAGAAAAATTGGTATGGCTGCCTTGGATACAGGAATACTTTGCCTATGTGATGTCACACTGGATCCTAGTGAAATGGTTGCATTCTTATGTAGATCTGTTCGGATCTCAACATGGCTGCCTCCACATTGGTGTTAGGAGATGAAGCTTGTCACACCTACCTTTAGTACATTTCCTATGGCAGTGATCTGGGTGGAGGGTCCCAGGATGGCTTGGTACTGGTGCAGGATAAGGGAAATGTATGTGTTCTCTGGGCTCTGCTCTGTGTTGCTCAGATGGTCAACGACTGAAAGAAACTCTTTAGGCAGCTCCAGTGGGTTCACCAAGAGTACGGTACTACAAGAGATTGAAAGCGTTCAGGACATTAAAGTAAGGCACTACAGTATGCTTGGCTACCCTATTTAGTGTCTGTTCTGATGTGCCATTGTACCCTGGAAGAACAACTGACTTACAGTTATACAAAAAGAATAAGACAGGCTGTGTATGGTGGACATATCATGCTGATGTATACACTATACTCTCTGAATTAGCTGTACCTAAAAAACCTAAGCAGCCACCAATGCTTACATAAAGTGTACAATTTCCACTGAGGCATAAGGTTTGACAAATTTGAAATGTCTTTAATCAGCAACTGTAACCTTGGTATTGTGGATGCTGTAGTGCGCTACTTGGGACTAGGATGGTTAGGGGAGTGGGATAGGGGTGATGTTGCTGCTATAGACACAGGTGGTTTTTCCCTTAATCATCGGTGTGTAGGTATGTAATAGCTAGCAAAGTTAGTGTCTATTTGATAGCGCAACATATATGGAAAATTGAGTTGGAATTAACTGCAGTACAGTAGAAAAGTATAAATTATTTAATAATATCAGTGCCAAGAATTGTGATATTGCTATCATTATTACAATTCCTGGCACTGTTTTGATTTATCCTGCATAGGATTGTGCATATGTGTATAGATATTTTTAACCTTTTATTGTGTCAAGACATTTCATTATTGTCAATTTTTAATAACTATCTGATATTATTAAATCATTTATACTTTTCTACTGTACTGCAGTTAATTCCAACTCAATTTTCCATATATGATGCGCTATCAAATAGACACTAACTTTGCTATTACACAGCAACTGTAACCTTGTCTGACAAAGTAATGATCCATGCAGCACGTTTTCACGGATAAGGCAATAGAGAAGGAGAAACTGAGCTTACTGCTGTTTGCTAAATAATGAATGGATGTTATGACCCCTTTAGGAAGTGCTAAAAGAGAGGTAGCACATAAGCTGCAGTTCAGGCTGTGTAAATGCTTATGTATCTGGCATCCCCGCACCCCTACCCCCTTTGTTCTATTCTACTCCTCCCTCCCTACACACAGGGGGCCTGATTCGGAAATGGAAGCTAATTTGCCCACCACTCCGTGTTTGTATGCAGTGACTGTTCGAAATGATGCAAATGCCACAGGAGGCATCTTAAAGTAAAGAGACACCAAATGCTGGCTTCTCTGATCTGCTGCTGCACCCTAAGAAGCAGCATTGGATCAACTGTGTGATCACCAGATATCAGAGTAACCCTCAGGTTACTCAGTAATGTCCGGCAACATCACGTTGCTGGGGCCAGTGAAGCTCCGTCCAAGGACACAGCCACTGGCTTTGGCATGCCCAGAATATGGGGCAGACACACCCGTTTCCTTTAATGCTACCCACTGTAGCGCCCAAACGCCAGCACCATGTCAATCATGCTGCGGCTTTTGGTGCATTGCGACCGATGTCCCAGGACCAGATCTGCACATGCACAGTGCAACTCCAGCCCATGCGCATATAACTGAACATTGTAGGTTTACATAAATATCAGATTTGCATACATTTCTGAATCAGGCCTAGAGTCTCGGCAGAACTCATGTATGTAGGGCTTCCTCTACTCCCCTGTCCAATTCTTACTCCATTCATCATCCAATGTTTGTCCCATCCTCTGACTGTGTTTCTGCGCTACCCCCTTTGTACCTGTCACTATCTTTATATTCGTCTCTCAGGGCCAAATGTAATAGGGTGAGAGTTTAGAAAATGTGAGAGTTTAGCAGTAAAACTCTCCCACTAATACACTGATCGAGTTGTCTTTTTAATACAGGAAGCATCTGGATGAGAGTTTAAATCTTGAGAGTTTTTTTGAGTCTGAAAAACATGAGAGTTTGCCTGTTCTGTGACTTTATTACATTGGCTGAGTTTAAAAATGTCAGTTTTCTCTCACATTTTCTAAACTCTCACCTTATTACATTAGGCCCTCAGTCTCCAACCTGTATGTGTACTTGTGCCTCTCTCTCTCCATTGTCCCCCCATTCCACCTATTTCCTCTCCTATTTCTATTACGCTACACCTTCTCCCCCCTCATCTTCCACTTCTCCTCTCTTCACAGTGTTCTATCCTGCTCTTCTGGTCAATATGAAAGCCAAGATAGGGCTGGCAGATGCCAATCAGAAGCTTTGTGGACAAACGGAGGCACAACTGTGTCCATCACCACTTCACTGAAACTAAGGATGACAACAGCTAAGCACAATTTTCTTTATTTCATAATTTTTGTTGATTATCTCCATAGGAACCTTTAGGTCTAGGGTTGCCGTCAAAAAATTGCTGAGACTCTCAGGACCCACAATTCGAGAAAGTTTAAGAAAAACTGCCTCATACCATTAACAGATATTTTTAAATTGTGTTTTTGCTTGAACAAGTAATAGAAAAATACTGAATGAATTAAATGGAAATAAAGAAGTGTCCGTATACATCTTTGCTGCAGTCTCACTAAAACAACCTGTCTTGGTGCACCATGTCCTGTGAAACTCTGCTAGCACGGGCGTCGTTCTTGCCAAAATGTGTCTAAAGCCGGCTGCACACTAGACGATAAGTCGGATCGGACGACATATCGGGCACATCGACCAGTGTGTAACCACAATGTCGCTGACAATGCGCGCTCCAGCTCATCGTCAGCAACATCACCCATCAGACCTATATGCAGGTCCGACGGGCGATAAAGTCAACGGGGGCCATGCTGACGAAATGCGTCTTATTCGCACAGCAGTGCAAAAAGGCCGCACAATCAGCCTCTGCTGAGTAAAATGATATGCAGTATGCATATGTTCTGGGTGAGACTGCGGGTATATCTGCATGCAAAATTCTACGTTACAGTGTCAGCGGCTATGACACCGTAACGTAGCGTTTCGCATGCAGATACACCTGCAGTTGCACAGCTGCATATCATGTTATTCAACAGAAGCTGCTTGTGCGTTCTATTTGCAGTTTTGTGCACATAAGACGCATTTGAAGGTAAAAGGTCGCACGAAAAAACGCTCTGTGCTACCGAATCGCGCCACGGCATGGTGCGACTAGAAGGGCTGCTTAACGCGCCAGGAGGCTATATGTATGTGGACACATCTGTATGTCTATGTGCCCCAGTGTCTCTGAATCTGTATACGAAGTGCTACAATGTAGCGGCCGCATATTTTATCATTCCAAGTTCCATTGTGGTTCATATACAGACTCAGGTGCCCACAGATATACAAGTGTCGCATATCAAATTACTCAACACAGTCTGTTTCGACAGACACCAAATGCTAGCAGAGTTGTACAGGACCTGGCGGCTTACTCTCACCAGGCAAGTCGCGCTGCGTGGCGTATTGAAGCTGGATGTATGAGTACACATCTGTAGAACTATGGGTCCAATACTGGGAATCATATTGTGAAACAAACCATTTAAGATTCGCTCACCTCTACCAACACCAAGCCCTAGTAGTATTTAAGTTAATATATCACAAGAATTACTGCACATACATAGAGACAGAAAACCTTATTTAGTTTTCACTCTAGGTCCGGCGGCAGGCAGGGCGCTGGACCTAGAGCAAGGGCACTTATGCGGGCGCGGACGGGAAAGGGGGCATGGTTATTGAAAAGGGGGCGTGTCTTTATGAAGCGTCCCCTTTTCGTCACTCTTGGGGGCGTGCCCGGCACTTGCGGACTTGGCGGGCAGCCCCCAAGTGCCGTGGTCACTGTGAATGGATGCTGGGTGCATGCGTCCGGCATCCATTCTCCGGTGGTTACCGCTGCTCTGCCGTTTTTCCCACCCGCGGGCCACTATGGCCCGTGGGTGGAGGACAGAACCCGCAGGCTGTTTCAGCGGGGCACCACGCTGGAGGGGAGGGTGCTTTCTGACCTTCAGAAATAGGGCAGGGTCCCTCTGAAACAGCCTAGCGGGAACGCTTTTTATTTATGAACATGGAGAAAAGAGCAATGATGTGCTATAACCCATAGTAATCAATCAGATATCGGCTTACAGATAGTGTAACAAAAAGTGAATATATTTACATGTGCTCTACTGTACTTTATTAAGCTTTATTCTGCTTAATCTCTGTACTTCTGCATATTACACATTACCATAAACCCTGCAGTTAGTTCATAGACCACAAGATGGAAGTGTTTGACTCTGCAACAAGCTATATGAACATGGTGCATTCTAGACAGATATAAGAAGCTACATTTCCCAGTATGACCACAGTATGATACATCATACCTAGGGGTAAATTTACTAAGATTCAAATTTGGTCGAGATTGCAATCTCGGGTGAGTTTAGGCATGTTTTTCATCTTGCAAATTTACTAAAGACAAACTCGTGTGAGATTGGGAGAGAGTTTTCATTTTTCACTGAAAAACTCGGGTGAGATTACGAACTCTAATCAACTCACCATCGGACAAACTCTGAAATACTTTTCACGAAAAAGATTCAACTCGGGATTTTATCAAGAATTAAGATTACAATCTCGGGTGAGAATGTAGCAAACTCGCAGAGAAATTGAAGTTCCAAATAGACCACCTCCTGAGCTGCGAGTTTTGCAGAAACATACACAGATCAGTGTGATTTGTGTATGTTTCTGCATGTGTACCTAGTTTAAAGTGTTTTTATTGAAAAAAAATTAAGTAGGTTCCCCTCCCCAAATGCATAACCAGTCCCGGACTGCTCACGGGGGAACAAAACGAGTAGGGGAACCGTAATTTAGGAACTAGCACCTGGCTGCAGGGCCAGTGCTGGTTTTAAATATAGGTGGAAAAAAATTGCGTATGGGGCCCCCTAAATTTAAAACCAGCACCGGACCCAACCGGGGTGGAATGCCACAGACAGGAGACCCTATTACCGGGTCTCCATGACCAAAGCATTCTCACCCCCAGCCGGTCAGGCCAAGCTGGGGATCTCAGGGGAGGTGGGGACCCCCCCAAAAAAGGGTCCTCCCTCTCCCGAAACCCCAGACGGTCTGAAGCCCGGGGCTCTTCCCCGCACCCCAGGGCTGTGGGTACGGGGGTAATGAAGTGTTAAATAGTAGTAAACTATTTTTTTACAGTGGAACTACAGGTGCCAGCATGCCTGCCCTTTGGCACTTGTGGAACTATAAGTGCCAGCAGGGGGCCGGCACCCGTACCCCCACTGTAAAATTAATAGTTCAAAAAATACAGAACACACACACCGTAAATAGCAGAGCTTTATTAAATACCTACCTCACTCATACATACTTACCTACTGCCATATGTTCACGTCCCCGTAGATCCCGTTGGATGTACCTGGAAAAAAAGGTTTTATACTCACCTCCATCCTCGCTCTGGTCTCCATAGCATCCAGGGGTCTTGGCAAAAAAACAAACCGGCACCCGAACCATATACTTACATTAGCGGTGTATGTGTGTGACCACATACACCGCTAACCGGCTCCTGACTGATCAGTGTGATCTGTCAGGAGCCGCCAACCAATCAGGGCCGCTAATTGTAGAGCGGCCGCTGATTGGCTCCTGACTCACTGCCCACGTGGGAACTGTCAGGAGCCTGAGCCAATCAGCGGCCACTCTACAGTTAGCGCCCGCTGATTGGCTGGCGGCTCCTGACAGTTCACACTGATCAGTCAGGAGCCGGTTAGCAGTGTATGTGGTCACACACATACACCGCTAATGTAAGTATATGGTTCGGGTGCCAGTTTGTTTTTTTGCCAAGACCCCTGGATGCTACGGAAACCAGCGCGTGGATGGAGGTGAGTATAAGATCTTTTTTTCAGGTACATCGAAACGGGATCTACGGGGACAAGTGGACGTGAACATCTGGCCGTAGGTAAGTATGTGTGAGTGAGGTAGGTAGTGAGGTAGGTAGTGAGGTAGGTAGGTATGTACTAATGCTCTATTATATCCGGTGTGTTTGTTCTGTCTTTTAACTATTTATTTTACAGCAGTGGGGGTGCCGGCTGCCTGTAGTTCCACTGTAAAATGCAATAGTTTACTACTAATCAACACTTTATTACCCCCGTACCCGCAGCCCAGGGGTGCGGGGAAGAGCCCCTGGCTTCAGACCAAGCCTGGGGTTTCGGGAGAGGGGACACCCCTTTTTTGGGGGGGTCCCCCCCATCCCCTGAGATACCCGGCTTGGCCTGACCGGCATGGAGTGAGAATGCTTTGGCCATGGAGACCCGGTAATAGGGTCTCCTGGCTGTGGCATTACACCCCGGTCGATTTTGGGTCTGGTGCTGGTTTTAAATATAGGGGACCCATACGCAATTTTTTTCCCCCTATATTTAAAACCAGCACTGGCCCTGCAGCCAGGTGCTGGTTCCTAAATTATGGGGGAACCCTACTCATTTTGTTCCCTGTAATTTTTGGAACCAGGACTGGCTGACCAGTCCGGGGCTGGTTATGCCTATGTAATTTTTTTAAAAAACATTTAACCCGTTTTTTATAGGTACAACACACAAGCAGCCTTCACATATCTCACTGATATGTGCAGGCTGCTAGCTCGGGAGAGTTTTGCAGAGAGAACACAATCTCGGGTGAGTAATCTCATCTAAACTTCCTACTAGGGGGAGAAATCTCGATCTGCTTCACCATCGGAAAACTCACTTTCAGCTAAACTCACTTAGTAAATTTGCGAGATGAAAAATGGGAAATTCGGCGAGGCAAATCGAGATAAAAAAAAAAAAACTCGACCAAACTCGGATCTTAGTAAATTTCCCCCATAGGCCTAGAGTGGTACTGAGTCGTCTTGGGCCTTTGTCAGAATTCTGCTCACTTTGTAATACTGCTTTATTTTGTATATGAATAATGTATTACAGTATGTGGATTTTTATAACGATTAATCTGTTGGGTTGGATAGCATAGTTACAGATATGTGCTTTTTACATATGGAAACTTGTAGAGCATTAGGTCAGTGCTCTCATTCTGCTATGGTAAGTTTCTATTGAGAAATGACTATGAATGAAGCCAATGGGGAAAGCACCAATGTAAACATTAGTGGAGCAATTGTCAATGAAGAAACAAAATTCTTACCCATTCCCCTTTATTTATTACCTTTTCTATTTACTTAGTATTTTTTTCAATGTCATGTTGTGGCAACTAATATTTTTGGTATTATTTATTTTGTGAATGATTTTTTCTTTTTATGCAAGAAATGATCAATAGTCCCTCCACATTTTCATTTTGTGTTTCTCACTTAGGTTGTTCCATATCTTTGCACCATTTTGTTCTCTTTTTCTTTACGATCAGCTTTTGTGTCAGTGCAGTATTAGTTTTTATAAACAGACGTCAGTTTCACAGATGTTAAAATAGATGCAAGTATGCAACAAAATGAGTCAAATGCAGTATTTTAACCTTACCAATGGTTTATAAATGGGCTGTTAGGATCAAAGCTTTTTAAAAAAAAAAAAAAAAAAAAAAAGATATATATATATATATATATATATATATATAGTTATTGGTGTTTGAATTAGCATTTCCACTGTATTGTACTCACACAATGCTGGGTAGGGAGGATTTCGTTAAGAGACCTTGTTCTGCCCTCACCAGGCGTTGGTAAGAGATTCCTGCGGATAATTAAGAAAAATTACATCTCTAAGGCAGGTACTTGATGAAACTAGGGATCATGCCTCAGGCACAGTCTACACACTGTACTTGCTCACTCTCCTGGAATGTGCAGGAGACTCACAAATTTGGGGAAGCAATAATGGGATATCCCCAACACATCCCATTCTTTTCTGCAGCAATTGGACATGGCGAATTGCATAATTTTACAGTAAATAGTGGCATATTGCATTGGAAACATAGCCGTGAGGCATCATGCACCCACGTTTGCGCCTGGGATCTCCTCCCTTATGGGTCTCCTGGAGGGGAAACAACAAAGTCAGTAACAATTGGCTGAACTTTCTGGTCTTTCTCCTACTGCATGATTTTATCTGTCACATTTAGGCTCCATGGACCAGTGCAGAATGCTGGTTGCAAATAAAGTAAATTTCTGTAGTGCAGTGCCTGGAGGGAGGTAGTGGCGCCATCGCCCCTCTCCTATTTAAACCCCAGCAGTGCCAAGTCCCACTCATCCTTTGCACTGCAGGAGTTAAATTACTTTGAAAACTGTTTTATTTTTTTAATCACTACAATAAAGTTCCTATGGATAAATAGGTCAATAAATCACATTTCTGTTTTACACCGTGTAAAAAGTGTGTGGAGCAGGGCATTCTGTAGAAAGAGATACCTGGTGCTTTTTGCTCTTCGCTAATAAAGCTGAGGACCTCTTGGTAAATGTCACAATACGGAGTTGGCCAAGTTAGAAAAACATGGAACGTCTCAAAGGCTTTAGAAAGAAGGTCGCACTCTTCAGGAATCCAAGGAGCCTGCAATAGACCGACACATGAACATCAGTCACATCAGACACTTACATCCAGCTCCATCTCTGAGGGCGTTTTACAAAAAGACATTCAGGGGTAAATTTACTAAAGTGAGAGTTTTTAGAGGTGGAGATGTTTCCCACAGTAACAAATCAGATTCTAGCTATTATCTTTTTCTAAGGTGCTAGTTAGATGTTTAGTAGAATCTGATTGGTTGTTATGGGCAACATCTTCACTTCTAAAAAAACCTCTAACTTTAGTAAATATACCCCTATGGAAGCAAAATCCTGGAAATGCCTACAATTGCACTTCTGATGAATATGTCAACATGTATTACCTGAATGGCCAGTCACAGAGCAAAGTCGCAAAGTACACAACTTTATTGTATGTTTGTTTATCATATAACTGCTGTATTAAGTACTAATACTATCTAACACTCTCTTCCAAAAGGACTTTTGAATTTTCACAAGCACATACGTGAGGGTGTTTCATCTTATTGACTATTGACATTATCTAATACGTAACCATATCTGGTGTCCATTCTGTTACATTTGCAGACATATATCTGGTGCCCATTGTAACATACAAAGCCTCATCTGGTGCCCAGTCTAATATATAGCACTTTCTACTTCAGGTTCCATAGAGGGTCTACAGGGTAGACCTTGGGGTATAGCTGGATCTGGATCCACGGGATGCACTGGGTCCATCCTCCTATATACCCCGCCCCAGCCACAGGCACCTCAGTTTTAGTTGGTGCCCGGCCGGAGTTGGGTCACCCTAACGCAGGGGGGCTCCTGGACAGCCCCTAAGCTTACTTTTTAGTTTAATTAATTTGTAATTTTTTACTATTTTTAAGTGGTAGCTTCAGACTGTCCATTGGACGTCTAAGCTGCAGCTCCTTCACCCCCGCTGGCGCCGCGACGCCAGTACAGATCTGGGGATCACGGCGGGATCCCAGAGTTTGTACTAGCCGGGCTCTGGCCTCTCCCTTTGACTGCCGCCGGACCGCCGGGGAAAAGGAAAGCCGTTGGGTCATTACCATCATTGACAAACATGACTTTTATATTTTAAACCCATAGACCATATGTATTTATGATCTATATTTGTATTGCTATATTTCTCTCTGACACCTATTGTTGCCACAGTTAGGCATGAGTGCAGAGCAATAAATGTAATTTTACCCCTTTTATACATATAGTGTCCTGTCTAGTTATCATTGGACTTTATGTCCCCTGCCCTTTGCACCCACACTTAACAAACATACAAGGAAGTGCACTTGGTGGACCAGCGGGAGTACGTCGAGATCTGGGTAAGTCCCACATGCTACCTGTCTTCTGCACCATAGTGCCCATCAGCACCTGATACTGTGGTTTGTTTTTGTGAATCCTTGAGGTGGAGTGGCTGTTTCCTGGTACAGAGACCAATTGGAGAGGGGAGAATACATCTTTAATACGTTAATACTTATCCGAAAACTTTAACATCATCCATTATAACTTTGACTCACATACAGATGAACACACTGCCTAAAGTTATAGCAAACCAGCATTTATCACCAGGATCGTTGTTATAAGAACAGCCATCCTACAGCATTCTACAGGTGGTTTACACAAGGACCTTGTTATAAAGACTTTGATATTAGGATCATATATCATAACACACAAATCACTAATCAATCGTAATTTATTCTCATACCAGAATAATCACATTAGGAATATATTCCACAGTTCACCATCAGATAATGACATAATAGGAAACCAGAGCGCGGACACCAAACTTTAAATTCCATATAATTTAGGAAGATGGGGTACCTTCCCGGTGTTCAGCAGCTAGAGGTAATACTCAATAGCGCGAATCCTTATAATCATCTACCGTTTTTTAATGGTCTGTACCGGCAAACGGGCTGTACCGTTTTGTGCCAAGTGGGTACAATATCCCTATTCTTTTAGCATCGCTGCTGAGTGACAGGCGGCTCTGCTCCGCCCTCCTTGGTTCTCTGCAGTGCAGTCTACAGCGCCGGTGTACAGAAGATAAACTAACCTTGCCTGGCTGCTTCCGTACCCCAGGTACAGTATCTGTGGACACGCGTCTTTATCTATTACCATGCCCCTTTTATCTGTGGTCACACCCCTGTAGTACCGGATTCTCAATGTGAAATGTTGGAGGATATGCTATTCCAGGTGCCCAGTCTAACTTATCTGGTAACCAGGTAAGACTGCATGCTTTATTTATCACTGCCATAAAACACCTATTTCTGTAATTTATCATTTAAATCTCACAGAGGCAGCTGATATTCCTGGAGCGGTAAGGCTTAACTTGGCACCTCACCAGGCCAGTCTCGGGAGATGTGCGTATGCGGGACCTGCTGGCTAGTTCACAATTACGCAGTGGAACTGAAAACCTGGACTTTCAGTTCCACTTAGTAAAAAAAATAAACATAGTTCAAAATAGTTCAAAAAGATTAAAAAGTAAACAAATGTATATTTAAAAAACATTCTGAATGAAAAAAATGCTTTATTCAAACAATAAAGCACCTATTCCAGTGGTTCCCAAACTTTTTTGAATCACGGCGCCCTAGAGTATTATCACTGTTTTCACCGCACCCCTAAGCCAAATGATTGTTATTGAGAAATTCAGAAAAATATGTAGTAAAGTAAATTGTGCTTATCTGTCATCCTTAGGTTCAGTTAAGTGGTGGTAGACGGGTTTGCGCTTCTGTTTGTCCACATATTTATATTACATTGACCATAAATAATTTGATTTTGTGCTAGACCACCAACCTGAGGCACCCCTGCAAGTGTCCTGAGGCACCCAAGGGTGCCTAGGCACACAGTTTGGGAACCACTGACCTATTCATTCATTTTCTTCTGCGACGGCCATCCTAAAATTCCTGGCTTCTCACTCTTTAATAAATAGTCCTCTGCATATTAGAGTGAGCAGCAGACATGGGGCCTGATTCAGCAAGGATCGCTATTGCAGCTGGGATTACGCCTCCTGTTCAACTGCGATAGTATGCTAATTCATTGCGATCGCTATGCCGCCACAGCAGTACATAAGGACGCCAACCTTACCTTGCACAGATTCGTAATGTTTAGCAAGACTGCGAAAACATTGTTACAATCGAGTACCATCGCAGCCTCACACACACTTGCACAAGGTCAGACCTTGCTAACTTCAGCGCACGCTATCAGGCCTCATGCTGCCTAGGGCATCGCAGTGTGTAATTTATGCACGCCCATGCAACGGCGTTCAAACGCCCTGGCATGCCTGCGTTTCGCCGACCACCGCCCCGCCCCACAAACGGCACTTCCTGCCAATCACTCTGCGATGGGTCTGCATAGTCACTGCTATTGCAGTCCCGATTGCAGTGGCCGGCTCGCGCATGCGCACTGCGGTGCATAAGCATGCACAGAATGCAACAATTGGCCGACTGCGTGCGTATTAGCAACTGCGATCCAAGATGAATCAGGCCCCATGGTTCTTCTTTGTATTAGACTGGGTACTAGATAATTTTAATAAGCAGATCCTAGTGGACAAATAATGCAGACATATTTGGTGCCCAGTATAATATGCAGATACATATTTGGTGACTAAATTTATATGCAGATACATATTTGGTGGTCAATTTAATAAGCAGAACCTTGTCTGGTGACAAGGCTAGTTGTATGGTCTTATCTGGTGACAAGGCTAGTTGTATGGTCTTATCTGGTGACAAGGCTAGTTGTATGGTCTTATCTGGTGGCCACTATAACTTGTAGAGCCATATTTGGCGACCACAATAATATGCTGGACAGTACCTAGTGACCTGCTGTGTAACATGCTAAGCCTTTTCAGGTGCCTAGTCTGCTATTTATACTACATACAGAGCCTTATCTGATGTCACCCTAATGTGCAGAGCTTTATCCAGTTGCAGTTTAATTACTTATTTTTCATCTGTTTCTTCTCCTTTTAACTTATTACAGGCTGGCAGTGCTGTGTAATGCCCCGCAATGAGTTCCTTCAGCCAAAATATATTTAATTATAGGACAGGAAGCTGAGCAAATATCAGCCACTTATAGAACTGAGAGGTGAGAGAAGGAACAGATGCTTTCTTTAAAAGAAAAAAAAGAAAAAAAGAAAAGCAAACAAAATAATAATGAAAATAGGGTTTATTACCTACTCTCTTGGAACCTCCAGGAGACTCTAGAATTTTTTGGGGGGGGAGTCCCCTGGGTTCATGGATGAGTGGGTGGTCTTCCAGCATCCTGCCCACTTCCTAATGAAGAGGTCAGGATGGAGGGAATAATGCCAGGAATCGCAGGTCCTTGTGGAGGGGTCAGTGCTGATATGACGTGATTCCATGAGAATTGTAATTTTGGCCCTGCCCCCTCTTCACAGGCCTGCTATTATTATAGCACAAGGGAAGGGGTCTAATAATGCAAACAGACTTCTCCCATTAGCTTCTCCCAGAATGGAGAATATAAGTCAGGAAATATGAAGTGGGACCATTCTTGTCCTTAATGCAGCCCTGATTTCACCTACAGTAGTTATACATCCAGAGGCAGATGCAGCGTTGTGCGTAAGTCCTTTTTGTGGATGGATTTTGCATTTTTTAGCACTGTGTATGCTATGTAGTTGAGTGCACTTAAGACACAAATCCACTTGCAGTTGAATGGGTGTAACTAGGCATCAACAAGGAGTTAGCACATAGGATAAGTCAAGGACAACCGCGGCTGTAATTCGTCCCTGGCATCCCTCTGTGCGCGCGTGTATGAAAAAGATGTGTGGCCACAACTCAGGGAAATGGTAGCATCTCATTGGTGTGTTATTAGTCACAAGGGTGTGGTCTCATGGCACGCCTCATATCTGCTTGCCGGCTGAGCAGAGCGCTGGAAGGCTGAGCTCCATTGCCAGGCTTTTGAGGTGAACTGGCCCATCAGGCCATCTGCCCTTCTGGCATTTGCCAAAAGTGCCAGATAGCCGTTCCTGGGCATGGTTGAGTGAGGGCATTTAAATGGATTTTCGGGCAATGCTGAGTTTAGGGTCTGGTATCATATGTGAACTTTCAGAATGTTGACATTCATTATGTTGACATAGTCTGAATATCGACATTCAGTATGTCAAAACATAACATGTTAACATAAACAATGCCAGCACTGACATAATTTTGATATTTTCAAAATGACATGATTGTTGAGAGTCACAATATCAACACTGATATTTTGGCCAATCCTAACACTAATTGCAGCCTAACCCTAATTGCTGCCTAACACTTACCCTGATTGCATGTGCTGACAGTGTGACTGTCAACATTCACAAAGTTAAACATTTTTGAACATGTTGACACATATCAACATTGTGAATGTGGACATTCAGAACATGTTGACATTATGGTGTTGACATTCTGAATGCTGACATCCTGATTGGAACCTCTGAGTTTATGCGTATGCAGAGATTTATCTGATTTCAGATGTATTTCTAGCACCATTTATAGGGCTGGTGCAAGTGTACAGTGGTGATGATGGCTATTGAACAATGGATAGGGATGGTGCGGTATCAGAAATGCTTGCAACTAGACATATGGGTAATATCCGCATTACAAGGTACGAGTGCAATTGTGGCTGGCTTGCATGCAACTCTGAATCAACCGCCCCCCCCCCCCCCCCACCCCCACCCCCTAGTGTATGGCATGGGACATTAATAAGGCAACAATTAGGGTGTACACAATTTAGCTCTTTCTCATTGGCAGAGCTTGGGAGATTGTGGCATTTCTTGCTGAATGTGGGCCTGGCATAGAAACATTACATTGCCAAGGCAAGGAACTTGCACCTTTAGGGAGTTTTCCATGTCTGCAAGTGGCTACAAATCATTTTCTCAACTGCAAAACAACCTGGTCTGTATACATCTGATACATGACTAGTGCTGTAAGAGAAAAATAGAAAAGCTTGAAATGACTTAAAATGATTGTCCACATGTCATAACAAGGGTCCAGTGATATTTTGCTTAAGCTTTATCACTCGTCATAGCAAAGCCAGCTATAAAATAATAAACAGAAGTGTGGTAAGCAGCTGGCTAAGTGGGGGTGGGGGGAACACCTCCCATGGCCATCCCTTAAGAAAGTTCTCTAGCTCCATTTAAGCCACCTACTACCCAGTTCCCAAGGACCTTAACCTCTGTTATCCCTCAACCCCCCCCAGCACCCTGCAGTCAGAGGCAAATATGTTATTCACTAATGGGCCTTTTAAAAAAAGCTTTATTCCAGCATAGCAGACAGCTGGCCAGAGCCGCCCTAGGCATAGGCATAATAAGCTAATGCCTAGGGGCGACTTGAATGCCTAGGGGCATTCAAGGCTCTGCTGCTGCCTCCCACATGCCGCTGCCGTGATTGGAGCTCCGCTCCGACCTGGCAGCGCACCTCTCAGCCTGTCAGGTGACTTTGACCGGTTAGAATGAGCTTCTGCACAGAAGCTCATTCCGACCCGGTCCCCATTATTTAAATGGTTGGAGTCGGAGCGGGCCCGCTTCGGCCGATCCGGCTCCACCAACATAACAGCCAGCCACCCGCCGCGGCCCGGCCCCTGTGACATCATGTGCGCCGTGTCATAACAAGGGGCCGGGCTGCTGGAAGGAGAGGATCGAGAGGAGCCGCAAAGAAGAAGCAGCCAAGGTAAGTGGCGGCTCTGGGGCGGGGAGACTGAGACATGCACTGGGGCTGGAGGGAAGGCTGGAACACGCACTGGGGCTGGGGGGAGAGGGCTGAGACACGCACTGGGGCTGGGGGAGGAGGCTGAGACACGCACTGGGGCTGGGGGGGAAGGCTGAGACACGCACTGGGGCTGGGGGGGAGGCTGAGACACGCACTGGGGCTGGGGGGGAGGCTGAGATATGCACTGGGGCTGGAGGGGGAAGGCAAGGCTGAGACAAGCTCTGGGGCTGGGGGGAAGGCTGAGACACTCACTGGGGCTGGGGGGAGAAGGCTGAGACACATTGGGGATGGAGGGGGAAGGCTGAGACATGCACTGGGGCTGGGGGGGGAAGGCTGAGACAGTGGGGCTGGAGGCGGAAGGCAAGGCTGAGACACACTCTGGTCCTTGGGGGGACAAAGAGGCTGACACGCTGGGGGTGGGGGAAAGAGGCTGGCACACTGACTGGGACACATGCTGGAGGGGAGAATGATGCTGACACACCCTGGGGCTGCAGGGAGAATGAGGCTGACACAGTGGGGGAATGGTGCCGAGAGACACAGTGGACCTAACGGAATGGGGCTGAGACACACACTAGGTCTGGGGGAATGGGGCTGGTGGAACTGCAAGGTGGGGTGCCGGCCTTTTATTACGTGTGTGTATGTATATGTATATATATATATATATATAATACATGCTAGGGGGCATCAGCCAAAATTTTGCCTAGGGCACAGAATTGGCTAGAGCCGGCTCTGCAGCTGGCCTCACTAACCGAAACAGTGGGCCCCTCATAGAGTAAGAAAGTAAGTATATCTATTGAATAAATGCAATATATATGTAAAATGAAAGAGCATATAAACCACAATTGTCCTAGAAAATTTAACATAATCTAAGACCATAAGAAACTACAGATACAAAGCCACCAAACTGACCTCTGTAAAAATGATACTTTGACATGTGCTCATTTTTTATTTTTAGTTACAAGAATTTCTTACCAAGAGAACAGCAAAATGAAACATCAGGGCAAGAGGAGTGAGTAGGTCGTACTCGCATTTCTCCTGGGCCTACAGGGGGGAAAAAAACAAAATTTCAGTTACTCAGAATACTCCAGCTCTGTTAATTATTTGTAATGACAGCTAGTGACTGGCATGTCTAAGCTCAAAATACAAGTGTTGTATATAAATATCTGGTCTTGGGTCCTGCCAAGAAGAGGTCCTCCAGTTTAAGGACGCTTCGTGTCCCATTGTGCTGTAGGTTTTAACTATTGTCAGAATAGCAAATAATATAAAGATGCTCACTAAATAGTAAATACTTGCCATTTGGCATTACATGATGGGGAGAGTTCCTGTTTACAATAATTTGCCCCTGGAAAATTTTTGGATTAACAATGTCCAGCTGCTCGGTACCATGACTCATGTTTTGTATGCTAATTGTGATATTCAGTATTTGTTCTGTATGATGGAAAACACCTCAGTATCCCCAATGTAATCCTCAGTGTCTGTTCTTATCCACTATGTATCGACAACTGCTCTCTGCCACTTCTCTCGTTCTTTGAGGGAAATTCAGTCCTTGGCAAAGGCCACCATCATGTTCAGCTGCGCACATCACCATATATTACAGTTGCTGATTTTCTTGCATACCTCTGTGGAGCGCCATGAAAATTAGCTGTATTACTGGTTGCAAAATGCTTTTACCTGTTTGTTTTTTAGTGAGGCATATAATTCTGAAAGTGTACTCTTCATTTATTTTCTTAAGGGGCCCATACAGATTCACATACAGATACACATACAGATTAACAGTTTCTGTGATTTTTTTCGATCCACCAAACTGCACCCATACATTATAGATAGATAGTTTTCAGTGCTTTTCAGATCATTTTCAGGAAAGACAGATCTGCCAATCTTACTAGTAATGGTCTGCAAATCAGCTGATTGTTAAACTGGGTACTCGATATTTTGAACGATTTGCCGATTTCCGACAGTTCGGAATGACAAATCGTTCAAATCGTCAAATGTGTTCCCACTATTGCGCGCTCCTGCGAGTCTTCCATCACATCTTCAGATCTGCCGTACATGCAGGCCAATCTGAAGATTTGACTGACGACCCCATGCATTCGGATGTTGCGGGATACGGCAGGGGAACTACATACTGTATCTTGCGGTCTTTCACCAGATCGTGTGGTGTATACAGACTGCACAATATGTTTAGTCAAATCTGCCATCGGCCGGGAACACAGGTCGTCTAGTGTGTACCCAGCTTTAACATACACTAGTAATCTACAGCCCCAATTGGTCTGTGAAATCCATCATATAGGGAAACCTGATTTACCAATCCCAATAACTTTTTGGTCGGAATCTGCAATCTGTGGATTCCATACATTGCAGATTTTTTTACACAATCAGCTGCACAATGCAGAATTGCCCCAATTGATTGCTGATGTTTGGGGGCCTTAAGTTTTTTTGTATGAGGAATTTTTCAGTACTATTTATCTTGTTCTATATATTGAGTTACATTTTTTAGTGCTGATTATTATTTTCTATGCTTTTTTAAGCCTTGAAGCCGAGGACATGCAATATACATTGAATGTGTGCATTTCTAAAACTGATGAAACTGTGGTGTTATTGTACGGCACAGCTGATGCATGTCATTATATACACCAGTAGTAACCCATTGTGTATATATAGTTTATTTGCTGACCCTAGGGGATAATTCATGTCACCTGTCCTGATTAATTATATCCATGTTGCTTGTTATAAGTTGAAAGTTTGGGAAATAAAGCTTTCTTCCTGCAGTGCCTTTTGTTTGTCCCACAGCCCCATTGTTACACGTCTAGATCTGGACAGGAGAGTAAACTCAGGAAGCCGGATCTCTTCCCCCCCGATGTCCACATCTTCTATTCATGCTGCAGATGTCACAAACTTTATTTTTCCCGTTCACTGCAGGTTCTCACCAAGCTCCAGGGATTAGCATTACCTGACATGCAGAGTAATGTCACTCAGATACTGTTATTGGCAGACCATATATAATTGTTATAGTTGGTAGCCTAGTTTTATGGAGGTTAGTCCACACAATAGATAACTTAACCATGTCTTTGGTTTATTAAACAGGTAGTACAAGCTGACAGGATGACACAGGGTTAATGCAGCAAGCATCTATAACATGTACACAGAGCACATACACCGATCAGCCATAACATTAAAACCACTGACAGGTGCAGTGAATAACATTTATTATAATGGCACCTGTCAAGGCGTGGGATATATTAGGCAGCAAGTGAACAATCAGTTTTTGGAGTTGATGTGTTGGAAGCAGGAAAAATGGGATCTGAGCAACTTTGACAAGGGTCAAATTGTGATGGCTAGACAACTGGGCCAGAGCACCGCCAAAACAGCAGGTCTTGTGGGGTGTTCCTAGCATGCAGCAGTTAGTACCTACGAAAAATGGTCAAAGGAAGAACATCAGTTGAACTGTCGACAGGCTCATGGGTGCCTAAGGCTCATAGATGCGCATGGGGAGTGAAGGTTAGCACGTCTGGTACTATGCCACAGAAGAGCTACTGTAGCACAAACTGCTGAAAAAGTTAGTGCTGGCTATGATAGGAAGGTGTCAGTACTGCATAGCCACTGACCCTTGTCCACCACCGAAAGCACCTACAATGGGCATGCAAGCATCAGAATTGGAGCATGAAGCAATGGAAGAAGGTGGCCTGGACTGATGAACAACATTTTCATGGGTATGGCTGGGTATATTGTTTAGCTGGGGAAGATATTGCACTAGCATGCACTATGGGACAAATGTAAGCTGTCGGAGGCAGTGTGATGCTGGGAAACCCTGGCATTCATGTGGATGTTACTTTGACATGTACCACCTACTGATCCTAAACATTATTGCAGACCCACATCCCTTCACGGCAACCATATACCTTGATGGCAGTGGCCACTTTCAGCCCTGCCATACTTCAAAAATTGTTCAGGAATATGACAGAGAGTTCAAGGTGTTGACTTTTGCCTCTAAATTCTTCAGATCTCAGTCCGATCAAACATCTGTGGAATGTGCTGGAAAAACAAGTCCAAGCCATAGAGGCCCCACTTTGCATCTTACAGAGCTGTTTTGGCAGCAACAAGGGGGGCATACACAATATTAGGCAGGTGGTTTTAATGTTATGGTTGATCACTGTATAATGGTTGTACCAGATTGAGTCAGGAACTTATAGGGGTGCGCTGGTTGTGTGTGGACAAACTGGAGCACACACCTGTGGTTGTACGGGATGTAGTTATGAGACCGGCGGCCGCGATGTTTTCTTATAAAAAGTACTGCAACTTTAACTTGCACCCTACTCCCATATCAAGTCCCAGTAAATAGCCACATCATGTTTTCTGCTGTGTCAGTGGTGGCTGCATCTTTTGCCTTATCCCTTCACTAAATTGCGGCCCACGTGGTTTTTATGTGACAGAAATACATTTTGGATTCAGGTATTTGCTGTCAGGAAGTGTGACACCTGCAAAAATAAAAACATAAGTCGGCAGGGGTTTTATGTTGTACACTTGGCACATGGAATGTTAACACACCGTGACCAAGAGGCAGGGGGCAGGGCATATAACGAAGTAGAAAGAGGCATTGTTAAATGGTCAGTCCCAGGTGCAAACACAACTACCTACTACCAGCTTTGCTCACAATGGCTTATAATTCGCTCCAATCATCAGCTTGGAGAGAACTATTGCATACTAAAGCTGGGTACACACCTAAAGATTTTCTGTCCAACCATCCAACTAGTTGATTGGTTGGAATGAAAATCTGGTAACGTATGGGAGTAACTGATGATCAGCAATTTGCTCCTAAATGCCAGAAAACAGATGAAAATGTTTGATCTAAACAATTTGTTCAAACAGTTTTTTTATAAAGGAAATTTATCCTGCGCTCCCAATACGTTTTAAGTGGCTTTCTATTAATTAGGTCAGTAAAACTGACTAATTTTAGAATGAAATATATAAGCGGTTGTAGTTAAACAGCTAGGGCGTGTAATCATGTGTTGAATCTAAATAGTGTCAGCGTGTAGACCGGCAATGTTTAAAAGACAGACAATACATAAAGCATATGCAAAAAATGTTTGTAGCGCTTTCTGTGAATAAATTGAATGGTTTAAAATGTTCCCCGTGACTGGCGTTGTGATAGGTATAAAGTATAAAAAACTGGCCTTACCTTTCCCTGTTTGCGGTTTTCCTCCGTATGCAGTTAAATGCTTTTAAGCTGCTGGTGTTGGATCAGTCAACTGTGTGCTTTCTCCATCTCCCGCTGATAGAAATTCAGCCCGCCGGGACCGCGTCCTCTACTCGGCTTTGTTTGGGGAGCTTGATTGGTAAGTGTGTACACACTTACCAATGGTGTGCCGGGCTTGACAACTCAACTGGACAGGCAATTAAACTGCCCGCCCAGTTGAGCTGTCAATCACTGCCGGGTCCCTGCAGCATGTGAACGGGCGATCGGCGGGTCGCCCGTACACACCAGCAGATGACCGATATATCTTCCAGATATATCGCCCAGCAGATCGGATATGTCTGTGAACGGTGTAATTCACAGACATATCCGCTGTACACACCCCGTGATGCACTATAGACTATTCAGTGGAACGGGCGATTAATCTATCACTGTGTACTCGGCTTTAAGGTCTCTATCCAACCATTCGCTTTTAATGATTTTTGTGTAACATACTGACATACTGTACGTGTGGTTCTTGGATGTAGTAACACGTAATGCTTATAGTTGCATCTGCAGCTTATTCCAATACCAGCAACAATATCCCCTGGGGTTTGGTGACTGACTTTCCATAGTGTACAGTATGTGTAGAGCATTTGGGGTGGTCTCATGGCATATAGGGAGCTCAAAAACATATTGTGATAGGACCCAGAAACTGTGGAGTAGGACCCTAATTTTTTAAAGTGAGGGGTCTCTGGGACCCACATTATTTTTTTGCTCAGTACGATCACTGCTAAGTATTTGCTTTTCCTTATATGAGTATGTATGGTTAATATTCACTTTTGCAGTACATGAATTATGTGCTTCTCCGTCACAAAACATGCCAAATATTTCCTTAGTTTGCTGTGTAAATCTATGAATGGTGATTAAGTATATCCTTTTCTGCCAAACCCTGGGCTGTGCTAAATTATTCCTTTTACAATTCAAGTTAGCAGATCAGCTACAGGTGACTATAACAACAAAAAAACAGTTTATAGTTTACCACAAATATACAGTAAACAAAATGGTCCTAGTCCTTCCTTACCTCTCTGGTCCTATCCAGGATCTTTTCTGCCAGTATAACATGATTGGCTGCTTCGCGGTTCACCAGCTCTTCCAGACTCCAGTAATTAAGACACAGTCCAGCTAGAGGACAGAGTGATACAATCACTAGCAGTTCTTACAGGCATGTATACAACTGTATAATGGTTTGCCACTGCAGCTCTATACAAATGAAGAGTGACGGATCCTTGTGGCTAATTGGATTGAGCCCTATACATCATTCCTCTGTTAAATTCAGTTTAATTCTAACTTACTTGACAATGGATAGGCAGCTGCAATGGTGAATTGTGGACAGCACCAATAAGAGACGTAATAGTTAGATTTCAGGTGGTAAAGATTCATATTTTTTGGTATTATTAAAGTATATTTGTTTTTTTGCAAGAAAATGATCTGTAATTGTTTTCTGGTCCTCTAAGTAGAGTGGAGATAGCCTTAACCTAAAGATAGACTTACATCAGCAGTCACAAATAGCCACAGAAACATTATTTTAATTTGACTTCCTTCCTGCTAAACATAAAATTACAGATGCACAGAATGTGACAATGACTTTCTGTGACTTGAGTTTCCCGAACATGTGGTGGCACTCTAAGCTCTCACTGGTGGATGTAGCAAGATGCCTACTCAGCCACTGCTATATGCCGGTTGCAATAGGTCTACATTAAAGTGCCTATTTATCATTGTTGATAGTGGGCCCCATAAACTATATATTTTTTCTAAAATTATTTTAAGATCCAATTTATCAAAATCCTCTTACCAGGTTATTGGCTCCTGCAAAGAGGTAGCTTGCACTATCACTGTAGGCTGCAGGGGAGGGGTGAAAAGATTCCTCTCCGGTGAAAACGTTGCCTATAGGTTACAAACCTTAGCCTATAGGCTACAAAGCATTCTAAAGATCGAATTAGCTGTCATGGCCAAGCTTTGAAGCAAACCTTCTAGGAGCTTGGTAAAGTGGACTACATCGCCTTTCCTAGAGAGGTGTATGGTAATTACGAAGTTCTCTGGGTCCTTAATTAATGCATGAGATATCTATGTTATGATATGATATGAACTGTAATACATTGGCCCTATATTAAAAGTTTTGAAAATCATGTGGAAACTGATGATTATCTGAATAATAAATAGGCCTCTAAGGAGCTAATTATTATGTGAAATAGTGCCGTCAATACTCCGTAAATTACTATTTTCAAAAAGCTGCTGCATTTTAGAGTATCCCTCTCCATTAACTAGCACTTGCACATCAGCAGTCCGGTGGCCACACACATATTATTATTATTATTATTATTATTATTATTATTATTATTATTATCATCCTTATTTATATGGCGCCACAAGGGGTCTGCAGTGCCTTACAAAGTACAAAAACAGAATGAGTAAGACAAGAAACAAGTGACATACAGTACATAAAAGAGCAGGGCCTGATTCAGTAGCTGTCACAAATGCAAACGCTAACGGATCGCAGTTGCTAAAATATGCTAATGTTTGCCAGAGCACAGTCTATATAAAGACGCCCACTGCTGCCTTCTCATATCAATCCAATGTCGCTCTTCTGCATAAACATCAGTACCATCAAGGCATCGGGCAGTCACGCAGCATTTATAAGTCTGACCAGCTACAAAAACTGCAAGTATCATCGCATGCAGTGAGCTCTCATGCTGCATATGCAATCACAGTGGCTAATTGTTGCACGCCCATGAAACTGTGTACAAACGGACAGACACGCCTGCATTTTTGCGACGACCCCCAAATGCTGACAGCCTGTCACTCACTTTGCCATGAATTCCTCAGTGTGCCCCTGATCGCAGTGCGATCGCTGCACAGGTGCAGTGTGGCTTATACGCATGCGTGATGGTAAACAATTACTCAATCTGCCTTTGTAATTGCCATTGCGTTCACTACTGAATCAGGCCCATAATACTCGAGCATCAGGGCAGCAGAAACCAAGGGTTAGGTGCCATTGTAGGCAGTATGGAGATACTGCCTACAATGATAGTATAAGTAATGGAAACAAAAGCACATGAGGGAAGAGGGTTGTAAGGCTTACATTCTAAAGGCAGGGGCAGACAGACGGGTGACACAGATGGGTGAGGTAAGGAGCATGGGGCAGTGGGTTAGGATGAAAGCTGGAAGGCTTTGATGAAGAAGTGAGTCTGAGAGCCTGTTTTAAGTTTTGTAGAGAGGAACAAAGTCTGATTAGGTGAGGGAGAGAGTTCCAGAGGAAGGGAGCTGCAAGGGCAAAATCTTGGAGGCGGGACTCGGAGGAAGTAATGAGTTGGCAGGAGAGGTGGCATTCATTTGTACAAAGTGGGTGGACGGGAGGGTGTGGTATAAAAGATAGACAGTTAAAAGGTCACCAATGCCAGGTCGACAGGGACAAAAGGTCAACACACTAAAGGTCGAAATGGAAGAATGCTGATGGGTACAAATGGTTGACAGGGTTAAAAGGTAAACACGAAAATGGTCTTCACACAAATGGTCGACACATTTTTTTTTTCTAACCCTAATCTTCATCCTAACACTAACTCTCCCAGTGCCTAACCCTAACCATCGGGGTAGGTGTCTGACCCTAACCATCCCTCCTGGTCCCTAACCCTTGCCTAACTCTAACCCTAGAAGAAAAAAAAAAGTTTCAACCTTTTGACCCTGTTGGCCATTTGTACTCAGGCCCAACGACAAGGGGAGACTAAGGGGACCGATGTATCGGGCCACAAGGTCCCGAGGGGCCAGGCACACCTTGCCTCCCCTGCAGTCAATGCCCAATCAGCCAATAGGTTGATCAGGTTGGGGACTCAGATTGAGAGCCGCTGCAGCGGCAGTAGAGGCTGTATCTCCCAGCAGTACCCACTACCGGAAACCAACAGGCAAGTAAGACTCCCGGGAAGGAGGGGGCCGATGGAGGGAGGAGGAGGAGTCTATGGCCGGTGGCTAGGAGCGCTCAGCGCACTCACAACAAGTAAGGCAAAAGACAGGTGGAAGTCAGGATAGGGTGAGAGATTTGTAAGCAAGTGTAAGAAGCTTGAATTGGGTTCTAAAGAGAAAAGGAGAACCAGTGTAGGCCTTCTAGAAGAGGAGAGGCAGATCTAGTGCATTCGGAGAGGAAGCAGAGCTGGACTGCAGTACTGAGAAGAGATTGGAGTGGAGAGAAGTGGGAGTCAGGTAGGCCAGGCAGTAGTCCAATCTGGAGATGACCCGTGAGTGGATGAGGGTTTTTGTTGCTCAAGTGCAGGAGAGGTATTATGGCGGCACACATCGTGCCTCTATAACTCTTCCTGCTTCGCTCTTTACCGAGGCGAAGCAGGAAGCAATACTAATGAGATGTATTAACATCTCATCTGCCGAAGTGAAAACTTCCCCCTCTGGCGATCCCCGCCAGAGCACACAGCGGCTGATGCGATGTGTCTCCCTTCCCAGCTGGCTCTACTTGGCATACGCAAGCATCACAAGCTCTCGCGTGTAGCCCGGAGCCGGTAGCCAGGGACAGTGCTGTCCCTGCTGTGGTGATAGGGCAATGACAGCTGCAGCTGTCGATATTGATAGCTGCAGCTGTCGAAGTGGCCAGTGCCAATGACCGTTCATACATTGCCCAGCACTCTTGTAGATAGCAGCTCTGATAATAAATGGTGCATAGGGCCCCTGTCATTTACCGCCCAACTCCACATTAATACATGGGGGAGAAGTGGCATCAGCACACATAACGTGCGCTGATACTACTACTTCCCAATATCGCCTCTTCATACATCTCCCCCAGGGTGACAAATATCCTGCTGATATTTCTGAGATGGAAATGTCAGGACTGAAAGATGCACTATTATAATAACATTACAGACTGGTCTCTTATTCACCTGTTTTTCAGGGTTTCTTGAGAATTGTCCTGTAATTAGTTTCTAGAAAGCTCTCAGTAAGTCTGCCCTGTACATTAAAATGGGTGTACACCTTCAGCAGACTGGTGTCTAATGAGTAATTCATGAGTAAAATAATAAAATCTGTAATTCTGTTATTACTAGGTATAAATTGTTTAACATAGCATTGACTAAATTGAAACCCATAAACTCATTTAAATCATAAAACTTATTATACAAAAAAATAAAAAGACCCGAGCTATGGAAAATAAATGCACCCGTTTCAAATATTTAACAGTACATCCCTCTCACCATACAAGCTGACTTCAGAAGGAGGAGGGGTCTTTCTAAATGGTTATATTCATGTTGTCAGCCACCTTGTTTATGCTTGTTGCCCTGGGACACAATATCAACCTGCTGTCTGCATGCAACCATATCCAATGCAAGAGCTTAGTAGTGTATTATAACCCTGGGCAACGGAAATAAACATCTCTGTCTAAAAATAAAAATACCTGGAAGGTTAGCAATGTTTTATTACAAGTTGCAAGACGGCAAGTACTAGCATATACATTACACATTTACAGAGACTCAAATGGATATATTTTGCACATATATCAGATAAATAGACATTTATATTATAATCCATAGCAATCAATCTGGTAACGAGTGGGTTGTAAAGCAATCCTAGCATTCTCACCTGTCCAGGAGGAAGAGGCGGAGTAGCAGTCAGAACTCCTTCTGAGACCGTGCAGACATCTCTCCAGTGCATGCTGAATCCTGTCCTCTGTGCAGGATGTGTTCTGCATCTTAAGGCATGTCCTGAGAGAAAGGGGTCATTCAGTGAGACATTGTAGTGCTGCAATAACATAACCGCTTCAGATAGCTGACATCATTATTCAAGTAGTCTTACATGGAAACTTCCATTTATAGCATTTGCACAGCTGCAGTATAAACCAGGGGCGTTTTACCAGAGGAGGGGGCTCGTGTATTTTCTAAGTGCAGCCCAACAACCAATCTTGTGCCAGTGGGTGCGCTGGGAAGACTCTGGGATGGGGCCACAATCTACTGGGTATGTGTTGGTGCCATTTCCCAGGTGATTTCGATAGTGTTGGCTGAAAGTGAAGGATGGTCAATAGGTGCAGTGTGAGCTCCCCACACATTATAGATATGCCACTGGTTTCGCACTCTTCAGCTCATAGCACCAGAGAGACAATATATTTGAACAGAATAATACAGCAGCCCAAAAGAGATTGACATCAGGGGTACATTTACTTTAAGTGGTGAGTTCTATGGCAGTGTACGCTAGCGACCTGTTATTTGTAATGCGCTCTCTATGGGAGAATTACTGTGATGTCTTACATGGTTTTTATTTTTACCAAGTACAAAGTTGCAGGGAGAGTTTAACAGTGGGGCGGATGGAGCTTCAGCTCCAGGCCTCCACAGTAAAATAGGCCCATCACCATGACAGGATGATTACCAGCCACCAACTGGCCACACAGTCTGCCATAAATCAAAAGTATTAAAATTGTATTCCTATTTTCTATTTTCCTGATACTATAAAGGTGTACATGCCCACACGGCACTGGTCACCCCAATACAACACTGGTCATACCCACGCAGCACTGGTCACTTCACATATTAGGCCCTTGAACATGTCTGAACCCCAGGCCCATGTGTACTGAAGAGAACCTTGCACAATACAGTTGTAAATAATAATTTGGTGAAAAAGGCGTCTTTGTTTTTTTTTTTTCTTTTAAGTGTTTTATTTTTTTTTTTAACTTTGTACTGGTGTTTGTGGGGTTTTTTGGCCTGGGTGCTAGGGCATGCTGGCACTTGTGGTTGTCCAATGCCATTCTGTTACCTGCACCAGGACAAAATACAATACATATATATTTTTGCACATTATTACCATGTACCCAATGGTAGACGGGTACAAGAAGAGCTGGGTATACCTAAGATATGGGGAACATGTTTTTTTTGTGGGCCTGATACCCCTATGTAACACATTACTGTTGCCAACTGGCCTTTGGCTAGTTGAAATCAGGATGTGGTCTCCCCTCATTAGTTCCACTAGCCATGGATGGTAAAGTCTAGTGCTTGTTAATGGAAAATCAAGGGGAACCTCACACTCTCTGTCCCACCAATTTTCCACTGCAAGCCAAATATTCAAGGCCTAGGGCCAGTTATCAATTAGGGGGGGATCCTATGCCACTTTATTTTGCAAATGTTATAAAAAATGTTTTTCTTTTAAAGTGCAGCACTTGTAAACCACAGTGGAATAGGACTTTACAAACCGATGGGGCTCATGGACGGGTACTCTTTAGAACGTCAAATTGATCTTTAGTAAATTCTGTATTTTTGGACTTTGAACCTGCTATCCAAAACATATTAATGGTTGTTAACAAGCTATTTTATGCATGTAAATGAGCACAGAGCTATTTTATGCATGTAAATGGGCACACAGCTATTTTATACATGTAAATGGGCACACAAGTCCACATTTCAAGAATAGATGCAAATGTGCTTATTTCAGAGATGGCCCTAGAGCTACCTGCATGGATTTATGCGTCAACGTCTTACATGATATGAGTGGCGTCACTAGGGGGCGCGGACCCGCATCTGGTGACACCATTTCAGCTGGTGATACCAAAATGCTGGACGTCAGGAGCGGGCTCTGCATGATAATGTCACAGTGCAGTGCCCCACTCCTGGTCAGGCCCAGCGACAGAGGGGTACAATGGGGACATGTGGACTAAGCCCGAGATTACCAGGGCACCCAGTTACTCTCTACGCGTTGATTGACTATCCCTCCCTCCGGGCCCAGCAGCGGCACAAAGTTTTATTTTCTGATTGGAGCAGTGTGTGTCTCGTCATGACATTGTGTTGCTGGATGACAGCAGAGCAACAGAGCCTCAAAGAGGAGAAGAGCAGCAGGCAGAAGCCCAAGAAGGTAGGTTTGGGCAGGGACTGGAGTGATACATGTGGGAAACTGGAGTTACACAGAGAGTATAAATATATATATACATACACATACACATTTTTTTATTTATTCAAACTATTCCTTTATATAACCTCCCAACTATCCACCTTTACAACTTTCAACGCCAACATTTTGAGAGGTATGATGTGAGTAGATCCATGGGGGTGACACCATGAGTTTGAGGCACTGGGTTATCCCAACAGTGCCTGCACCCTACAGGAATTATTAATGCATTGTTTGGTATCAGGGCCATTTAATATCGGGATCCCGACGTAGATATCGGAGATATCTGCAGCAGTCCCTCTATGTTCATTCTCAGTAGTAGTCTATAGCAGAGGTTCCCAAACTCGATCCTTAAGTTACCCTCACAGTCCAGACATTAAGGAAGTCCATACTTAAGCACAGGTCTTTTAATTAATGCCTCAGTCAATTTGATTATCTGTGCACAAACATTGATATCCTTAAAACCTGGACTGTTAAGGTTGGGAAATCCTGCTCTATATCTTATTTTGGGTACTGTGAAAATGGCCAATTGACCAGGCTCTGAAAGGCTGTAGCTTTTTGGAACTGACACCCAGTATCTAATGCTATCTTTAGATTTTCATACAGTTTTGGCAGAGAAACTTGCACATGTTTGGGCCAATGGGTAAGCCAGGCCTGAATTTGGCAGTAAAGCATAAGCTATCATCTAAAAAAAATTTAATTTTTTTTTAAAATAATAAATAGCCCAATAATGGCATTATTTTAATTATCACCTAGATATGTGGCAATAAGCAATTAAACAGGTCAGGGCTAAATTGGAAAGGATCATAAATAGACAAACAGTCTGGATAGGTTTATTTACTTGTCAGGCTAAATCTTGACATCCCTTACCTATTCCAATTGTTTTTGCTAAAAATTCATTCAAAACACGAAATAGACATTTACTGTACAGTATATAAACATATCACATATTTATTTTAAGTGTGAGCCACAGTTCATGTAGATGTATCTATAGTGTTAGCTTTTCTATCACTTTTGTTTCCTGCTACTAGCAGTAGGAAATTAAACCTTCCTATCCACAATGTTAGACTTCCCTTTCCCCAACCTTTTACAATGAGCCGACGCTCCCGGACAGCAGGTCAAGTGGCTGCATATTCTCTCTACATAGTCTCATTCAGTATGATTCCCGCTGAAAGGCATCAGGCCAGGTCTGCAGGTTCTGCCTAATCTAAATCTCAGGGGCAAACACAGGATTTGCAAGTGTCTATTAATAAACAATGTACACATCGTCTAGGTGTATATACCATATATTTACTGTATATGTTTAATACAGTGGGAAAACAACTTTCAAATTTTTTGTGATCTGCAGATTATGTCATGACTTATGTCTGCAAACATTATAATATTTTCTGACTTATTTTGAAAATGTACCATGTGCATCATAGACTGTAAGCATACCCAACAACCATCCTGATTTTGACAGGAAAGCCACAATTGCAGGGGACTGTCCCACTATCAGGAGGTTTGGAGGCAATTCAGTGCGCATGCAGCAAAGGTGGGTGCCTCTGAAGGAGAATAAAAATTGTAATTTTCATAAATCCATAGATTGAGGGTTAGGCCATGCCCTGTCCTGACTTAGGGCCTGATTCAGACCCGGTCGCAAGCGCTGAGCGCTCGCAACTGGGTCGATGGTGAACCACAGCGCATGCGTACGACAGAGCCGGCTACGTCGTGCGCATGTGCGAGACCCGGCTAGCGACGGGCAATCCGTCGCTCCGGGTCTCGCACTAAAGGGGGCGAGCTGTCGATGTTGAGTGACAACTCGTCCCCTTTGGTGGGCGGGCCGGGGGGTGACTGCCCAAACGGAGGCGTTCCAGAGGGAACACTTGCCGTTTTGGGGCGGCCCCACTGATATCACGAGTGATGTCATTGGAGAGCTTCCAGTTCTGTTAGAGCCGAAAGCTCTCTGGGGCTTGCGATGAACGAGTCCCTGCCACAAGGGTCTCGTCGCAAGCCCGATGGTCGCAATGGTCTTGACCATCGCGTCCATCATCCTGGCTGCTCGCTATAGCTGTGGGTGGTCACCCACAGTATGCGAGCGGCCAGGAGGCCGCACAAAAAAAAAAAGCCCTGATTCAGAGCGAGCGCTCTTTCAGAGCATCCGGCTCTGAATCAGTGCCTTAGTCTTGTTACAGTCAGGTGCATAAATATTGGGACATTGACAGAATTTTCATATTTTGGCCTCTATTCACCGTCAAACAGTTTTTTAAGGCTAAAAAGTGGAATGTTATGCAATGGCCAAGTCAATCCCCTGACCTGAATCCGATTGAGCATGCATTTCACTTGATGAAGACAAAACTGAAGGGAAAATGCCCCAAGAACAAGCAGGAACTGAAGACATTTGCAGTAGAGGCCTGGCAGAGCATCACCAGGGATGAAACCCAGCATCTGGTGATGTCTATGCGTTCCAGACTTCAGGCTGTAATTGCCTGCAAACGATTTGCAACAAAGCATTAAAAAGTGAAAGTTAGATTTAGGATTGTTTAGTTTGTCCCATTACTTTTGGCCCCTTAAAAAGAAACATATAGTTGTAATTCCTACACCGTTCACCTGATTTGGATGTAATTACCCTCACATTAAATCTGAAAGTCTACAGTTAAAGCACATCTTGTTTTCAAAGCCATTGTGGTGGTGAATAGAGGCCAAAATATGAAAATTCTGTCAATGTCCCAATATTTATGCACCTGACTGTATGTTGGGAGGTGTGCTATAAGCCCTTACTCACAGTCTATCTTGTTCTCTCCTCCTAGCATTATCCCTGACTTCCAGTTCCTCTGCCTCCCTTTTCCATTACAGCGACTCTAATATGGTCTGATCACCCACTCATTGAGAAAAGACTAATTTAGTGCTGGTTATCTTCCAAATCCTCCTCCTTACAGTCCAATCCTTCGTTGCTGCTTCTACTAGCCATAGTCTGTTGTTTTATCTTCTACTTTCCAATAGCCCTTAACCTTGTATTTGGTTGTGTTATCGTTATCCTTCATGTTTATATATAATGTTTGCTTATAACTGTACGGCGCTGGGGACACCTTGTGGTGCCCTGTTAATAGAGCCACTGGAACTTGGGTATGTGTGGGGGTGGAGGGGGGCTGAATTGATGGCTAGCTAAATATATGGGATTGTCCAAAAGTGTATAACCCAAACACATTCTCTGTTGGGGTTCAAATACATGTTGTGTGGTAATTCTATCCGCTATCCCTGTTAATGCATGACTTGTGGCCCTATTTATAAAAGTTGCCTTGGCAATACTGACCTAAAGTGGAAAGCTTGCTGGCTCATGCATGAGCTGTTAAATCATAAAATCATAACTCTGAGCTTTTAATTTATTTTTTTTAAACAGCATTTACAAAAGTATAACATATTTATTATCAGTTATTTATATAGCACACACATATTCCGCAGCGCTTTACAGAGAATATTTGGCCATTCGCATCAGTCCCTGCCCCAGTGGAGCTTACAATCTATGGAGCTGATTCAGACCTGCTCGCTAGGATGCGTTCGCTTGTAGCTGGCCAATATTTGCAATCTGCGCATGCGTATGGATCACAGTGCGCGTGCGCAAACCACTGCAAAAGATCAGGAAGCGATTGCTCGCCCAGCATAGACAGTCCAACTGAATCAGTGACAGGTGGGTGCTTAGAATGGAACTTGCAGCCAGGAGACATGCTCGGCAGGGGTGTGCTCAGGATGCATCCTGTGCCCAGCTACCTGGTTGCTTCCAACCCACCCCCCTCTGCGTGATTTCATGACAGGGCATGTTCAGGGAAAGGTGTGGGCGGGCACTGCTACAGCTCTGATTTACCATCGGTAACCCCTTGATATATAGAGTAAAGAAAGAAAAGCTCTATTGGAGAAAACTCAGGGTCTCATTCAGACCCGCTCGCGAGCGCAGGACGCTCGCAAGCGGGTCGATGGTACCCAAATGCACATGCGCACGACGGAGGCTGCTCCATCGTGCGCATGCGCAAGTCCCGGCGAGCGACGGAGAAGCCGTCGCTCGGGGTCTCACACCAAAGGGGGCGTGCTGTCGATGGTGAGTGACAGCACGCCCCCTTTGGTGGGCGTGCCGAGGCATGGCTGCCCAGACGGAGGCGTTCCAATGGGAACGCCAACCGTCTGGGTCCGGCCCCACTGACATCACTAGTGATGTCAGTGGGAGTGATTTTGGCTCTGATAGAGCCAAAATCACTCCAGGGCTTGCGGCAGCGAGACCCTACCGCAGGGTCTCGTCACAAGCCCGATGGTCGCGATGGTCTTGACCATCACGACCATCATCATGGACGCTCGCATAAGCTGTGGGTGGTAACCCACAGCTATGCGAGCGTCCAGGAGGGCGCACCAAAAAAAAAAAAAAAACGCCCTGATTCAGAGCGGGCGCTCGTTCAGAGCGTCCGGCTCTGAATCAGGCCCTTAGTCCTTTTGGTTCCAAGGCTGGTGAAGTCAATGTGGTAAAAACTCGCTTATTCTGTCCCAAAGCAAAGAAATAAAAAGGAAGCACCACTAAACATTGGCTAACTTTCTTTAAAGTATTTTTTAGTCTAATACAATTTGAGAGAGGCAATGTGTTTATCAGACATCAAATGATCTTCACGTTTCGTTCATCCTGTTTAGTTCTGCGGCTGTGGTTTGTTTGACTAGGGATGGTAGAGACTCTGAGATGCAGAGGTCCCTGTCTCGTAATGAAAAATCACGCCTAAAACCACAAGTATATTAATTTGACACGACATTGCTATATGCAAAAACTGCATTGTGCATGTTAAACACAGTTTAACCTACGAAAGTTTTATAGTGTAATTTATATGCAAAATGTATATGCATTTTTTTTCTAAAAGCATAAGGAAGCTATGCTGGTGGTACCCCCTTATTATAAAGGGCAAAGAAAATAAAGCACTATCACCTTCTTAGAGGTCTATTAATCACCAGTTAATTTCTACAAAACAGGTGAAAATTAACATTTCTTCAGGGTCCATATGGTCCACAGGGAGACCTTGGGGTGTAGGTGGTGGATCAGGAATCCGGGCACCACGCAGTTAAAGCTTTAGCTCCTAGGATGCATCGGTCCATCCCCCAATACCCCACCCCCGAGCCAGAGGTACCTCAGTTTCGTTGGTGCCCAGCCAGAGTCGGTCACCATTAATGCAGGGGGCTGCTTAGGCAGCCCTAAGGCTTTTTATTTTATGATTTTATTAGTTACTTTTAAACCTTAGAGCGCGCAGTAGCAGACTGTCCATAAAGATGTCTGCGCTGCCGCTCCATCACCCCTCCGGCGCCACGACGCCAGTACAGATCTGGGATCTCGGCGGGAATCCCGGGGTCAGTGCTAGCCAGGGCCCCGTAGGAGGACCCAAACTGCAGCCGGACTCTAAGGGGACAAGTAAAGCATACTTACCAACTTTCTTTCACTCCATTCCAGGAGCAGTCGGAGAGGACCATCTTCTCTCTGCTTCGGGGGGTGGGGCCAGATTATTGCCAGCATTCGGCCCTCCCTTTACAGGAATTCACCCACGATTCGCGGGTCCGTGCGGAGGGGGCGGGGCTAAATGACACGATTGCGTCATTTAGCCCCGCCCTCTCCCTGTGGACCCGCAAATTTCACTGAGAATTTCCCCATCCTTCCCCCTTCACTAGAAAGTGGGCGGGATGCAGGAGATCTGCCTACTATTCCGGGGGTGCGGGGGGATACCCGAAAAATCGGGAGCCTCCCGCGACTCCCTGGAGAGTAGGCAAGTATGAGGTAAAGCGGGTCACCGTTCGCGATGACCCATGCGGGCAGTCATACCTCCGGTCTCGGGACAGACCGGAGGTGCCGAGTTTGGACGCAGGTCCAGCCACCGCGATCCACTAGACCACCAGGGTACACATGGTGTGGGAACCAGCGTCCCGGTGGGTAAAAAATCAGCAAGGGGAGGTCAGCTTCCCCGTTATAGCGGCCCCTCCCCTCAGCTCAGGGCGCCGTTCCACAGAGGTCTCGCTTCCCTGAGCTGCTCTCCTCCTCGGACCACGCCCCTCTGAGGTCTCCGGCGGCCATTTTCTTAAGGCACAGCCACAGCTCTCTCAGAGATATGCAGGGTCCGGACTCCCTACATACCTCTTCCTGGGGTCTGCGTATGTAGCGCTATAGCCTACCAGACACTGAGTATGTGTAGTTGATTGTAGTGCCAGTTTGCAGTTATATGTTATTTCTACATTGTATGTGACTAATACTAGCGCTGCCTGTCTGTTTTCTATTCTACTGTCAGCATTTATCTTTCTCTTTTTTTTTTTCTGACTTTGCCCTAAAATACAGATGTATTCAGGGGTTTTTCTGTACCTCACATATATAGAAATAAGTATTTGTGAGGTTTGTCACAAACAGTTGGTCATTGCACTGTGATATATTTGGGCTGCGTGCTCCTGCATTTTACCCAAGCATAAGATAGGACCAGTATATTGCATTCCTACTAGTATCCTACATACACGGTGGTTGCATTATACCCAGTGCCATATTGTGTGCCATATTACTCTGCAGTTATGTCTCTAACTCTGTGCAGATTCTAATGGCCACATCTAATGCCTTTTAAACCATGTTGCAAGGTGAGAAGCCCTTACCCAGTAAGCTCTCTAAGCGTCCTGTGTTATTGTCACAGTCCACGCAACTCTTAGATTCTGAATTATTATCTGAGGAGGAAGTAGATGCTGATCTCTCTAACCCTGACTCCTCCCTGAGAAGGATGAGAGACTGTCAAAAATTAATATTCCTGCCTTGGTACGAGCTGTCAGATCTGTCTTATTAATAGAAGATGACGAGCCAGCCACTAAATCCAAGCACCCTCTGTTTAAACGACAGAAAGTGGCTTCAGCAGAATTCCCTCTATCGAATCAACTAGCTGAACACATGGCTGCAGCCTGGCAATTGCCTGGTGAGAGGTTTAAACCACAAAAACATCTGACCTCTTGTTACCCTTTTCCTGTGGCTCATTGTGCAAAATGGGACACACCCCCTGAGGTGGATTCACATGTTATGCGTTTAATTATAAGCGCTACGTTGCCTATTCCTTGAAGGATTCTACGGGTAGGAAACTGGAAGCTTGCCTGAAATCGATATACTCTCTCTCAGGGGATGTTGCCCATCCAACCATGGCTATTGCATGGGTGGCTAAAGCTATAGAGAGCTGGACTGACGCATTGAAGACTCTTTTCCCTCAGATGCTTCTAGGGATCAGATGTCTTTTGTTGCTCACATTCGAGATGCAGCTTCCTATATTGGAGAAGCGACATTGGATGCCAGTCTCCTAACCTGCAGAGTCTCAGCTGCGGCTGTGTCTGCCCGCCGTACCCAGTGGCTACGCTCATGGAAGGCAGATGCAGATTCCTAGAAAGGCCTAGAAGGGTTACCCTACAATGGGGAGATCTTGTTTGGCCCAGACCTTAACAAGTTTGTAACAAAGTTGGCAGCATCAAAAACTGCATTTCTGCCTTCAGCAATTACTTCTACTAGGCCTCAGACTACATCATTTTAAGTCTTTATCATCGTCAGGGAAATCCTAAAGGTTAGTCCTTTCCTAAGCAGTCGGCTTCCACTAGGGCCGCCAAACCCAGGACCAAGCAAACCTGGAACACCAGATGCCCTGCTTCAAATCCCGAGGATAAACCCTCAGCCTGATGGGACAGGCCTCCCTCTGGGATATTCCAAAGTGGGAGGCCGACTACTTAAGTTCACCCATGGATGCTTGGGTAAGAGAAGTGGTCTCACGGGTACACCCTCTCATTTCTCAGATGGCCTCCCCACCAGTTTTTCTATACTGGCCCTCCTTCAGACCTGTACAAGGCCTTAAAATACAGTCCTTGCTGCAAGCAGGGGAATTGTGCCAGTCCCACTATCTCAGCGCGGGACTGGTTATTATTCTACTCTCTTTCTAGTTCAGAAGCCAAATGGGTCTCATCAGCCTATCCTCAACCATTGAACAATCCTTGAACAAATTCCTCAGGGTATCCTGGATCAGGATGGAAACCCTACGCTCCATCATCCTAGCTATGGAGCCTGGGGACTTCATAGTATCTATGGATATTTAAGACGTGTACCTACAAGTACATATAGCTCCCTCACATCAGCGATATCTCCAGTTTGCTATACAGCAACTATTCCAATTTCAGGCTCTGCCCTTTGGACAATCCACAGCTCCACTGGTGTTTACCAAAATTATGGCTATCATGGCGGCCCACCTACGTGGTCAGGGTGTCCGACTGTTACCATATCTGGACGACAACCTGCTCCTAGCAGGATCCCCAGAAGTGCTTCACCGCCATCTGCAGTTAACCTTTGCTTTGCTGCACAAGCACGGATGGTTAATCAATGGGAAAAAAGTCCTCCTTGAATCCCTCACAGAAAATTATTAATCTGGGATCCCTGCTGGATTCTCAGGATCAGAGAATCTTTCTGACATCAGACAAGATCTACACACTTCAACTACAAGTGCGCAGATGTCTCCACAGTCGCCGAGTGACGATCCACTCAGAAATGCAGGTTCTGGGATCCATGGTGTCCACCTTCGACATGGTGGAATATGCTAATTTCCATTCCAGGCCTTTGCAAAGGCTGATCCTCTCCAGGTGGAATGGGTTACCCCATTGGATCAAAGCTCAGATGATGGTGCTCTCTCCAGAGGTGCGTCTGTCCCTATCTTGATGGCTACAGACATCTCAACTAACCAAGGATCATCCCTTTTGGATCCCGGACTGGCTAATCCTAACAATGGATGCCAGTCCGGGGCTGGGGCGCAGTGATCGGTCCGCACTCCTTCTAGGACCATTGGACAAATTAACCCTGCCAATCAACATATTGGAACTTCAAACTGTCTACAGGGCCCTCAACCTGGCCTAGCACATACTTCACGGAAAACCTGTACAGGTTCAGTCCGACAATGCCACAACAGTGACTTACATCAACCATCAAGGAGTCAGGCAGCAGTGTCCCGCATTGTGACATGGGCTGAGGGTCACATCCCGGCCATTTCGGCAGTGTTAATTCCGAGAGTTCTGAATTGGGAAGCAGGCTTCCTCAGCCGTCACGACGTGCATCTTGGGGAATGGTCGCTTCACCAAGAGGTGTTTCAACTTCTAGTGTACAGATGGGGTCTCACAGAGGTGGACCTCATGGCCTACCGACACAATCACAAACTGCCTGAGTACAGGTCTAGAACAAGAGATGCAGAGGCAACCTTTGAAGATGCATTGTCAGTGAAGTGGACCTTCCAGTTTGCGTACCTCTTCCCTCCAGTCTCCATTCTTCCTTGAGTTCTTCGGAAGTTCAAATAAGATGGAGGCACTGTCCTGCTGGTGGCTCCAGCTTGGCCCAGATGTCATTGGTACTCAGATCTTCGGAGTCTCTCCATCGACACTGCGTTCCTGCTGCCCCAACAACTGGACCTGTTGTCTCAGGTTCCTTGCCTTTATCCAGTTCTGGGTCATCTGTCTTTGACGGCGTGGCTCTTGAGACACCCCTCCTGAGGTCCAAAGGTTTCTCTAGCACTGTAGTCAAAACTATGCACAGAGCGCGTAAGCCAGCCTCTGCTCTGATCTACCACAGAGTGTGGCATACATTTTTCCAATGGTGTAGTACCAAAAGCTACGACCACCAGGTGTTTAGATTTCTAGCTGGATTGAACCTAGGACTCCGCCTGGCCTCACTGAAAGTGCATGTGCTCTCCTGTCGCTCCCCATTCTACTTTTCCACCAGGACAGGGCAACTTCCAAAAGTTGTTACTAGTTTCCACATTAATGAGGTGTCACAATTGGTGTCTGAGAGTTACCTGACTCAGGTGTCGAACTGGATTCAGCGGAGACCGGCTTGACTGGAACCATGGATGAGGTAAATGGCTCTATTTGCATCAGAATTGTATGGCAGTGAGAACTGCCTTTGATGATAAATGACAGGAACAGGAAACTTGTAATGTTGGAGTGGAATGAGTAGAAAACTTGGAGGAACCGGACTGTGAGCGGCAGGAAGACTAGCTGAACTGGACAGGGTACCAGTAGATGGGTTTGCAGAATTGGACTGAGAACCAGTAGATAACTTGGAGGAACTGTATGGAGAATGGTGGTAGCACGGGAGCTACTTGGTGTGGCTGGAAAGCTGTATGGAGAATGGTGGTAGCACGGGAGCTACTTGGTGCAGCTGGGAAGCCTTATGGAGAATGGTGGTAGCATGGAAGCTACTTGGTGTGGCTGGGAATCCGTAAGGAGAATGGTGGTAGCACGGGAGCTACTTGGTGCATCTGGGAAGCCGTAAGGAGAATTTTTCACTGGAAGGTAGAAAATGCTCTGGGAGCACAGTGAGGAGGCTCTCTTTAGACAAACTAAAGGACTTTCTGAATTTAACTATAACCAGTAGGATTTCCAGATGCGTCAGGTATTGCTGTTTGTAGAATTACTAGATGAACTGGTCTGGGAACCAGCAGGATTTCTGGATATGCCAGGTATAGCTGTTAGCAGGATTACTAAATGAACTGGTCTGGGAACCAGCAGGTTTTCTGGATACGCCAGGTATAGCTGTTAGCAGGATTACTAGATGAACTGGTCTGGGAACCAGCAGGATCTCTGGATATGCCAGGTATAACTATTACCAGAATTTCTAGATGTGCCAGGTAGTGCTGCCAGCAGGAGCCTGGGATACACTTGTATACAGGGAGACAGAAATGGCACAATCTGTACACCACGGGAAGTAACGGTATGTTCAGGCACTGAATGCTATCAGAGGAGGATGTTTATACCCTGGATCTGGCAGGAATTGGTAGATACAGTCAGGTGGCCTGGCAGTAGCACTCGAAGTGGTGGAGGGCACAACATGCAGAGGGAGCAAACATATCTGCAGTACTGAGAGTCAGAACTACACCTGCGATTCCAATCAAGACTAGCAGTGTTCACAGACAGGAAAGGACCCAGGTGAATAATCACTGTGGAAAGGAGAGCATAGTCCAAATGCACACACAGAAGTGTTACAGCCAGTATGATTTAGAGCAGCTCTCCCATGCGAATTCCACACACAGATCCACGGAGCAGCTGGCAGAGGCAAGTCTCAAGACAAAAAACTAGCCAGGTTTGTGACATGAGGAAATTGTAGTCCCGACCTTTCAATCACCAGACCTCTCGGCAGGTGAGGCCTCCTTGGATGTGGTCCGTGCCCTCAGGATATATGTGGAACGTACCAGTTCCCATCGTAATCAGATTCCTTATTTGTGCCCTATGGATTTCACAAGAAGGGATGGACAGCCAACAAACAAATGTTGGCTAGATGGCTTTGCATGACTATCTCACAGGCTTACACGCAGGCAGGCCTTCCTGTACCGGCTACTGTTACTGCTCATTCTACTCGTTCTGTGGGTCTTTCGTGGGCAGCTCACCGTGGTGCCTCCGTTAAGCAGCTTTCTAAGGCGGCCACATGGTCCTCTGCCCATCCCTTTCTGAGGTTCTAGGCCTTTGATACCTTCACCTCTCAGGATGCTTCCTATGGGAAACATATCCTCTCAGGGCAGGAGCGTCCCCACCCTTAAAAAGACTGCTTTGGGGCATCCCCAAGGTCTCCCTGTGGAGCCTATGGACCCTGAAGAAGAAAATGAGAGTTATGGTAAGAACTTACCTTTGGTAACTCTTTCTTCGAAGTCCATAGGGTCCACAGGGCAACCGCCCTGATGCACCTGGCTTCATATGGGCGATGTTTCTGGTCACCGGTTTCCCGTCTCCTCTGTGAGAGTGTGATTCTTGTGTACCAGTCTTCTCGCTTCTCCTCCTCCGGCCTTTGGCTTGTCACAAACTGAGGTGCCTCGGGCTCGGAGGCGGGGTATAGGGGGATGGACCAATGCATCCTGGGTGCTAAAGCTTTAACTGCGTGGTGCCCGGATTCCTGATTCACCACCTACACCCCAAGGTCTCCCTGTGGACCCTATGGACTTCGAAGAAAGAGAGTTAACAAAGGTAAGTTCGTAACTCTAATTTTTTACCTGCAATTGTAAAAATTAAGTTTTTGGGCCATTGACTGCAGGAGCATTCACCTCCTTCAGATGGCATTAGCTCCCGCTCGCGGCTTTTATGCCGCTACTTCTCTATGGGAAGGAGTCCCAGGTTGCCAGACGTCGGGCTCTTGTGCGCATGCGTGACCTGTAGGAGCAGTGAAGCCACTCACGGAGACAGACGATTTTCGGATCAGCTGTCTCCACCCCGAAACAATGATGAATTGCTTCGGCGCTCGCAGTGTGTTAGTATGTTAATTATCGGGACCCCAATAATTAACATAATGAATAGACCCCTAAATTTCTCAACATTGATGAGTCATTTCTGTGTGTTGTAATGTAGTCTAAAGCTGGCCACACACTAGAACAACTTACATCCAACCAGCCAACTTGTTGATTGGTTGGAATGAAAATCTGGTAAGGAATGGGAGTAAATGATGATCAGAAATTTACTCCTAAATGCCAGAAAACAGATGAAAATGGTCGTCAGACAAGTTTGTAAAATGTTTGATTTAAACTATTTGTTTATACAACAGTTTTGGTCCATTATTCAGCGTCTGGGAGCAAGTTGCTGATTGTATTCCTTACCAGATTTTCATTCCAACCAATCTACTAGTTGGCTGGTTGGACAGATAATCTTTAGATGTGTGGCCAGCTTAATGGTGCATACACACGGTCAGATTTTTCCTTCAGATATGAACGATAACGATTTAAAAATCGTTCAGTCGTTCATATCTGAAGGAAAATCTGACATATCTGACATGCCTGAACGATGGACGATCAACGATGCGCGTTCCCGTTTGTCAGATAACGATATCTGACATCTGATGTGTTTGCAGTCAGACTTGGACGATTCCATTCATTTTAATGCAGTCAAAAATCGTTCAATCGTTCAAATCGTTCAAAACTTTGGTCAAATCGGTCAAATCGTTCAAATCGTTTAATCGTTCAATCGTTCATCTGACAAATCTGACAAGTCTGACAAATCTGACCGTGTGTATGCTCCATAAGGATGGTTACTGATTTCTAACAACACTTTTCTCACTGTGTAATAATGGGACTACTTTTTCACTAACTGTCGGATTCTTGGTAACCATACCTGTGACTGTCGGGCTTACTGGGGTGGGATTGAAGACTAGGATTATTTTGTTTGCGCAAGTCCCAAGACCTCTCACAACCAATCAAACACACCCTGCCCAATGCACAATTCAACAACCGAATATGATGCAATGAATATAGTTATGTAACTGTACATCCTGTGTTGTAAGTAATGTGGCTAACAGGCCTTGGTAGCTGCAGGGACATGTCTAGCTGGCCAATAACCAGACAACGCAGGACATTTTTTCAACATATTGCTTAAAATTGAGTCCAGTGTAAAGGCCCCCATACATCAGCAATGGATTGCAGCAATCGTGCAATTTGCAATCGATTGTGTATAAAAATCTTTCCCTTTTTCAATCAATTGTGGCAATTGTGCAATCGATTGAAAAGGAGAAAGATTTTTATACACAATCGATTGCAAATTGCACGATTGCTGCAATCAATTGCTGATGTATGGGGGCCTTTTGGAAATAGGTTTGTCAAAGAAAGGGCAATTTATTCACTTCACAAGTGCGTTTGCATGCATCATTTTTGTCAAATGATGAAAACACATTTAGTGTGGGGGTAAAAATGGTTGTATCATTTTAGAGTAATGATTCCTAGGGCCTGATTCAGAGGTGGACGCTACTGCAGCGCAACTTCATCTTTATGCTACTGCTGCAGCCTATGGTATTAGTACAGAGACGCCTGTGTGTAATAAGACTCACCATTGGACGCATCGGTTGTACCATCGTACATTAGACCGGCCCTATGAAGGCACAGATTATCTGTCTGAACATGGCCGCTTGTGTTAGAGCAACTGTGTCTTAAGACGTAGTCAGTGGACGTGACCTGCCCGCAACATGCCCGCATCTGGCTCGCCACCCCCGTTACCACCTAGAAACAGCCACTGAAATTGCCTCTCTATGTCCAAATTCCTTCTGCAGCTCCCAGCAGTAACCATCGGGACACTAACCATGTGCAATGCAACTCATACAGCTGCGCAAAAAACATTGGACCTCATTCAGACCCGCTCGCTAGATGCGATCGCTCTCATCCAGCGTATGCAAATTTGTCAAAGTGACGACATGGGAAGCGACCGCTCGCCAAGGCATAGGCACACCCACTTTGGCTGTGCAATCGATCGCTCTGTGTATGCAGACACCCATTAGCGCATGTTGAGACACCCACTAGCGCACGTCATCTCCAGGAAGTGTATTAAAACATTGGTACATCGAGCGATCACAGCACTTGTGGTTGCCTTTCCCTACCGCAAGCACTGCGAGGACTTCAGTGTAAAAAACAGGCATGTGACGTGTACTATGACGCTGCCTGTTAATTATACACGCCTTAAAAACGTCGTTGAAACACCGAGGTACGCCTGCGTTCGCACCTCCACACCCCCGTTATAAGTGTACTGCCCCTGTTACCACCCACAAACGGCCTCTCCTGTCACTCATTTCACTGGGTTGTCTTTGCTGGGCGAGCGAGCGGGCTGCGCTCTCACAGAGTAGTTTGCGCACGCGCAGAACGAAGCATGCGCATGCGTGTTCACAAACCATCGGCGTTTCACCGTGCGTTTTAATCACAGCACAGCCTTTGTGCGTACACTCTGTATAACGTGTTTAGGGATTGTCATGCATGTGCAGTACCCAAAAAAATATCTCAGCTCTGTGCAATTCGGCATTGCGTGCGACTCTGAATCAGGTCCTCTGTAACATAAAAAAGATTAGCGGACAATGGACCTCATTCAGACTCACTTGCTAGCGCTATGTCTTATGGGTGTATTATGCAAGTGACGCGGGCGTGTTTGCATACAGCTCAATCATTGACTTTGGAGGCCATAATCAGACGGAAAATCAGCACCTGCCATAGGATTTGTGCAAGTTTTGATGGTGCGACTGATGGCGGCGTCTAAAGATGCACCAGGCGGTACTACAGCCTCTACGCTGACAGTGAGCATCTCACTCCTTGTACATTCATACGCACGGATGTATATAAGGGAAGGACCGTGTATCTATATTTGCATAAAGTCACAGACAGGCATCCGTGGTGCGGCCACGTCTGTGTCTACCTTTGAATCAGGCCCCAAATGTCTTAGACCCCTGTGCAAGAAAAAAAAAGGCACTGAAATCAAATGAATACTGAGGTGCTCCTGTAGAGAGCAAACGGGGGGAATAAAGTGTATGTGGGAAAGTTAGGCCAAGTACAGTAAAGGGTTGTGCACATGATTCCGATTCAAGAAAACCTGGGCACAGCCGCATATATTATTATCAACAACATTAGCAAACTGTTTCTAATTGGCCAATTGCATATTTACCCCTACAGTTTATAGTATTGGCAGATCCTGTAGTTGATATAGGTGGCAGCTGTGTATGATTTAGGTTAATCCACACAGTAGATAACTCAACCAGGTCTTATGCCGGGCGCACACTGGGCCTGATTCAGAACCGCTCGCTCTGACAGAGCGCTCGCTCTGAATCAGGGCCGGGCTTTTTTTTTTGGGAGCGGCCTCTTGGCCACACACATAGCTGTGGGTGACCACCCACAGCTATAGCAAGCGGCCATGATGATGGTCGCGATGGTGAAGACCATCGCGACCATCGGGCTTGTAACGAGACCCTTGTGGTAGGGTCTCGTTCATCGCAAGCCCCAGAGAGCTTTCGGCTCTAACAGAGCCGGAAGCTCTCCATTGACATCACTTGTGATGTCAGTGGGGCCGCCCCCAAACGGCAGGCATTCTCATGGGAACGCCCTCCGTTCGGGCAGCCACCCCCCTGGTCCACCCACCAAAGGGGGCGAGCTGTCACTCAACATCGACAGCTCGCCCCCTTTGGTGTGAGACCCGGAGCGACGGAGTGCCCGTCGCTAGCCGGGTCTCGCACATGCGTACGACGGAGCCGGCGCCGTCGTGCACATGTGCTGTGGGCCACCATCAACCCGGTTGCGAGCGTTCAGCGCTTGCGACCGGGTCTGAATCAGGCCCACTGAGCGATGTCGTCATATTGTACCTCAGGGTACACATTACAAAGAGGTAATAAACAACGGAACCATCCCTCGTTCCGTCCTTCATTACCTACAACGGGACCACATGCGACCGCGGGAGCACACATATTGGCTGTACACACTGAGTGATGCTACCGATCTGTCATTCCTATTCAGCCAGTTTACAGGATGACATAGGGTTAAAGCAGCAGATATGTATAACAGGTACACAGCACAGTATATAATGTCTGCATCAAATATGCTCCCTACATCTGTGACCTCTCTGCCATGGTGGTTTGACTCCAGGTATTTCCAGACTACCACACTGTGACACCTAAGTATGTGGAAACCTCTGTAATTAGCTGACAGCCTCCCTGTTGTGTGATCTCTGGAACTGCTGCTAGCTGCTGGCTACTTCTATGCTTTAAATCAAGACATCCAGGATCAAACACTGAACTGCAAACCAATTCAAGTGACGCTATATATTGAGGTGTTCTAGAGGGATGTATGGGACTATCCATTGTGACTGTATGTAACAGCCGTTGATGAGACGCTGATCAGCTGAAGATCTCTATCTAATACCGCTTTTATACCTAAATTCCGGGTCTGACCTGGAGGTTGGAACAGGGTTCCAAACCAGATCAGATCCGGAATTTAGCCGGTGCTGACCCAGGATATTCCCGAGTCGGCGCCGTTCACACTGGACCCATGTCTGCAGTCATCTCCAAGCGCCACTGAAGCCGGCCATGCGGCACGCTCCAGGTCATCGTGACCCGGACTGCGCCATTTACACTGCAGGGTTTTAAAGGTCATTCCCGTGTTAAACCCTGCAAGTTACCTGATTGGATTGCCGGGTCACTCGACCCAGGAATCCAACCCTGTCCCCTTTTACACTAAGGAGCTAACCGGGTTAACCCTGAAAATAACCCGGGTTTTAGCTCTGGTGTAAAAGGACTTTAGAATGTAAGCTCTTACGAGCAGGGCCTCTACCCTCTTGTGCTTCTCCTTACATTACTTTCACCTACTTCTTACCCCCCACCATGGCACCTAACACTTGGTTGCTTACGCTCTGTTGCATATCTTGGTGTTATGGTCACTTATGTATATTATCCATGTCCTTGTCCTATTTTTTACTGTAAGTCCGTTGTCAAATTATTTGTTTATGTACTATGTAAGGCGCTGCGGAACACTTGTGGCACCATATAAATAAACGATAATAATAATAATAATAATTAGTGTAGCTGGAATGAGATCTGGAGCCTTTCTAAGTGGGTTTATTCACTACATTCACATCACTCTACTGGAGTTTTTCAGAGACTCTGCCTGATGCGGTACTATATGATATTAACCAGTTAATACCCAGAGAGACATTCTTTTTATATAATACCAGCTGGTATATACATGCGGATCTCTGCAAGTTTCTTTTAATTGAATAGTTATTTAAATTGTGAGCCAAATAGCTAGAAGAGATACAATGTACAATTGCTACAATTTATTTTTATGTTACATATGAAGTTCTAATATTCCTTGCTGGTATAGTATGTATGAATATGGGATGTCTTTGTATTTTACTTTTTACATAATTGAATAAATCTTAAATAGATTATACATTATTGACTGTATTGTCTCAAAAAGACACAGCAGCACAGCCTTCTATATTATTTGTATTGCGTCTTAATTTGCTGCTGCAGCTGTGCCTTACTTCAACATATCATCAGGAGCTGGGTTTCTCTGTGTGTAGTTTTTATGCACCAGATCCAGCCAGGAGTGTATAGGGGAGCACAGGTGATGTGTCTCAGGTAGGAGCACACAATTCCTCCTGACGAGGAGAGAATTCCTCCAGAAACACAATGGGCCTCATTCAGAGATGTACGCAAATCCATTGATTTGTGTACTACGATATTTAAAATTGGCGCATGCACAGGATCTGTACTGCGCATGTGCCGGTCTTCTATGGGAAGCATGCTGGAGCTGTTTAGAGATCACCAGACCCCAAAATGTAAATGCTCAGATATGAACCATGGAGGTAAAATATATTTAGGGTATAGTTGGAGACATGTTATGTAAAAAAAATGCATGTGCATAATGCGCTCCAACGTTTCTGTGTCTGGACAATGCTATTAATAAATACTATAGTTATAGTAACCATGAAAAGCACAATTTTATGAAATGTTTTAACCGTAGCATTATGCAAGTTAGTGCTAGATTCCACTGAGACAGGTTAGGGACCTGATTCAGACCCACTCGCTAGATGCGGACGCTCGCTCCCAGCGTATGCAAATTCAGCTAAGTGACGTCAAGGCAGGCGCTCGCATGGCAAGGCATAAGCATGCCCACTATGTCTTGGTGAACGATTGCTTTGTGTATGCAGACGCCAACCAGCCTGTCTTAAGACACCACTTGCGCACGTCATCTCCAGGAAGTGTATGCAATCATCGGAACTGACCGCAATGCTTGCGGTTGACTGTACCCTACCGCAAGCACTGCGAGCACTACAGTGTATAATTCAACCAGGTGATGTGTACTATGACGCTGCCTGTTAATTATGCACGCCTCTGAAACGACGTTAAGATGCTCTGGCACTCCTGCGTTCGCAACTCCACTCCCATTTCCAGTGGCCTGCCCCTGTCACCACCCACAAACGGCCTCTCCTGTCACTCATTCCACTGGGCTGTCTTTGCTGGGCGAACGAGCGCATCCCGATCGCTCGTACTAGTTTGCACATGTGCACCGCGATGTACACGCATGCGCAGATTAGCAAACATCGCCAGCAACGTGAGATCGCTTGCTAGTGACCGGGTCTGAATCAGGCCCTAAGTGAGGATAGCAGGAACAACATGTGATATGAAGTCCAGGGTGTGCTTCCAGAGATCAGAAATATATCCGCAATCCCACTGACCTAGCCTGTTTTCATTCTGTGGATAAGGATGACAGCGCTTGATTTAAAAATAATGGTGCGGGTGTGAAAGTTTTCCCATCCACCAAAAGTTGTGCATAATTAGCTTTCCAAAAAAAATGTTTGCAACTGATTCGTTAGCTGTTCCCCTCAGTCTTGCTTGCTTTTCTCTCCTCCTCACCATTTTTTCACTAATGCTGTGGAGATAGATGCACTTTGAAGAACTGAGGTTTCCTGTTTTGAGTCAAATCATCTCTAGTTCGAAGAAAACCGAGTGAGTGGAGTTTGCGGAAGCACATCTGAGATCTGACCACAAAATGGAATATTTGCCTGTAATCTGAATACCGAGGGGGAGGTTGAGGGAGGTATCATCTTTGGTATCACGCACATTTATCAGGCTGACCACTGTATAAGATTTGTTCGGCTGTAGAACAGGAAACATGTTCTTATTATTCTTTGTATAGGCACAAATAAGCTCTGTAAAATGATTCCATATTCATTAGGATGTTTAGTCACAAACTGGGCTGTCAGCTGCCAGTACATTTACAGCAATAAAAATGGGAATCAGTGCCAATGTTAGGAAGTGGGCAATACCTTCACAGATATAGAAAGATGGTACATTTGCCATCTTTTCTAGAAACTAAAGCATATCTGCTAAAGCACAGATACATTTCTTAGATCATATTATTCCACCTCTAATGCTACATTTACCCCCTCAGATCACATCCACAGATGATTTCTCAGTTTTTTTTTCTTTGCCAGTAAAACACCAAATACACAGCATAAAGAATCATCTATCTATTAGTATCTCTGCCCATAGTCACCTAAAGTACCTTGTGATACACTTGGGCCTGATACATACTGACCAATATCGATGTGTTTTGCGACAACATAGGAAACTCTATTGTGGGGATGTATCAATCATCCAGACCCTGGACAGCTCTTCTGGAAACCAGCTGTCCTGGTCTGGTGAAGTCCTCTGGAGTGCGACGTGGAAGCATCATCCTTTGACAGATGTGAAAGACGTCCCCGTGTTTTTAATGCGTTAATGTGAGCATGAGCCTAATTATTTATGGCCATCTGCAGTAAGAGCTGTGAATTGCTCTCTGGATTTAGGGAAACGTAAGTATTGCAGAATTATTCTGCCCTTTACCCATGTAAAATATATTCTTATTTTTCCCTTTGCCACAAATTTTTTCCTATTTTTGTGTCTGATCCTTGTATAATAAAATCTTTTAGACCTCCTGTATGTAGTTTAGAAATGTACATATTCCAGTTAATCTCCTTGTCCAATCCTATTACTGTATATACACCTTATTTACGTGAAATTAAATAAATAAAATACAGGAGTAAGGAGAGAAAAAAATCCTTCTCTCCCATGCATTCTTCGCAAAACTGCCAGCTAACCTCATCTGAAGATGGCATTAGCTATAGACTTTAAGCTCTGCAAAAAAAAAACAACTTGTTCAGAGCTTGATAAATGGAGGAAATAGGAATGGCAGTGTCCTCACAATGTGGAACCGATAATTAAGTAACAATGATTCATAGTTACATGCAAACATTATCGTTTATATACAACCACGATGGTGGGAGGCAGTGGAGTAAATAGGGTATTTGGAGCCCAGGGCAAGTAAAAAAAATGGTCACTTGCCACAAGGGGCATAGACACTGGAATATAGGAGCATGGCAACATGACACACCATAGTTTCTAGTCACTCTGGGATCATTCCTTTCCATTCCATATGAATCATAATGCCCCAAGTAGTAGTGCCCCTCTTGCAATGCCCACTGTAGTAGTACCCCTTATGCAATGTCCCCAGTAGCAGTGCCCCTATACAGTGTCTCCAGTAGTGCCCCTTTATACAGTGCCCCCAGTAATGCACCCTTCTACAGTGCCCTCAGTAGTACCACTTATACAGTGCCCCCAGTAATACCCCTTATACAGCGCCGCTAGAAGTGGTCCCCCTATGCAGTGCCCCCAGTAGTGGTCCCTCTATGCAGTGCTCCCAGTAGTGCCCCTTATACAGTGCCTACAGTAGTGGTCCCCCCTATGCAGTGATCCTTATACAGTGCCCCAGTAGTAGTCACCCCTATGCAGTGCCTCCAGTAGTAGGTCCCCCCTATGCAGTGCTCTCAGTAGTGCCCTCAATAGTGGTCCCCCCTATGCAGTGATCCTTATACAGTGCCCCAGTAGTAGGTCCTTCCTATGCAGTACTCCCAGTAGTGCCCCCACTACTGGTCCACCCTATGCAGTGTCCCCAGTAGTAGACCTCCCAATGCAGTAGTAGACCTCCCAATGCCCCCAGATCACCCTATGTAGTGCCCCTTATATTGTGCCCCCAGTAGTAGTCCATCGACACCCCCCCCCCCGCGCGCCCCCGCGCGGCCTGTCTGATGGTGCCCAGGGCACGAGCCCTGCTCGACCCCCCCTTTGTTACGCCACTGGTGGGAGGACAGTGTATGCCCAGGACCCGTTCTGCAAATGTGCAGATGTGTCCTGCATCAACGCATGCAGTGTCTCCTAAGCTGCAGCCCGTCATTTGGGAGTGGCCACAGGGCCCATTTTACAAAAGTAGAAAATTAAGGTGAAACAAATTAGCATTATGTTTCTTCGGGGTGAACCTGGGTTAACAGAATCGGGAGGGTGCCATTTAAAAGGGTATCTGAAATACCACTTTAAGAACTAAGAGTGAGATCAAAGGGTTAGAGATTGAGGTGAGTAGATAATTGCAAATAGGGATAGTTTATGAATCTGACCCTGGCCAAGAGAGAACTATAAAGCGCGAGAATCCTATGTAAACAATAGGGACCCATATGCTGAAGGACAGAAAACAAGAAATGCCAATCGACTCATTAGAATGCCTTCTCCGCATTCATGGACAAGACCACCTGAGAGCTCCGCATCTTTACATGGTAAATAAGGTTGGTTGTGTTGTCCTTTAGCACCTGGTTTCAATGAACCAGACGTGGAAGAAGGATGCTTAAATGATTGGCGATCAATTTGGCAAACAGTTTGAGGTCTACGTTCAAAAGAGAGTTCGGTCTGTAGCTCGAGCATGTGGTTGGTTCCTTGCCCTCCTTAGGAATTATAGAAATATGAGCTTATAGTGATTGAGAGGAAAAGTGTTCTCAGCCATCACCGCATTGTAGAGTTTTATAAATAGAGGCATAAGAGTTACGAAAAGGTCTTATAGTAACTAACTGGAACCATCAGGACATAGGCTCTTCCCACTAAGAGCCACCTCCAACTCTTTGATAGTAAAAGGTTCCTCTATGAACGAGAAGCCTCTTTGGAGATTTGAGGGTAGTGTACCAATAAATGGTGACCTCTGAACTCATCCTGGAAAGAGCCCACATTCAAAGAGGAAGGGTCTTTCTGCAGATAATAAAGGTTTGTGTAGTAAGCTTTAAAGGCCTCCGTAATTTTGTCGAAGGTGAAGACACTTTTCACACCATCAGCTCAGATAGAGTAAACATAATTTTTGGGATTTTGGACCCGTACAGCTCTAGTGAGCATCTTGCCTGTTTTATTACCCCATAGATAATGTGTTTACACCTTCACATATTTAACATGGAGGAGTTTATTGAGAGCCATCCAAGTTTTGGATAACTCCATATAGGTACTTACAGATAAAGAGGTTTTGTGCACTGTCTCTAGCAGCCTAATTCTGACTAAAAGTTGAGCTTTCAGGGTCTCCTTCTGTCTCTTAAGTAGGGAGCCCATTTGAATGCATTTTCCCTGGATGACACACTTGCAGAAGTGTCCTCATACATCTAGCCTCAATATGCCATGTTGTAGCGCAAGACTCCTGGCGAGAGTGAGCCACCAGGCCTTATGGAACGCTTACGGTAGCGCTGACCAACTTTTGCACCCAAATATGCATCTTATTCGCATTGTGATACGGCTGAGGTGCACCAGGAGATTGTGCTCATTAATTTGATATGCGACACTTGTATATCTGTGTGCGACTGAGGGCCTGATTTAGAGCCGGATGCTCTGACCAGAGCGCTCGCTCTGAGTCAGGGCCCTCCTACCTGAAAATGGAGCGGCCTCTTGGACGCTCGCATAGCTGTAGGTGACCACCCACAGCTTATGCGAGCGTCCATGATGATGGTCGCGATGATCAAGATCATCGCGACCATCGGGCTTGCGATGAGACCCTGCGGTAGGGTCTCGCTGCCGCAAGCCCAGGAGTGATTTTGGCTCTATCAGAGCCAAAATCACTCCCACTGACATCACTAGTGATGTCAGTGGGGCCAGACCCAGACGATAGGCCCATGGGAACGCCTCCGTCTGGCAGCCACGCCCCTGGCACGCCCACTAAAGGGAGCGTGCTGTCAGTCACCATCGACAGCACACCCCCTTTAGTGCGAGACCCATAACGACGGCTTGGCCGTCGTTATTCGGGTCTCGCGCATGCGCATTTGGGTACCATCGACCCACTTGCGAGCGTCCTGCGCTCGCGAGCGGGTCTGAATGAGACCCTGAGTCTGTAAATGAAGCACAATGGAACTAGGCATGGAAAAAAGCTGCAGTCGCTGCATCAGCCAGAACAAGGCCGAAACGCGTTTGAACTGAGCTGGACACCACAATCCTTACACAGCAACAGCTGATCGAGACTTCTATCCAGACATCACCCCTCACCTAATCGAAACCAAGAGACGGTGATGAAAGTGCATCCTGCGCGTACACACTACTGCGGTGAAAAGAGGACCAATATTTTCTAGGTACTGACCTCAGAGCCCGACCCACGAGGACGTGGTAAGTACCCGAAGATGGGACCTGTATATACCGCTGACACTGCTACACTGCTTGTTTTGTGGACTATCCACACAGCTGGCCGGCTACCTACATACAGTACTGCACCCAAGTGCATAATCCGCATGGTATTGTTATACCGACTTCAGCTACAGAGACTCCTATCGGTTCTGGCCCCTAGTGGAAAAACGAACATACCACACAGGTCTTACCCAATATATAAAAAAGCAGGGTATAGAAACGTCCTATACAATATCAAACTTTTAATTTCCCCTTCCCCATATCTCCCCCATATCTACCCCAAAACTAGGGATGTGCGCCGGACCATTTTTGCTGGATTTGGATTTGGCTCTGATTTGTCTTCAGGATTTGGATTCGCCAAACCTGCCATGACTGGTTTTGGTTTTAGATTTTTTACAAAGATTGCCAGCTAAAATCACATAATGTGGGCTTTTTTTTGTTCCTAGAGTATTTTTAACCTCAATAACATTAATTTACAGTCAATTTAGACCACCTCACAGCTTGTTTTCACCATCATTGGCCAAAGGTTGCAGTGAGCTGGCTGGTTACTAAGCGACAGAGCAGCGGTACAGACACCACAGTTTAAAACACATCTATGAAAATGCCACACAGCAGTAGCAGAAATTAAATGTTGTGCAAGATGGAATTGTCCATGGGCCCTCCCACCCACCCAGTGGGGTACGGCCAGCAGAGTCACAGTACTTGTATACACAGTGGGCTACGGCCAGTAGAGTCACAGTACTTGTATACACAGTGGACTACAGCCCAAGGAGTCACAGTGCTTGTATACACAGTGGGTAAGGCCAGCAGAGTCACAGTACTTGTTTGCACAGTGGGCTTCAGTCCAAGAAGTCACAGTGTTTGTATATACAGTGGGCTACGGCCCGAGGAGTCACAGTGCTTGTATACACAGTGGGCTGCGGCCTGCAGAGTCAGTGTTTGTACATGCAGAGGACTAAGGCCCAAGGAGTCACGGTGCTTGCATACACACAGGGCTAAGGCCCAAGGAGTCACAGTGCTTGTATACACAGGACTAAGGGCTTGATTCAGAGCCGCTTGCTCTCACTGTGCGTTCGCAAGTGGCTCGATGTTCTGTGTACGCGCATGCTTCGTTCTTTGTTTATGCGAACTACACACTGCATTCGCAACCCTCTCGCTCACCCAGCAAAGGTAGCCCAGGGTAATGAGTGACAGGTGAGTCCGTTTGTGGGTGGTAACAGGGGCAGGACACAAATAACGGGTGGTTGGAGATGCGAACGCAGGCGTGCCTGGGTGTTTCAGAGGTGTGCATAATTAACAGGCAGCATCATAGTACACGTCACTTGCCATTTATTTACACTGATTTCCTCGCACTGCTTGTGGTAGGGTAAAGCTACCTCAAGCACTGGGTTCACATCCGATGGTGCTCGATGTACCAATGTTTTAACACACTTCCTGGAGAAGTGTTGCTGGTGGGCGGCTCTGCTGTGCGATTTTGGCGTACGTATATACACAAAGTGGGCGCTCGCTGAAACATGGTGGGCGTGCTTATGCCTTGGCGAGCGATCGCTTCCCGGGCCGTCACTTTGAAAAATTTGCATACACATCTAGCGAGCGTACGCAGATAGCTAACGGGTCTGAATCAGGCCATAAGGCCCAAGGAGTCACAGTGCTTGTATACACAGAGAGCGAAGGCCCAAGGAGTTACGGTGCTTGTATACACAGAGGGCTACGGCCGAAGGAGTCGCAGTGGTTGTATACACAGTGGGCTACGGCCTGCAGAGTCACAGAACTTGTATATGCAGTGGGGTACAGGCCAAGGAGTCACGGTGCCTGTATACAGTGGGGTACAGCACCAAAAAATAAATTTTTTTACATTTATTTTTTACTTTTTAAACTTAACTTTCTTGAAAGTTTTTTTTTTTTACTTTATTAACCTTTTTTGTTTTGTACACACAGCCACTTGTGAGTCTGGACACAGTCACTTTAATCAGCAGAGTATACATCAGCGAGTAGTGTGCCCCCTATAAACAGTCACTTTACCAGCACAGCCACTTGTGAGTCTCTGGACACAGTCACTATAGCGCAGCATACATCAATGCGCAGCCTGGGAGTGAAATGGCACAGAGGGCCTGATTCAGAGCCGGATGCTCTGACCAGAGCGCTCGCTCTGAATCAGGGCCCTCCTACCTAAAAATGGAGCGGCCTCCTGGCCGCTCGCATAGCTGTGGGTGACCACCCACAGCTTATGCGAGCGGCCAAAAAGATGGTCGCGATGGTCTTGACCATCGCGACCATCGGGCTTGCGACGGGACCCTGCGGTTGGGTCTCGCTGCCGCAAGCCCAGGAGTGCTTTTGGCTCTATCAGAGCCAAAAGCACTCCCACTGACATCACTAGTGATGTCAGTGGGGCCGGCCCCAGACGGAAGGCGTTCCCATGGGAACGCCTCCGTCTGGGCAGCAACGCCCCCAGCACGCCCACCAAAGGGGGCGTGCTGTCAGCCACCATCGACAGCACGCCCCCTTTGGTGCGAGACCCATAGCGACAGCTTGGCTGTCGCTATGCGGGTCTCGTGCATGCGCACGACGGAGCTCCCTCCGTTGTGCGCATGCGCATTAGGGCACCATCGACGCGTTTGCGAGCGCTCAGCGCTCGCGAGCAGGTCTGAATTAGGCCCCGAGTTCCGGTCTCGACGCCTTACGTAGAGGCGAGCTATCGCAAGAATCTGACATCAGGAGGATGACGTTCGGCCTCGTAGTGGGATCCGTGTCAGACGGGAACACCCGAGCTGCGGCTCGTGTGGACTCGGATCCCCGCTGTTTGGATCGGTTTGGATTCCACAGAATCCGAACCGCTCATCCCTACCCGTTTTTAGTTTTTATACACATTCTGTCTGTGTCCTGTGCCGACACACTACCAATCACTCACCCCCACCCTACATCTGTCTTTCGTTACAGATGCATGTTTAACAAACCGCAGGCCGGCTAATAATATAGTTTTCACAATCAATAGAATTGATGCACAAACTAAAATCGTTTCAGAATTGAAATAAAAATCATTATTTATTTTTTAACATTAATGACTCATTGTAGTGATATTACATTATATTATTTTATGTGACATAATTTACATCTTGCGCTCTATACAATACTATATAGTATCATAATATATAGATACTGCATCCATAACAGATACACCTAAAAGTGCAATTTTTTTTACTTATATTGTATTGAGAGTGTGGTGACCTCATCCCTGAGCAGCTCCCGCCGTTAGTGCCAGAAGACTTGTTTTGCGCAGGGGTGCATACCCAATATTTAATGTATACAGATTCAGACTCAGGGCCGAAATCAATTAGCCGCGAAAAGTGCCGTCTGGTGAAAAGCGGAATGAATTTGCCTCATTCGCCTGTTTTGTCGCAATGTTTTCTCCATGCATGTTCCTACTTTTCGGCCTATTAAATTGTAAAACAGGCGAAAAAGCAGATAGGCAAATGTTTTACAAAGCAAAACGGGCAACGTTTTTTGAGGAAATCATTCTGCACCCCATAAAAAGCTTCAGTGACCCTGTGAATCAATATAGAATAGTAGTAGTAGCCCTAATAAAAGTATTTAGTGAACTTATTTTGAGGCAAAGGGCTGTTATATGCATATTTGCATATGTGTGGAAAAATGATAGAAAACACTGTTTTTTTTTTTCCAAAAATAAGTACTGTAGTTACATTTGGGGTACCTGAAAATGGGTACTAGTATATTATGATGTATCTAAAATTAAGATATCAAAATATGAAAAAATACACCTGCTGCAGCCTCCTGCAATCTCAAAAATACCTGCCTATCCATATAGCCCCCCAAATTACCAGGCCCGCCCCCCCACTTTTTACCCATTTTCCAACACTTTTTACATTATTAATTTTTTAGTGACTGACTAGTCATTAGCAGGGCCAGATTAACAATGGGGCGGATGGAGCTACAGCTCCAGGCCTCCACATAAAAATAGGCCCATCAACATGACAGCATGATTACCAGCTGCCTAACTGGCCATACATTTTAAGTATTTAAATAGTTTTTCTAGTTTTCCCCCTAAAAAACATTATGCAATTTTTCTATTTCTATGTAGTTAGGGAGACATTGTGTCTAATAGTGTAGGGGGATGTATACACCAAGGTGACTTTGACCACACCCACACAGCACCAATCACAGCTATTCCCCATCTCAGTATAGGCCCTTGAACATTTTCAGCTCCAGGCCCATGTGGGCCTTAATCCGGCCCTGGTCATTAGGGGGTGTCCAAAGAGTTCTGGATCATATCCCCACAATTGCACCCCAAAATAGCGATTTTGCAATTCCAATTCGTCTACCTACATGTGTAGAAACTTTTTGTAAAGTTTTTGCATAGGCGAAAACGTCCTGGAATTGAATACGGAGAAAAGTAGAAAACAGGCGAAAGGCGCAAATCGGCGAAAACTTTTCTCCAAAAGGCACTTTTCGCGGCTAATTGAATAGGTCCCTCAGTGTCATATATAAAACTAATCAGTGCAGTCTCCTGGTACATCATAGTTGCATCACATTTGCCACTAAGACGCATTTTCAGGTGAAAAAGACACAAAAAAGACGCTATACGCAAACAGAGTCATACGGGACTCTACTGTTTTTATTAGATTTTCAAAATTATGTTTTTCAAAATGTTACTAACTTTAGGCCTAAAAATCTCGGGTCGGCAAAATGGGAAAAAAATTTAATTTTTGGCTCAAGGTCCATATGATTCTAAGCTACTGTGAAAATGTCAAGTTTGAGACTGAAGGCAGAATGGAGTTGTTATTGATACAATAAATAGAAAAAATATATTTTACAGGCTCCATATAAGTTTATAATACTGGGCTTAATGTCTAAACTTACAGGCTTATTTTTAATAATAGGGCATTACTATATTTTATAACAATCTATTTTTATGTACTCACAAGGGATTACATTTGGTGTTTCAGCTATAGATGGGAAATTTCCTCAGAAAGTTTAGGTTGATCTTGTCAGCTCCATTGCATTCAGTTTCCTCAGAATATTTTTGAGGTTGAGTTCTTGTTGTTCTTCTGAAATGAGGTCCTTGGTCCTGATGGATGGTAGAAAACCATTTGAATGTACTTGTTGTGCACGCTGATGTCATGAGAATAATGGTTCACATCCCAGTCCTGAGATATTTGGATTTGCGATAATGCCTAGAAACACGAAAATCGCTGTCTGTCAAGATTTAAAAATGGCCTACATTTCAAAAAGGAAGCAAGTAAAAAAATATAGTGGTTTTAAACTATTGGCATATAGGGGAGATAACTGACAAATTAAAAAAAAAAAAAAATGGTCAAGCAACCGGTATTTGACCACTTTGTATGGATATCAGGCCCTTAGTTTTGATGTGACATGTAAAAAGGCCATGTAAAGTTGTCCATGTGATAAAAAGTCTCCACTTAGGTCAACTTGAGCCACGTTAAGTGTCTGTCCCTGTGCTTTATATATTGTCAGTGCAAAGCAGACTATTACCGGGAATTGGACTTGATTAAAATTAAAGAATCGTTTTTCACATACCGGTAAATGGAATAGGAAAGATAAATAAAGGGAAAAACTGAAATATATCAGTAAACAGGGTTTATATCAATATTTCTGGAGAAGCTGGATAACATGTATCAATCACTACATTGTATAAAATAAAGTCCATCATTGTGATATATCTTTAACGGTTTAGGTAGCATAAGCCAAGAAAGTGCTCAAACGTACTTTTTTTTTCATGGACTTCACTAAAATCATCACTGCTCAGCTCCCTTTTGTCACACACATAGAATAGTGAAAACTGTATCAAAATCCATCCAGTGGTTCTCGAGATTAGCCTGAAAATACAGACAGACGCCTACCAGGGACGGTTTTTCCTTGCCTTGCTTCACTAAAAACACTGCTCTGCTCCCTTTTGTCTTACATTAATGTTTCAAACACCTAAACCTTCCTCATCAAATGCTCTATAGAATAGTGAAAACTATCAAAATCCATCCAGTGGTTCTCCAGATTACGCCTACCAGGGACTTTATTTTATACTGTGCACAGATGTGTGTGTAATGGAATTACTGTAATATTTGTGTGTGTGTGTTATGTGATATTAATGTAATGTGAGTGTGTGTCAGGTTAATAGTATGTTAGTGTGTGTGCGTATGCAATACTATTAATATGATATATGCCTGTATGTGAGGAGGTGGTATTAATATAATATGTGTGTTATGAAATTAATATAATGTGTGTGGAGGTGGTATTATTATAACTTGTTTTGTGTGATTGTATTATAATTAGTGTGTGATGGTATAAATATAATTTGTGTGGGGGGGGTGATATTAATGTGTGAGTGCTATTGGTGTGATGTAGTGAGGACTGTTAAGTTTATGCAGTGGAAATATTGGGAATATTAATTCAATGTGTAGTTGATAAGAGATAACAAATAAATATGATAGTGCTAGTTATGGGAAGGATACCAGTTTTTTAAATTGAGTTGCTATTGGTATAATACTGGGGCTAGGGGGTAATAAGGTCTAAAGTGTTCATGTTTCCAGGAGAAAGACCACGCCCCATCCACGACCCTGCGCCTCTTCAAACACCCCCCCCCAACCCATTTGAATGGGCACCGTGGGAATCCAGAGTCACATCATCTCCTGCTGTTCAGAGAGCTGCCTGTGGGTTGGCGCGTCTTCCCAGGATTGGCGGGAGTCAGTGCGGGGAGAGTAGTCTCACTGGGGAGCCCCGGGAATGGGCAAGCCAGCAAAGGAGGAACTGGGTGGAGAGGAGGAGGAAGCTCTGGCAATAAGCCGTTACTTTAGGTTGGCAAGGCCATGCACTAGGAAAGGCCATGCGACATCTTTGGTTGCCAAGCCCCGCCCCGCAATGTGCTATACTTTAAATGTTAGTTTCATACAAGCAAACATTAGATCTGTTTACTGAACTGCTAATTTTGATTGGCAAGAGGACAAATCTAGGTGTAGTTTCTACAGAGTCAAACCAAGCACACATGTTCATACATGTTACTGCTTTACCAGATAACTGACCCTCTAATAGAATAACAAGGTACAATTCACGTGAATGTTCCTCAGGCATTGGGGTCCACTGGGGATATCATTTGTACCCCTGTGTGCCAGTCCAATCCTTACTCAGTAATATCCCGCACTCTGTACATCTTGCTTGTAGGGAGGAGAGGGGGGTGGTATTGAACAGTTCTGTCTAGACAGAAGAGAGGCTGTGTCTATAATCCTGCCAGCTAGTGAGAGCTGTGAGGGAGGGGGCGTGGTCTCTCTGCAGGTCTATACTGGTAGATACATGCTTTACGCATTATATTATAGATGTCCCCTCCTTCCTCAGAGAGAGCAGGAAACGTACCTGTAGCAAGCAGGTTGGAGCCCTTTCCACCTAAAAAGCACTGAGTGGCAGTGGTGGTGTGATGATGTGAATGTGTTACCATGCCCCTGCCGCACAGGTTTTTTTGCTTTTGATGATATAATTGCCATGCCTGCTTAATGGTTAATTGCAACATAAAGCTTAACCCATTTTTTCCCCTTACCTTACCTGCACACTTACTGCCTGTAAAGGTGGTGTTTATATAGAGGCTCTACATTTTTATAATCTCTCACATATACGATATGTGGGACATATAGTTTATATAGCTTATGGTGGGCAATACTAAGAATAAGGGGAGGTAAGGGTTAATAATTTAATGGGGTTAATTAGGATTAAGGGTTTCTAATGAGACTGAGGGTTGTAATTAGACGTTTAATAACATAAATGTAATTATTTTATGATATTGCGACTGCTTACTTGGATTATGAAGGTAATTAATTGTAAAGGGGCTAATGATTTTAAATGTGGTTGCTACTGTGAAGCTAAAGTAGCTAATGATTTTGAGGAAGGGTTAACTATTCATATTGTAAGGCAAAACTACTCTCTGTATTGTATGGCAGTAGGCCTGGCGACAGGGGCTACAAGGAGGACACTTATACTGGGCCCTAAGATTCCAAGCGGGGCCGGCCCCTCAGGAATCATGGGAGTCCAGGTCTGCCCCCCAGACCAGTTAGGTTGCTGCTGTTTGCCTGTTCTGCTGCAGTATACACAGAAAGAGGGAGACTGGGATGTGCTGGAGAGACACAGGGATGTGGCTAAGAGACATGGGATGAGGCTGAGAGACATGGGATGAGGCTGAGAGAAAGGGGTGATGAGGCTGAGAGACACAGGAGGAGAATGAGACTGAGAGACTGGAGCAATTGGTGGACAAGGCTGGAGCAATTGGAGGACAAGGCTGAAGCGATATGGGCAGGGGCGTCAAGAGGGCGTCCTTTTATTTGACAGCAGCCCAGCACACGCTGGTGTTTTCTGGGCTGCAGTGGGAGACTGCTCGCTGAGCTGTGCTCAACAGCAGTCTCCTCTGCCTGTGGGGGGGGGGGGGGCGATCACACTGATCACGCCCCCCCCGGATTAGCATCGGGCTGAGAGGCTCACAGCGCCCCCTCCCCAGCGTGCAGCGCTGCTTCGTGGGGCTGCAGCTATGATTTTTTTTGCATTTTTTTTCCTATTTTTTTCCCATTTTTTTTTCCTAATGGGGGAGGGGGCTTGTCCCACACTTAGGCCATGTCCTGAGTGACAGAGAGGCTAGCTTCACCCCTGAGGTGGGGTGACACCTTTTTCAGTCATGCAGTTTATGCTTGGAAGAGCTTGGGAAGGCATTCTATTTATATTGTTTCCTAAATTGTTTTTCAGTGGATTGCTTACTTTTTATTAGCAGAAAAAATATTTTATATCCAGAGTCCACAGGTCTCCTAAGTATTTAGTAATTTGCTTGCTGATACAGAACAGTTAGCTAATATCTTCTTTAGTGCTAGCTTCATAATTAGACACCATTTTTCCTGAGTGTTGAAATCTTGACTCATAATCTTGTGATTATATTGTGGTTCTAGTTGAAAAATCAGAAGAGTGCATTGGACACATTACTGTCATCAATTCTGTGCCACATATGCACTTTTGACAACAATGACGTCACATTCCAGAAATCACATAATTTATATAAATTGTACCACAATTTTAGATGGTAGTTAGTTAACATGTCACAATGTAGGGACAAAATGCAGCCTATCGGGGGAGGTTTGAGTTGCACTCTTACTGCTGTCATACACAGCAATGCTGATTGGAGGATGGTATTCACTAATCTGTGTCATTGACTGGTGCCTAACTGGAATTATTTACCAGTTAGAGCACATGTAAGTGTAATGGTCATGATGACATCTCTGAACAGCCACACCTATTCTCCAGTTCACTGGTAGGGCAACATGTATTTCACCAAAGATCTAAGGTCTGATTATGTCACCAAGAAGAAATTAGATGGAGATAGGAGGTCTGTATTATAAAGCCACAAGCGATCTGGGGTCTGTATAGTAATGTCTCCTTAATGAGGGGTGTGCGACTAGTGCCGCCACCCATGGTGCAAGGCTGAGAGGATTTTAGTGCCCTTATGGGGTCCTTAATATATTGAGGGGTGCCTGGAGAGGCACCCACTACATAGAGAGATGAGTGTACATCCTTAGGATGCACTCAGCACGTATCTTCTTACTTCCCCTGCACTTGTTGTGACATGACGTCAAGTGCAGCAGGGCAGGGAGTGCTCGCCCAAGGCACCTCTGCGGCCAGCTACAGCATTGAAGGTAGGTCGGAGGCAGGGCAGTACACATCAAGACTTATGTTTGATAATTATATCCTTATGTACTTTATACGATTTTGGTTGTGTATAGTGTTGTGATGTTGTTATTGGTTGATAATTAGAAGTCTCTTTATTGTCATCATGTTATGCTACAAACATGTCCTCATACATCAAGGGTCTATATGCCGTATGCCCGGCTCGATTGAGCTGCTCTGAGAGGTGTAGCGTTGCATATATTTATTTCAAATTTTTTGTTTTAATCACACTGCATAAGCAGCAAAACACTATACATATATATATATATATATATATATAAATATACAAAACATCCAATATCACCAAAACTTATCCGCAGACGCTATATCGAAATTCTTAAGGTGTTGATATTCCTCACATAAGACGTCCTCTTCTCTAGAGTTGGAAGTCTTGTTGTTCACAGGGGGAAAAAAATATAAACCATATATAGGGTAATAACGTCAGGGTTCAAAAGGTACCAAATAGTGTCAAAATTATAAATTCGTACCAGAAAACAAGGTCTACAACCTAGGTAGACACATGAGCTTTTGGGGTTTTGTTTGAGACTCCCACTCTCAGATGACGTATCTTGATGCTACTTTGTTCCCAATCATCATTTTGGAACATATGGATAAATGAATAGCTCCATATAGTGTAATACAGTAAATTTATTCAAAATAAACATAAAAACATATAGGAAATCAGATGGCCTCTCACGAGATGTGATGGTCCACTCTGCAAAAAGTGTACAATAAAAGCATAAAGATAGTGCTTCAGGTGTCCCCGGAAACCACCTCCAAAGTCTTTTAAGTGGGATGCCAAAAATTTCCACACAGTCCTCTCAGCCAATGCGTTTCGATATACCATGTATCTTTATCAAGGCATACAGAGGATTCAACAATACTAGATATTTATACCAATTATGGTACCACCCTAACTTAACCTAATTCCAGACATGGATTAGACTGACCATTAAATCCTATATCTTCCCCATGTTCCCAATGTCCACATATTGTATAGAGCCATAGAGAGATCTTTTTTACCAATGTTCAAAACTTAACTTCCGGTTGAAGCCGGCAGTTGCACTCCCGCGTGCTATGCACGAGTGTTCTCCCATAGTATGCACGTGGCCGCATCCGAACTTCCGGCTCTCACTGGAATGTATTAGGTATCTCTTTATGCTGATGAAATTCAAACTACACCAAAATGGCAGCTACCGCTATTGAAGATACTAAATAATCCCCATTTGGGAAAACATCATTCCGGATACACGTCAATTGGGCGGAGTTCCCCCTCCGGAAAGTAGTCTAGCAAAGAGGGTGACGCCACATCATGCCGGATGTCTGGATGCAACACACACGAGACTAAGTTCCGGTGAGAGCCGGAAGTTCGGATGCGGCCACGTGCATACTATGGGAGAACACTCGTGGATATCACGCGGGAGTGCAACTTCCGGCTTCAACCGGAAGTTAAGTCTTGAACATTGGTAAAAAGGATCTCTCTATGGCTCCTTACAATATGTAGACATCGGGAAAATGGGGAAGATATCGGATTTAATGGTCAGTCTAATCCATGTCTGGAATTAGGTTAAATTAGGGTGGTACCATAATTGGTATAAATATCTAGTATTGTTGAATCCTCTGTATGCCTTGATAAAGATACATGGTTTATCGAAATGCTGAGAAGCGGCACTCAGAGCATGCATAACATGCAGAGCCTAATAACTGGAGACATGAATAATATGCAGAGCCTAATAACTGGAAACATGCATAACATGCAGAGCCTAATAACTGGAGATATGCATAACATGCAGAGCCTAATAACTGGAAACATGCATAACATGCAGAGCCTAATAACTGGAGACATGCATAACATGCAGAGCGTAATAACTGGAGACATGCATAACATGCAGAGCCTAATAACTGGAGACATGCATAACATGCAGAGTCTAATAACTGGAGACATGCATAACATGCAGAGCCTAATAACTGGAGACATGCATAACATGCAGAGCCTAATAACTGGAGACATGCATAACATGCAGAGCCTAATAACTGGAGACATGCATAACATGCAGAGACTAATAACTGGAGACATGCATAACATGCAGAGCGTAATAACTGGAGACATGCATAACATACAGAGCCTAATAACTGGAGACATGCATAACATACAGAGCCTAATAACTGGAGACATGCATAACATGCAGAGCATAATAACTGGAGACATGCATAACATACAGAGCCTAATAACTGGAGACATGCATAACATGCAGAGCCTAATAACTGGAGACATGCATAACATACAGAGCCTAATAACTGGAGACATGCATAACATACAGAGCCTAATAACTGGAGACATGCATAACATGCAGAGCGTAATAACTGGAGACATGCATAACATACAGAGCCTAATAACTGGAGACATGCATAACATGCAGAGCCTAATAACTGGAGACATGCAGTTTCAAAACTGTTGTTTCAATGTTTTACTTCACATTTTTGTCAGGGATTTCCTGAGGTCCTGAGAGCCCATTGATGACTGTCCTGTCCATCCTGCCTATAATTTGGCCCTTACAATGGGGAAAGTACTTTGCGGAACAGCCTCTTTTCAGAAGAGCTTTCCCAACAAGCAAACATTTTGAAACAAATGGATTGTTATTTATTTATTTATTGATGAACATCCCAGATAAATAAATAGACCTGCAGTAGAGACTATTGTGCATATACCATATTTCCTGCAATAGCTTTGGGAATTTGGTACAGCACCATATTTACAGTGATTTCTTCAGAAATATGGCGCCGACACCATATTTCCAACTAAGGGCCGAATTCAGGTAGAGGCTAAAAGTCAGAAACTTTTTGCCTATTGCACTTTCCGCCGCTTTCGCCTGTATGAGACTATTTCGCAACATGTGCGCCCCCGTGACTTGCCGTATTCAATTGCAGAACAGGCTAAACCGCAAATAGGCGAATGCATAACAGGCGTAAAGTACTGAATTGATTGGGGGAATCAGTCTGTTCCCCAAAATAAGATGTACTGATACTTGAAATCATTACAGATGTGTACTATTAGCCCTAATAAACATACCTTGGGCCTGATTCAGAGGCGCCCGCTGAGGGCGGGATTTTTTATTTTTTTTTCTCCTGCCCGCTCGCTAAGCTGTGGGTGCCCACCCACAGCTTATGTGAGCGGGCTGGAGATGGTCGCGATTATCCCGATCATCGGCATTGCAAGGAGACCCTAAGGTAGGGTCTCAGCACTCACAATGCCGAGTGGACGTCCTGCTCTAATAGACAAGTGATGCCAGTAGGGCCGCCCACAAACGGCAGGCGTTCCTTTGGGAACGCCTCCGTTTGTGCAGCCACCCCTCCTACAAAACAGGGCGAGCTGTCGATCAACATCGACAGCCGCCCCATTTTGTTGCGAGCCCCGGAGCGAGTAAAGTTCTCATTCGCTACGGGCTTGCGCACCCGCATGCGCACTGGGCCACCATCGAGCCGCTTGCGAGCAGGTCTGAATCAGGCCCTTTGTGTCCTTAAGTTGTGTTAAAAGCTTTCTAGATGCATATTTGTAAAAGTGGTGAGGAATGATAGAAAACAGTATTTTTTGTTGAAAATAAGTAGTCCAGTCAAATTTGGGGTACTTGAAAATGGGTGCTAGCATATTTTTGTGTCTCTAAAGTGCAATTTTAAAAAAATTTAAAAATCCACCTGCTGCATGTACCTGCAATCCTAAAAACAACTGTCCCTTCCATACAGCCCCCCAAGATACCTATTTCACTACTTTTTATCCTTGTCTCCTACTTTTTACATTTTCACCCCAAAAATGACATGTCTTTTTGGGGGTATTCTACGTTTTTTTTGGGGTTGATTTGACCTTTGGGGGAGGGGGGGTGTCAAAAGGGTTCTTCTGATACAGTTCCCCACATTGTACCCCAAAATATAGATTTTGCACTTTTTTTCTCCTGCCATTCAGTGGAGAAACTTTTCCGCCTGTTTCAGTGCATTGAGTTTCCGCTTAGGCGAATTGGTCCCGGAATTGAATTTTGACATGCAGTAAGGCGCAAACAAGCGAAAAGCGTCAATAGGTGAAACTATTTAGCCTTTTCGCATCTAATTCAATAAGGCCCTAAATCACTGGAATAGTGACACTGGTGGTTGTCAGGTAATTCAATGTAATGGAGGCAAGGTGTATGGTGTGGGCTCCCCTTGCATCACACAGCCTGCACCCATTATAGATACAGTGCATCCGGAAAGTATTCACAGCACTTCACTTTTTCCACATTTTGTTATGTTATGTTATAGCCTTATTCCAAAATGGAATAAATTCATTTTTGTCCTCAAAATTATACACAAAATATCCCATAATGACAACGTGTATAAAGTTTTTTTGAGATTTTTGCATATTTTATTTAAAAAAAAACTAAGAAATCACATGTACATAAGTATTCACAGCCTTTGCTCAAAACTTTGATGATGCACATTTTGCAGCAATTACAGCCTCAAGTCTTTTTGAATATGATGCCACAAGCTTGGCACACCTATCTTTGGGCAGTTTCGCCCATTCCTCTTTGCAGCACCTCTCAAGCTCCATCAGGTTGGATGGGAAGCGTCAGTGCACAGCCATTTTCAGATCTCTCCAGAGATGTTCAGTCGGTTTCAAGTCTGGGCTCTGGCTGGGCCACTCAAGGACATTCACAGAGTTGTCCTGAAGCCACTCCTTTGATATCTTGGCTGTGTGCTTAGGGTCGTTGTCCTGCTGAAAGATGAACCGTCGCCCTAGTCCAGTGGCGTAACTAGGGCAGGGCGGGGTTCATGCCCTGGGCGCCGTTGGACCGGCGGCGCGGGGGGGCGCCGCCGGCCACGGTACCGGCCCGCCCGCCCTAGTTAGCCAGTGTAGCGCCGACCGCAATGAGTGCGGTCAGCGCTACACATTTACACAGGACCAGCACTAGGCTTCCAGTGCCGGTCCTGTGCTGCACGCCTGAGCCCGTTCCCTCCCCCAGGAGGCGGGCTCAGGCTGTGCAAAACACACGCATCGCCGCCAGCACTGGCGGCGATGCGTGTGTTAAACAGCAGCCAATGAGAGTCAGATAGACTCTCATTGACTGCTGCAGCACCCACTGCAAGAGCCGGACTTCCGTCCGGCTCCTGCAGTGGGTAATGGGACTGACGTCATGACGTCATGACGTCTGTCCCATAATGCTGAGCGCGCCCGCCCGGGCGGGAGCGGCGTCGCGATCAGGACCAGGAGCAGAGATTCAGGTAAGTATATTTTTATAGATATATATATATATTTTTGTAACCTATCGGCACAACGGGGGAGGGGGGTGGCTACTACTGGGGGGACCTCTACTGGGGGAGGGGTGACTACTACTGGGGGGACCTCTACTGGGGGAGGGGTGGCTACTACTGGGGGGACCTCTACTGGGGGAGGGGTGGCTACTACTGGGGGGACCTCTACTGGGGGAGGGGTGGCTACTACTGGGGGCACCATTGGGAGCACCTACTCTACTGGGGACTACTACTTGGGGGGGAACTACCACTGGGGGCATTATGAAAGGGACCTACTAGAGGCACTGCACTCGGGGGACCACTACTGGGGGCAATAATAGGAAGGGCCACTACAGGGGGCACTGGATAGGGGGGATCACTACATGGTGCCTGCATAAGGGGACCACTACTGGGAAAATTGCATGGGGGGGCTACTGCTGGGGGCACTATATAAAGGGCACTGCATAGGAGGGGGACTACTACTGGGGGCACTGCATTGTGGGGACTGCTACTGTGGGCACTGCATATCGGGAACACTACGTGGGGCACTGCATTTGGGGGGCCACTACTGGGGGTACTGTATAAGGGGCACTACTATGGGCCTGCATAAGAGGGACCACAACTGCATACTGGGGGTACTGTATAAGGGGTACTACTGGGGTTAAGGTGCATACGGATAGGAATGTTCAGCGTGAAAATAAAGGGGTGTGTCATGTTGACACGCCCCATTTTTAAGTGAACACGCCCATTTTTTCCCACGCGCGCGCCTTCGGCGTGTGCGCATATCGGTGTGTTAGGGGGGCGGGTCTCCGTTTTCAAATTTGCCCTGGGCTCCAAATACCCTAGTTACTCCACTGCCCTAGTCTGAGGTCAAGAGTGCTCTGGAGCAGGTTTTCATCCAGGATGTCTCTGTACACTGCTGCATTCATCTTTCCCACTATCCTGACTAGTCTCCCAGTTCCTGCCACTGAAAAACATCCCCACATCATGATGCTGCCACCACCATGCAAACATAACGCCTGGCATTCACGCCAAAAAGTTCAATCTTTGTCTCATCAGACAAGAGAATTTTGTTTCTCATGGTCTGAGAGTCCTTCAGGTGCATTTTGGCAAACTCCAGGCAGGCTGCCATGTGCTCTTTACTGAGTGGCTTCCGTCTGACCACTCTACCATACAGGCCTGATTGGTGGATTGCTGCAGAGATGGTTGTCCTTCTGGAAGGTTCTCCTCTCTCCACAGTGGAATGCTGTAGCTCTGACAGAGTGACTATCGGGTTCTTGGTCACCTCCCTGACTAGGGCCCTTCTCCCCCAATTGCTCAGTTCAGACGGCCGGCCAACTCTAGGAAGAGTTCTGGGTGGTTCCGAATTCTTCCATTTACGGATGATGGAGGCCACTGTGCTCATTGGGACCTTCAAAGCAGCAGATATTTTTCTGTACCCTTCGTCAGATTTGTGCCTCGAGACAATCCTGTCTCGGAGGCCTACAGACAATTCCTTGGACTTCATGCTTGGTTTGTGCTCTGACATGCACTGTCAAGTGTGGGACCTTATATAGACAGGTATATGCCTTTCAAAATCATGTCCAATCAACTGAATTTACCACAGGTGGACTCTTAAGCTATAGGAACATCTCAAGGATGATCAGTGGAAACAGGATGCACCTGAGCTAAATTTTGAGCTTCATGGCAAAGGCTGTGAATACTTATGTACATGTGATTTCTTAGGTTTTTTTTTTAGTAAATTTTTGCAAAAATCTCAAAACAACTTTTTACATGTTGTCATTATGGGGTATTGTGTGTAGAATTTTAAGGACAAAAATGAATTTATTCAAATTTGGAATAAAGCTGTAACATATCAAAATGTGAAAAAAAGTGAAGCGCTGTGAATACTTTCCAGATGCACTATACAACACTGATTATATCTGCATTTAACAGTCCGTCATCTAAGTTTAAAGGGTCTATTCATTATCACTTAATTTTTACAAAAGCAGGTGAAAATGACCATTTACACCTGCTTTTGTAGAAGTTACATTTTCGGGCCATTCATCTAAGAGGTAAAGCAGGAGATATCTCAAATATCTCCTGCTTACCTTTCTCTCCCGATGTGGCCCGCTGTCCCCATACGCAATATTATATTTTCGGATCTTGACTGCGGGAGCATTCGCCATCTTCAGGGTTGTGAAAAAGGATCCTTTCTGTTCCCTCCGCCCCAGTCCTGCTCCTTCTGCCGGACGCCAGGGCTTTTGTGCGCCTGCCTGAACACGCAGGCGCACTAGCACTGCCAAGTCAGACTCGGCAGTGCTAAGTTTCACTGCTCTGAAAGGAGCAGTGAAAACGTTTGGGGAAACAGCTATTTTCAGATCAGCGGATCGGCTGTCTCCGCGCCGGAGCAATGATGAATTGCTCCGGCGCTGGCCACGAGTTATAAAGTTACTTACCAGGGTCCGCTTGGACCCAGATAATTAACATAGTGAATAGAATAGTGTTTAATAATAGTAATGAATAGTGTTTAACTGTTATTTTTCAAGTGCAGTTAAGGAAATGAAATAATTCAACTGATTGGTTGCTAGAGGTAACATTACAATTATCTTTTCCACCAGTTGTCAAATATATCCACCATGGTCTCTTGAAATTGGGTACACTAACGTTAAAATTATGGGGCAGATTTATCAAATCTTGGTGAGAAATAAAGTGAGAGAGATGACGTATCAACCAATCAGCTTCTAATTGTATATTGTACAGGCTGTGCTAGAAAACATGCGCATGCGCGAGACCCGGCTAGTGACAGGTGCTCCGTCGCTCCAGGTCTTGCACCAAAGTCAATGGTGAGTGACAGCTCGCCCCGTTCAGTAGGCGTGGCCGGTGGGTGGCTCCACAAACGGAGGCGTTCCCAAGTGAACGCCTGCCGTTTGTGGGCGGCCCCGCTGACATCACAAGTGATATCAGTGGGAGAGCTTCCGGCTCTATTAGAGCCAGAAGCTCTCTGGGGCTTGCGGCCACGAGACCCTACCACAAGGGTCTCGTCGCAAGCCCGATGGTCACGATGGTCTTGACCATCGCGACCATCATCCTGGCCGCTCGCAAAAGCTGTGGGTGATCCCACAGCTATGAGAGCGGCCAGGAGGCCGCACGAAATAAAAAAAAAACGCCCAGATTCAGAGCGAGTGCTTTCAGAGCGTCCGGCTCTGAATCAGGGCCAGAGGGCCTGATTCAGATCTGGTCGCAAGCGCTGAGCGCTCGCAACCAGGTCGATGGTGGCCCACAGCACATGCGCACGACGGAGCCGGCTCCGTCGTGCGCATGCACGAGACCCGGCTTGCGCATGCGCAATCCGTCGCTCCGGGTCTCACAACAAAGGGTGCGAGCTGTCGATGTTGAGTGACAGCTCGTCCCCTTTGATGGGTGGGCCAGGGGGGTGGCTGCCCAAACGGAGGCGTTCCCATAAGAATGCCTGTCATTTGGGGGCGGCCCCACTGACATTGCGAGTGATGTCAGTGGAGAGATTACGGCTCTGTTAGAGCCGAAATCTCTCTGGGGCTTGTGGCCATGAGACCCTACCACAAGGGTCTCGTCGCAAGCCCGATGGCCGCGATGCTCTTGACCATCGCGACCATCATCATGGCCGCTCGCTGTAGCTGTGGGTGGTCACCCACAGCTATGCGAGCGGCCAGGAGGCCATTCTAAAAAAAAAAAACCCGGCCCTGATTCAGAGCGAGCTCTCTGTCAGAGCGACCGGGTCTGAATCAGGCCCTGAGATCAAAGATGGTCACTTCATAAGGATAAGGTGAGGAATGGAGAAATTTGCTTCTATAAAATCCATGTATTAGGAAGTTTACAGAGTCTGAGTATGACACAGCAGTTTGGGTGTTCATTTTGTCCACAAAATAGGAAAACATTGGAAAAACATTTTATCAATAAAATAAAAGGATATTGGTGATAACTTAGTATCCTGTATGGGTCTTTTAAGCCCTAATGTTATTTTTAATAGTCTATCATAGGAAAATGCTACTGAAACTGTGCTTATAGCTGTTATTAAACTATAAGTCCCATTATATCCTGATAACATGGTGGTATTTGTACCGGGATGGGTACAGGATGCTGGTGGTCAAAACCCTGACAGGGTTAGGATACCAACACATGTGAGTAATGAGTAATGTGCACCTGCTGGGTGACCTGGAAAACGTGACCTGTGTGGGGTCTTGAAGACCGAGTTTGAGAACCACTGGTATATTATACTGTACTACAGTGTTTCTAAAACTCGGTCCTCAGGACCCCAAAGATCCACAGGTGGATCTAATGATTTCACTTGTGATTTTGTGAGTAGACCTGGAAAACATGTACTGTTTGGTGTCCTGAGAACCGAGTTTGGGAACCCCTGGTATAGTATGTTGTACTCCTTGGTGGTATGACTGTGGGAAGTTACAGGGCTGTCAAATTAGCCATTTAAATATGGAAACATGAAATACAAGCATTCCACATGCCTTTAATTACAAAGGTATGCTGCCAAACTACTTGTAATGTATTATGTTGCATATATGGGTAGGCTTACCATACTATCCCTTTAAACTGGGACACATGAATTTCGCAGGTTCTGTGGCTGGCTGACGTAAAGTCTGCATTTCACTTGGTTTTAATCAGCCATGGAACCTATGTAATTCATGAGTGTCCAAGTTTATGAGGTGCCTGGTTTTAAAGCAAAAAATCCAAAAACAATAAAACGTGGCAGATACTGTACATAAATGTATTATCTGTGACAATAGATAGCTATAAACTGTGGAAAGTACATCAAATAGATATTAAAAAAAAAACTTCTAGGTAACAGTCCAGTCACCCATGTAAGCTGATCAACATACATGGTGATAATAAACCAAAAATTATAAAAGTTATAAAACCGATAATAAAACAGGCCCAAACAGTGCCCCCTGCCCTGCGGTGCCCTGTGCCATGGCACAGGTCGCACTGCCCCAGTTACAGCAGGTGCAGCTCCTATAACACCGTGGAGGTGAATAAATAAACATATTGTATATAAAAACAGAGCAGACAAGAAGCCTTGCTTCAGCAGGAATCGGAATGAAATACCGGCTGACACATGGCCGGCAGCTCGATTCCCGGCAGCGTCAGTCCAACAGATGCAGAAATCCCGGCAGCAGCAGCCCGACAGCGCTGGAAATCCTGATCGTCCCTAGGTAAGTACAAACTAACCTAACCTCCCTAACCCTCCTTAAGGGTGCCTAAACCTAACCCCCCCCTTCCCTGCCACCTTAACCCAAGTCCCCCGGGGGGTGCCTAACCCTAACCTCCCCCGAGGGTGCCTAACCCTAACCCCCCCTTCCCGTAGCCTAACCCTAACCCTCCCAGGGGGGTGCCAAACCCTAAGTTCCCCCGGGTGCCCTAAACCTAACCCTCCCCCCCCCGCAGCTGTCCACTTGCGGCACCCGGCATCCCTTTGATCGGGATGCCGGGCGCCGGTCTCCCGGCGTCGGAAAAATGACAGGCGTCTAGATATAGACACCTGTCATTTAACCCTCGCCGGGATAAAGCAATCGGGAAGCCGGCTGTCGGGCTTACGCTAGCCGGTTTCCCGATTGAATACCCTTCAGTAACCTTTTATAATGTGTTTAAAATGTAAAGAACAAATGGAGGATGAAGGCATCTCACATACTGTATAGCCATAAACCTGATTAATGGATTAGGGGAGAGATAAAAAAAAGTACTGTAAAAATGATTACTCGAATATGTAAATACAAATAATGCAATTTTTACAATGCTTGTTTTGGGTTGTGTGTGGGCTGCATTGGGGACATGGCGCTGTGAGATACTCTGCAGGGGTTTTCCCCCCCTTCTCCCCTGACACACTGCAGTTGAAGGAGCCCTTGACAGTTGGACAGAGAAATAATTTAAACCTGTTCAGACTTTGTGGCATTGCTGCACCATGTGACTTTTTCTTAAAATGTAGAATGTGTTTTTATTTGCTACTTTATAATTTTAGAAATGGAAAATGTGAACAGCGCTCAACAAGATGTTTATTGTTTTAGGGGGCTGCTTGGTACTGGAGATGTCCTGTCTCCAATAAAATTATACCGATAAAAATAGATTTTGTACCATGCGCTCACCTTGTCTATATATCATATTATAGAAAATGTAGCTAAGGTAAAAAATGTGGAGATGACAACAGATCTAATGAATTGTATATGGTGTCTATATAAATAAAAGATTGTTTATAACATTCATTAGATCTGTTGTCATCTCCACATTTTTTTCCTTAGCTACATTTTCTATAATATGATATATAGACAAGGTGAGCGCATGGTACAAAATCTATTTTTATTGCTACTTTATAATACCTTTGTGACAAAACACTTATCCTGAGTACTTAGTACACTATTGGAGAATTGAAATGCAAAATTAAGGAAAATGTACACAACCTGGGTAAAAGACAGGTCCTAAATGAGTGACTCATGCAAAGGCTTCGTTAATCTTAATCTGATACTTTATACCAATTCCTTTGTGACAAAAAATACAAATCCTAGGTACATAGAACACTATTAGCAATTAAGGCGCAAAATTCAGGAAAAAGTACACAAGCGCAGGAATCGTTACCCTTAGTCTAAGTCACGCAAGGCGTTCTCACACCATATGGTGCAAAAAGGATAGATGTATGAGTACACATCTGTAGGAAGCAATGTGCTACAATCATTGGACAGCTGGAGAGTGAGAGGAGTTACTAATTATGGTGAGGGATACTCCAAAACGAACTCCTTTAGCAAAATCTAAAATGTGCCGAGTACAGTTTTACTTTTTTTAATCTAAAGTTAAGCATGGAGCATATATTACAGCCTGTGCAAATTAAATGAGTACCCTGATTTTTATTTTGAAATTATGGAAGCCTTATGTGCATACTTCATAACAGGGCCGTAACTAGACATTTTGTTGCCCTGTGTGAAAGCATCGGTGACCCCCTCTCCCACCATATTTTTTATATGGACAAATGATGTGTGGTCTTGTGGGAAGGGTCGTGACCAGGCTTGGACTGGGGGGCCGGGGTATTTCCAGGTGGGCTTCACTGACTCAAGCCATGCCCTCTACCGTGGGGGGGCTGGGCCTGTGGCGCTGCTTTTTTGTGCAAGGATGGCCCGCTAACATAAATCATGAGAGCCTGGGGCCACCCACTGTCTTTAATCAACCTGTTTTTGTACTACATTAAACTTTTATATTGATATGATTTGAGTCCATGCACTCTGAGGGGGCAGAGCCTTCAGTGTGGGGGCGGATCCTTCTCTTTGATAAACGGAGCTGGACCACAGTCCATAACGCAATGGTAATGCCTAAATCCCCTTCACGGAGAGGACCCTGACGTCATCAGCCAGTGTCCAGCGTCATTCCCTACCATACAAGTGGGCATAGAGGGGGAATATAACCATGTGGCGAGCGTAGCGAGGGGACAACTTTCTTCTCTAAGTGGGGACAACTTACTTGTTTAGCTGGCCTTAATGGGCATGAACTGCACTTTCGCCCTCACTCACGTCACTTCCAGGTCCCTAGCATGAAGGGGAAATAAGCTCTACCCTAATGCAATGCAGTGCTGGACCACAGTGCACTGCTGCCGGCTGGGCATTCCTGTTGGTTGCTCAGACAGGAAGTGACAGGGAGGTGGGGCGTCTGTCAGCGTGGCATCAACATGGGAGATTTGTATACAAGGACCAGCAGCACAGCTAGGTCTGGAGTCTGGACACCCAGAGCTGCTCCCTTTCACAGTGGGGGTGAGCTACATTATACAGTCTACCTTATTGTGTACTAGCAGTCATCCCTGGCTGTCTGTGCTTGTTTTTCTTATATCTTTTGCACATTTCTCTCTCTCACCATCTTCCTATCTTTTTTTAAATCTCTCTCTTCCCCATCTCTCTTCCCTCTGTCTCCCCATCTGACCTTCTCTGTCTTTTCTCTCCGTCTTTCCCCATTAACCCTTTATTCCCCATATTTTTCTCTCTTCCCCCTCTCTCCCCATCTCACCTTTTTCCCCATCCCCCCTATCTCTTTCCTCTCTTCCTCTCCGTCTCTCATCATCTTCCCTTCTTCCCTGTCTCTCTTTTCCTCACCACCACCCCCTCTCCTCTCCCTCCCTATGTCTCTTTCTTCTCTCTCTCTCTCTGTTCCCCATCTCTCTCTGGGCCCCATTAATTAATGAAGGTAAACACCAGCCACAGGTATTTACCAATACCTACCCCTCTGGCGAGGTACAGTAAAGTCCTTCTCTTTGGCGGAGGTCCTCCGCTCGAAGGGCTCCTGTGTTATGTGCATGCCACGACGGTCCATCTGCGCATGTGCATGACATGGGCACCCGGCAGTACCTAGAAGGCTTCGCTGAAGCTGGAGAGGCAGCGCTGGGTCCCCATTGCCATCAATGGGGACTGCATCATTCTCACCATCTAAAGATGGCAAGAATGAAGCTGTAACAAACAGTAGTCTGGCTACCACTACTACAGGACCACCTACTAGTGCATACAGCATTGCCTATTTATTTTAAGTATATTGAAGGGGCAGAGAGCAGCCTCACATTATGATGACCCGCCCCTTTCACTGTGCCAGAAGGAAAGAAGGATCACTCAGGCGAGGTGCTGAGCAGTTATTCTTCGTTCTTCTGCCCCTCTGGAGGCTTCTCACACCCTTTAAGCTTTTTTCCACCACCCTTTCGTGGGCCCCTACCAATGCATTGCCCCTGTGGGCCCTTTATGCCCCAGTCCAACACTGGTCATGGCCACACAATAGTACCACCAATTCAAATTACGCCACACAGTAGTGCCCCTTATTCACATTATGCCACACGGTAGTAACCCTTATTTTTATTACACCGCACAGTGGTGCCCCTTATTCATATTATGCTACACAGTAGTGCCCCTTATTCACATTATACCACACAGTAGTGCCCCTTATTCACGTTACATCACGCCCTACTTCCCCATTCTACCCCCAGTATCATTTACTTAGGCATTTAGTTGAATTACATTTTTTGCACTTTTTGTCACTGATAGTTATACGCTCAAGCCCTTGACGTTCTATTTATTGTTATATTCTAACTAGATGGGTTTGCTATATCATTTTTTTTTTGTTCATGTGGTGGCTTCTTTACATGTTTGTTCATTTGCTGTCTCTTGGCTTTTGGTACTCATTATTATATTGTTTTTTAAATTAAAACATTCTTAAAAATAAATAGATCTGATGATCAGGCTTAACTTCTGTGTTTCACTTATTTGAATACACAAATCAGTTATTATGTATTGGCATTACCTTCAGAACTCAACATGCAAATTTCAATTTCTATGTCTATTACTTCTGCTTTTTCACAATGGGCTCATTACCACTGAACTTCTTAGGAACACTTATCAGGAAGTGGACTTGGTTATATACTTCTTTTGATGGATAAAGGAAAGTACAAAAGAATTTAACACCTGAATTACAGTCTCCACAATGTCTAGCTTCACACATTACCGCTTATTGCAGTAAGCGATCTTTACTCATTTTCCTGCACACCTCTATGGGGTGAAAATATATTGCCTTCAAGATCATTGTAAAAGCACACTGCACACAATTGAATTGCCTCCTGTGTGTAAAGGAGCAATATGCCAAACTCTATACTTTTGGATTTATGCACATGGGGGCAGGGCCACAATCGCCAGTGTTTACAGCAATGTTCTGAGCATCCTGAGGATGCTCCGGGGAGCTGTAAGGGCAGCGGTGTGACCATCTGAAGCGCCCTAAAGACACTCCAGGCGAATGATTCCGCGTCCTTATACGTCCCCCTGGCCTGAAGTTCCCCATCCCTGTTCTAATGCTTTAATTGGCTACAGGCTGGCCTAGCATGTTACCTAATGCTCTGGCTACTAGTTGCTCTGTAGCTCTTCGTGGTAAGTCCCCTTGCGGCGTAAGTGTGGCTATCTGCCTCACTGGATTTGCAAATTTTTGTTCATAGCCCCATACAGAAATCCATGAGTCCAGAGCGAGATCGGGCCAAAAGGGGGCAGAGTTGCAGTGCACAGAAAAAAATGTGTGTCGATCATTTGTGTGTTGACCATTTTTTGTTCTGACCTTTTCACCCTGCCGACCTTCTTTCATGTCGAAATGTCCCTGTCGATCTTTTGTCTCTGTCTAACATCTGGGGCCAAATGGAATAGGGTGAGAGTTTAGAAAATGTGAGAGCTTTCTCACACTTATTAAACTCGGCCAATGTAATATAGTGCGGGAACAAAGCAACAGAGCAAACTCGCATGTTTTTCTGACTCAAAAAACTCTCATGATTTAAAATCTCAGCCAGATGTTTTTCCATTTTGAAGATAAAACTTGACCAATGTGAGAGTTTCCTGCTAAACTCTCACATTTTCTAAACTGTCACCATATTACATTCACCCCATGGTGTCTGTCTAGACATTGTCCATCTTCCTGTCTATCTTTTATACCAGAACATTTTAAACTCCCTTCAGAGTTATGTATTTGTATGACCCATGGGGCTATATTTACTGTGGCGAGTGTTCAAAGCTGGTGGTGATCAGCGGATTTAAAATGGCGTGAATATTAAATGTACTTTAAAACTGTATATTTGAATTCTCGCAGAAAAACTGCAGAAAATAGGCAGCTTTGAAAACTCACCATTCGTAAATAAAGCATAGTTTAAGGGGCTATATTTATGGATCATAAATGGTCTCGAACTTACCTTGTGATCTAGATATGACGGGAAGGATAATAAACAGATATATGCAGGTGAATGACTTTAATGTTGCATAATTAATTTTAACCAGATGACTCAGAAAATAATCTTCAGCATGGTGCTTCACTATTTAGCATGTAAGAAAACTGTAATGCTTAGACTAATGGTGGGTACACACTAGATGATCTATCATCAGATTGGTGCGACATATTGGGTACATCATCTATTGTGTACCCATGATATACGCACTCCCGTGAGACGTTAGCAAAATTGCCGGCCATCCCTACTGCAGGGCCGATGGGGGGTGTTGCTATGATGTCATGCTGCAGATGCAGCATGACATTTCCCTTCCCCCCCCAGTCGGACCTGGCATGCTGGGCCACGTCGCCGGCGATATTGCGTTGGGTATACATCGACTAATGTGTACCCAGCTTAAGTGTATATAGGTGTCTCTTGTCCTGGTGATAAGGTGATATTTGAAATACTGTGGCAAAAATAAAAACATACACATCCAAATTCTATTGTCTTTGTGACACTTAATGAATAAAAACGTATAACTTAATTTGCCCAATAAATGACACCTAGCCAAAACTGCATATCCATAAAATGAGTGCATCATAGCTCATTAATAACGGTTTTTGTTTTTAAATACATGTACAACCTTGAGTGTTATGCTGAAGTTTTCAAGTAGAGATGAGTGGTTCGGTTTTACTCTATGATTTTTGCCAGAATTAGTGCAGGTTCGGATTGGCTATCTCTACTTAAGTCAATTATTGCTTGCCAGTCATACTTGAGAGTAAAACTTTAGCTTTATGTAACTAGTTGTCTCTCCCGCAACAGTGACAGAAAGGTGGAAGGGAAACTTTGTAAACACAAACTTTGCAAAACTCTTTACTTCCTCCTGTTCTATACACTTCCTGGTGTGTGGTAGAATTCTTCTATTTAATGCAGCAATAGCATTTATTAACCCCTCTATGTCATGGCAACGCATCTGTAGCAGTCCTTCAACATAAACTGGGGCCTTAAAATAATATTGTACTTTCTTCAGGTTTGGGTTATTATTAATTCTACATAGAATACAGACTTAATTAATAAAAGAATTATATTGATCCAAATATTCTACATATTTTGAATGTCATGTATTTTGTTAATGCAAACTAGGCAATTATGGGAATATAGGGGTCTATTTACTAAGCAGTGTTAGGAGACAGAGTGAAAAGTGATAAGAAAGTGATAAGGTGCCAGCCAATCAGCTCCCAACTGTCATTTTTCAAACACAGCCTGTGAGATGACAGTTGGGAGCTGATTGGCTGGCACCTTATCACTTTCTTATCACTTTTCACTCTGTCTCCTAACACTGCTTAGTAAATAAACCCCATAAAGAGATGTGTTCCTGTCGGGATTGGTACAAATGTTAAGGGGCATATTTATGAATTATTGGGTTCTCGACCCAATAATTATAATTTCTTATCTTCGTTTTTCATGGCAATAATAAAAAAAAAGTCTCTCCAGGTGCACTACTGCACATGTGTGAACGTTGAAAGGGATTGAAAGGGATGCAGAGAAGGTGGCACATGGCACATGTTTCAGAGAAGGTGGCACATGGCTACATAGTCTTTCCTTTAACAATATTGTGCCTTCCACAAAACATGAACTTCTACCATATAATTTAAAACTGTTCCTCTTTCCTGCCCCCGTAAGGTGACTTCAGCCAGGAAAACCAGGAGAGGAGGGAGCAAGTACTAATTTCCCTGGCCCAAATGTGTGTAAGGAGCCTGGGCCAGTTGTGCAGGGGGAAGAATGCCTCCCACCACGGTGCGCAATGCTACAGTATGACGATGCCGCTGCGTGTAGTTTTCCTTGTTCTGTTTTTTTATTGAATGGGCGTGGCCACACGCACCCACAGTATTTGGCCATGTCTCTCCCATCATCAGGGTCCTCCATTGTTCTCTACAGTCCTGACCTCTGCTAGGGGGTTGGTGTTGTGCCTGAATTGATTGGAACAGGGTCTGGGCACTTCAGGAGTGTATTTTAAAGTATTCCTATTCTCAAATTGATTTTTTTAGGGCAGTATGCCAATTGTTTTCACCCAGGACGGCTCTATTAGAATTTGGGAATATAAAATACCACTTCTTTAAAAAATATTTCTACTGCAAGCCTCAACCACCTGACTTGTCATGTGAGAGCAGCAATTCTGCAATGCAGCGTTTCCCTGCTAATAACTACTAGCTGTCCACGTCCTATTCGGCTGACTGCAGACTGACCTGCTTTAACCTAGTTATTTGCTTCATTTGGGTTTCCTGTCTTTGTTTTTTTACAAGCTTTTGTCCTATTTTACAAGCAGAGTCACACTCAGGTGAACAAACTTGAGCACGTTCGTTAAAGCATTACCCAACACAGTTGGTAGAATTGAAATAGAGACCATATGCATTTAATTTCTTTAATTATTCAGTAAAGTACAGTAGTTATTGGTTACTTTCAGCAAGAGCAAAGCTATATTTGTATTTCGGCCCAGTGTGATGATATGCTTCTGTTTTCCTCACTTGCTTTGCGGTTGCAAATGCTATAATGTTACTGGCCTACTGGTAAGCTCTAATAGCAGGGAGGTTTACTATATGTCATAGAAAATAGGATGTGGCCCCCCTAAAGCTGACATCAATTCATTGGTTTCTACTAAATGTTGCTGCATATATGCCTATCAATTGTGTCTTTATATCATCAGACAGAGGTGCTTATTTTTTTTGTTGCCCTGTAATAAATACAAAACTGCTCTCTGCATACAATTCTAGTCATTGCAGACAGCAGAGCCGTGTGACTTAAAGCAATAGTAGGTCACTTGAGATGGTTACAGTATTATATACGCAAAAACAAACTCACAGGAATGTTCCAGAAATGTATTAATGCAGTGGTATGCATATACTGTATTGCGAAAGACTGTTTAGTTACTATGGAGGCATGGCTTGTGTAATGCTTAATGTCATACAAACTACTGTACTGTTAATCAAGACACTGAGTTATTCAAATGCCCTGCTCTAATTGTCATATTCATGATGGGTCTATGATAACAGTAGGGCCATCAAGAGCTCTGAAGGGCACTGGTTCTGGGGTGGGTGGCCAAATCCTGGAGGGGTAGCCAACCCACCCCCTGCCTATAAAGTATTATGTGGAGCACCGCTTTGTGTGCACAGCATGGGGGGGATGCGATCAGTACAATCATCCCCACCTGTAACCTCTCTACCCACTACCGCTGGTCACATAGCAGGAACTACAGCTTTGAAAAAGCATTTCAGGGAGATTGTGAAGCACCACCTATGAGTGTGGCATTAAAGTGGACGTGTACTGCTACATCTGAGAGGTGTGTCATAAAATTGATTTACGTCCAAATGTAAATGAGCCCCAAAGCAGTAAGATCTATTTGTTGATGAAAACACACTGATACTTTTCAGAAAATACATGTAGCCATAGGGATAGTTGTGCCTTATAACCAATGTAGGGACATGATAGGAATGATCCCATTTGAATGAATATATCTCTGTTCTTTTTTAATATAACAGCTACATAACCCCATTATGTGCAATCAGGGAGATCGCAGACTCCTCAGGGAGACAGGGAGATTGCTACTATTTCAGGGTGTCTCCCTGACAATGAGGGAGAGTTGGCAAGGATGCTGCAGCAGCACATCAGGCAATGAGAGGAGACTGCTGCAGTAGCAGTCTCCGATTTCTCACTGCCCAATATGCCGCTGCTCTGCTATTAAAGAGGTGCGGCCAGCAGTAGGGTGCAAAGCAGTATGGGCAGTCGCTGACCCAGGCCCCCTCTGGCCCCACCATCGGGACCGGGCCTAGGTTAGTAGTACCTGTACCCCAACCCACGATGCTCCTGGATAACAATCTCACTACCAAAGCAAATGTACACTAGTTACTTACATAAATAATTTCATTAGTCATTGACCTTAAGTGATTTTAAAGGGACACTATCACTAAATAGGCCTACATGCTCAATTTTGAGAAAAACTCTCAGCAAGACTACCTACTTAATACTGTTCTACAACCACTTGTACTTTGGCACTAAAAATATAAGTAACATACAATGTGTGGCATCACCATACAATCAGAGACTGCAGATGTGTCCTCTTGCATCTTTGCCGCTCGCAATTAGCCGCAGCCACGCATGCCACGGTGCACCATGCCGCGTGCTATGTTCGCACCATGCAATACAATGGAGTCGTGGGTGCGCGACTCGTGCCATGCGTGGCGTGATTTGCCGCACAAGCAGCAAAGATGCAGGAGGACATATCTGTACATAGACTTTATGGTAAAATGTAATGGGTGACAGGTTTATAAAAGTGCAGAGATTTCGGTGGGTTAGCCATCAGATTTCAAACTGCAATTTTACTACCAACCTGCTTTTGCCTTATTAAACATTGCTGATTTAAATCTGACTTCTATAGCTCCCTGAATTCTTTCAAAAACCCTCTACTCATTACATTTAGACCTATAGGACTGCATTGTACACTCTCTGTGACACTGCCATCTAGTCACAGACAGGGCCGTAGAGAACTTGAGGGAATGGGGTGTGGCCTAATTTGGGGAGAAGTGGCCACGCCCCCTTAGAAAGAAAAGAAAAACCTATTTGTGGTGCAGCATGCTGGAAAGGGGACGCTGTGAACCCCTCAGACTGGCGCAAATCCAGGGGGGGCGGACCCGATCAGTGCGATCGCTTTCCCCCCCACAGGCAGAAGAGAGCAGATTGCTGCTGCTGCTGTCAGTCACTCCCACTGCAGCATAGCACACAAAAGTGTGTGCTGGGCTGCTGATTGGTGAGAGGAAGTGGGGGCAGCGTCGGACCCGGGCCCCAGCCAGGCTCCTCCAACAAGTCCGGGTAATTAGTACCCGCTCCCCCCTCCCATCTCGGTGCCCCTGGTCACAGATTAACTTGCTACATAGATTTTGACTGCCCTGTACCTGCTCTGTATAAAAATTGCCTACCAAACACAAAGTAACCTACTATCTAGTGGCAAATCTTGGCACTCCAGCTACTGTGGGACTACATATCTCAGCATGCCCTGCCACAGTTTTAGCACTCCTTAATAGCAAAACTCTGGCAGTGCATGCTGGGATGGGATATGTAGACCCACAGCAGCTGGAATGCCAAGGTTCGCCACCACTGACAGGCCTAGGCTGTGTGTCTGCAGTGCATTCACTCTGTGACATCACTATCCAATCACAGACTAGCCTGCTACATACACACTGTGACTGCTCTCTGATCAAGCTACTGTATGCCATCCTTATTCAGTCACCAATCTTGGAGAAGGGCTCTGTGTTGCCCTGTGCTGGCTCAGCTCTGCCAGCACCGGAAAGTAGAGCACTGTCTGGACAGTACCATTAGGACACCCCTTGTTACGGCCTTGACAGTCACAGACTAACCTGTTACTGTGCTTACACATTGTGGGCCTTATTCAGTTAGGGGTAAGAGCTTAAAAAAGAAGCAATTTGCACATTGAATAAACTATGAGCCATATTCAATTTGAGGCGAAAAAGTCAGTTTCGGCGAAAAAGTATCGTGGGTGACGTCACTTCGCCAGGCGCAAACTTTTTGCCGTATTCAATTTCAGAGACTTTTCGCCTAGGTGGAAAGTCAATGCAATGTTCCCGACGGAAAAGTTTCGCCTATGAATAACAGGTGGAAAAAAGTGCAGAATTGGGGTTTTGGGGTGCAACTTTGCGGGAACCCCCGTGCAGCCTTAAAACACTTCCCCAAAGGTAAACTGCATCAAAAAATTCTTAAAAAAGACTTAAGAACACCCCAAAAAAATACTTTCATTTTGGTGGTGAAAAAAAAAGCAAATTTGGGGGACAAAGTTAAAAACTAGCGAAATAGACTCCAGGGGGGACCCCAAGTATGCCCCAGGTGTTTTTTTGATTGCATGTGCTTGCGAAAGGTGGATTTTTCACGTTTTTTTTAAACTATACTATAGCAACTTTAAAATATGCTACCCCCGATTTTCAGGTACCCAAAATTTTCTGGGAATAGTTATTTTCTCCAAAAAATAAAACAAAATGCTATTCTTCACCACTTATGCAAATACACAAAACAGCACCTATTGAGCCCATTTAAATACACCAAATACCTTCAGCAGGCCCTCTTCACAATGCCAAGATAAATGGCAGTGTAAAGCAGGGGGCGGGGCCATGATGACGCGAATCACGTCATCGGGCCCCCCGCTGACGGGGATAATACTGTATTTGCGGGGGAAGCGGCGGCGAGCCAGATGGATCGCCGGGGACCGGGAGACCTACCTACCTTTCCGGGGGGCCGGGAGCGGCACCCGATTTTCGGGAGGCTCCCGACCAAATCGGGAGGGTAGGTAAGTATGCCCAATACACATGATATAGGCGAAAAGTCCGGCAGGTGAAAAAGTATCGCGGATGCGAAACTTATTGAATACCGTCCTAAGTTGCAATGCAAGGGCTGAAATTAAATTTATTTTTGGAATGCAGAGAATATACTGATTGCTTTTGTGCATATCGAACAAATACTGAGCAGCTTTGTTTAATAGTGAAATTTAGGACCTCATTCAGAGCCGCTCGCAAAAAGTGAGCGCTCGCTCTGAATGAGGGCGGCCGCTTTTCTTTTGAAAGGTGACCTCCTAAAGCTGTGGTTACCACCCACAGCTTTAGGAGTGACTAGGTGATGGTCGGGACCATCGCGACCATCGGGGCTTGCGACGAGACCCTTGGGCTAGGGTCTCGTCTACCGCAAGCCCCAGGTAGCTTCCTGCTCTAACAGAGCAGGAAGCTCCCTACTGACATCACTGGTGATGTCAGTAGGGCCGCCTACAAACGGCAGGCGTTCCTTCAGGCTCAGCACACGCAGCAGCAGCCACAGCAGCCTCCTATGCCTCGCCCCCCTGGCTTTGAGCAGGGCTGAGGCAGCTCAGAGCGCCCCCCCCCTCGCGAATCGGTGCTGCAAAGCTTTGTTTTTTGCGAAGGGGGCATGGCCAGGCCTCCCGTGATTAGGCCACGCCCCCTGTTACACGGGCCCGCCGCAGCTCTTGGCGGGCCTGGGCGTGCATAATTAACCCCTTGCAGCGGCAGATGCAGCCTGAGGTCTAGATGCATGCAGGAACTCTCGCTATGCCTACGGGAGGGTCAGGTCAACCACTGTTGTGCGTATGGTTACCAATGTTTCCTCTGTCTTGTCAGGTATAGAGGATGCAAGTAAGTACATTACACCACATAGTAGTGTCCCTTATTCATGTTATGACACACAGTTGTTCCCCTTTTACACAATGCCCACAGTAGTGCCCCTTATACACAATGCCCACAGTAGTAGTGCCCCTTATACAATGCCCACAGCAGTAGTGCCCCTTATGCTATGCCCATGAAGTGGTGCCCCTTATGCAATGCCTTTGTAGTAGTTCCCCCTGTAGTAGTGCCCCCAATAGTAATGCCCCAACAGTAATTCCCCCAGTAGTAGTACCCCCAATAGTAATGCTCCCTGTAGTGCCCCCAATAGTGGTGTCCCTTATGCAGTGCCCCCAGTAGTGGTAGTGCCCCTTATGCATTGCCCCCCAGTAGTATTGCCCCTGTAGTAATGCCCCCTGTAGTAGTTCCCACAATAGTAATGCCCCCAGTAGTAATGCCCCCAATAGTAATGCTCCCTGTAGCAGTGCCCCCAGTAGTAGTGCCCCCAATAGTAATGCTCTCAGTAGTAATGCCCTCAGTAGTAATGCCCCTGTAGTAGTGCCCACAATAGTAATGCCCCCCTGTAGTAGTGCCCCCAATAGTAATGCTCCCTGTAGCAGTGCTCCCAATAATAATGCTCCCTGTAGTAGTGCCCACAGTAGTAATGCCCTTTGTAGTAGTGCCTCCAATAGTAGTGCCCCCTGTAGTAGTGCCCCAATAGTAATGCCCCCAATAGTAATGCCCCCTGTAGTAGTGCCGCTTACACAAAAGAAACCCCCAAAAAACCTTAAGCCGCAGCCGTCCGACAGGCTGCTCCTCAGAATTACAGTATGGGAGAGATCATGACGTCTCTCCCATAGTGCACACTGTGGAAGCCAGAGCTCATGAGTGAACTTCAGTCTCCGGCTGGCGCTATAGGGAAGGAGCCGGACGCCTGCAGGTAACAAAATCTCAGTGGGGCTGAGCTGGGCGTCGGAGAAGGCGGAACTGGTTCCGTCAACAAATAGAACCCCTGAGCAGAGATATTGTGTACATTTGCCGATGTGTACACACGACCGACTGACCGATATGCTGGCCACAGGAAGCAATTAAAATTAGGTAAACACTGCTTACTCTGGACAGATATATCGGGTGGCTGATTGGTATCGCTTGGCTGATACTTACCAAATTGTTCGGTGTGTAGGTCGGACAACCGATGCATCAGCCCAGTGTGTACCCCACATTAGACATATACAGAATTTAACCACCACACAGTACCATTAGCCCATATCACCGGCTTTTTATCCATTGAATTGTACACTATGAGACTGATTTAGAGGTAAACATGGAAGTGGGCGCGGCTGTGTCTATTGGCAGTCACCGTTTACAGCTGTATGCAAATGCCGCTACAGAGTCCTTACCTGGTGTACTTCCGTGCCTACGTATTAATGTGCAAGGACGGAGATGCCCACTATCGGCATCAGTACACATTGTATTACTGATTTGCGCATTGGTCGCACCATCGCAAATTGCACCAGCCCGATGGCAGGTGCAGCTTCTCCGTCAGAGTATGGCCTCCTATTTGAGTGGTTGAGCATCTCTGTATGCATCCGCTTTCACCGACACGTATACGAAACTCCTATAATATGCCCATAAGATGAACCATCTCCGTGCGTGCGCTAAGCCACCTCCCTGTCACCGTCCAAGAATTCCCACTACATTTTCCATATAGTTCTCCATGCATGCATCTAATATCACAACTGCTACTGCGGGCCTGATTCAGAGACGTACGCAATGCCAATATTTTTGCAGAATGAGCGATTGCTTTTGTACGTGCGCAGCGTTTGCAATGCAATTACATTTATACAGATGAACCACTCGCAAAGTGAGTGACAGGTAATCAGCATTTGCAGGTGGTAACGGTGGTTGGATAGAAAAACACAGGCGTGTCGGACCGTTTAAACGTCGTTTCATGGACATGTATAAATTAGCCATTGCGTTCTCCTGTGCAGCATGAGAGTTCTCTGCGTGTCAGGAGAGCCGCAGTGCTTTAGGCAGGTCAGACTTGACTTACATGCTGTGTAAATGTTTGATGTGCGTCAATGTTACCGATGTTTACACTGTTGCACATCGTTGGACGGATATGAGGAGGCAGCAGTGGGCGTCCCTATGCTTGGCTATGCTTTGGAAGGCATTAGCATATTTTAGCAGCTGCGATCCGTGAGCCCTATGGGCCTGATTCAGGGCCGGACGCTCTGAACGAGTGCCCGCACTGAATCAGGGCGTTTTTTGTTTTTTTTGGAGCGTCCTCCTGGACGCTCGCATAGCTGTGGGTTACCACCCACAGCTTATGCGAGCGTCCATGATGATGGTAGCGATGGTCAAGACCATCGCGACCATCGGGCTTGCGACGAGACCCTGCGGTAGGGTCTCGGTGACCGCAATCCCTGGAGTGATTTTGGCTCTATCAGAGCCAAAATCACTCCCACTGACATCACTAGTGATGTCAGTGGGGCCGGACCCAGACGGTAGGCGTTCCCATCGGAACGCCTCCGTCTGGTAGCCACGCCCCCGGCATGCCCACCAAAGGGGGCGTTCTGTCAGCCACCATCGACAGCACGCCCCCTTTGGTGCAAGACCCGGAGCGACGGCTTGGCTGTCGCTATCCGGGTCTCGCGCATGCGCACGACGGAGCTCCCTCCGTCGTGCGCATGCGCACTAGGGCACCATCGACCTGCTTGCGAGCACTCAGCGCTCACGAGCGGGTCTGAATCAGGCCCTCTGTACGGACACAGGGCCTGATTCAAAGATGAACTGTTAGCGTACATCTCAGATAGTTTAGGGTCTGCGCAGGCACAGGATCGTTCTGTGCATGCATGTGCAGAATGGGTCCTGTTATCTCGCTCGCAGACCCCCCCAAGCTGCAGCATGCTTGACATGCCGCTACGTTTTGGTGGTGGAGCGGGGGGGTGACTGGCCACCGTTCCCAGAAACGTGGGCGTGTCACTGCCATTTTCCGGGAGGGAGTCGGCCAGAGTCTGTGTTGGCGGACACAGATTTCCTGGCTTTGCAGCTGCCAGGACTCGGGCAGACTGCGGTAAGCTTCAGCTACCGTAGTCTGGCCAAAGAATTGCATCGCCTCTTGTGTGCGGTTCTCCAATTCCATCCATCTCTGAATCAAGCCCACAATAGGGTGTGAAACTGTCAAGGAGGGTACTGCTGAGATGTAAGGGCTGACCCCAAATAACCATGTAAGTTGACCATAATGGCCCAGATCATTATTGTCTAATGACCTGGGGGTTAATCGTCCTGTCTGAATAGGATGTATTGTTGCTGGTGTAATACTGTACAGATCTGTCCCATTTCAGTCTCTTGCTCCCACAAACCCATATCCTGATTTCTGTTACCGCTACAAATTACCATTTACATTGTTGCACCCATTGCTGCATTGACACTGTCATTTATATGAACTTTGGGCCACCTCTGCTAAAAGTCCATACAATGTGCACCTTTCCAAGTAGTAGTGTCTGCTGTTTTTTTACTAATTTTCTTTAAAAAAATAAAAGAAGTAAATAAAATGCTTATTTTCATGATATAAGTAAACTTTTATATGTATAACTTTGTGTGATCTCTGTACAGACCCCTTAGCCCTACTGCTTATTTGCTTACTACCCTTTTAAGCTCTAGTCACATGTGACTCATTAAAGCAGCCAACTTATGTATTGCTATAACCACACAGGATAAATCTGGTGTACTTTCCTTCATCCCATTCCTGTCAGTCACAGACCACACTAACTCAGGGTATCATCACGCAAAAGATTCTTATGAATGATGAAGCCTTGTGGTGAAGAGGATCACAGAACAGGATGCCTGGAAAAGCGTCACACTGTGGGGCAGTGTGGGACCTTTATCTATATAGTTATAGGATAGAACAAAAAGTACATTTGATCTTAACACCCCCCTCCCCCCCCCCCCCCCCATCTCCTCTGTGGCAGCATAAAATCCATACTCCACAAAATATATTATGTTTAGTTATAAGCTATAATGATTGTTCATTTTAATTGAAGTTAATTGGGATCGAGAGCTCTGTATAAGTTTGTAAAATACAAATTAACTGGGCAGCGGAAGTGTTGAACTGTCATTTGATTTTTTTTGTACTTATCATTAACTTTGCTATGAGGTTTTAAATATCAATTGCACTTACCTTAAGGTTTTTTACAGCTTGCCTCCCATCACTTGCAGCAGCAGCAATTGAATTTGGTGGTCCCTAGAGATTCCAGGTCCTTAGCTGACCCATGTCAAACTTGTTTGGAAACTGTTGTCTGAATCATTGACACATAGAGAGACTTGCAAGTGACAGAGAAGGGGAGGGTGATACAGGATACCACACACCTCGCATCCTCCCATAGAGGCTGGGCAGAGATAATGATTAAAACAGGCTGCAATGTACTACAGAGTTCTTTCTGTACACAGTAGTGCTACATTTACAATGACATACTTTGTATGTTGTATGCATTCCATCTAATAGTGATGTATTTGGGAATCCTCTGTGGAAGCATGTTACAATAACTATAGGATAGTGAACCTGATGTAAATGTTTATGGACATTAAAAGTCACTGAGGTCTCTAGCTGTATATATGAGGCTGTAGGCTGGGTGCTTTTATATAGTTCCCAGAAATCCTATTAGAGTACTAGTATCCATGATGGGATTCCGGTGGTGAGAATGCCGACGCTGGAATCCCAACACTTACCAGAATACTGGCGACGGCATCCCAATCGCTGGAATCCTGAACGTACTGGGGTTAGGCACTAGGGGGAGGGTTTGGATTAGGCTGCGGGGGAGGATTTGGATTAGGCTGCGGGGGAGGGAGGGTTAGGTTTAGGCACTAGGGGGAGGTTAGGTTTAGGCACCGGGGAGGGAGGGTTAGGTTAGGAGTACTTACTTTTAGGCGTCGGCATTGTAACCTGGTCGGGATGCCGGCATTGGGATTCTGACCGCCGGGATCCCGAGCTCCGGCATCCTATACCCAACCCTCCATAATACATTGTTCTCTATAATACACGAGTTTCATAATAAATGCAACTTTTCCCACCCACTGGACACTGTGGCTCGCTGATGGGGATGGCACAGGGCAGGCTGCTTTAGTGGGACACTGGTGTAAGGGCAGGGCGCATTTTGCCACTTTAAAATCTGGCAGGATGTGGCGCCTCGCTAAAACAGTTTAGCGGGACACTATTTATTATTATGGTTTAGTGAATTACTGGTTAGAACTGTCCCCTGGGTGGTGGTCGGGGGTATTACTGTTTAGCACTGTTCCCGGTGAGGTTATACTTGTATTATGGTAGCCATGGACATATTAAGAGAGGAGGGGACTCATTTGCATTCCCCGTCCGGGGCACCCTCCTCTCTCCCCAGCGGCCGCCAGCCGACTGTCATAGCTTACTAGTGACTGCAGCATCAGTAGACTCTGGCACTAGTCTGTGCCCAGGGTATACTGTGCATGCAAAGTAATTTCCTCACTGCATATGCGCAAAATGCTGGAAAAATGGCGGTGGCAGCCATTTTCAGCTGTTTTGTGCAGGGATGAGACACCCGGCACGGGACCTCGGAGAGGTAGGTATTAGATATAATATGGGTGCGATGTGCCCCCCCCCTTGACCTAGGGGCCTGCACACATTATAGATACCCCCGCTGATGGTAGCCTATATATAACAGTGCATGTGTCCTTCTTTGACAAGTATAAATGCTGGTAGGTGTGTGGGGGGCACCAACGTCTTTCTTACCTGCGAGCGAATGGGATACAGTTATGTGGGACACATACACATTACTTCATTTTTATTGGTTTGCGCACCTCAGTATAATGCAGACAGTGAGCACAGCACTAAATAACCAAGTAGGGATAATAAATAGCAATGTACCATATACTATATGGGCTATAATCTATAACAAGTGTTTAAAAATGTTTCCTCATACACCTAGCCTCAATACGCGATGAGAGGGTCTATTTGGCGTGACTGTATGAGGACACATCTGAATCTTTGATACATTTGTCAACACACTTGTTAAAATGATTTCCCTTATAAAGTACACTACCTAGAATAAGTCCACATATTCTTAGTTTCTATGCACAGTTTAGCTAGTAGAAGCTGGTCCTTTTGTATAAACTATAGTTGATGTAAGATGGTATAAGTGCAAGTACAAAGGGAGAATACAAGGAACTGCTGCTTTCTAGTATAACTTTATTTATAGTTTTGTGGCCCCATTTATCAAAGAGTTTTATCGTTCACAATGGTGCTCCAGCCAGTTAGCTCCCAACTGTCATTTTTCAAACAGATGACAGTTGGGAGTTGATTGGCTGGAGCACCATTATCATACGCATTGCGTTTTATTGTGAACGATAAAACTCTTTGATAAATGGGGCCCTATGAACTATACTGTGCGTTCTTGGAATTTTTGGATTCTCTGATACATTCTGCTTTAGCCTGCTGCCTATTTGCTATAAAGATTATATTATAATTGGTTGCAGCTCATTGCTCCAGCATGGTTTGTATCCAGACATTCTCCCCCCGCCCCAGCAGTGACTCCTGTGATACTTTGTAAATAGGCTTACCCATGCAAGCATCTGTGTTGCCCCTGGCTTTTAGCACTTTAATGCTGGCCATACACTAGCACAATTTCGGGCCGATTGCCCGATTTTAGACACGTCGTACGATGAATTGTGTCAAAATCGTGTATTATTCATAAACTTGCAATCTAGGAACTGAGGGCCTGATTCAGACCCACTCACGAGCGCTGGCCAAGCCGTCGTTATGGGTCTCGCACCAAAGGGGGCGTGCTGTCGATGGTGATTGACAGCACACCCCCTTTGGTGGGCGTACCAGGGGGTGTGGCTGTCCAGACGGAGGCGTTCCCATGGGAACGCCTACCGTCTGGGGCCGGCCCCACTGACATCACTAGTAATGTCAGTGGGAGTGCTTTTGGCTCTGATAAAGCCAAAAGCACTCCAGGGCTTGCGGCAGCGAGAACCTACCGCAGGGTCTCGTCGCAAGCCCGAAGGTCTTGACCATCGCAACCATCATTTTGGCCGCTCGCTATAGCTGTGGGTGGTCACCCGCAGCTATGCGAGCGGCCAGGAGGCCGCTCCAAAAAGGAGAAGGAACGGCCCTGATTCAGAGCGAGCGCTCTGTCAGAGCGTCCGGCTCTGAATCAGGGCCTGAGTGAGAACCTATAGATTGTAAGCTTGCGAGCAGGGCCTTCCTACCTACATATCTGTCTGTTATTACCCAGTTTTGTTCTATTAATGTTGACAATTGTAAAGCGCAACGGAATATGCTGCGCTATATAAGAAACTGTTAATAAATAATAATAAATAAATAAGAACCTGCCAGAAGAGTGTGTAGTAAAATGGCATAAAGCAGAGCATACACAAGGTGCTTGTTGGTTGCTAGTATGGGATCTACAACCTTTTGGTAAATTGTGAAAGATATAGGGCCTGATTCAGACCCACTCGCGAGCGGCTGTCCGCTCGCAAGTGGGTCGATGTTATGCACTGAGCATGCGCACGACGGAGGGAGCTCCGTCGTGCGCATGCGCCAGACGCGACAAGCGAAGGAAAGTCCTTCGCTCGTTGTGTCCGATCAAAGGGGGCGTGCTGTCAATGTTGATTGACAGCACGCCCCCTTTGGTGGGCGTGCCGGGGGCATGCCTCCCTGACGGGGGCGTTCCCACGGGAACGCCTCCCGTCAGAAGCCGGCCCACTGACATCACTAGTGATGTCAGTGGGAGTGATTTTGGCTCTGATAGAGCCAAAATCACTCCGGAGCTTGCGGTTGAAAACCTCAACCGCAGGCTCCGGCTCGCAATTTCGATGGTCGCGATGGTCTCGACCATCGCGGCCATCACAAAGCACGCTCGTATAGCCTGTGGGTGGTGACCCACAGCTATACGAGCGTCCAGGAGGACGCTCCATGAAAATGGAGCCCGGCCCTCATTCAGAGCGTGCGCTCTGCTCAGAGCGTACGGCTCTGAATGAGGGCCATAGTATGTTCTAGTTAACTTTAAAACCCACAGTATAACCCAGGAGACCTGCACTCAAGTGGTATTGTGGGCTTCTGCCACAGACACTTCACACCTTATTACTATGAAAGTGTTAAAAAAATTATTTAACAGCAAGCTTTCAGCACAGATAATTTAGAAAGCTAAAATATTTGTTATTTTTCTGTCTTCATTTAGCTATTAGCTTCTATATATTTACATGTTAATGTGGTTTGGGGGGACTTAAGAAGCACACACCCTCCCTCCCCATCCCCCAGCTTCACATTTCTGTAAATGAAACAGGAACCAGACGCCTTCTTTCATCAGCTAATTACTGTAAGTGCCCCTGTAAGAAGTGTTACATAGGGAAGATGAGCAAGGAGTTTGTTTTTACTCACTATCTCTCTCTTTCTTTCTCTCTCTCTCTCTCTCTCTCTCTCCTTCTTACTGTTTCCTTCTCTCTCTACGTTCTCACTCTCTTTTTCTCTCCTCATTTTCTGTATTCCTTGTTACTCTTTGTCTCTTGTCCCTCTTTCTTGCTCTCTCTTCCTTCTTACTATTCTCTTTTTCTCTTTCACCTTTCTTAGGGGTATATTTACTAAAGTGAGAGTTTTTAGAAGTGGAGACGTTGCCCATAGCATCCAATAAGATTCTATTTAACATTTAACTAGCACCTTCTAGCAAATAATAGCTAGAATTTGATTGGTTGCTGTAGGTAACATCTCCACTTCTAAAAACTCTCACTTTAGTAAATTTACCCCTTATAATCTATCTCTCACTAATTATCTCTCCCGTCTCATTCTCTGTAACTTTAATTTTCCCTCTTTCTCTCCCTTTTCACTCTCTCTCCTCTTTCACTCTTAAGGTGCCCACACACTAGGCTATATTTTTACATGATCAGCCCGATTCCGATGCATCGGGACGACAGATCGTGTAAACTATGTTGTAATCGTGAGTGTCCACTCACGATTACGATGCCAATGCGCGTCTCTGACGATCGTACATCGCATCTTCAGATCTTGCCTGCTGCAGGCAAGATTTGCCAATCTCGGACCCGATGTGGTGCGGATCGTACGTGTGTTTGTACTCACGATCCAATGCACGATCTGTCGTCCATTCCGTCATTTGACTGATATACCCCTGTACGCTCTCAGTCTCCATTTTGTGGGGCATCGTGACTTCAAGGACGCGATCGTGGAAACTGGAATTTGGTGAGTATATTTCTACAGAGCATCAATGTATATGCAGACCCTGTCCACCAATGAATATGTGACCCACTGGCCACCAATGTGTTTAATGCATCACCCACCCACTCAGCACCTATATGTGTTTAATGCATCGCCCACGAACCCACTGACCACCTATGTGTTTAATGCATCGCCTACCCACCCACTCAGCACCACTGACTCAAGTAAATTACTGGATTTTTTTCTAAAATTTATTTTAAAATGCAAACAGGATTTCCAAAATTGAAAACACTATAACAACATAACCAAACAACTTTTAAAATGTATCAAAACATTTTTTTTTTTAAAAACTATTACAAATTAGGACAACATTGTATACGTCCATATTTTTACTAATTTTATTTTCCCAAACAGAAATGTCTATGAATCAGGAACGCGAGTTCATCACTGGCTTCCTAGAACGTTGGGAGGCAAAGGAGTGCCTATGGAGGATTAATAGTCGCGACTACTCCAATAGGGCGAAGAAAGTTATCGCGTTGGAGGAATTGGTTGAATACAGCCGGCAATTCTACTATGATGCAACACTGAAGTCAGTGCGCCTCAAAATCCAAAACCTTCGCACTGTAGGCCTGATTCAGACCCGGTCGCAAGCGCTGATCGCTCGCAACCGGGTCGATGTTGGCCCAGAGCGCATGCGCACGATGGAGCCGGCTCCGTCGTGCGCACGCGCAAGACCCGGATAGCGACGGGCATGCCGTCGATCCGGGTCTCGTCCCTGGTGCTGTCGATGTTGAGTGACAGCACACCCCCTTTGGTGGGCGGGCCGGGGGCATGGCTGCCCAGACGGAGGCGTTCCCATGGGAACGCCTACTGCCTGTGGCCGGCCCCACTGACATCACAAGTGATGTCAGTGGGAGAGCTTTCGGCTCTGGGGCTTGCGGCAACGAGACCCTACCACAAGGGTCTCGTCGCAAGTCCGATGGTCGCGATAGTCTTGACCATCGCGACCATCATCATGGCCGCTCGCTATAGCTGTGGGTCACCCACAGCTATGCGAGCGGCCAGGAGGCCATTCTGAAAAAAAAAATGCCCGGCCCTGATTAGGAGCGAGCGCTCTGTCAGAGCGTCTGGCTCTGAATCAGGCACTGTGTTTATAAAAGAGCTGAAAAAGGTTGAGGATTCCAAGCGATCCGGATCATCTGCTGATGTTATCTATTGCCCCACCGTATGGTATTATCCTTTGATATCATTTTTAAAGGAGCAGGAACCACAACGACAGTCCATTGTACTGATGGCTGAACGAGAGAGAGAAGAGGAGGCAGAAGATGGTGTGAGTGGTTCGTCCCAGGCTGGTTTGGTAAGTAGAGTGCATACACACCATGTTTTTTACTATTTTTAACTAGGGGTGAGCGGGTTCGGATTTCTGAAATCCGAACACCCCCGAGCCCCCCCGATCCGAGTCAGGCTCGACTTTTCCCGCCTGACTCGGATCTGAAATTGAGGCAAAACGTCATCATCCCGCCTTCCGGGTCTCGCGGGTTTTGGATTCTATATAAGGTACCCTCGTCTGCGCCATTTTCTCACTCGGCTGTGGACAGTGAAGAGGGAGGGTGGGAGTTAGGGCTGGCTGGGCTGTGTATTGTAGTGTAGTGCAGTGTAGTGTTGTGCTGTGCTGCTGTTGTCCATAGGGGCTGTGTCCACTCCTCCAAAGTCCATAGAGGCTGGCTGTGTTATGCTGTGCTGCTGTTGTCCATAGGGGCTGTGGGCTTGATTCAGAGCCACTCGTAAACGGTCGCTCGTTTCCCCATAGCGATGTTCGCACAACTGCGCATGCGTATGGGTCGTAATGCGCATGCGCAAACCAGTCATTGCGGTCGGAAATCGAGCGCTCGCAAAACAGCGAGGGGCAGCTAATTTGATTGACAGAATGTACCGTTTGTAGGTGGTAACAGGGGAAGGTGCTTGAAAATGGGGGAGTGGAGATCCGAACGCAGGCGTGCCAAACGGTCAATAGGGCGTTTAATGGGAGTGCATAATTAGTAAAGGAGCGTCATCGACCACGTCACTTGGTTGTCTTTTAGCCTGAGCTGCTCGCAGTGATAGCGGTAGGAAAAACCTACCACAAGCACTGCGAGCAGTTCAGATACCTTTCGATGTACCCGATTAATCAAATAAATACCAGAGATGACGTGTGATGCGAACGGCAAAGGGGCATCTTTACAAAATAGAGACCGCATTTTTCATTCGTTCGCTCAGACATCATAGAGGCGTCATAGAGGCGTCAACAAACCGCAATGAGCGAGCTCACAATTTAAATAGCCGGCCCCTTTTTTTGAGCGTCCGGGTTTGAATCAGGCCCTGTGTCCACTCCTCCAAAGTCCATAGGGGCTGGCTGGGCTGTGTTGTGCAGTCAGTTGTCCATAGGGGCTGTGTCCACTCCAAAGTCCTGTGCAGTGTCCCAGTCCTAAAGAGGTGCTGTAGTGTCCTCTGTCCATCAGGGGTGCTCCCCCCAAGTGCAAAAAAAATAAATATTTTTTCTGTGTTTGTGACTTGTGTGCGCAGTAGCCGCACACATGCATCAACAATGTAGCGCCAAGCGTGCGCCTGTGTCATAAGTAAAGGGCCGGCTGGCTCATCCGTTAAAGGGTGCTGTAACCCCCAAAGTGCACTCCAAAAAATATTATTTTTTTCTGTGTTTGTGAATTGTGTGCACTCCTCAAAGCAACAGCGCCAAGCGTGTGTCTGTCAGTTAAAGGGTGGTGTAACCCCCAAAGTGCGCTCCAACAAAAATAAAATAATCTTCTTTTTTTCTGTGTTTGTGTGTGAAATGTATGCGCAGTGGCCGCACCTGCATCCTCAAAGCAGCAGCGCTAAGCGTGCATCTGTATGTTAAAGGATGGTGTAACCCCCAAAGTGCGCTCCACAAAAAATAAACAATTCTTTTTTTTCTGTCTTTGTGAATTGTGTGCACAGTAGCCGCACGTGCATCAACAAAGTAGCGTCAAGTGTGCGCCTGTGTCATAAGTAGAGAGCCGGCTGGCTTGACCGTTAAAGGGTGCTGTAACCCCCAAAGTGCACTCCAAACAAAATAAAAAATAATTTTCCGTGTTTGTGAGTTATGTGCACTGTGGCTGCACGTGCATCAACAAAGGAGCAGTGCCAAGCGTGCGCCTGTGTCATAAGTAAAGGACCGGATGGCTTGTCCGTTAAAGGGTGCTGTAACCCCCAAAGTGCACTCCAAAAAAAATAAAAAAAATAAAAATTTTCTGTCTTTGTGAATTGTGTGAGCTGTAGCTGCACCTGCATCCTCAAAGCAGCAGCGACAAGCGTGCGTCTGTCTGTTAAAGGGTGGTGTAACCACCAAAGTGCACTCCAACAAAAATAAAACATTTTCTTCTGTGTTTGTGAATTGTGTGCACTGTACGTGCATCAACAAAGGAGCAGCGCCAAGCGTGCACCTGTGTCCCATAAGTCTGTTAAAGGGTGGTGTAACCCCAAAGTGCACTCCACAAAAAATAAACAATTCTTTTTTTTCTGTGTTTGTATGCGAAATGTATGCGCAGTAGCCGCACGTGCATCAACACAGCAGCAGCGCCAAGCATGCGCCTGTGTCATAAGTCAAGGGCTGGTTTGGACATCTGGTTCGGACTGAAGGACGTGCCAACAATTTCTGACAAGTCTACTGTCACTGCATATGATACTGTCACCATTGACAGAATGGTGGAGGATTACATCGGTGACAGCATCCAAGTAGGCATGTCAGACAGTCCGTACCTGTACTGCCAGGAAAAAGAGGCAATTTGGAGGCCCCTGTACAAACTGGCTCTATTTTACCTGAGTTGCCCCCCCTCCAGTGTGTACTCCGAAAGAGCGTTTAGTGCAGCCAGGAACCTTTTCAGCGAAAGGCGTTGGAGGTTGCTTCCACAAAATGTGGAGAAGATGATGTTCATAAAAATGAATTATCAACTCTTCCAGGGAGACCAGCCTCCAGAATGTACAGAGGGACCTGTGGTGGTGGATTCCAGCGGGGACGAATTAATACTCTGTGAGGATGAGGATATACACAACAGTGAAGAGGGTGAGGAATCGGTGGATGAGGAGGACGAGGACAACATCTTGCCTCCGTAGAGCCAGTTTGTGCAGGGGCAGATTAATTGCCAGCTTGTTTTGTGGGGGCCCAAACGAACCAATCATTTCAGCCACAGTCGTGTGGCAGACCCTGGCGCTGAAATGATTGGTTTGTTAAAGTGTGCATGTCCTGTTTATACAACATAAGGGTGGGTGGGAGGGCCCAAGGACAATTCCATCTTGCACCTCTTTTTTTTCTTTGCATTATGTACTGTTTGGGCCCTAGTTTTTCAAACTGCCATCCTGTCTACCACTGCAGTGTCACTCCTAGATGGGCCACGTGTTTGTGCCGCCCACTCGTGTCACTCAGCATAGTCATCCAGCTACCTCGGTGCAACCTTTTGGACATAAAAACACTATTTTGAGGTGTTCAGAATAGACTGGAAATGAGTGGAAATTAAGGTTATGGAGGTTAATAATAGCATAGGAGCTGAAAAACCCACAAATTCTGTGATTTTAGCTGTTTTTATGCTTTTTAAAAAAAAAAATACAGATCCAAAACACAAAACCCAGAACCCAAAACACGGAAGGGTGGTTTTGGCAAGACCAATCCAGATCCAAAACACGAAGAAAGATCCAGATCCAAAACACAAAACACAAAAAGTGGCCGGTGCACACCTCTATTTTTAACATTTATCTGAGACATTCCTCTTGCCATGGCACTGCTCCCGGGCCATTAAAATAGGCCATATACTCCTCTCTCACCTGTTTGGCCCGTGCAGTACCTGTTTATTGCATTGTTGGTGCTGCCAACAATGAAATCTGGCCAATCACCTCTGGAAGGTCAGGGTCTTCCCGCATAGCTGTGCCTGATGCCATTTGTAGGGTGGTTTTGTGGCGTAAAAAGTTATGGAGAACACAGCATGCCATTACAACCCAGTCTATTTTCTACACATGCAGGTTTAGGCTGGTGTGTAAAATGCGGAACCGGTTACTGAGTATCCCAAAGGTATTTTCCACAATCCTGCGTGCCCAAGAAAGCCGATAGTTGTATATTCGCTTTTCAGATGTCAAGTCCCTTTGCGCATATGGCTTCATCACATTTTCATGTAATGCGAAGGCTTCTTCAGTCACAAAAACAAAGTTTAGGCCTTGCTTCATTTCCTCCACTGACGGCAAGTTGAGAGTTTTGAAGGTGAGCCTCTCGTAGAATGCCGTCTGCTTGAACAACCCACCATCCGAACTGATAGCTGGCATTCACCACCGCCATGAGAACGATACTGAAGTACCCCTTGTAGTTGAAATACTGTGATCCGCTGTTAGCAGGTGGGTTGATGCGGATGTGTTTGCCATCACTTGCTCCCCCGCAGTTAGGGAAATTCCAACGTCGATCGAAGTCTTCAGCTATGGTTTTCCACTCCTCAACTGTATTAGGAAACTATGGAAAAATGAAAACAGAAACAAATGTTAAAACATTAACATTTGTTTTTTCTTTTTTCTTTCAATACAGACTCCAACACAAGAACTACATTTAGGGCCTACGCCCGATTTAAGCTGCATTGCGGACAGTGAGGGGGATGTGTGTTTATCCCAATGCACACCACCAACCACAACACCCCCAGCACCCCCAGAAAATGTCCTGTGAAAAAGACACAAAACAAACATAATGTGGACACATTTCTGCAACAGGCAGAAGAGCTGTTAAGAAGGCCCCCAGATCATACATGCCTACCCTCTCGGTTTTCGCAGGGGGCTCCCGATTTTTCGGGTAACCCCCCGCACCACCGGAAGGGTAGGCATTTCTCCCGCATTCTGCCCACTTCCTAGTGAAGTGGGCAGAATGAGGAGAATACCTGCGGCGATCGCGGGTCTCCGTGTGGGGGGCGGGGCTTAAAACATGATTCTACATGAATCACGTCATTTGTCCCCGCCCCCTATGTAAATTCTAGCCAATCGTGGCAATTTTACTGTGAGGGGGTGGGGTTTAATGACGTGAATCGTCAGGCCCCGCCCCCCATTGCCTCCCTCCTGCTTCTCTTACCCGGTGTTTCTCCCGGGAAGAGATCTTCAAAGGTAGGCAACTCTGCCCCAGATCATCTTGATAATTTTACCACTCATATTAACAGCACCATGCGGAAGATGAGTGATGAAACGCAAAATCAATTCCAGCGGCTCGTGTATGAGTTGCTCATCAGGGCTTTGGGTAACAACCTATACCCAGCAACTATATTGCCGACTCTGTACCCTTCCCACCTAACCCAGCTGCCTCTGAGATGCCTCCATACCATCCGCTAACCCTCCCACTACAAGACAGGCTATATATAGTGCCCTTTTAGAGACGGATGATGACAATACAGAGTTTTACCAAATGTAATCTTTGATTTTTGTTGTTGTTGCCTGCATTATCCACAAATTTTCACATTCCCAATACCTGCCCTATGGTATACGGTGGGGATTATGCTGATTGGACATGGTCAATAGTACCCACATGGGCAAGGACAGACTGTTGGAAGCCGGGGCCACAATCTGTCCTTGCGCCATGTGGGTATTGGCCTATTCAATCCGGCATCTGACCCATCGTATATCATAGAACAGGCTAGGTATTGGGACTGATACTGCAGTTTTTTACATTATAAATGCTTTTACATTTTAAATTCATATAGCGACTTTCTTCAAAACCACAATTGCTATGTTATGTATTCCATGTTTGGATTGGCAATGTTTCTACTGCTGTCATAAAGACAGTTTTATTGCTTGCAGCCATAATGGCTGAAATTTTGACCCAGTTTTAAACTGTTTATACAGTCCTTTTCTACATTTGCAAAAAAAAATAAAAAGTGTTTTTTTTTCTTTCACAAGAAACAAATGTGTAGTGTTGTTTTTCCTTACCTGGTACTGCAGCACTTTCACTATAGCCTTGCAGGTCTCCGGAATGATGACGCCCAAATTCTGAGGGGATATGAGGGTCCCAAACTTCAGATCTTCCCGTGACCATCCTGTAGCCAGGTACATCGTGTGGCGTCATCCATGCGCAGGTAGTTGCGATAGTCATCCGGATTGTTCTCCCGAATCACCATCAGCAGGGACATGTGAGAGCGACTCTCCCTCTGCAGCAGCCACTCCTTAGTCCAGCATGCTGTCCTCCTATGCTGGGCCCTCTCCTTCATCGCCTTCAACCCAGTATAAGCAACCATCGCTCTATACCAATAGGGATCCATCAGCACAGAATACAGGATAGAATAGATAGAATGCAGCAAATAAAACACTTTGTAGAGCAAAGCAAAAGAAAGTATAGCACAATGGCAATGTACAGTAGCAGGTATACACCAAGCCTCACTAGTCACAGAGCAGAAGTTCACTGACCTAAATTGGCGCCTGCATTATATACCCCTGACTTAAGCACGCCCATTATTTAAATTTTTAGCAATCTCACCATTCATCGTGGTGTGCACACGATTTATCATGTACGATCTCACGATTTCGTCATCGGATACGATGCACGACAGATTGTGAGATCGTGTGACAATTTGGAGAGATTTTGCACAAAATCGAGTCCACGACTGCCGGGGAGAGTTCAGGGGAAATCGGAAACGATATTGGATCGTCACCAGATCTCCCTAGTGTGTGGGCACCTTTATTCTCTCCCTTCTCGCTGTCTCTCTCCCCTCTTGCACGCTCTCCCTTTTCTCATTTCTCGAGATTTGTACCCCACATTATATTTATTTGGAAAGCCTGAAAGAGTTGCAAAATAAATGAACCAATCTGTTGCCAAAAAAAATTGCTGAGTGTGGATTTCTGAATTTACAAGTATTAAGAGCAAGACCCTAGTCTAATATATCTCGCAGAAAATACAGAATCTGTGTAAAGGTAGCAGATTCAGGATGAAATAGTAAATATTTGCACCAAAGAACGAATATCTTCCGAATACTATAAGTAGCAGTAAAATTTTGGTTTGTGGCTTAAAGAAGTACCTTAATTACTGTGAGAGGCTCATATGCCTCTTAGCAATGACTGATTAATCTCAACGCTATCAAAAATGGAGCATTTGGATTGGGATGTAGAAATCGCTCTCTGATGCAGAATACCTGACAATCGGGGTGATTCAGAAGTGGATGGAATTGCAAAGCTGCACACAAGCAGCTTTGCAATTCCGACCGTGCAATTATGTTAATGCTGCAGGAGGCATCATGGAGACTCTGGAAACAAATGAGAGAACCAAGGGAACCTGGAACAAGACTCTACTAGCACACTAGGAGTGACAATTGTTGATCAAGCAACTTCGTAGAGTTCTGGAGCCGGATATATACCCACCGATGATACTGGATCAGAACCTCTATATACCCCTGCCTATACCTTCTAATATCCTACTATAAACCTTTAAGGATGACGCTAATTTGCGTACGCATTCATACAGTAAATAAAGACTTAAGACCTGGAATCTGTGGTTCCAAAGCACAAGTATTATTCAGGTAAAAGTACAGTCAGTTACATGCTATTGATCCAGACACAATTCAGCGCAAAGGAATTATACAGACCCAAGTACAGTATACATACGCAGCGCTTTCGGACCAGATGTTAGGCATCAGCAAGAAACCTCTCGTCTATCAGCATTCAGCACGAAGACTAAGAACCCAGTGTTGGAGCACACATATATACGCCCCAGAAATAGACAACACAATAGAGAAGTTTGTTGCTGATGCCATTGGTTCTCAAGGGGGAAGCATCTGTTACAGAGCGTTTAACAGGCTGATTCAAATAGACTCAACCCAGCCTCCAACAACTGGGGGTCTCTGCCCTCCCGCCCCATGCAACATCCTAACAGTTATTTATGTCATATACAGTTTGTTGCTTGAAGTCTCTGTGGTCCATAACTCGAGAGTGCATGATGCGATCTCCCCACCGATATCACCGGAATACTGTGGAAAGAGTACGCATCAGTACAAAACCAAACGCAGCTTACTTAGCATGTATGAAACCTTAGTTACCAAACAATCTTTATTTCATAGCATTTATACTAAATGAACAACTTAAATCTTATACCTTAAAGCTTATGGAACCTTGTATGTGAATATGTAATGTGTGAGTATACGAGGTTTGATATAAAGACGCTAGTTAACTGGGGACAGATGCGTGCGCATTTAGCTAATAAAACAGTGTTTTCATACAAGGTCTTATGCATTCGCTAATATGTGATTAGTTACCAGCGCAATTGTGCGTATTAATGTGTGTATGAAAAATGGTGCACTTAAATCTCACTTACTAAGTGAACACCTAGCAGTGTGGAATGCTGAGCCATAAAGTTCCACATGCCCCCCCTCTCTCAGCAGCCCCCACCTTTCCCAGGCTCTAAAGAAAAGTCCTTTGTTCTCCCAGACTCTTGTGTGAATGCAAATGTGTTACCCCAAGCTGTGAAGCTGGGGCCATCCTGTCTGGGTGTGGGGCTAAAACCTGTTTAGGATTCAGACAAATCCAATTGTGTAGATCAATGCCTGGATTATATTACAATTGCCCCAACTATACTTGTCTGCATACAGGGATTCCCAATTTGTATGTAAAAACACTCATTGTCTATTCTATTTACTTTTTCTCAGGAAGCTGTTCTTCCAGTTGCCCTTGGTAGATTATCAAAAACATTGTCATCTGTACTTAGCTTGTGAGTTGTAACTTAAAATGGCGCTGGTCGCAAAATGGCGTCTTGTAGATTCTTGTTTCTAAAATGGAGTCTAGCTGCCATTCGTAAGATGGCGTCATGCACGCTTCAATTTTAAACTGATCTTGTCTCAGCCAATTATCCAGCTTTGACACCAGGGATAGCAGATGATTGGAGCACAGTGTCAGCTGACCTAGACCATGCTATCATTGGTTGGGTTACTGTCACACGATAGGAACTGTCATGGCGGCGCCCATGCTGGGAACTCCTATCCCGACACACACAGCCGACCATGGAAGTCCGCAAGCACCTATGGCAGAATGCTCAGCACCTCGCCCATCACTGCATCAGACATCTGACCGAATGAGAAGTCAGGGGAAGCCGGCGCAGAGGTGAGAGATAGCTGATCCTAGGCTGAACCCTGACAGATGTTAGTCTCTCACCTAGTTGGGATAGGTCTGACTGAAGGTTTGAGGCTGCAGTTTTCCTGTTTCCTGAGAGTTTCCTAAAGATTGAATATCTTGATGGTTGATGAAGTTTTAATTCATTGGAACACTTTGCGTTTTCAACCTGTGGTGTATGGATTCAACAGATTTGCCCAACAGACTTTTTTCACTGGAGCAGACTGGGCTGAGGCTGCTTCGTGATGAATCCTCATGAAGTGCAGAGTCTGAAATTTTGAGATTTTGGCACTTGGCGAGGACTCCAAACATTTTCCTGACCTCCTTTTGATCCCTGTTTGTTATTGCCCATGGTGGTAATAAGAATTTAATAAAGACTGGTATCCTTAAGATTAATTTGAATTTCATTTAACATTGCCTGAGGAAGCTGCCAGGTGCTATGAAATGCATTGCAATTTTAAGTGAGAATTTAATTTCTCTTTTATGCTTTATTTTTTAAGCATGATTTTTAACTTCTGATACGGTTTTAAAATTATTTCAAACTTATTTTATGTTTATTTCTTTAACCGTTGTTGTCTACAATAGTGAAAACGATTTTGTTATTTTTACATTTTGTTTGCCCATGACAATAGTGAGTTGTATTATGATGCCATTAATCTAACTAATAAATCATTTGTTTATTGTTTATCTATATTTTGTTGGGACATCCCTTACATGTCAATTGCAGCCCATATTTCATGTCTGGGTAAGAGACTGTTTGACCACTTATATCAAAAGTACTGACACATATTGCTAGGCTCTCTTTTATTGAGAGAAAGGAACTCATTTTGCATAGTGGAAGTGTCACAATAAAGGCCCGTATTCAATTTGAGGTGAAAAGCCGTTTTCGCGGGTTTTTGGCGGAAACTTTTCGCCAATGACATCATTTTCGCCTGTTTTGACTTTACTCCGTATTCAATTTGGAAGACTTTTCGCCTAGGCGGAAAGTCAATGCAATGTAATAGGCGGAAAAGTTTCGCCTATGAATAGCAGGCGGAAAAAAGTGCAGAATTGGGGTTTTGGGGTGCAACATTGCGGTAACCCCCGTGCAGCCTTCAGACAGTCCCCCAAAGGTAAACTGTGTCAAATAAATAAAAAAAAAAGACTTAAGAACACCCCTAAAAAAATCACTTTGAATTTGGGGCCGAAAAAAAAAATGTTGGGGGACAAAGTAAAAACTAGTGAACTTGACTTCGGGGAGGTCCCCAAGTATGCTGCAGGTGTTTTTTTCATTGCAGGGACTTGCGGCAGGTGGATTTTTCACGTTTTTTTTAAACTTAACTTTAGCAACTTTTGAATATGCTGGCCCCCATTTTCAAGTACCCCAAATTTGCTGGGTTAAGTTATTTTCTGCAAAAAAACCTCCTGAATACTATTCTGCACCACTTATACAAAAATGCTATTTAGCAGCTATTGAGCCCGTTTAAAAACACCAGATACCTTCAGCAAGCCAAATCGGGGGGGACCATAGCTAACCCCCATGTCAGAGCATCTTTTGGGGGGTGTCAGGCTGATTTCCCCAAATCTGACAGGACTTTCCGCCTGTTTCAGTTTCGCCAGGTTCCGTTTTCGCCTACTTTCAAATTGAATACGGTGATACGTGGGAACTCGCACGATACTTTTACGCCTGCAAAACAGACTAAGTAGGCAAAAAGTCCGGGAGGTGAAAAAGTATCGCGGGTACGCTCAAATTGAATACGGCTCAAAGTTTTGATCTATAAAGTACCCTTCTCAGCGCTGGAGATACATTACTCTCCTGATTGCAATTTTATTCCCTTTGGGTTAGGTTGGGAACTCCACTAGTTCTCCTTAGGTTGCAGAGATTGGGCACCCGCTGGCACTTCCCCTACATTCATTTTTACATGGAGCATTCTGCCAACCTAGCTTCAATTTCTCCAACAATATTAGGACATGTTAGGCTAAATTTTATTTTGCTGTTCTGTTGAAAGGTTCAATCTGCAACAATTTATAATACAATCTGATAAAGTTTAGGATAGGTCTACTTCCTATTTCACTTGAAGTCTATCTTTCTTGATGGTTGTCAACAAGTGATGCCTTCCCTATATCTAATTAAAGAAAATCTCAGCAAAACATATGAAGGCAGTTGACAAACATATAGAAAGCGGTGGGTGAATAGATTGTAGCCAATGCCTCAATTGCAAATATGTGAAAAAATCACAAGAAGAGATAGGAAAGGTGTTTTGAAGGGGAGTAGAGCATCCTCCGTCATAACTTCCTTCAGAATGGGAATTTATTTGTCCAACCAATTAGTAAATTGTAAATCGGGTATCTAGTGAGTGATCCTCACTGGAGTAAGAGTAGGGGAGGGCAAAAGTATATCTTCCAAGGAACGCACTATTTTGTGCCAGGTACTAGAAACCGCTTTAGAATAGGTTAGACCTGTGGAACAGCTCGATAGAGGAAACCACAACAAATTAGGAAGAAAATGGAGCATAGACATCTCTCACTCTCACTGAAGGGAGAGAGGAGGGGGCCCATGTGCATTCCACGTCCTTGGGCCCCTCCTCTCTCCCTGGCGTCCGGCAGTAGACGGACGCGGGACCTCAGAGAGGTAACTATTAGAAAACATGGGTGCAGGGTGTGCGGTACAGGCCCCCCTGGACCCAGGGGCCCGTGTGCACTGCACATTCTGCACCCATTAAAGATCCGCCCCTGGTGTTTCTAATATTGATCATTTATTTCAGAATGGCGTTTTAAAATCTTTCTTCTCAACTCTGCCGATCTCCACCACGCTGTGCATGCCCAGTTAGTAATCTCCCCCTCCTGGTATCTCATTCCCTCCCTTAAGACTACACTCCTCTGCTCAGGTTGCGCCATGATAAAATGATCTCCTCTCTTTACTGTGGGCCCGACTTCCTTCCTTCCATCCCCTGCTGCTGCTGCCTCCTCCCTTTCCCTCTATCAGAGTCTCCAAGCCAGGCAGAGAAGTTTTGGAGACGAGGAGCAATGCAGGAGGAGGAGGAGCAATGGTGGAGGAGACGAGGGGCTGCACAGAGCCTGCTGAGAGTGAGAGGCAGCTTTTACTGGTGGTAAATGCTGTTTATAGTGGAGCACTTGCAATAATTTACTTTTATTTGCTCCACAACTGTGGCCCTGATCGCTCCCTTCCCCATCCATGCTGCTGGATGCTGAGAAAGGCAGACACAAGGGTAGTGAGGGATGAGTGCTCCCAAACACCAAGGGCTCGATTCAATCCAACGCGAATTGAATAGCATTGGGAAGGAGCTCCCGGAGCTATTCAATTAAGCGCGCTGTTAACCCCGACTAAGGATTTCTTTTCGCATCCCTCCTGGGGTGCGAGCAGAAATCCGACACAAGTACAGGAGCGATGCTGTTTTCTGCCCTTAGTGCAGCGGATACAGCATTGTGCCGGAAAGTTTAGTCGGAGAATGCCCATTCTCACGACTAAACACCCTGTCTAAGGCGCAAGGGGCGGGAGAACGGGCATTCCCCGACCTAACAGCGTTCAGAATTGAATATCTCTGGGAGCTCATTCCCGGCGCTATTCAATTGCTTTGAATTGAATCGAGCCCATCGTGTACCTGACATGTGGGGAATGTAGGGATCCAGACAGTGAAGGAAATGGAGCACGTATGTATCTCTCCTGCTGGCCTGGAACTGTGACTTCTTTGTGCAGTTAGAGAATGTGTTGTTTGCACAACTGCATATTTCAGTGTTGTGATGCATTTATTTGTATGCTAAAGGTCAGAATATTATGTAACCAGCATTGCATTGTACAGTGTTCTGATATTCCATCTACAGGAAAATGGCTTTATCTTAAGGACATTTGCCAATGTATATTTAATTTTATGTGAGTGCGTTTTACAGCAATAACACAATGTTATTAATGCTGGGCCCAGGAGACCTTCATAGACCACTACCTCTCTGTGGCTCATTACTCACATATGGGTTTACCCCCTCATCACCCAGGGATTGACTGGCAATGTCCTGCTGTCTTCTACAGTCATAGGTGGATAATGGAGACTGTAAGTGGAACTAGACATGGACTGTATTTATCAGGGCCGTAACTAGGGTGGTGCGACCAGTGCCATGGCACAGGGCACCGCAGTAAAGGGGGCGCTGTTTGGGCCTGTCAGTTTTCTGTTTATTATCATTTTCACTTGTAGCTTCCTCTTATTTTATCACCATGACCGCCTGGCCTCCCCTATCTCTTCCCTGGCCCTTCCTATTGAGGCCATGCCCCTGTTTCGGGTGTTATCTTCCTATTTTAAAAAAAGGAGGGCGCCAATGCTTTTTCTGGCACAGGGCACCAAAAACTCTAGTTACGGCTCTGGTATTTATCAATTGCATTTTTTTACGCAGTTTCAAGGTGATATCTATTTCCCAAAATTGCAATGCAGTTACGTAAATGACTGCTTGCATGTATCTTTGCTCGGGCACCGAGACAGCGCTTCCAATAAAGCCCTGTCCTGGCAAATGGCTCAAACCAAAATGATAGCTACCGCTTTCACTTTGCTTCCGGGTTACGGCATACTATGCAAACATGGTCGTAGGCTGCGCAAGTGTCGATTGGAGCTAACAAAGAAGTATCCAGTCCATCCCTTTTTGAAAACATAAGTTGTAGAGTAGCCTAAAGGCTAGTATGGGCTAACTGCATTTAAAGATGGCATTAGTTGGCAGTGTCAGGCTTCACATCCTGGAGCTAGGTAAATCTGACAAGGGCTACTTTTGCGGTCAGAGATGGAGGGACAGCAGCAGAAACTTATCTTTTGCCGTGTTTTAGCTGCTGAATTTAAAATACAAAACCTTTTGTATGCAATATTATTGCCAATTTAAATCCGCAAGCCAAAACTGATAAAGACTCGTGGCTTTAAAAAGCACTGCACAGTAAAATGTACCCATGGTATCACTTGCTTGATACTGTGGCTTTTCTGTAAAAAAAAATCACCCCTGCATATAATTCAATTAATTTGCAAAAATATCTTATTATTTAAAAATGCTAGCAAAGTAAAATTATCATTTGCATATATGGTTTTAAAGAAAATCATAATCTGGAAAATATAAAGGCTCTATTTACAATATTAAAAGCACATTATGTTGATTCATATATTTTTTCACTAGGTTTATGAGAGTGTAAATTGAATTTTGCATGTTTATTTGGCTTCATAAAGATAAGAAAGAAGGGGGGAGTGGTTTGAGAGACAGGAGAGGAAGAGGTAAAAGACAAAGGAAAAAGATTCCGCACAGGATAAAAATATAGTCAACAATAGAAACTTTTTTATGGACATTCCCAAACTGAATCTGATGTGTTGGCAGTGCACCCCTAGGTCTTTGTTTGTGTGAGGAACATTTTTGTTCACTCATTTAGAGAGTGATATCTCCCATCCTTATTTTAAGCTAATTTTGTTAAAGATTATTTTTAGTAGCTTCTTCATTACACAAAATGCTACTCAAGAAATTATTTAGAAACGTGCCCCAGAAAATAGAGTTTTTCTTTCCTTTTTGCAATCTGCAAAGAAAAACCCTGCTATGTTTTTTTGGCTGCAAGTTGACATTTTTTTAGTACAGTATGTATGCATAGTCTTTTTGTAGCCACAAGTCTGACTTACCACTGTGTATAATAAGGGACCCTAGAGAGGGGCAGGAGGGTGTTTGTGAGCAGTTGAGTGGAGGGTGTTTGGGTGAGCAGGGGCGGGATTGTATTGTTTTGCCTCGGGCGCCTAGAAACCTTGCACCAGCTCTGTATACATGGGGAAAAAAAAAAAAATTAGAGATACTGTATATACAGCTGGTAAAATAAGTATTGAACACATCAACAGTTTTCTCAGTAAATATATTTGTAATGGGACTATTGTAATAACATTTTCACCAAATGTCAGCAACACTCCATGCAATCCACACATGCAAAGAAATCAAACCATAGATGTCCATAAATTAAGTTATGTGTAATAATGTGAAATGTCACAGGGAAAAAGTATTGAACACATGAAGAAAGGAAGGTGCAAAAAAGGCATGGAAAGCCAAGACACCAGCCTAAAATCTATCATTAATTAGAAAGCATTCCTACCCCTTCTCAGTGCAAATTAATATAAGCTGATTCAGTCCCAACTGATGGCCTATAAAAAGGTGTCTCATTACCAAGTTGTCACACAAGAAACATCTCATGATGGGTAAAAGCAAAGTGCGCTTTCAAGACTTATTGTTGCAAAACATACTGATGACACTGGTTACAGAAGGATTTCTAAACTTCTGAATGTTCTAGTGAGCACTGTTGGGGCCATAATCCAGAAGTGGAAAGAACATCATTTCACCATAAACTGGCCATGACCAGGTTCTCCTCTCAAGATTTCTGACAGAGCATTAAAAATAATTATCAGAAGAGTTGTCCAAGAGCCAAGGACCACTTGTGGAAAGCTTCAGAAAGACCTGGAATTAGCAGGTACAATTCTTTTCAAGAAAACAATAAGTAATGCACTCAACCGCCATGGCCTGTATGCACGCTCAGTATGCAAGACTCCATTGCTGAAGAAAAAGCATGTTGAAGCTTGTTTACAGTTTGCTGCACAACATTTGGAAAAGCCTGTGAAATACTGGGAGAATATAGTCTGGTCAGATGAGACTGAAATTTAACTCTTTGGATGCCATAATACACACCATGTTTGGAGGAGAAATGGCACTGCACATCACCCCAAAAACACCATACCAACAGTGAAGTTTGGAGGTGGGAACATCATGGTGTGGGGCATGTAATTGAAGGAAGGATGAATGGAAAAATGTACCAAGACATTCTTGATAAAAATCTGTTGCCATCTACCAGGATGCTAAAGATGAAACGAGGGTGGACATTTCGAAAAGACAATGATCCCAAACACACAGCAAAGGACACTCTCAATTGGTTTCAGAGAAAATAAAGCTGCTTGAATGGCCCAGCCAATCACCTGAGTTGAATCCAATTGAAAATCTATGGAAAGAACTAAAAATCTGAGTTCATAGAAGAGGCTCACGGAACCTTCAAGATTTCAAGACTGTTTGTGTGGAAGAATGGGCCAAAATCACACCTGAGCAATGCATGCGACTAGTTTCTCCATACAGGAGGCGTTGAAGCTGTCATTACTAACAAAGGCTTTTTTACGAAGTATTAAATAAATTTCAGTAAGCATGTTCAATACTTTTTCCCTGTGTCATTTCACATTATTACACATAACTTAATTTATGGACATCTATAGTTTGATTTCTTTGCATGTGTGGATTGCATGGGTTAGTTGTTGCTGACATTTGGTGAAAATGTCATTAAAATTGTCCCATTACAAATATATTTACTGAGAAAACTGTTGATGTGTCAAATACTTATTTTACCCACTGTACATTCAAATGGGATCTTCAGTGCCATTTCCCTGCATTAATTGTAAGGCACAATGATCCCTATGGCTACATGCATTTTCATATTAGTTTGTTTTGGACAATTATATGGAACCATTGTAAAACACAATAAATGAACAAGCCCTGAAACAAATCAGTGTGTTTTCATCAACAAGTAGATCTTACCAAGGCATCGATATGAAATACCGCCGGACCACTGGAAGACCGTCAGCAGTGAAGATCCCGTCAGCTAAAAAGGTAAGTATAAACCAACCCTACTCCCCCCCCCTAAACCCTCCCTTAAGGGTGCTTAACCCTAACCTCCGCCCCCCAGTGCCTAACCCTAACCCCCTCCCCAAGTGCCTAAACCTAACCCCCGCAGCCTAAACCTAAGTCTCCCGGGGGGGGCTAATCCTAACCTCCCCCCGGGGGTGCCTAACCCTAACCCTCCAGGGGGGTTCCTAACTCTAAGTTTCCCCCCCGCGAGCCCCTAACCTAACCCACCCCCCCGAAGCTGTCCGCGCCCACCCGGCTTACCTTCGTTCGGTATGCCTTGCATCGGGCTCCCGGCGTAGGTATAATGACAGGTGTCGGGATTTCGATACCTGTCATTAGTACCCTGCCAGGATTTGACAGGAAGCCGGAGGTTGGCATTTCGACCATCTGCTTTCTGACTGCATCCCCTTACTAGACAATAATTCGAACGGTAACGATATCGTTATCGTTCATCATCCGAAATATCGTCCAGTGGGTATGCCGTCAACTACTGTACCAGCGATGTACATATCGTCACGTTCTACAAGTATGGGGGCGGGAGGGCTGCCAGCAACGACCTATATCGTTAATGATATCATTCAGTGTGGATGCTCAATGTCGTTAATAACATGGCTTCAGGAACTGCTGGGAACTAAGACTCCCCACAGGGAACATTGGCAGTGCCTGAACATTAGCATTGACTGTAGGTCAATAGTTCCAAACATGGGTGTGCCTCTCTTTTCAACTTCAGGGTCCATAGGGGTCCACAGGGTTGACCTTGGGGTATAGGTGGATCTGGATCCACGGGCACCACGCAGTTAAAGCTTTTGCTGCTCCCAGGATGCACTTGGGTCCATCCTCCTCTATACCCCGCCCCTGAGCCACAGGCACCTCAATTTTAGTAGGTGCCCGGCCGGAATCGGGTCACCCTTGTGCAGTGGGGCTGCAGGAGCAGCCCCAGCCCCTAAGCTGATTTATTTGTTAAAAAAGAAGAAAAGACATTTATTTTTTCATTCAGAGCCAGTGGCGTAACTATAAATTTTGCTCCCCCATGCCAAAAAAGTTTCCGGTGCCCCCCCCCTCCCGCCCAAAGATCAAACACACCCAAAGACTCCGTTTAAGGTGTGTGGTTACATGATACAGCAACGTGCCTTACACATTATGACACACTAAGTAATGCCACTTATAACACAGTGTGCCACACCGGAATGCCCCTTACAACACATTCTGCCACACCGGAGTGCCCCTTACAACACATTATGCCACACAGCAATCCCCCTTACACATCCCACACAATAATGCCACATATAACACATAATGACATACAGTAAAGCGCTTATAACAAATTTATGCCATGCTGTAATGTCCCTATTTAACATTATGCCACACTGTAATGCCACACACAACATATTATGCCACATACAACACATTATGCCACACAGTAATGCCCCTTACACATTATGCCACACAGTAATGCCCCTAATAGCACATTGTGCACACAGTAATGCCAAATACACATTATGCCAAACAGTAATGCCCATTACATCCCACCCTGACAGATCTACTTCACCCTCCTTTCTGCTCCTGCCAGTCCGTCACCTCAGCTCAAGACAGGTTGCACAGTTTTTATGTTCGTGTAGAACCAGATTATTGGGAACATAGTTTATAACCTGTAAACTGTGTATCAAATTAGTGCCCCTTATACAGTGCCCCCTGCAGTTGTGCCCCAAAATGCAATGCCCCCTATACTAGTGCCCCTTATGCAATGCCCCCTGTAGTAGTGCCCCTTATGCAATGCCCCCTGTAGTAGTGCCCCTTTTGCAATGTCCCCTGTAGTAGTGTCCATTATGCAATGCCCTCTGTAGTAGTGCCCCTTATGCAATGTCCCCTGTAGTAGTGCACATTATGCAATGTCCCCTGTGGTAGTGCCCCTTATGCAATGCCCCCTGTAGTAGTGCCCATTATGCAATGCCCCCTGTAGTAGTGCCCATTATGCAGGGCCCCCTGTAGTAGTGCCCATTATGCAGGGCCCCCTGTAGTAGTGCCCATTATGCAGGGCCCCCTGTAGTAGTGCCCATTATGCAGGGCCCCCTGTAGTGCCCCTTCTAGTAGTTAGCCCCCTGTAGTGCCCCTTCTAGTAGTTAGCCCCCTGTAGTTAGCCCCCTGTAGTTAGCCACCTGTAGTTAGCCCCCTGTAGTTAGCCGCCTGTAGTTAGCCCCCTGTAGATAGCCCCCTGTAGTTAGCCGCCTGTAGTTAGCCCCCTGTAGTTGCTCCTCCCCTCCGCGCGCACACAAACAAACACACACAAAAGAAAAAAACACAAACACTTACCTTTATCCCCGCTCCTGTGCTGCTGCCGTCCATACCCCGGCGTCCGCTCCTCGGCACTATGGGAGTGATGTCATTACGTCACTCCCATAGTGCTCTGCGGGACCCGGAAGACGGAGCTCACTCCTGAGCTCCGTCCCCGGCGTCCGCTCCTTGGCACTATGGGAGTGACGTCATTACGTCACTCCCATAGTGCCCTGCGGGACCCGGAAGACGGAGGGAGCTCCATCCTCCGGCTGCCGCCGGGGGTTTGAATAGGAGCCAGGCGCCCGCTAGTAACACACTCAGCGGATGCCCGGCAGATGGAGGGTGCAGGGGGTGCGACCGCACCCCCTGCACCCTCCGTAGTTACTACTACTGCCCCCGTCGCCCCCAAGCTACCCAGCGCCTCCAAGCAACCGCGGGGGCTGCGGGGGCAGTAGTTACGCCACTGTTCAGAGCGGCAGCATCAGACTGTCCATTAAGACGTCAACGCTTCCGCTCCTTCACCCCGCTGGCGCTGCGACGCCAGTACAGCTCTGGGGATCGCAGCCTGTACTAGCAAGGCTCCGGGACCTCCCACAACTGCAGCGGATCGCCAGGGACAGGTAAGCCACGAGCAGTGCTAACTGGCGTTGCTTGTGGGTAAATGCAGTCTTTAGCTGCCGGTCTCTGGGGACAGACCGGCGGCGCTAGTAGCGGCGGCGGGCTCCCCCTCTCCAGGCATGCCCTGCGCATCCGCTAGACCACCAGGGAGGAATGGCTGGACGTGAACCGGCGTCCCTGGGATTAATCACTAGCCAGGGGAGAGAGCCTTCCCTGGTTTAGCGGCTCCTCAGCTCAGCGCGCCTTTTCTCACATGTACTGGCGTCGCTGAGCTGCTCTCCTCATGCGGCCACTCCTCCTCTGAGGTCTCCAGCGGCCATCTTCTTTTGGCAGCAACGCAGATCTCCCAGGCGGTGCGTAGGCCGGTCCCCCTGTGTACCTCTCCCCTGCTAAAGGACAGCACTATAGCCCTCCCAGACACTGAATCTGGGCAGGTTGATTGTAGTGAAAGGTGCAGTGAGTATTGACTTTTCTGCAGACGAGACCCTACCTTACCACCCACAGCCTTAGCGAGTGACCAGGTTGATGGTCGCGATGGTCGAGACCATTGCGACCATCGGGGCTTGCCACGAGACTCTTAAGGTAGGGTCTCGTCTGCCGCAAGCCACAGAGAGCTTTTGGCTCTATTAGAGCCGGAAGCTCTCCCACTGACATCACTGGTGATGTCAGTGGAGCCACCCACAAATGGGAACGCCTCCATTTGTGAAACCACCTACCCCACAACGTCTACAAAACGGTGCGAGCTGTCGATCAACATGTAGTGAGCCCCGGAGCGAGATAATTTTAAAAAGGCTAATTTTAAAAAGGCTAAGGTGACTTCGACTGTTTTTCTGCCAGTTGACTGATCATATGGCGGGGGCCTGGCAGTTGCCCAGTAAGAGATTCCAGCCACAAAAACGGCTGACATCCAATTATCCGTTTCCTGAGGCTCATTGCAGGAAATGGGAATCCCCACCGACGGTGGATTCCCATGTCACCCGCTTAATCAAAAGCGCTACATTGCCCTTACCGTCTATCTCCTCCCTGAAGGATCCCACGGACAGGAAGGTGGAGACTTGTTTAAAGTCTATCTACTCTCTCTCAGGGGCAGTGGCCCATCCGTCCATGGCCATCTCCTGGGTGGCTAAAGCCATTGAGAGCTGGGCCAACGCATTGGAGGATATCTTTCCAGACGAGGCTCCGGATGTCCAGAGAGTGTTAATTGGACAGATGAGGGATGCAGTGTCCTATATTGAGGAATCGTCTTTAGATGCAAGTCTGCTGACCTCTAGAGTTTCGGCGGCAGCAGTGTCTGCTCGTCGCTCCTTGTGGCTGAGGTCCTGGAGAGCGGACGCAGATTCTAAGAAGGGCCTGGAGGCCTTACCCTTTAATGGGGAGTTGTTATTTGGTCCAGACTTGGACAAAATAGTGGATACTCTGGCTAAATCCAAGTCAGCTTTCCTCCCTTCGACTACAACGCATGCTAAGGTCAGGAGCTTTGCCTTTCGGTCCTTTCAGGTTCAGGGTAAGGCCAAAGGTCAGTCCTTACTAAGGCAGTCAGCGACCAAGGCCGCCTCTAAGCCCAGGAAACAGGCCTGGAGTGCTAGGCGCCCTTCTTCCAAGCAGGAAGATAAACCTTCTGCCTGATGGGACGGGCCTCCCCCTGGGGGACCCCAGAGTGGGAGGCCGACTTCTTCAATTTGCCCAGTGCTGGCACAATACCACCACGGATGCCTGGGTTCGAGAAGTGGTCTCCCAGGGGTACGCCCTGTCCTTTCGGCACAGACCGCCCCACCCATTTTTCTGCACGAGTCCTTCTCAGGACAAAACCAAAGCTTTGCAGATTCAGGAAGCTATAGAGTCCTTGCTGAAAGCAGGGATCATTGTTTCTGTTCCTCAGTCACAACAGGGGACGGGGTACTACTCTACTCTGGTGCAGAAACCAAATGGTTCTCATCGCCCTATCCTCAATTTGAAGTCTCTGAACAAGTTCCTCAGAGTTCCCAAATTCAGGATGAAAACGTTACGTTTCATCATTCTGGCGATGGAACCGGGGCATTGCATGGTCTCCCTGGATATCCAGGACGCCTACCTCCATGTTCCTATCGCACCTTCACACCAGCGGTATCTGAGGTTTGCTATACTGCAACATCACTACCAATTTCGGGCGCTACCCTTTGGCCTCTCTACAGCACCAAGGGTTTTCACCAAAGTGATGGTGGTCATGGCCGCCCACCTTCGGAGCCAGAATGTACGGCTGCTACCATATCTAGACGACCTCCTTTTGCCGGCGAGCTCTCCGGAGGTACTGCTTCAACATCTCCACCTGATGATCGCTTGTCTACAAGCGCACGGGTGGTTGATAAATTGGAAAAATTCCTCCCTGATCCCATCACAGCGGATGGTTCATTTGGAAGCCCTGCTAGATTCTCGTCAGCAAAGGATATTCCTGACTCCGGAAAAGGTCTCCTCCCTGCAGCTGTGGATACACAGTTGCCTGAGCAGTCACCGAGTGTCTGTTCACTCGGCAATGAGAGTTCTGGGGTCCATGGTGTCGCCATTCGACATGGTGGAATTTGCCCAGTTCCATTCCAGGCCCCTGCAGGAGCTGACTCTATCCGAATGGAACGGGTTACCTCACCGGATCCGGTCTCAGATGCTGGTGTTGTCCCCGGAGGTTCGGCTGTCTCTAGCTTGGTGGCTTCAGACAGCTCATCTCGTCGAGGGGCGCCCCTTTTTGTGACCACCCACAGCTATAGCGAGCGGCCAAAAAGATGGTCGCGATGGTCAAGACCATCGCGACCATCGGGCTTGCGACGAGACCCTTGTGGTAGGGTCTCATTGCCGCAAGCCCTGGAGTGCTTTCGACTCTATCAGAGCCAAGAGCACTCCCACTGACATCACTTGTGATGTCAGTGGGGCCGGCCCCAGACGGTAGGCGTTCCCATGGGAACGCCTCCGTCTGGGCAGCCACGCCCCCAGCATGCCCACCAAAGGGGGCGTGCTGTCACTCAACATCGACAGCACGCCCCCTTTGTATCGGCTTGCCCGTCGCTATCCGGGTCTCGCGCATGCGCACGACTGAGCCGGGTCCGTCGTGCGCATGCGCACTGGGCTAACATTAACCCGCTTGAAAGCTACATCTTCATTGGTCATTTTGTACAATTGCAAGCCATATCGCTTAAATCCCATTGCATGTGTGGAATACCAGAGAGAAGGAATGTGAGCATGTAGAGAAGAAAGTGGATAAACAGTGCATGCGTACAGACAAATATAGTGTGGTGGCCATATATCCAACTGCAACTAGATATCTATGTAGAATGGAATAAAACCATACAAAGACCATTCATTAGGTGTCAAGGTGGACATGGGGTACACAGTGTAGAGGAGATATTATAGGACAGGCAGAAGAATATATACTATAGACTGGTGAAAGGACTGCAGGAGATAGTAAATAGACTGGAGAGTACTTGGAGGAGTAACTCATTGCAATGTATTTATGGGAGTGTGTGCTGTTATTGTTAATGCTATAAAGTTCACCCTCTTCAATGCAAATGATGTTTGATCCTATATTTGCAGTGCACAAATGCTCAAACTTTTGTACTTCAGGGACACATGTAAACCAATGTTCTCTCATTCCCTCAGTCTGTTTAAGGCATACACGAGGATTAGAAAAGTTGAAATGAAGGATGGAATAAAGTGGTCCCAGGCTGAGTAGTGACATTTTCAGCTAGTGCAGTGCACATTTACTAAATATTCATGTGCCCCGTGTTAAACGTAGTTATGGACATCTAGCAACATACTTATGTGAATTACCAAATTCACCATCTGCTGCTGTATGTATATCCAGGAAACTCCTTACTGCACTCACTGCTTGGACATTGCAAGTACTTCACTATCTGCGTGCTGCTCTTGTTGTTTGAGCTTTGTTGTTCAAAATACTTCGGACTGGATCGGCTCTGTACATTGTAATTTTTGCCTTCGTAGTACAGAAAATGTTGTTTGTATTGCCTTTTTCCATTGCACCACATCTATCCACTTTAATCATTCTTTTAATAACTAATTCCTTCACCCACTACTCACACACCTCTCTTTATATCTCACTTTTGTAGCTGCGCTCATACATTAGCAGTGCTGTTCTTTTACCTGTGTTTTGAACTTTTATCCACACTGTCTCTACTTCATACAGCTTTCAGTCCAGTTTTCATCTCACTTATTACCTCGTCCACAGCATGAACACTCTTAGTTCAAACACCCCCCTTATTCAGTGCCCACATAATCCTCTACTTTATCCATCCCTATCACACTCCTCCTGTCTCCTCCAATTGCTGTTCCCCCTTTTTTCTCTCATCAGTCTGTAGACGCCCGCATTTCCTCGACGCCGGGAGACCGGCGCCCGGCATCACGATCGTAGTGATGCCGGGCGCCGCGAGCGGACAGCCGCGGGGGGAGAGGGTTAGATTTAGGGCTCCCGGGGGGGACTTAGGGTTAGGCACCCCCCCGGGAGGGTTAGGTTAGGCTAGGGGGAGGGAGGGTTAGGATTAGGCACCCCCGTGGGGGACTCAGGGTTAGGCACCCCCCCGGGGGACTTAGGTTTAGGCAGCGGGGAAGGGGGTGGTTAGGGTTAGGCACTTAGAGGGGGGATTAGGGTTAGGCACTTGGGGGGGAAGTTAGGGTTAGGCACCCCTAAGGAGGGTTAGGGTTAGGGGGGTTAGGTTAGGTTAGTGGATACTTACCTATCCACGATCGGGATTTTCAGCGCTGTCGGGCTTCCACTGCGTTGCACTCTGCTCCTGTCGGGCTGCCGCTGATGGGAATCGAACCGCCATACCCATTCCCCCTAGCCTAACCCTCCCGGGGGGGGTGCCTAACCCCCGGGTGCCCTAAACCTAACCCCCCCCCCGCGCGGCTGTTCGCTCGCGGCGCCCGGCATACCTTTGACCGGGATGCCGGACGCCGGTCTCCCGGCGTCGGGTAAATGAGTCTAGATATAAAGCAGCCGGGAAGCCAGCTGTCTGTATTAAGGCAGCCGGTTTCCTGACTGCATGTTTAGAAACCTTGTCCTTGTCCTGTATTGTTTTGTATTACTATTAACTGTTTTTCTTGTGTGCTCATTTATGTACTGTGTAAGGTGCTGCAGAACCTTTGTGGTGCCATATAAATAAAGGATATAATAATAAATACACAAGATGATACACTGCCCAGCCAGACATTTTGCTCCTCACTGACCCTTATTGCTAGTGTATGCATGTGTATCTGCTTCTTAGTACAATATATGTGTGATAAGTCGGCATGTTTGTGCATCTGGGTGCATTTCTATCAAAGCTACAGGTATTACAAGTCTAGTATATTAACTAAAGTGAGAGTTTTTAGAAGTAGAGATGTTGCCCATAGCAACCAGTTAAGAGTCTAGCTATTATATTCTAGAAGGTGCTATATATATGTTTAATAGAATCTGGTTGCTATTGGCAACATCTACACTTCTAAAAACTCTCACTTTAGTAAATATGCCCCAAGTTGTCATTCCTTTGCAGAGCAGATGCTGTATGTCCAGATAAATTAAGTCAGTTCATTAATTAGCATGATTTCTTCCAAGGATGATGTTTGATGTTGTGACTGAGCACAGTGTCTGCGCCTGGCCAAGTGTCTTATTGGTCCTGTGCGCTTACAAAATGTGTGTTCTCTCACCAGCTCTGACATCATATCTCACAGAAATTTATTTATTATTATTTATTTATTAACAGTTTCTTATATAGCGCAGCATATTCCGTTTCGCTTTACAATTTGAAACAACATTAATAGAACAAGACTGGGTTGTAAGAGACAGACATAAAGGTAAGAGGGCCCTGCTCGCAAGCTTACAATCTATAGGGAAATAGGTGTTGATGCACAAGGATAGGTGCTACACATTGCAAATTGGTCCAGCGAGGTTCTAAAGGTGCGCATCCACTATACGACTATGGAAAGACAGTACGATTACGACATTGTAATCGTACAGTCGTTCCTCTTTCCCTGCAGTGCCAACACTGAACGATATGTCGTTCAGTGTAGGCACCCTCCCTCATACATGAACATGGTCAATCTGTAGTTATCGGCAGATTGACCAGCATGTTCAGGTGATGATTGATGTCGGAAAAGACCAGCGGGAGCGCGCATCACTGGTCGTTTCCGACATTATAGTGCACAATTTGTGGACGATTAATGAGCGATTGAACGATTACGATGTTTTAATCGTACAATCTCTCATTAATATCGCCTAATAAATACGCGGCTTTAGTGAGCTGTGTGATCCAGTCACACAGGAATGTTGGCCTAGGGTTAGGAGGATGTGAAATTGAAGAAAGAAAATATGTGAGATTATGTGTGGACTGTAAAAAGGGATGTAACTAGATAGGGAAGCTCTGAAGGTTATGTTGGTGATTTTGGAATCTGATAAGCTTTTCTAAAGAGGTGAGTTTTCAGAGAACGCTTGAATGTTTGGAGACTAGCAGAAAGTCTTGTTGCGCTTGGCATGACGTTCCCCATAGGGGAGGGAGGGGGGCGGGTGCAGCCCGAAAAAAGTCCTGTATACAGAAATGTATGGGGGCATGTTCATTAAACTGAATTTGCACTCATAAATCCAAAAACTCCTGCTTGATTTTTTATGTCAGCATTTCTAATGAGGGTACCACAGCAGATATCGGAGCTATCTGCTCTGGTCCCTCTTTATCATTCACAAAAGCAGTCCCCATAGCTGTCTATGGGGACCGCCATAAAGGCAAATGACCAATATCTGATAGCTAAGCTTCAGGTGGTATTCGCCTATGGCAGGGGTTGGGAAAATGTTTTCAGCCGAGGGCTATTTTGATTATATATAACATTATTCGCGGGCCCCGTGGCCACAATCGCCGGTGATTACAGCAATGCCCTGAGGATGCTTCGGGGAGCTGTAAGGGCAGCGGTGTGACCGTCTGAAGTGTCCTAAGGATGCTCCAGGCGGCACTGCTGCATATATTCATGCTGCAGGTTCCATTCTAGGCATGCTGCTAGCCAGGTGTGGCTAGAAGAAAAAAGCTCAGAGGGTCAGAACAAATGATTCCGCGGGCCTTATACAGCCCCCGGACCTGCGGTTCCCCATCCCTGGCCTATGGGCTACTGTTCTGCATTTTGTTTCTGGAAAAACATCTTTTGGATCTCTGCCCTTCATCCCATACTGTAGCATGCGCAGCCCGATGACCACACATGAGCATTAACCTCTCCCTGTCCGTACCTTGGGCGATGGAATGTATATCTACTTACCTCTCCAGACTCTCATGAGTATGGTGCATTGGATTATTGGATTTCATTTACGCTATGATAATTATTCTAATGTTTAGAAGAGCATAGTGGGGACCTCCTGTAGTGGCAAGTACAGTAGATACACATTCCCAGTGGTGGGTGCACTAAAACATCCTTTATTTTTATAATGGGGGGTGAGGGTTGAAGTACCACCCTAAGAATCTGGAATAAACTTTATAGTACTAGTAAATAAATGGACCCAGCAACTGCTGGGTCACCTCAGCCGCACGATTGTATTGTGTTCTATTCACAGTAGAATAGATTTAGTCCACCATCTTGTGGTGAATTTTGTGTATTACATCTTAAACCAAAATTTGCTTGATATTAACTGCAGTAAATTTACAGTATATAAAAGTATTTTATAGTATGCTGATTGTATAGTATGCTAATATGCATCATGTATGCATGTTTGTAATTGATGTGTTAAAGATACTGTAGTGACGTGCTCCTTGTTGGTTCCTGTCCCTCCAATTGCTGCACAGTTTTCAGAGAAAAATGTTGCTCGCTGGGTATGTGTACATTTTTACAGAGAATTTTTGTGATGGCAGCTGTGTTGGACCAAATTTGAATGATTGTATACGATAGTAGATCCAGCTTACTTTAAATCTAATGTGTGGAAATAATTTTAGACCCTCTTTAGCCTCCGTTGGCTCTTCAAGTTCTTTCGTGGTTGAAGATTATGACCAGAGAACTGACACAGCTTGAAATTGTGAATCTGAAAATCTATTTAGTCGGGATGCAGTCTGGAAGCCGACGGTCGAAATGCCATCCAGCGGCTTCCCGACTGTAAAATCCCAGCAGGGTACTAAAGACAGGCGTCAAAAACCCGACGCCTGTCATTAGACCTACGCCGGGAGCCCGACGCCCGGCATACCGAACGAAAGTAAGCCGGGCGTTGAGAGCTGCGTGGGGGGAGGGTTAGGTATCAGGGCTCCTGGGGGGACTTAGGATTTGGCTAGGGGAAGGGGGGTTAGGGTTAGGCACCCCCGGGGGGCGGTTAGGGTTAGGCACACCCCCCCGGAGACTTAGGTTTAGGCTGCGGGGATGGGGGGGTGTTAGGTTTAGGCAGTTAGGGAGGGGTTAGGGTTAGGCACTAGGGGGGAGGTTAGGGTTAGGCACCCCTAAGGGAGGGTTGGGGAGGGCAGGGTTAGTAATACTTACCAAAAGCCCCTGTCGGGATCTTCACCCCTGCCCAGGGCCGGATTTACCGCTCTGTAACCTAGGCGCCCACCTAGGACCCAGCGGGTCCCAAGGGGCCCCTGGTTGGGGCCCCCGAGATCCGGCCCTGTGAAGCAGCCGCAGTCACAACATCAAGTTCCCGATGTGAAGCAGGAAGACTTCGGCGGCGGCCAGCGTCTTCCTTTACTTCTCAATGAGAAGCATTGCCTCCAGGCACCAGCAGGGGGAGCTGCTGAAAGCATTACCAGCTTCCTTAATAGTGTACTCGTCGTGACTACTGGGTGGGCAGCTCTAATACTACAGGCAGCAAGGGGGCATACTGTGTGTTTCTCTGCCACATTGACCTGTGACAGGGAGATAGGTGAGTCACGTGAGTTTTGTATGGAGGGGAAGAGGAGGGGGGGTTACTGTGCAAACTGCTAAGAGATGAGCTCTGCTGAGTGAGTGATATCAGTGCTGGAGGTACAGCGGGCCTGATTCAGACCTGGTCGCAAGCACTGAGCGCTCGCAACCGGGTCGATGGTGGCCCAGAGCGCATGCGCACGACGGAGCCGGCTTCATCGTGCGCGAGACCCGGATAGCGACAGGCAATCCATCGCTCCGGGTCTCGCACCAAAGGGGGGGAAGTTAGGGTTAGGCACCCCTAAGGAGGGTTAGGGTTAGGGGGGTTAGGTTAGGTTAGTGGATACTTACCTATCCACGATCGGGATTTTCAGCGCTGTCGGGCTTCCACTGCGTTGCACTCTGCTCCTGTCGGGCTGCCGCTGATGGGAATCGAACCGCCATACCCATTCCCCCTAGCCTAACCCTCCCGGGGGGGGTGCCTAACCCCCGGGTGCCCTAAACCTAACCCCCCCCCTGCGCGGCTGTTCGCTCGTGGCGCCCGGCATACCTTTGACCGGGATGCCGGACGCCGGTCTCCCGGCGTCGGGTAAATGAGTCTAGATATAAAGCAGCCGGGAAGCCAGCTGTCTGTATTAAGGCAGCCGGTTTCCTGACTGCATGTTTAGAAACCTTGTCCTTGTCCTGTATTGTTTTGTATTACTATTAACTGTTTTTCTTGTGTGCTCATTTATGTACTGTGTAAGGTGCTGCAGAACCTTTGTGGTGCCATATAAATAAAGGATATAATAATAAATACACAAGATGATACACTGCCCAGCCAGACATTTTGCTCCTCACTGACCCTTATTGCTAGTGTATGCATGTGTATCTGCTTCTTAGTACAATATATGTGTGATAAGTCGGCATGTTTGTGCATCTGGGTGCATTTCTATCAAAGCTACAGGTATTACAAGTCTAGTATATTAACTAAAGTGAGAGTTTTTAGAAGTAGAGATGTTGCCCATAGCAACCAGTTAAGAGTCTAGCTATTATATTCTAGAAGGTGCTATATATATGTTTAATAGAATCTGGTTGCTATTGGCAACATCTACACTTCTAAAAACTCTCACTTTAGTAAATATGCCCCAAGTTGTCATTCCTTTGCAGAGCAGATGCTGTATGTCCAGATAAATTAAGTCAGTTCATTAATTAGCATGATTTCTTCCAAGGATGATGTTTGATGTTGTGACTGAGCACAGTGTCTGCGCCTGGCCAAGTGTCTTATTGGTCCTGTGCGCTTACAAAATGTGTGTTCTCTCACCAGCTCTGACATCATATCTCACAGAAATTTATTTATTATTATTTATTTATTAACAGTTTCTTATATAGCGCAGCATATTCCGTTTCGCTTTACAATTTGAAACAACATTAATAGAACAAGACTGGGTTGTAAGAGACAGACATAAAGGTAAGAGGGCCCTGCTCGCAAGCTTACAATCTATAGGGAAATAGGTGTTGATGCACAAGGATAGGTGCTACACATTGCAAATTGGTCCAGCGAGGTTCTAAAGGTGCGCATCCACTATACGACTATGGAAAGACAGTACGATTACGACATTGTAATCGTACAGTCGTTCCTCTTTCCCTGCAGTGCCAACACTGAACGATATGTCGTTCAGTGTAGGCACCCTCCCTCATACATGAACATGGTCAATCTGTAGTTATCGGCAGATTGACCAGCATGTTCAGGTGATGATTGATGTCGGAAAAGACCAGCGGGAGCGCGCATCACTGGTCGTTTCCGACATTATAGTGCACAATTTGTGGACGATTAATGAGCGATTGAACGATTACGATGTTTTAATCGTACAATCTCTCATTAATATCGCCTAATAAATACGCGGCTTTAGTGAGCTGTGTGATCCAGTCACACAGGAATGTTGGCCTAGGGTTAGGAGGATGTGAAATTGAAGAAAGAAAATATGTGAGATTATGTGTGGACTGTAAAAAGGGATGTAACTAGATAGGGAAGCTCTGAAGGTTATGTTGGTGATTTTGGAATCTGATAAGCTTTTCTAAAGAGGTGAGTTTTCAGAGAACGCTTGAATGTTTGGAGACTAGCAGAAAGTCTTGTTGCGCTTGGCATGACGTTCCCCATAGGGGAGGGAGGGGGGCGGGTGCAGCCCGAAAAAAGTCCTGTATACAGAAATGTATGGGGGCATGTTCATTAAACTGAATTTGCACTCATAAATCCAAAAACTCCTGCTTGATTTTTTATGTCAGCATTTCTAATGAGGGTACCACAGCAGATATCGGAGCTATCTGCTCTGGTCCCTCTTTATCATTCACAAAAGCAGTCCCCATAGCTGTCTATGGGGACCGCCATAAAGGCAAATGACCAATATCTGATAGCTAAGCTTCAGGTGGTATTCGCCTATGGCAGGGGTTGGGAAAATGTTTTCAGCCGAGGGCTATTTTGATTATATATAACATTATTCGCGGGCCCCGTGGCCACAATCGCCGGTGATTACAGCAATGCCCTGAGGATGCTTCGGGGAGCTGTAAGGGCAGCGGTGTGACCGTCTGAAGTGTCCTAAGGATGCTCCAGGCGGCACTGCTGCATATATTCATGCTGCAGGTTCCATTCTAGGCATGCTGCTAGCCAGGTGTGGCTAGAAGAAAAAAGCTCAGAGGGTCAGAACAAATGATTCCGCGGGCCTTATACAGCCCCCGGACCTGCGGTTCCCCATCCCTGGCCTATGGGCTACTGTTCTGCATTTTGTTTCTGGAAAAACATCTTTTGGATCTCTGCCCTTCATCCCATACTGTAGCATGCGCAGCCCGATGACCACACATGAGCATTAACCTCTCCCTGTCCGTACCTTGGGCGATGGAATGTATATCTACTTACCTCTCCAGACTCTCATGAGTATGGTGCATTGGATTATTGGATTTCATTTACGCTATGATAATTATTCTAATGTTTAGAAGAGCATAGTGGGGACCTCCTGTAGTGGCAAGTACAGTAGATACACATTCCCAGTGGTGGGTGCACTAAAACATCCTTTATTTTTATAATGGGGGGTGAGGGTTGAAGTACCACCCTAAGAATCTGGAATAAACTTTATAGTACTAGTAAATAAATGGACCCAGCATCTGCTGGGTCACCTCAGCCGCACGATTGTATTGTGTTCTATTCACAGTAGAATAGATTTAGTCCACCATCTTGTGGTGAATTTTGTGTATTACATCTTAAACCAAAATTTGCTTGATATTAACTGCAGTAAATTTACAGTATATAAAAGTATTTTATAGTATGCTGATTGTATAGTATGCTAATATGCATCATGTATGCATGTTTGTAATTGATGTGTTAAAGATACTGTAGTGACGTGCTCCTTGTTGGTTCCTGTCCCTCCAATTGCTGCACAGTTTTCAGAGAAAAATGTTGCTCGCTGGGTATGTGTACATTTTTACAGAGAATTTTTGTGATGGCAGCTGTGTTGGACCAAATTTGAATGATTGTATACGATAGTAGATCCAGCTTACTTTAAATCTAATGTGTGGAAATAATTTTAGACCCTCTTTAGCCTCCGTTGGCTCTTCAAGTTCTTTCGTGGTTGAAGATTATGACCAGAGAACTGACACAGCTTGAAATTGTGAATCTGAAAATCTATTTAGTCGGGATGCAGTCTGGAAGCCGACGGTCGAAATGCCATCCAGCGGCTTCCCGACTGTAAAATCCCAGCAGGGTACTAAAGACAGGCGTCGAAAACCCGACGCCTGTCATTAGACCTACGCCGGGAGCCCGACGCCCGGCATACCGAACGAAAGTAAGCCGGGCGTTGAGAGCTGCGTGGGGGGAGGGTTAGGTATCAGGGCTCCTGGGGGGACTTAGGATTTGGCTAGGGGAAGGGGGGTTAGGGTTAGGCACCCCCGGGGGGCGGTTAGGGTTAGGCACACCCCCCCGGAGACTTAGGTTTAGGCTGCGGGGATGGGGGGGTGTTAGGTTTAGGCAGTTAGGGAGGGGTTAGGGTTAGGCACTAGGGGGGAGGTTAGGGTTAGGCACCCCTAAGGGAGGGTTGGGGAGGGCAGGGTTAGTAATACTTACCAAAAGCCCCTGTCGGGATCTTCACCCCTGCCCAGGGCCGGATTTACCGCTCTGTAACCTAGGCGCCCACCTAGGACCCAGCGGGTCCCAAGGGGCCCCTGGTTGGGGCCCCCGAGATCCGGCCCTGTGAAGCAGCCGCAGTCACAACATCAAGTTCCCGATGTGAAGCAGGAAGACTTCGGCGGCGGCCAGCGTCTTCCTTTACTTCTCAATGAGAAGCATTGCCTCCAGGCACCAGCAGGGGGAGCTGCTGAAAGCATTACCAGCTTCCTTAATAGTGTACTCGTCGTGACTACTGGGTGGGCAGCTCTAATACTACAGGCAGCAAGGGGGTATACTGTGTGTTTCTCTGCCACATTGACCTGTGACAGGGAGATAGGTGAGTCACGTGAGTTTTGTATGGAGGGGAAGAGGAGGGGGGGTTACTGTGCAAACTGCTAAGAGATGAGCTCTGCTGAGTGAGTGATATCAGTGCTGGAGGTACAGCGGGCCTGATTCAGACCTGGTCGCAAGCACTGAGCGCTCGCAACCGGGTCGATGGTGGCCCAGAGCGCATGCGCACGACGGAGCCGGCTTCATCGTGCGCGAGACCCGGATAGCGACAGGCAATCCATCGCTCCGGGTCTCGCACCAAAGGGGGCGTGCTTTCGATGTTGAGTGACAGCACGTCCCCTTTGGTGGGCGGGTCGAGGGGGGTGGCTGCCCAGACGGAGGCGTTCCCATGGGAACGCCTACCGTTTGGGACCGGCCCCACTGACATAACAAGTGATGTTAGTGGGAGAGCTTTCGGCTCTGTTTGAGCCGAAAGCTCTCTGGGGCTTGCGGCCACGAGATCCTACCACAAGGGTCTCATCGCAAGCCCGATGGTCGCGATGGTCTTGACCATCGCAACCATCATCCTGGCCGCTCGCATTAGCTGTTGGTGGCAACCCACAGCAATGCGAGCGGCCAGGAGGCCGCTCCATGAAAAAAACGAAGCCCTGATTCAGCGCGAGCGCTGAATCAGGGCCTCTGTGTCTCTGAATCAGGGCCTGTGTGCTGGCAGTGTAATGTGGTAATGCATTGGATGCTGGTGGTGCAGTGTGTGCTGGCAGGGTAATGTCAGTGCCGGTGATGCAGTGGGTGCTGGCAGTGTAATGTCAGTGCTGGTGGTGCAGTGGGTGCTGGCAGTGTTACATACCGATTTTCGCGGGACAGTCCCGTTTTTGTGAGCTGTCCCGCCCGCGGGCTGCAGTGTCCCGCGGGCGGGGGGAGGTTGGGAGGGAGATCTACTCACCGCTGCTGTGCTTATCTGCGCACACAGCGGTGAGCTTTCCGCGCTGTGCGCGCACCACACCCGGCTAAAGATCCATGTTGTGGGCGGTCTGCCAGCTCCGACAGGGCTGGGCACGCCCATCAGTGTGATGATGCTGGGAAGTTCCGGCCGGCCACGCCCACCCTCCCGACTACTGACCACAAGCTGCAGAGAGCTGTGGGGGACCTAGCAATACAAAAGACGCTTGGCCACGCCCCCCAACCGTTGCCTGACTGGAAGTGGCAGAGTTTTATGCTTTCCTGAGGCTGGCTGTAACCAAGTGGTATACTTGGGTGACCTACCTGGCATTTAGGATTTTAGATTGAGATTGCAGGTAATAACTATTGGTGTAAAAGGGTCAACCATGTATTTAAAAGGAACAAGGTATTGAAAATTAAAAAAAATTTAGATGAAGGATGTTCATGTTTTTAATATAAACATGAACAGCCTTCATCTATTATTTTTTTTAATTTTCAATACCTTGTTCCTTTTAAATACATGTGTGTGTGTGTGTGTGTGTGTGTATATATATATATATATATATATATAGATTATTTTATATAGATATATATAGATATATGTATATATATATATATATATATATAAATAGATATATATATAATACATAGATCAGTGGGTGTAACAAGACACGACCACTGGGCGTATAAGACACGCCCACAAACAGTAAGCCACGCCCCCGCCGGCGCATTGTCCCTCTTTACAAATTACAAATGTTGGGAGATATGGTGTTATGTCAGTGCTGGTGATGCAGTGGGTGCTGGCAATGTGGTGCAGTGGGCGCTGGCAGTGTAATAGCAGTGCTGGTGGCAGTGACATAACTAGGCTATTTGGAGCCCAAGGCAAATTTTAAAATGAAGCGCACAGCAAAAAAAATGGGCGTGGTCACAAGTGACGGGGTCAATTAACAATGGAACGTGTCAACAGGGCACATATACCCCTTTCTCGTCACTCTTAACATTCCTTTCCATATGCACCTTAACCCCTGTAGTGCTCCTTATACAGTCCACCCTATGCAGTGCCCCCAGTAGTGGTGGCTCTTATGCAGGCCCCCAGTAGTGCCCCTTGTACAGTACCCCCAGTAGTGGTCCCCCTTATGTAGCTCCCCATTACTTCCCCTTATACAGTGCCCCCAGTAGTGGTCCCCCTTATGCAGGCCCCCAATTGTGCCCCTTATACAATGCCCCAAGTAGTAATCCCCTTTATGCAGCCCCCCAGTAGTGGCCCCCACTATCCAGTGCCCCTTGTAGTGGTCCTCCCTATTTAGTGCTCCCATTGCAGTGTCCCTTGTGCATCCAGTAGTAAGCCCCTTATACAGTGTCCCCAGTAATAGACCCACCTTTTGCAGTGCCCCTTATATAGTGCCCCCAGTAGTAGACACACCTTATGCAGTGCCCCTTATATAGTGCCTCCAGTAGCAGTCCCCCCCATGCAGTGCCTTTTATATAGTGCCCCCAGTAGTAGTCTCCCCAGTAGTGGTCCCTGATGGAGTGCCCCAGTAGTAGTCCCCCTGATTAGTGCCCCCAGTAGAGGTTCCCCCCAGTGGTGCCCCCAATTACTGCCCCAGTAGTAGTCCCCCCGATTAGTGCCCCCAGTAGTAGTCCCCCAATGAGTGCCCCCAGTAGAGGTTGCCCCCAATTACTGCCCCCAGTAGTAGTTACCCCGATTACTGCCCCCAGTAGAGATGCCCACCCCCCCAAATGCATAGCAAAAAAATTAAATAAAAATAAAACTTACCTGCATCCACGCTCCTGCTCCGGCTCCCGCCGCAGCGACGTCTGCACGTTAGCCCTCCCGGGCTGGCGCGCTCTGCATTATGGGAGAGACGTCATGATGTCTCTCCCATTACCCCCTGCAGGAGCCGGAAGGGAGCCGGCTCTTGCAGTGGGCACTGCAGCAGCCAATGAGAGTCTATCTGACTCTCTTGGCTGCTGTTTAACACACACATCTCCGCCAGCACTGGAGGAGATGTGTGTGCAGCAGCAGCCAATGAGAGACTGTCTGACTCTCATTGGCTGCTGATTAACACACACATCGCCGCCGCGTGGCGGTGATGTATATGTTAGCACAGCCTGAGCCCACCCGCCTCCCACCCTCCTCCTGGCGCTATTGGGCAAAGGTAACTAGGACGGGCCCCCTCGCGCCGCCAGTCTCACGGCGCCCAGGGCACATGCCCCACTCGCCCTGCCCTAGTTATGCCACTGGCTGGTGGTACAGTGGGTGCTAGTGGTACAGTGGGTGCTGGCAGTTTAATGTCAGCGCTGGTGGTGCAGTGGGTGCTGGCAGTGTAATGGCAGTGCAGTGGGTGCTGGCAGTGTAATGATAGTGCAGTGGGTTCTGGCAGTGTAATGGCAGTGCAGTGGGTGCTGGCAGTGTAATGGCAGTGCAGTGGGTGCTGGCAGTGTAATGGCAGTGCTGGTGGTACAGTGGGTGCTGGCAGTGTAATGGCAGTGCAGTGGGTGCTGGCAGTGTAATGGCAGTGCAGTGGGTGCTGGCAGTGTAATGGCAGTGCTGGTGGTACAGTGGGTGCTGGCAGTGTAATGGCAGTGCAGTGGGTGCTGGCAGTGTAATGGCACTGCAGTGGGTGCTGGCAGTGTAATGGCAGTGCTGGTGGTGCAGTGGGTGCTGGCTGTGTAATGGCAGTGCTGGTGGTACAGTGGGTGCTGGCGGTGTAATGGCAGTGCTGGTGGTACAGTGGATGCTGGTAGTGTAAGGTCAGCGCTGGTGATGCAGTGGGTGCTGGCAGTGTAATGAGCAGTGAGTCAGTAATGCTAACCATTACACCATGTAAAGCTTTGAATATAACAAGGAAAATTGACAAATAATGTAACTGGCATGAATCAGGAACAAAAATAGTGTTTTGGATTGTTTGTGGGAGGGGACCCCCAACTGGCATCTTGCCTAGGGCCCCTTGAGGTCTATATCCGGCTCTGCCCCTGCCGGGATTCTCGCGTCGGCGGAATACATACCGATTCCTTTGTCAGTGAGGTGCAAACTACTTTAAACTATGGGGAATAAATTTAGCAAACTCTCAATATTGTTGAACAATATTCATTATGTAGACTTTCTTGTTTATATTTTTGCTGTAATGCTTGGCATAATTACAATACAATGGCTATTGTATATACATACATTTTTTTTTTAAACCATGGATTCAAAATCTATTTATTCTGGAATTCTTGCCATGTATGTGCAATATACCACATAAAAACAAAAGCTGTTCTGTTCGCGCAGGGTACAACAGAGTGATTTGTAAAGAATTTTAGACTTCTTCAGTTTGTACTCTCCCAACCTGTAACCTCCGACCTAGATTGTCTGCACTTATGCAACTTTCCTAAACTCTTTCCACAGGCTGAAAAAATATTGAATTCCAGATTATCATAATAGGAGATGGTTTGCAAGCCTTGCACTATGAAAATAATCTCTGTCCCATGCCCAGGTGGCTAATCTGCCTATCTACAAAAAAAAATGGCTAGAATTCTTGCCCCCAAATTAATATCCTTATTTATCAGAATCCTAGGTGGACGGGCCTTTGCCCCTGCTACCACAAATGTTAAAATTATGATTTTCTCTAAATAAGGCAAAGACCCTTTGTACTAGTTATTGGCCCATCTTTTAATAAATCTCTGATTCACCCGGATCAGGAGGGATTTGTCCCCAAATGTCTGGCTGCAGACAACACTTGATTCACCATGTTAATGAGAGCAGTGAAACATCCCTATATCTTTCATTAGATTCTGAAAAGGCCTTAGACCGCATTGATAGACCCATACTATTGGTAATCCTTGTCTTTTACAGATATCAGGAGAGATTTCTCACAGGTCCTCAGCATTATACCACATCCACCTCAGTCCAAGTGAATGGATGCACCTATTTCCAATTCCCCAATTAAATACCTCTCTTTCTTCATTTTACTTTAACAATTGAACCAATCGCTGTCAGGGTCCGGGGGAATCCAGACATTTGGGGACCAAGAAATTGGTTTCTTTCAACAGATGAGTGCAGCACACATCATGGTCCGCCTCTGGGACTTCACTCTGGTGCGTCACTTTCAGTTGGCCTGTCCACCCAGGTATGGACAGATTCCTAGATACATCCACTTATCCCGCACTTCTACCCCTTCTGCTTTTGTTTTGTTTTTCAACAAAGTTTTTTTATTAAAGTATAATAAATATATGACAGAAAATCAAACATAAGCACATACATTTTTAAATAAAATGTTTTACAGAAAAATAACCACTGTCCGGTATTCAAACACAGTCAATTATCAGCGTTTTATACAATGGTAAACAGATAAAATATAATAAAATAAGATAAAACAAAACAGTGCGAGCCCGGGTCTGCAACACCAACTCCCGTATCCAAATTATATAGTATTAAGGGAAATCGGGGGGTCTTGTTCACTAACACGTGTCTCATACCAAAGTGTATGTCTGAAACATTTCCACACCTGGTCTTTGAGTGACTTAGACAATGTGTCTATGTAGCTTTCCCAAGTTTCAAAAAACTTCTCTGTGAATTTTTCTTTTTGTAACGAGGCTTCCAGCCATTCCATTCGGAAAATGTTAAAAAGTTTTCCCAAAAATAAGGCGAGTGTAGGAGCAGTGGGTTGTAGCCATGCTTGTAAAATACATTTTTTTGCTACTGCCGATAGAATAATTAGTAGTTTTCTAACCCCTTGTGCCATTCTAGTGCCTATAGATGTAATACCGAATATTGCCCATTCAGGTGTTAGGGGTAAACAATTCACTACGTTTCTGTTAATATAATTCCCTATCAGAGTCCAAAAAATCCGTATTATTGGGCATTCCCATAGACAATGCATTAACTCAGCCCTCTGCGCTCCACAACGAAGACACGCAGAATCTTCTAACAGTCCCATGACATGTCTACGATGGAGAGATAAATATGTTCTATGTAGTATGTTCATGAAAAGTTCTGTATATGATGTTGCTGGCACCAATTTGATGGATAATTCAAAGGATTGTAGTAGTTTTTCTGTGGTTAGAGAAGGAAAGTACTCCCTCCATTGCGCCAATCCAACTTTCTGGGTATCGTATTGTATGGGGGTGTGTAGGAATGAATAATGCACTGAGATGGCCTTATATTGGGGGTTTTCTTCCATTAACAAATGGTCTACTTGATTACTATGATCATCTGGAGAGAGTTTCCTAGAAAGATTGGCCACATAGTGTTGGGCTTGTAAGTACGCCAAAGGTGAAGATCCGAGTATTGGATATTTTTCTACCTCTTGTACAAATGTTAGCGGGTTTTTTTAATTACAGTCTATAAATTGTCGAACTGTAGTAAGTCCCTGTCTGTGCCATACAGTAAAAGGTTGTCCTGCGACCCCATTTTGAAAATTCGGATTGCGTGTGAGTGAGAGATGTAGGGATAAATATGGGTTTAGTGAATATTTGTGGCGTAATATGTGCCACGTTCTTCTAGTGGACATCAATAAGGGATTAGCTTTTATTGCCACAGGTATTTCATCATCGTGTAGATGTAAAAAGGGGATGATGCCAATATTCTCTAGGAAAGCTCCTTCCAACCTGGTATTTGCATATTGATCTTTATTGTGTATCCAGTCTCTCAGGTAGCGTAGATGAGCGGCATGACTATATGAACTAATATTGGGTAGATTAATGCCACCATTAGACCGGAGTTGTTGAAGTTTTACAAGTCCAAGTCTTGCTCTCCTACCATTCCAAATAAATGTGCGCATTATCCTCTCAATCTCCGTTGTGTCTTTTTTAGTTAATAAAATAGGGAGTGACTGAAGAGGGTATAAAATTCTAGGGAACAGGATCATTTTAACCAAGTTTGCTCGGCCTAAATATGAAATATTAAGATGTCGCCATTTCTCAGTGTCCTCCCTAATACTGCGTAGAATACTCCTTATATCAATCTTATATAGATTATCAAGATATTTGGGCAATTGTATTCCTAGATATGAGATTGATTTAGTCGTCCACTCAATGGGGATCTCCCTAAACCAGGCCGGGCGTGCAAATCCTTTTTTCAAATATAATGCTGTGGAATTCTCAAAATTAACTTCAAACCTCGAAACTGATCCTATTTCTTTTATACGTGTCATAAACGGTCCAAGAGTCCTCCTCAGATCTGATATAAATAAAAGAACATCGTCTGCAAAAGCAGATATTTTCACAGTTTCTGCACCAATCCCAATTCCCTCAAACTGTGACTAATTTTGTAAGATCCTAAGCATAGGATCTAATGTTAAATTAAAAAGCAGAGGGGAGAGTGGGCAACCCTGTCTTGTTCCCCTGGTTATTGTAAGACCCTCTCCCACAGACCCATTTACCAATAATGAGGTAGTCGGGAGGGTATAAAAGAATTTTATTAGGGATTGGAAAGTCAATCCAAATCCTCGCCTATCCAGTATCTCATAAAGATAGGGCCATGAGACCATGTCGAACACCTTGGTGGCGTCTAGGCTTAAAAGCATGGTTGAGGAGTCAGGATGGAGATTAGCCGCCATTACAGCTGCAATAGCTGAGCGAATACCCTTTACTGAGTGTCTGCCTTTAGTGAAACCCAGCTGGTGAGTTGTAAACAAGGAGGTGTAGAAAGCCTGTAAACGATCTGCTAATATTTTGTCCTGTATTTTAAAATCGATATTAAGTAGAGTAATAGGACGATACGATGAAGGTAGAGAAAAATCCTTATTTGGTTTCAGGATTAGGGAGGTGAGTGTTTGATTAAAGCTAGGGTAGTGGGGGGTGTCCATTTGTATTTTGCCGTATAGAGCACAAAGTGTCGGTATCATGTCATGTTGTAAAATTTTATAGTATTCGATTGAATAGCCATCAGGGCCTGGGGATTTATTAAGGTGCATGGAAGATATAGCTCTGGCGATTTCTTCTTCAGTGATATTATCTTCCAGCATCTCCCGTTGTAAAGGAGAGAGACATGGAAGTGCTGCCTCATCCAGTATTTTGGACATTAGAGTGGGGTCGCCTGGAGTGGCCGTATAGATTTGCATAAAATATTCCTGAAGTTTCTGAGCTATATCTGAGGTTTTAGTGAGCAAAGTTTGTGTGTGAGGATCCTGTAGTGCAGTTATGTGGTGTCGTTTCTGGAAACTTTTTGTCATATTTGCAAGTAAGGTTCCAGTTTTGTTACCCCACCGAAAGTATTTTTGTTTAGTGTAATCCAGGGCCTGGGCTAATAAGAAACTGTCTAGCATTTTCTTTGAGTCCATATATATGACATGGTTCTCTACAGTAGGCTTTCGAATATAGTCCGCCAAGTCGGATTGCATGGTGTGTTGTAGATCAGTATATTGAGTCCGAATATGCTTATTTCTTTTAGCAACTTACGAGAGAATGTGTCCCCGCATAACTACTTCAGAGGTCTAACCAGAACAAGACAGGTTATCCCAATGTTCTAAATTGTCATCCATAAATTCCGTCCATTTCAACGTTAAAATTTTTTTAAACTGTTCAGAATGATAAAGATATGATGGGAAACGCCAAAAAAAGGGGCATTTGTGAGTCAATTGGGATTGAAGAGTCACTGATACCGGAGCGTGGTCGGATACTAAAATGTCTCCTAGCGAGGTTGATACAATTTCCGAGAGAAGTGTTGTGGAGAGAAGTATGTAATCTATACGTGAGAAGGACCCATGGACCGCCGAGTGGAACGTGTATGACCTATCAGTGGTGTTGAGAAATCTCCAGGGGTCTGTTAAGGAATGCTTGGTCAATAGTTGTGGTATATGGGTCCATTGGGAAGCTGATGGGTTAGCTGGTATTGGACACTTATCTATATAAGGGTCTGCGACCGTGTTTAAATCACCACCTAGTAGTAGATTATAATTAATCCTACTATGCAAGAGCTGGGTTATAGATTGATAGAAAGCATATAGGTCAGTATTAGGTGCATATAGATTGAGTAACGTGTATTTAGCTTCATACATTTGAACATCTAATAAAATATAGCGACCTTCTCTATCCAAGACAGAGTTTAAAATGGTATAAGGTAGATGTCTAGTGAAAACAATGGCGACACCGCGAGATTTGAAATGGTAGGAAGCTGAAAAACAGTCTCCAAGCCAACGGTCGCGTAAAGTGGAATCTTCCCCGGCTTTCCAATGTGTCTCTTGTATATAGATTATATCTGGTTTTAATTTTTTAAGGGATGGTAGAACTCTTTTACGTTTAATTGGGGTGTTTAAACCTCCAACATTCCAGGAGATGATGTTAATAGTTTGGGGCATTTGGGCAGTGGAGTTGGCACAGGTGTTGTCATCTCATCATTTTAAACAAAGATGTTGTAAAAACATAATATCTATAAATAATAAGGCTCCCCCTGTCCCAGCCTTCAGGGAGAGTCTTAACGAAATCTAGTGCGGGACGACCCGGGCTCACACTACGTAACATCAATGTGCTTACATAGCATACCAATAACAGAATATGCTTCAATAATTTTTCAAATATTTTCCCATCCAAAATAATATCATACCAAGTCTGGGTATGTTTCCCAGAAATTGGTGGAATCATATAATCAAACATCAGTAAATAAAAAAAAAACGGTAAAACCATGGAAATAAAGTGACATACTCTGTCTCTACAGCGAAACAATGCTAAACAGTGAACCATTGCAAATAGAAAATTTGATTTGTTAAATGTTCCTAGCCAAATAATTTAGGTCCTGGGTGAAGGGCTTAAACGTGAGTGGTGAGGTGAGCCTCTAGGAGAGTTGCCAGTAATAAAATGATTACGTGCCATCTCTGGATCGTCAAAGACAAGTGTTTGTCCATTCTCAGTAACCCTCAATTTGGTTGGATACAACAGAGCAAATCTTTTATTGTTATCTACCAAAAATTTACAAACTGGGGAGAACTCTACGTTTCTGTGCTACTGCTACAGAGAAATCTTGGAAAATAAGAATCCGGTGTTCGTCTACCACCAGATTTCTTTGACGTTTGAAAGTTGACAGAATTTTCTCTTTGGCACGGTAATGTAGAATTTAGCTATGACCGGGCGTGGTCTACCATTAAATCCCTTCCTTTCCGGACCCAGTCTGTGGGCTCTTTCGATTTGTGGTACGCCTAAATCATTTTGCAACTCAAGGGCAGAGATCAAAGTTTTGTCTAGATAATCGAATAATGCTGACCTGCTCTGGGATGCCTATAAAGCGCAAGTTATTGCGTCTGTGGCGGTTTTCCAAATCGCCCACTTTCTCAAGCAGCGATTTGTGAGATACTGTATAGGAGTCATGTGATGTTTGCAAAGTATGTAAGTTGTCTTCTATATCACTAGTCCTCTGTTCTACGGCATCTAATCTATTAGTATGTTCAGTTAATCTAGAAAGAGCCGTATCCAGAGAGGATTGTATTTTATCTAATCTTTTATCAATCCTAGGGGCAAGTTGGTCAAACTTGTCTTCCATTTTTGGCAAGAATTGGTGAAATTTTTCGTCAATCATAGGCATAAGTGCTTCAAATTTTTCATCAATTTTAGGCATAATCACATTTAGAAGCATAGTCGCCATATCTGGGCTAGTAGACCCAGGGTCACCTTTCCCTAATTCTGGATGTTCAGCAGAATGGGCCCCAGTGGGCGAGGGTGGTGACGTGCCTGATTTTGCAGGGGTTTTATTTGGTTTACCCATATTGCGGGAGGAAAATCTTGGTGGTAATGGGGGCAGAGATTTATATACAAATCTATCCATACACCGTATTTGAGATCAAAAAAGAAATATCAACCTGTAGTGGTGACACTATTCGTTGCAATCACCTATGTAGGCACAAATATTATAAAATACAGATTGCTATAATATTTGGGGAACAGATTGCAATTATAAATATTTGCCAGTAGATGGCGTTATATTCCAACAAGTCAATCCACCTATAAACTTTGATATGTAGAACACACAAAGCAATAAAATGCAATATTATGTGGGAGATAGCATAAAAAGAAATCAATAATTAATTAAGAAAAATTAGGATTCAATGTAATATTGAATAGGTGTATCAATAAAGTTAGAAATGGGATAGCACTTTCTCAACCCCACAATGTCCACTCTTGTATGGGTAAGAGAAGGTAGTCCAGCAGCGACCACTATCTGCAATATCAGAGCTCTCCCCCGAACCGGTGGTCAAGCTGGGGTCATGGAGTAAGGAGCAGTGCAGCAGGCCAATAAGCTGAAGCTGGATCCCCGTTCAGCATGCGGTCCGACAGCAGCCGGAGCCCCTCAGATGCACCCACCGCAGGATCCGTGCAGCTAGAGGCCGCTGAGGAAGAGGAGGGCCGCGTACGGGCCAGGCGCCAGGGGAATCTCCCTACTCCAGTCGCACACAGCCACAGTGACAGGCGCTGGAGATACTGCAGCCAAGGAGGCAGCCAGACAGGAAGTCAAACCGGAAGGCAGCCGGGCAAGGGAGCACAGCGGGAGACGACGCGGCTCAGGACCACTGGAGGAGGAGAAGGCCACACCTAGGCACACCACTGGAGAGTGCGCCGAAGAGTCCCACATGGTAGCCGCCCCGATCCTCCGCAGAAGGCGCGGGCGTCAGGAGCCGGTGATGGGCGGGCGTCAGGAGCCGGTGATGGGTGGACGTCAGGAGCCGGTGATGGGCGGGCGTCAGGAGCCGGTAAAGGACACGGCAGCTCCAGCGGGACATGGCAGCAGTAATCTAGGATGCCACCACCGCAAACAGGAGCGCGCTGCACAGCTTGTTGAGGCAGCGCCAGTGGGGTCCACAGAGCAAGTCCGGCGGGCAGACCGCTCTCCGATCCGGAGTGCAGCGGCAAGGCAGTGGGAACCAGCACAGAGCTCTCCCCAAGAGATCCAGTTGCCGGAAGGCCAAGGTAAGTCAGGGATGTGACCGGTGCGGGTTATAGATGTGTAGATTTCCCGCCCGCTCCTATCACAGAGCTCACTCCAGGTCTAAGAATCGGGGCAGTCCGCTGACCTTGAATACCGCTGGATGTTTTTCATACAGTGTCAGGTCCAGAGGACATTGTTTAAGAAGAGCAGGGTGATATAAGGCAGCAAGAGGGAGACAGCCCCAAGCAGGAGCCTTCACACCCCACGCCAATGTTTCTGCGCCATTTGCAGGCGGTCATACAGGCCAATTATATACACGGCCAGATTGTTTAATAAAATCCACAGAGGCAATATATAGCTCTTTTCACTCCTCTCAACTCGGGAAACAAGATAGGGTGGAAGGTGAGATCCTAGGGACCCGAAATTAGAGGGATTTGAGTTGATTCTGTTAGCCTCTTGCAGGAGGGTGTCTAAAAAACGGCCATGCTAGATGCCCCGCCCACCGGAAGTCCCGCTTCTGCTTTTACTAGAATGGGCAACAAACATCCTCCTCAGAAATCTAATCCACACCCTCCTCCACATGTGCCACCAGATGTAGAAGGGGATAAAAATATTCTAATACTGACAGAATTGTGACACTAGAGCAGCATACTAGTGATGCATAGGATTCACTACGTGCCTTGCAAGTGACAGTGGCTACCCAATCCCAGTCTATCCAAATCATGTTTGAAAAGATTGATGAGTTAGAAAATAGGAATAGGTGTAGCAATTTAAGCTTTATTGCATCCCTGAGCCTGTGACGGAATTCCAAATGATTGAATATATAAGACTTCAAATTGAAAGGGTATATGATTATTATTATTATCTTTTTATGTCCACAACAAAGTACATAAACAGTTGAACAGAACAAGAACAGTGACTTACAGTACAAGACATTGCCGGACAAGTACATGGTATATAAACATTGCTGCAACAGTAGCAGGGTGGTAGAAATCAAGGGTTAGGTACTGTTGTAAGGAGTATGGAGTAGATAACAATATAAGTAAATGAAAAAAAGCGAGGGCCCTGCTCATGAGAGCTTAAATTCTAAAGGGGAGGGGTAGACAATGAGCCAGAGTGTTAGGATGAGTGAAGGTTGGCTTCCTACTATGCAGTATGTGAGGAAGTCAATTGGAGTAAGAGATTTACGCCACTAACATTCTACTTTTTTTTATAAATTCTTTATTTGTAAAAGAAAAATTTTAGATTTTCACATACATCACATTGTATGTAGAGAGCACAGATCAAACAAACCGTAAACTGAACACAAATAAATCACAGATAATAGCCCAGAACTGGGGAACATTGTCTATCAAATATATGGAAAAAGGCATCCAGTTAGATTCAGCATGCCTATATTTACTTATACAATCATATAACCCAATTCTACAAACAGAGAAAAATGAAAAAACAAACTAGAAAATAAACAAAGAGTAGAAAAAGAGGAATCAAGGACACGAAAGGGGGGGAGAGAAAGTAGGTATAGGAGTTGTGTAGATAACAGGTCATTAGCAGGGAGTGAGTTTCAGCCAACTTCCAATTAGGAAATGAGGAGTACCATCCTAACTAGGGATGAGCGGGTTCGGATTTCTGAAATCCGAGCCCCCCCGATCCGAGTCGTATCAGAGTCAGGCTCGACTTTTCCCGCCTGACTCGGAACTGAAATCGAGGCAAAATGTCATCATCCCGCCTTCCGGATCTCGCGGGTTTTGGATTCTATAACAAATGTCCCCGCGTCAGCGCCATTTCTCACTCCGGCTATGGACAGTGAAGAGGGAGGGTGGGAGCTAGGGCTAGCTGGGCTGTATTGTGCTGCTGTTGTCCATAGGAGCTGTGACCACTCAGTCCATAGGGGCTGACTGGGCTGTGTTGCGCTGCTGTTGTCCATAGGGGCTGGCTGGGCTGTGTTGTGCTGCTGTCATAGGGGCTGGCTGGGCTGTGTTGCGCAGTCAGTTGTCCATAGGGGCTGTGTCCACTCCAAAGTCTATAGGGGCTGGCTGGACTGTGTTGTGCAGTGTCTCATAAAGGCTGTAGTCTTAGAGGGGTGCTGTAGTGTTGTCCAGGGGGTGATCTGTGCATCAGGGGTGCTCCCCCAAAGTGCACTACAAAATTTTTTTATTTTTTTTCTATGTTTGTGAATTGTGTGCGCAGTAGCCGCACGTGCATCAACAAAGTAATGCCAAGCGTGCGCCTGTGTCATAAGTAAAGTGTCAGAGTTCAGCCGGGGATCAGCCGTCCCTTACCGTCCCACCGGCTTCCTCTGACTTCCCGGGCAGTCGGGCGGCTCGTGCGGCGACGTGGGAGGTGCTGAGCATTCATCCTGATGCTGTGTCCCGGGCGGCCTGGTGCACGGGGATCGGAGTCCCTGTCATGGGCGCCGCCATGACACTTCCTGCTCTGACTGCTTTTCCTCCCCTGACAGTCTGGCCGGTCAGCTGATGCTGTGAACCAATCAGTGGGCTTCCAGGGGTATATTGCCGGCTCCTGTGTATCAGGTAGTTGCCTGAACAACCATTGTCGCTGCTAGTGTTACTAGTGGTCTCTCGTTCCAGGTTCCCTTGCTTCCAGTGATCTATTCCTGTGTGCAGCTATATCATTCATCTCATCAGTGCTTTACCACCTCAGCCTGTGTGCAGCTATATCATTCATCTCACCAGTGCTTTACCACCTCAACCTGTGTGCAGCTATATTATTCATCTCACCAGTGCTTTACCACCTCAGCCTGTGTGCAGCTACATTGTCAGTGCGTTATCACCTCGCCTGTGTGCAGTATACCTCTATTCCACCAGTGCGTTACCACCACCACCTGTGTGCAGTATACTATCCATTTCACCAGTGCTTTACCATCACAGCCTGAGTAGTTATATGTACCCACCTCTCCAGCGTCATAATCTCTGGCTGACTCCAGTACCACTACCCACCTTGTTACTGGACTCTGTGGTCTCTACCTACGTGTTACAGTATTGCACCGTGGTGCACTCTTTCTGACCGGCAACCCGGTAGAGTGTGTCCGCAGTGCACACTTCCTTGTACCTCAAGTACAGTGTCCCTACGTGCCCCTTACTGGCACAGACCCGTTCGTCTCCTTTTTCCCGCAGGCTTTGGTCACCTAGTCAAAGGACCGCGACCTGCTTACGAGGTGCAGCTCAAGCCCATATCCCGATTGGTGGGGTCACTGGCGAACACCATCTCGTGGGTTAGATTCCGCACCTTTGACTAGGTCTCGCCAACGACCAAGACCCGTGGATGCGGAGGTCGTACATTCAGGCCCCTCGCCTCCGTTTCCTCCCGCAGCCTCTGGCCTCAGCTTCCAGAAAACCGCCTCCCAGCGTGACATAAAGGGCCGGCTGCCTTGACCGTTAAACGGTGCTGTAACCCCCAAAGTGCACTCCAAACAATAAAAAAATATTTTCTGTGTTTGTGAATTGTGTGCACTGTGGCTGCACGTGCATCAACAAAGGAGCAGCGCCAAGTGTGCGCCTGTGTCCCATAAGTCTGTTAAAGGGTGGTGTAACCCCCGAAGTGCACTCCACAAAAAATAAACAATTCTTTTTTTCTGTGTTTGTGTGCGAAATGTATGCGCAGTAGCCGCACATGCATCAACACAGCAGCAGCGCCAAGCGTGCGCCTGTGTCATAAGTCAAGGGCCGGTTTGGACATCTGGTCCGGACTGAAGGACGTGCCAACAATGTGAATTTCTGACATGTCTACTGTCACTGCATATGATACTGTCACCACTGACAGAATGGTGGAGGAATTATTTTCTGTGTTTGTGAATTGTGTGCACTGTGGCTGCACGTGCATCAACAAAGGAGCAGCGCCAGGCGTGCGCCTGTGTCATAAGTAAAGGGCCGGATGGCTTGTCCGTTAAAGGGTGCTGTAACCCCCAAAGTGCACTCCAAAAAAAAAATATATATATTTTTTTCTGTCTTTGTGAATTGTGTGGGCTGTAGCCGCACCTGCATCCTCAAAGCAGCAGCGACAAGCGTGCGTCTGTCTGTTAAAGGGTGGTGTAACCCCCAAAGTGCGCTCCAACCAAAATAAAATAATCTTTTTTTCTGTGTTTGTGTGTGAATTGTGTGGGCTGTAGCCGCACCTGCATCCTCAAAGCAGCAGCGACAAGCGTGCGTCTGTCTGTTAAAGGGTGGTGTAACCCCCAAAGTACGCTCCAACAAAAATAAAACATTTTCTTCTGTGTTTGTGAATTGTGTGCACTGTACGTGCATCAACAAAGGAGCAGTGCCAAGCGTGCACCTGTGTCCATAAGTCTGTTAAAGGGTGGTGTAACCCCCAAAGTGCACTCCACAAAAAATAAACAATTCTTTTTTTCTGTGTTTGTGTGCGAAATGTATGCGCAGTAGCCGCACGTGCATCAACACAGCAGCAGCGCCAAGTGTGCGCCTGTGTCATAAGTCAACGTACAGAGGGACCTGAGGTGGTGGATTCCAGCGGGGACAAATTAATACTCTGTGAGGATGAGGATGTACACAATACTGAAGAAGGTGAGGAATCGGTGGATGAGGATGACATCTTGCCTCTGTAGAGCCAGTTTCTGCAGGGCCCAAACGAACCAATCATTTCAGCCACAGTCGTGTGGCAGACCCTGGCGCTGAAATGATTGGTTTGTTAAAGTGTGCATGTCCTGTTTATACAACATAAGGGTGGGTGGGATGGCCCAAGGACAATTCCATCTTGCACCTCTTTTTTTTCTTTGCATTATGTACTGTTTGGGGCCTAGTTTTTCAAACTGCCATCCTGTCTGCCACTGCAGTGTCACTCCTAGATGGGCCACGTGTTTGTGCTGCCCACTCGTGTCGCTTAGCATAGTCATCCAGCTACCTCGGTGCAACCTTTTGGACATAAAAACACTATTGTGAGGTGTTCAGAATAGACTGGAAATGAGTGGAAATTAAGGTTATTGAGGTTAACAATAGCATAGGAGCAGAAAAACCTACAAATTCTGTGATTTTAGCTGTTTTTATACTTTTCTTTCAAAAAAATACAGATCCAAAACACAAAACGTAGAACCCAAAACACGGAAGGGTGGTTTTGGCAAAACCAATCCAGATCCAAAACACGAAGAAAGATCCAGATCCAAAACCAAAACACAAAACACGAAAAGTGGCCGGTGCACACCCCTAATCCTAACAAACATAACAGTAAAATCATGAACTTGGAATAAGGGCCTTATATGAGTCAGAGTATATATATCCAATCCAACTGAACCACAGGGCCACAAACTGAATGTATCTCAGGAACAGTATAAATATATCATCAATGACCATATAAAAGTCCAACCATTGGCGCTAATCCCATGTTGTAGGTGGTACCTGGGAGCGCCAGCGGACCGGAAGAACTGCCCTAGCAGTATCGTTTATTTGTTTTAGAAGGGATTTTTTTTGTATTTAGAAATTGGGGTAGATGTGTGAGAAAGCAACCAAAAATTAGGGCTATGAGTAACAGAGTAACCCAAAACCTCTGAGGCCAAGGCTATTATATTACGCCAAAATGGAGTGATAAGAGTGCAGTCCCACCAGATATGGATCATCTGGTGACACCAGAAGGGACACCAGAAAGAAATATTTATGGAGAACTACCAGGCATCAATATTACCTCATCAGTACTTTGTATTGTGTTTCCAGTACCGCTAGACTAGAAGTGCAGGCACTAGTGACCTGGAAAACTTTTCCCAGTTGACTTGAATACCTCTAGCCAAGAAATCCCTATCCCAGGCTTCTTCAAGCAGGGGATCGGCAGTAAACATACAATGTAACAAAATTTTATAAGTCCTTGAAACAATTTATACAGTAGCAGTTTGATGAGTGCACATAGTTTCAAAGTGAGTCAAGGTTCTAGTGAATAGTGAGGGTCCTCAGAGAGACAAAGCAAAATGTTTAACTTGCAAAAAGGACCAGTAATGTTGGTTCACGAGGGGAGCATTAACACTAAGGGCCTGATTCAGACCCACTCGCGAGCGGCTGTCCGCTCGCAAGTGGGTCGATGGTGTGCACTGCGCATGCGCACGACGGAGGGAGCTCCGTCGTGCGCATGCGCGAGACGTGACGAGCGAAGGACTTTCCTTTGCTCGTTGTGTCTGATCAAAGGGGGCGTGCTGTCGATGTTGATTGACAGCATGCCCCCTTTGGTGGGCGTGCCGGGGGCGTGCCTACCAGACGGAGGCATTCCCAAGGGAACACCTAACGTCAGAAGCCGGCCCCACTGACATCACTAGTGATGTCAGTGGGAGTGATTTTGGCTGTGATAGAGCCAAAATCACTCCTGGCCTTGCGGTTGAAAAACTCAACCGCAGGCTTCTGCTCGCACTGGCGATGGTCGCGATGGTCAAGACCATCGCGACCATCATCCTGCACGCTCATATAGGCTGTGGGTGGTGACCCACAGCTATACGAGCGTCCAGGAGGACGCTCCATATTTATGGAGGTGGGATAGTGGCATGGTCTGACCCTGTAATTTGCCCAATTGTTGTATGCACTAAGAGAGGTGGGAGTGACTAAGGCAAAAATAATCTATGCGGGAGTAAGAGCAATGAGGGGAGGAAAAAGTCTAGTCCCTCTCTGCTGGGTGAAGAAGACGTCAGGTGTCCACAAAGCTGAAAATCATGCAAAATCACTCTAAACTTTCTAGCTTTCTAAGAGAGGATCGGGGAGTACTAGAGGAGGAATCACCAGAGGGTTCTATAGCCCAATTGAAATCTCCCCCAACCACTAGAATACCCTCTAATTGATTCTCAATTAGCTCTAAAGATTTACAGAGGAAGTTAGATTGACCCTGATTAGGAACATATAAATAAAAAATTTTGGTTTGCAATTGTGGCTTTAACAAGTAGACCCCGACCACCCCCAATAGGTATGTCAGAAATGTCTGTGAGCCTAAGATGTTTAGAAAACAGAATAGCCACCCCTCTAGCCTTGGCCTCAGATAAGTTATTAAAGAATCCTAGTGAAAAGTGACGAGAACAGAGAGTTGGGGAGACACCCTTTTTGAAATGTCTCTTGCAAAAATTCTACATCAACCCTGTCAATATGAAGTGAATGCAAGAGATGTGACCTTTTCTCTGGAGAATTGAGGCCTTTCACATTATTTGAAAAAATGTATGACGTAGCCATAATCAGCAGTTACATGGAGATACTTTATGGAAATGGGACATGGCTCACCCCTAGGATACATGTTGGCATCTGCAAAGGAGGGGATGGAAAGATAAGAGGAAAAAAAGAGAAGAAAAAAGAGGGAATAGAAATTGATAAACACAAGACAGAGACATAAACAGAGACAATAATCGAACCAAGGAAAAAAAAATACACTATCAGCAAACTAGACATCAACATAGTAGAAACAGCACCATTGTGTAAGAACTCCATATGAGAAGCCACAAAAAACCCTAATCGGTCCATGGATAATGTGTCTTCAACAGAGTAGGGGGGAATATGAGGGCGTATCTATCGAAACATGGAACAGATAGAAAACGGGGAATAATTATATTAATTGTAAAACTAATAACCAAGTAAGGGCACTCCACCAGAGCACTACCCGGGAGCAATAATCCAGGCGATTGAATGTAATAGTTGCACATTTTGGGATGTAACTATTTAGGCCACTGAACGAGTTCCTCAAATACTAATTAACAATTTATAAAAATAACATAGACATTAGAATTTGAAATCTGGGTCTTGGCATTTCTGACAAGCTCAGACACTCCTTTATTGCTGTATCCAGGCCTTTGCAGAAACATTCCATTGCAATTACCTGATGCATCTGAGCTGCTCAGCAGTGCTCACCTGATCCTCTGCTCCAATGGGAATGGACTGTCTGCTATTTAAATCTGCACCTGGAGTCAGTACATTGGCTGAACAACGTTTCCTTCCTAGGATTAATTCATTGTGTACTGATATCGCATCTCCTGTGACTTCCTTTGCTATTTCGTGGACAAGTCACTGGATACCATCCTCAGCTATTTCTGCCAGTGTTGCAGCTTCCACCCTGCATTCAGACTTATCAATTAGCTATTGTTACCTGCATTTTATATGCCTATACTGCAGCTTCCACACTGCATACAGACCTGCTCTTAGTACATCTCTGCGGTCTCTGCTCTACATCAGTGCCGCTGTCCTCTGTGATTATTCAGGTTACTTTGTTATACTATTGTAATACCTTGTATCTATTTCCCTGTGCTGTGTGCTATTGTTTTGGCTAGTTGTGAGAAGGGTGCTGGTTCCAGGGCTAGGGTTCAGTGTGCAGTATACAGTCTTTACACTGAAGTGTTCAGTAACTGTATTACTTATCCTGACTCTCTGTTTCTGAGTTCCTCACTGGGTTCCAGATCTTGCATCAAAGCAGTACCAGAGTTACAGCTTTCTCAAGCTGTACTCTGACTACATAAGACTCCGATTCCAGGCCTGAGTTAACTGAGTTTCAATCTACTAGTATTATATTGTTCTTTGGCCTGCGGGTGGAACAGCAGCACAGTGCCAGAAAAATGGGACTGTCCCGCTGAAATTGGGATGGTTGGCAGGACTGCGTCCTCTATGGTCAAACACCCCTGGAGCCGGCCCTGCCTGTAGGGTTAATAAGTGCAGCTATCAAGCAGCAGAAGAATAAATGCTCTTGTTGGCCAAACAAAATATTACTAAAGCTATATCAGACATGTCGGTGGAACTGGAGGGGTGGTGCCATCTACTTTTATACTATTGAGGCAGGGCAAGTCGAATTAAATTTACATTTCCATGACTTAAGGGCCGTGTTGCATTTTTTGCAGCAGTTGCATCTGCAATTTATGCTAATGCTACGGACAATTTTCTCCAAACTGAAATGCCCACTTGCAGCATCTTCAGATGTTGCATTTCTGTCTCGAAGAGTCTGTAGATGTACCAGGGACGGATTTGGCCATCAGGAGCACAGATCAGTTCCCGCTCGGCCGGGCCCTGTAATCCCCCAAGTGGCTTGTCACAGCCTCTGACTTCCCCTGTACTGGTTAAATTCACAAGCTCTGAATCAGGGACATGTACAGGGTCGGGGTGCCCTGTCACTGGTCTACCCCTTCCAGCACCATAGCTGATGCAATAAGAAATGTTTTGTTTATTGTGGAGCAGCACGATTGACATCTTGATGTCATGCTGCACCACACCGATGCGCAGGGAGGAGCCACAGCACAAAGAGGGGCAGCCAGAAGATGCAAAACAAGGTAAGTTACTGTGGGCTGAAGCCAAAGAGCTGTATAGGCTGGAGCAGGAGAGAAACTGGGGGTTTGGAGAGACACTGGGGAACTGGAGAGACAGAAGTAGGCTGGAGTTGTGGAGACCGAAGGGGACTGGGGAGACACTGGAACTGGAGAGACAGAAGGGGCCTGGAGAGACACTGGTGAACTGGAGAGACAGAAGGGGGCTACAGCTGGAGAGACACAAGGAGGATGGAGCTGGTGAGACACTGGCGGGGGCTGGAGAGACTCATGGAGACTGGAGCTGTAGAGACAGAAGGGGCTGGAGAGACAACGGAACCACAACTGTAGAGGCACTTGGGAGCTGAAGAGACACAGTGGAGCTGGAGAGATATAAGGGATCTGGAGCTGTCGAGAAACTGGCGGCTGGAGAGACATGAGGCTGAAACTGGGGAGCTGGAGAGATGGAAGAAAGCTGGAGAGACACAAGGAGGCTGAAGCTGGGGATACACTGGAGGCTGGAGAGACAACGAGGTTGGAGCTGTACAGACACTGGGGGCTAGAGAGTCAGAAGGGGGCTAAAGCTGCAGAAATACAGGGGGTCTGGAGAGACAGAAGAGGCTGAAGAGACCCTGGGAGCTGGAGAGACACAGGTTAGAGTTGATGAGACATAAGGTGCGTGGGAAGACAGAAGGGAGCTAGAGCTTGTCAGGTCTCTAGGATTTTGTGAACTCTGATCAGGAATCGAAGGGTCGGCTTTGGTACTGGGATACTGTAAGAAGCTAGGAGGCTTGGTGAGGCTTCTCCTCATATGGGAAATTGCTGGGTACCAGAGGGTATGTGGTGTTTAGACTGGACAACTGAGATGTAGTCCGGGGACAAGCCTGTCAGTAAGCTGGTATGAAACAGTAGATGGCTGACAATATCAGAGTTTGCAGGCAGCGGACCAGGTGTACCATCTGGCTAGGATTGAAGTAGTGCTACAGAGCCCGCACATAGGGCCTGATTCAGACCCACTCGCGAGCGGCTGTCCGCTCGCAAGTGGGTCGATGTTATGGACTGAGCATGCGCACGACGGAGGGAGCTCCGTCGTGCGCATGCGCAAGACGCGACGAGCGAAGGAAAGTCCTTCGCTCGTTGTGACCGATCAAAGGGGGCGTGCTGTCAATGTTGATTGACAGCACGCCCCCTTTGGTGGGCGTGCCGGGGGCGTGCCTCCCTGACGGGGGCGTTCCCACGGGAACGCCTCCCGTCAGAAGCCGGCCCACTGACATCACTAGTGATGTCAGTGGGAGTGATTTTGGCTCTGATAGAGCCAAAATCACTCCGGAGCTTGCGGTTGAAAACCTCAACCGTAGGCTCCGGCTCGCAAATTCGATGGTCGCGATGGTCTCGACCATCGCGACCATCACAATGCACGCTCGTATAGCCTGTGGGTGGTGACCCACAGCTATACGAGCGTCCAGGAGGACGCTCCATGAAAATGGAGCCCGGCCCTCATTCAGAGCGTGCGTTCTGCTCAGAGCGTACGGCTCTGAATGAGGGCCATAGTCCTAGATGGATGGTGGAACTAGTTTAGATGCACTTGCTGGATAGAGCGCACCACTCAATATAATAACAAAGTTTTGCTGAGTGTTTGCACCACACTGTGCTTGCTGGATGAAGTGCACAGCATAGAATGAATACTGATGCTTACTAGATGAAGTGCACAATATAGAATAGATACTGGTACTTTATAAACAAATAATGAAAACTGCACCTCTGAAAGTCTGATATGAATGGTTCTGGTAATGGGTGCTGTGCTAAAATGACAAAATACTGAAACAGTATTTCATGAGATTGCTATTTTTTCTTTTATTTATGGTATCCTTTATTTTAATTCCATCATTGGTTAGAATATCATGCTAACCCTTGACCTTATAGGTCTCACAGAGTGACAGAATCCATAAGAGCTATCCTTTATTTTTCATTTAGCTTATTTATACTAGTAAAGTTTTTGCTTGGACCTATACTGTGTCTCATTATTTTGTAATTTTAGCACAGCACCCATTACCAGAACCATTCATATCAGACTTTCAGAGGTGCAGTTTTCATTATTTGTTTGTTCAGTTTACAGAAGGGTACTGGGTTTCCTTCATCTGCATTTTTGCTTCCTACTTGGTACCTTTATCAGATGAGCGCTAGGCAGTAGCGGATTTACCACTAGGCAACCCAAGCGGCCGCTTAGGGCCTGGCAGGTCCCTGGGGGCCCGCAGACAGGGCTGTAGAACGGAGGCTTGTTATATTATTGTTTTGCCCGGCAGACTGTCAGCACATTGATTGGACAGCTGCCGGGTGCTGCTCTGTGTCTCTGCACTCCTCTAGTCTCCCCTGCTCTGCTGTGCTGCATGTGACCAGTAACATCACACGCAGAGAGAGGAGCGGAGCCTAGAAGAGGCTGAGGTGCCCTCCATGCTGACATTTGGAGAGAGTATAATAGAAGGTGAGTGCCATTGCCTGTTGGGCCACATACTATGGTGCTGGGGATTGGGGAGGAGGAAGGGAATTGTCCACCTGCACCTGTTATAGTTCACAGGGGAGAGGGGGTGTTTGATGTTTCTATCACCCTCCTGCTCCTGCTGTAATCTCTTCAGGATGTGGGGGAGGGTGTTAGCTGCAAGCAAATAAAGACTGTCTTGTGCTGTGTGAATGTATAATAAATGAATGTCTGCGTCAGTACGTGGTGTCAGTGTCAGTAAGTGTGTGTCAGTCACTTGGTGGTGTCAGTAAGTGGTGTCAATAAGTGTGTGTGTCAGTACATATATGTGTATGTGGGGGCAGTGTGTGTATGTATGGGAGCCGTGTGTGTGTGCGGCTATGGGGCAGTGTGTGTGTGCGGCTATGAGGGCAGTGTGTGTGTGTGTATGTGCGGTTATGGGGGCAGTGGGTGTGTGTGCGGCTTTGAGGGCAGTGTGTGTGTGCGGTTATGGGGGCAGTGTGTGTGTGTATGTGCGGTTATGGGGGCAGTGGGTGTGTGTGCAGCTATGGGGCAGTGGGTGTGTGTGCGGTTATGGGGGCAGTGTATGTGTGTGTGCGGCTATGAGGGCAGTGTGTGTGTGTGTGTGTGTGCGGCTATGGGGCAGTGCGTATGTAAAATTGCATGCTGTTGAGGGGGTAGGGCCCCAAACTGATATCTTGCTTAGGGCCCCATGAGGTCTAAATCCGCCTCTGGCGCTAGGCGTCTTTTTGTTGTTCAGTTACTGGTACTTGCTGACTGACGTCCGCTACATAGAATAGAAGATGGTGCGGGCAGACTGAAGTATACTGCATAGAATGGATGCTGGTATTTGTAGATTGAGATGCATTGCTACTAAAGTGCACTTCCACTTCATAGAGTGGATGCTGGTGTTTGCAGACTGAGGAGTATTGCATAAACTGGATGAAGGTACTGGCAGACTGGAGTGCACTGCGTAGATTGGTTGCTGGTACTTGCAGAACCAAACTTGTGCTGGTTTTTGCAGACTAGAAACAAGAATACACCAGGGAATAGCAGCTGGTAGCCATTAGCAGAGCACAGAAGTGAAGTTGTTCTGGCACCGGTCTGCACATCTGAAATTCCTTAAATAGTTCACCCTAGGCCTTAATAGGCTCCTTGAGTCAGCTGTTCCTAGAGCAGCTTCTGGTTGGTGAGCAGAGAGTAGGCTGTCGGGAATCAAGATGGCAGTGCCCATGCACTGCCGATGCGAGAGATGATCCCAGAGATATGCCAACCACCTGGCTGATTGGCTGACTCCAGATTCGGGGATGTTTTTGGCAGCCCGACGGGGCACCCAGCGCCAGGAAGCAGCACTGCCATGTCAGGTAACGAGGCTTGGAAGCCTGATGTGTGACACAGCTGAATAGACACAAAGGGTATATTTACTAAGGTGCTGGCTTTTAGAAATGGAGATGTTGCCCATAGCAACCAATCAGATTCTACGTAATATTTACCTAGCACCTTCTAGAAGATAATACCTAGAATCTGTTGGTTGCAATGGGCAGCATCTCCACTTCTAAAAACCCGCACTATAATATACCCCAAGGAGATGGGAGTTGGAGAGACTTTGGGTGGCTGGAGAGACACAAAGAAGCTGGAGCTGGGAGACACTGTGGGGCTGGAGAGACACAAGGAGGTTGAAACTGGAGAATAACTGGGCAGCTGGAGAGACACTGGGGGGCTAGGGAGACAGAAGGATTCTGGAGCTGAAGAGACAGAAGGGGGCTGGAGAGACAGATGGGAGGTAGAGCTGCAGAGATAGAAGGGGACTGGAGAGACAGAAGGGGGCTGGAGCTGTAGAGACACAAGGAAGCTGGAGCTGGGAAGACACTGCAAGGCTAGAGAGACACTGGGGGACTGTAGAGATGGAATGGCTGGAGCTGGATAGACACTGGACCTGTGAGACACTGAGGGCTGGAGAGACACAAGGAGGCTGGAGCTGGAGAGAAACTGGGGAGAAGGAGCTGAAAGACAGAATGGAGCTAGAGACGGGGGGGACTGCACTGATTAATTTGATATGCGACACTTGTATATCAGTGTGTGACTGTATCTGAATCTTTATGAAGTGCTACAATGCAGTAACCGTTGCTTTTTTCCACTCCAAGTTCTGTTGTACTTCATTTACAGACTCAGTCGCACGTAGATATACAAGTGCCACATATCATATTAATCAGTGCATTCACCCAATGCATCCTAGCTGCATCACGTTGTGACTAAGACGCATTTTCTGGCAAAAAATCTGCTCAGCGCAAGCAGAGCCGCAATGATGCCGGGGCTCACTCACGCCAGATGTCTTGCGCCACATGGCGTATTGAGGCTAGATGTATGAGGACACATCTGTACAACAAAGTAGATCTAATGGAGGCATTAATTTCCCACAAGTAGTACCCTATATTCATGCTGCAGTACTGCTGGCTTTCTGTTTACGGTTTGGTGGAAAGAAGAGTTGATTATACTACTAAAAAACAAATGACGTTTGCTCAAGCAGGGGAGAAATAGCCTGCATTTTGACGCTTTCCCCTTGCCTTTTTCCAGACAGAACTATGTGTGTGCCTCGTTCAGAGGGTTCTGAGACCGGAATTGGCGGAATTAGTTTCTGTGACATTACGGTCTTCACAGGCCACACAACGGGCCATCTCACTACATTATGCTGTATTACAGAAACATGTTAATCACTCGCAGGTCCCATTGCGTGTTAGTCAAAAAGCTGTCCTCCTTCCCTTCACTTTCCTGTGACATTTTAGTTAAGAATTCAGACATGTTACATTGTTTTTGGCCCTGCCCACTTCTTCGACAATACTGGCCTCTGGTCAGATGCTTTGGGGTATATTTACTAAAATGCAGGTTTATAGAAGTGGAGATGTTGCCCATAGCAGCCAATCAGATTCTTTCTATTATCTTCTAGAAGGTGCTAGATAAATTATAAGTAGAATCTGATTGGTTGCTATGGGCAACAATTCCACTTCTATAATCCCACACTTTAGTAAATATACCCCTTTATGTTGAATGATTTAGTAAACTATCTGCCCTTCACTGCTGGATAATCCCAAATGGTCAGAAAGTCTATAGAGGCTGCAGGAAGTTGATTCTTGCCATTAGCGCAGCAGCGTGTTAAGCAATCTCACAAACATGGATTATTTTTCCACAGTCTTCCTTAAACCTTTTTAAATATTACTTATTTCATATTTTTAATATTGATATGGATGGGTTGGGTACGGGTACCTAATTGTTGGGATGCCGACGGTCAGAATAGCGAAACAGCGGCATCCTTACAATCAGGAATCCTGACGTGTGCAGGTAAGTACCCTAACCCTCCCCCTAACTCTAACCCACCTTTCCTCGCTGCTTGTGCGTTATATTCGCATCGCTTTGTGAATAAGATGAATTTGAAGGTAAAAAGTCACACGAAAATATGCTCGGCGCTACCGAGTCACACAGCGCTCAAGCATTATGTTTAACGCGACTTGTAGCGCACTGAGGTAAGATGTAAGGGGAAACATCTGTATGTATAATATGTGCAGGGCATGTGTAAGCTTGTTCATAGTGTACTGATCAGTCCCCTGTAGTTGATGTATAGGGGCTGATATACTGTACCGTTATATTCTCTTGCAACATTGATGCAGAATAAATACAACAGCAGGAACCCTTGGCGCAATGATGCCACACCATTAAATCCAGATTGTCTAAGCCTCATCACACACTGGGCCTGAGTCCGTAGTGTACGCAAGTGCGATTATGGACGGACATCGGCTGATTATTATTGTGCATGCGTATAAGGTGCACTACACGTGTGCAGCGATCGCACTGCGACTACGGATGCACAGAGGAATAAAATGCAAAGTGAGTGACAGGCTGCCAGCGTTTGGGAGTGGTGACGGGTTGGTCGGAAGAATGGAGGCGTGTCTGTACGATGAATGCTGTGTCATGGGTGTGCATAAATTAGCCACTGCGATTGCATACGTAGCATGAGAGCTCACTGCGTGCATGCAGACTTGCAGTGTCTATGGCTGGTCAGACCTGTTGTAAATGCTGCATGACTGGCCGGTGTACGTCGATGGTACTGATGTTTATGCAGAAGAGTGATATTGGACGGATATTAGAAAGCAGTAGCGGGCGTCTTTATGCCAGCTGAGCTTTGGAAGCATTAGCAAAGTTTCGCAACTGCATTCCACTTGCGATCAGTACTGAATCAGGCCTACTGTTCCTCCATACACCCACAGGTTACAGGAGCCCAATAGGAACAATTCCATTTAAATTAATTATCTGGCCTCATATACTACATGGTAGGCTGGACACTGGTACAAGGCATTCAATATAGGTCCCCCTCAGAGGCATGAATGCCCCCCCCCTATTTCCACCCCAACTATGGGAGGAGCAGAGCAGACCCAGTGTGCGCTACAAACGTCCTCTTTGCCTAGGGTTGCCATTCACTGAGCTAAAAGAAGTATAGTGTTTATAGGTGAAGTTCACTTTTTTGGACCTTTTTTCCGTAGCTAAAAGTGGAAAATATTGATTGATTGATCTTACAGTATGTGTAATTTGCTAAATACATTCTATAATATAATGAACAATGTTTATGAAGTATACCCAGTATATGCTGGATAAGTGAGTGATACAATGGATTGCAAGTGTGTCCAGCAAACGCTTGTAAATAGGGTAGGATTAATTTAATTTTGCATATTTAACGCTTAAAAAAATAATTTTAAGATCTATATTTTCCTTCCTTTGTAAAATATTTGGAGAACACTGTCTCTAGGAAGGGAACTAGGGGCAGACCAGGGCGGCGGAAGGCAGTGAATGTGGTCAATGAGATGGTCCTTGTCTTCCATTTTAGGAAGCAATTTGTGAAAAAGGGACATGACATAGTCGAGCAACTCTGTATTTTGATGTTATTTCTGTGGGAATGGTCCTCCAGGTCTGCCATGTTGTGCTGACATGCATTCATCTCAGCCTGAAGTTGCTCATGGGTTCGAGATCAAATCAGTATGTGAAGTGATCAGCTCCCCCATTTTTTGCTAAAGACTATCTGTACTGTCACTTGTAGCTGTAAGTTTGGACTTGACTTCAAGTATGACAGCCTTGAGGTTGTTAGACAAGTCAGTCTTAGAGGCAGTTAGCATTTGGTAAAGGGATTTGACACTGAATGGTGCCTCAGAGATAAAATCCACATGAGTCCAGCAATACCCACAGGTAGGGATCCAGAACCAGTTGGAGAATGATTAGTAGCCACCGTGGCTCGGGAACTGAGGTGTTAGCATGACTTTTGATTAGAAAATGTCACTAAGAGGAGGTAGAGAGACTGTAGTCCTCTTCAGAGGAATTGATTATAGATTATAGATATTATAATATGGATCAATGGGCCTCATACAGCAACGAATGCAACTGCGAATGCAATAGCGATTACGCACACAGGGCGTTTATTTTTTTTTGGGTTGCGGCGAGGTGATGGTCGCGATCATCGGTGCTTGCGACGAGACCCTTGTGGTAGGGTCTCGTACGTCGCGAGCTCCAGAGAGCTTCCTGCTCTAACAGAGCTGGAAACTCTCCACTGACATCACTGGTGATGTCAGTGGTGCCTCCCACCAACGGCAGGTGTTCCTTCGGGAACGCCTCCATTTGTGTAGCGACCCCACCCTCCCCGCCTACAAAACGGGGTGAGCTGTAGATTAACATCGACAGCCGCCCCTTTTGTAGTGAGTCCCGGAGCGAGAGAATTTCTCTCTCGCTCCGGGGCATGCACATGTGTGCGGTGCATGCCGCGTGTGTGCAGTACCCCACCATCACCATCGCTATGCGCTCGCGAGCTGGTCTGAATCAGGCCCCATTAGTATGCTAATCCATTGCGATCGCAATGCAATCTCAGCACTACATAAGGACACCCACTTTACCTTACACACATCCGTAATGTTTAGCAAGACTGCAAAACCATCGGTACAATCAAGTACCATCGCAGCCTCAAGCACACTTGCACAAGCCCTGGCCTTACTCAGAAATTGCTAACATCCACGCACCGTATCAGGTCTCAGGCTGTGTAGGGCATTGCAGTGACTAATTTATGCACGCCTCTGCAACGACGTTGACACGCACTAGCATGCCTGAGCTCGCCCGACCACCCTCCCGTCACCACCCACAAATGACACTTCCTGTCAATCACTCTGCGATGGGTCTGCGTAGTCACTGTGATCGCAGTCCCGATTACAGTAGCTGGTTCACGCACTGTGATGCATGTGCAGAAGGCAACAATCAACCGATTGCATGTGTATTAGCAACTACGTTCCTTGCTGAATCAGTCCCAATGTCTTATAGAAAGCACAGAAATCAGTGTCCAAAGCCAAAAAGGAACAAAAAAAATAAATGGTGTAGCTATCTCCAATAGAACAGGTAAACAATATGTTAGAGACAACATGCAATCAGGGGCCTATTCATTGTCTGTGTTTTTGGAGTTTGCTGAATATGAGGTGGTCCATTTGGGACTCCTGATGATGAATGGCCCGGTAACCTAAATATGCGGAAACTGTGACACTACCCTAAAGGTAATCTCTCCATGTCTCCCCTATTACAGTTTATATCATTTTTGGATTCTTGACCCCATGAGTAATATTGAAGAGGGAAGTGTCACCGCCCTGGACATCAATCCTGTGAAGCTCTGTGCCGGGGAAGAAATACATTTTTTAAGAAAGACAGTGGTGACATGGTCACAAAAGGGGCATGGTTCACAGATATAGGGGTGGGGCATGATGTACAGAGCTACATTACACTCAGGGCCGACACTAGGCAGCGCTGCGCCCAGTGCCATCCTGTGTTGCCGCCCCTTCCCTCCTTCGCTCCCTCCCCCCTGTGCTTAAATATCTCCTATACCACCGGGCGGGTGGTGGGCGTTTCCTGCGCCCTCCGGAAACAGTAGCGCTCCGGGCTCATACTTACCAACTTGTCATTGTTCCACCCCAGGATAGTGCCCAGAGGGGATATGCAGAGACCACTCTGAGGGAAGGGAACCCCCACCCATGGCACAATGCCATAAATTGCTGGAACATGAATAGGTGATGGGGCCAGGATGACAAGATTTTCTGAATATTGCACACACATCCCGCTCTTTTCACTTGGCAGTGGGTGGGATGTAGAAGTGTGGCTTACTCCTGTGACCTACTTCAATGGAGTGGGGGCAGTACCGTGGCAGGAGGACAGGATTAGAAATTGAGCCAAAAAACCCATTGAACATTACAAATTTCGTATAGAAAAACATTTAAAACTTACAACTTCACTGGAGGAGGCATCTTGATTGTCTGGGTTCACCCCTGCAGCTTCCTCAGGTACTGTATCCACCAATAAGGCCTCTGACTGGCGGATAGGCTCCTGCTCATGGATGAATTTTAACATATCAAAGTACCAGACTGTACTTGTGTACACATCGACAGCCCCTGCTCCATCTACTTACGATTCTGACGGACCTAAACTGTATGCAAATTCTGTATTTTGCGCTTAACCCAATCTGCATTGGCATCATTATAATAGGGCTTTGATAAATCCAAAAGTGCCTGTACTGCAGCAGCTCGCGTGGGTTTGTTGCGGTAATTGGAGTTTTAATCCGCCATAGACATTCATGATGCCAGTACTCATCAATAAATTCAGTTAAGAATTTCTTCTCCATTGCACTTGACATTCCTGGTTGAATAAATTATAAATAAAATAAAATTTCATGCATTTAGTTTTCTACACAAATTTGACATTTGCAAAGTTTAAAGGTTATCTATTTGTGAAGGTTTAGAAATGTTACATGTTTGCAATGCTTTTATATGTTTGAAACTGTTGGATTAAATCTCGAAAAATTGTAAAAAATAAACTTATAGTTTTTACATTTTAAAGGGCAAAAATAAGCATGGTCTGGTGTATTACAAAGAAAACATCTGTGGTGCAGGGGTTAATACACATTGGTGGGGCAGGGGTCAATACACATTGGTGGTGCATTGGTCAATACACATTGGTGGGTTATTGGTCAATACACATTGGTGGGGCAGGGGGACACATAGGTGGTGCAGGCCTCTGGTCTAATTATTACAGACAAACACAGCACTGTTTTAGTGGGCAGTTGTATATTTACAACATTACCTAGGGGCTATTCTATGCAACTCAGACATTGAATAGCTGTAGTAAAATAGCAGTGCCTGCGCTAAATGGTGATACCTGATTTTTTTGGGCCCTAGGAAGTATCTTCCTCTTCTTTGGACAGGACGAATTCCTGCTCCAGTTACTGCTGCACTCTGTAATCTCTCACAAACAGAGGGCAGCAGGTCCCGACTCTTGGAAGAGGCTGCTGTCCTGATGGAGACTAGAATGAAAATAAATCATCAGGCTCCTAATCACTGGCAGTTACAGGCAGCATATAGAGAGATCTCCCGTGGTAAAGGCAAGTTATTTCAAGCCCTGCACAGTAACGGCCTTTCTACTGTCCTCACTTCATTACATCAGATGGGATATTATGGCTCCACCTCCACTTACTGGCTAAGTCCCCGCCAGCCGAACAGAGATCCTCCAATAGAATAGGCTCACCGCATGTTGTGTGAGACAGCCAACAATTAGAAAAGAAACGGTTTAAACTTCCCATGAAAAAAAATGACAGAGTAACTACAGTATTTCCAGGGAAAGATTTATTACCAGCCAGGCCAGGGGGGCGTGGGTGTAATGACAGGTTGAGAACGGCTGGGGCTTGAGAATGGCTGGGGCTTCGGACGGCTCTCCCATCCCTACAGATTGTGCGGGAGCTTGGGGAGGCGGACCCATGAGTGACAGGCAGGGCAACAGTGAAGGAGCTGGGAGGCTGAACAGCGTTACTAACATACACAGAAGCATGGACACGGCAAACAGGGTAGGCGGTGGTCGGTTCCGCCCACTCTGTGCCGTGGCACCGGCCGCACCACCCTAGTTACGGCCCTGTTGGGGGCCACTGGCCCCAGTGATGTGCCATACCTCCAATGCGATATTGCCAGACCCCCTTGTGTTTGTGAACATCCAGTAATACCACTGAAGGACACTGTACTGTAGCTAACCTTTTTTAGCCACCTTATTCTGAAAATCGTTGATGACAGAGAACAATAGTGTACTGTTCACTCCACAGAAATTCTATACCTCCCAACATTTAAAAACAAAAATCAAAATCTGAATAAAATAATCCCCTCACTTAACCCACCCAAACCACACCACAGATCCATTTAACCACATGTTTGTAGTCATACCCATTTCTCAATAGGTCTAGTTGCTTTCATCTATGGGAATTAGGACAGTCCATTAAATATTGTGATTTTTAGAAAGTATGGTATGCAGAGCCGGATTTAGATCTCATGGGGCCCTAGGCAAGATATTGGTTTGGGGCTCCCCTCCCCAAACAAGGGGCATGGTGACACAATAATACCAATTCAAATTACACACATTACACCACACAATATTGCCGGTTATTCACATTATGCGACACCCTAGTGCGTACCGGAAGGCCTTGCACATCAAAAAAGAAATGAGAAAACTGTTCGAATTGACCGTCGACTCAGCGTCTGAGACATTATGCCACACAGTATTGCCCCTTACACATTATGCCACACAGTAGCACCTACTTTATAGAAGAATGCAACCGCTGGAAAGAGAGCAGCGGATAGGGGTAAGTTATCACTTTATCTACCTGATTCAGCATATTCAAATATCAGACTCTTGATTGACTGACAGCCACAAACACCTTCTACAAACCAAGACCTAAATAACCTCCTCCAGCTGTAAACTACAAGTCCCAGCATGCCCTCCCATACAATGGAGAAACTTGTAGTTCCATAGCAGCCGCAGACCAACATATTGCCTAAAGCTCACCACACACTAGACCAACTTACATCCAACCAGCCAACTTGTTGATTGGTTGGAATGAAAACCTGGTAATGTATGAAAGCAAATGACAATTAGCAATTTGCTCCCAAACGCTGGAAAATGGACAAAAAATGTTGTCTGAACAAATAGTTTAGATCAAACATTTAACAAACTTGTCTGATGACCATTTTCATCTGTTTTCTGGCATATAGGAGCAAATTGCTGATCATCAATTACTCCCATACGTTCCCAGATTTTCATTCCAGCCAATCAACAAGTTGGCTGGTTGGATGTAAGTTGGTCTAGTGTGTGGCCAGCTTAAGCCTGGATCTAGCAGCAGGAATAGTGATTGTTTTTATTGTTCTTTAATTTAATAGTTGCATTCTTATGCCCCCCTCCCCCTCCCTTTGCATAAGCCTTATCTAGCAGCAGGACTAGTGCTCTTTGTGGACAATAAAAAACAGTAGTTCTGCTGCTAGACTAGTCTTATGCAAGGGGGGGGGGGGGGGCATTACAGTGCAACTATTAAATCCATGAACAATAAAAAAAAGACACTAGTCCTCTATTCTAACAACCTATAACCAATGCTTTTGGTAAAAAAAATTCCACCACAATACTTACTATTGCTGGAGATCAGGAGGGGTGAGCTGGTCCGGAGTTCACTGCAGGCAGGAAGTGTGGAGATGGTACCTATGTGGGAGGTCCGGGGCCGCGCGCCCCCCCTCCCACGAAGACGCCGGTAAGGACCGGACCCCGCGTCGCCGGACGCGCCCACGTGTTGTGGCGCGTCATCACCCGGCGACGCGGCGCGGCCATGACGCCGGAAAGGACTGGCCCCCGCAGTGCCGGGCGCGCCCACGTGTTGGGGCGCGTCATCACCCGGCGGCGCGGCGGGCCAATGAGGGCCCGCCGCGTCATCCAGCCCAGAAGCCCGCGCGGCGGGGTATTTAAAACCCCCGCATGCGGCCAGGAGGAGGAGCGCGGAGGAGTCTTCGGAGCAGGCGGATCGTCGCTGGAGGGAGTCCCGAACGCGAGTTGGCAGTTCAGGTAAGCCCTCAGTGAGGCCCTTGTATCTTGGTATTAGACCACTGTACCCCTGTGTTAGGTTATTGTGTACCCACTGGACCACCACCGTGCGGCGCTAGGCCGAGATATTGTGTACCCACTGTACCACCACCGTGCGGCGCTAGGCCGAGACCACTGTACCCCTGTGTTAGGTTATTGTGTACCCACTGGACCACCACCGTGCGGCGCTAGGCCGAGACCACTGTACCCCTGTGTTAGGTTATTGTGTACCCACTGTACCACCACCGTGCGGCGCTAGGCCGAGACCACTGTACCCGTGTTAGGTTATTGTGTACCCACTGGACCACCACCGTGCGGCGCTAGGCCGAGACCACTGTACCCCTGTGTTAGGTTATTGTGTACCCACTGGACCACCACCGTGCGGCGCTAGGCCGAGACCACTGTACCCCAGTGTTAGGTTATTGTGTACCCACTGGACCACCACCGTGCGGCGCTAGGCCGAGACCACTGTACCCCTGTGTTAGGTTATTGTGTACCCACTGGACCACCACCGTGCGGCGCTAGGCCGAGACCACTGTACCCCTGTGTTAGGTTATTGTGTACCCACTGGACCACCACCGTGCGGCGCTAGGCCGAGACCACTGTACCCCTGTGTTAGGTTATTGTGTATCCACTGCACCATCACCATACGGTGTTAGGCTGCAGGTATTGTTCTAGCGCGGCGCCAGGCAGCCGTGCTCTCTTATAGGAGCGGAGACCAGGACTACTCGCCCAGCAAAGAGACAAGGGGTATACCCGGTGAGCGCATTCTGTGTCTGTGTGTCGTATCATTGTCGTGTGCCGTCCCCTCTCCCCTTTTCCCCTTTTCGGGCGTTTCCGTTCGGGTTGCACCCATGTGCCTGGCACGCGGGTGTAAACCAGTCTGAGGCCACAAGTGCCAATGATGACCATCCTCTAGTCCCCGCACCCCTGTCCGTCAGTCCGTCCTGTGGCACCAAGGTCCGGCCCATAGGCTCAGCGTGTCCGACCTGTCTTACAGGTTAGACCGTCCCCGGCTGTGTCGAACCGGAAAGACCCAGGACCGTCGGTGGGAGAAACCAAGGTGGCCTGAAGGTGAGAGCCACGGGGTGTGAGAGGTAAGTGCCCCGCCACACCTGCACGGCAGCAGGCGCACACAGCAGTCCACCCCTTGCCCCTCTTACATTTGGCGTAGCCGGCAGGATCCCTTGACGCCAGCCGGAGGACCCCCACGAAGATGACGGACCCTACCACCGCCTCCACCGCTGCAGGACCACCATCCGAGACGACAGACCCGATTTTTGACCGGCGGGTCACCCCGGCCATCGGAGCCGCTGTACAACTCATCCAGAAGTACGATGGACAGAACATGGAACTGGACGACTGGATGGATCAGGTGGAGTCGGTGATCCGTCTGTATCACCTCCCCGCGCCGGTACAGGTAGACTTGGTGCTGCAGGTCATCCTAGGGGAAGCAAAAAAATCTGTCATCAACCGCCCTCTCGGGCAGAGGAAGGACCTCCAGGGGGTGTTCAAAATCTTGAAGGCCTCTTACGGAGACCGGTCCACACCGACCAACCTCCAGAAACGGCTGTTCGCTCGGATCCAGCGCGAGGATGAGTCGATCTCCCAATTTGCCAACGCCCTCCAAAGTTGCGCCGATCGGATACGGGCTCGGCAGGACGCCGACTGGTTGGCCGGAAACCCCGACTTGGTCTTACGAGACCTATTTGTGGCGGGTTTGAAGAGTAGGCCCCTACGCCACCATTTCCAAGACAAGATCGAAGGGGACCCCCGCCTTCTGTTCCACGAGGTGCTGGAGAAGGCATTGGCCAAGGATCAGGATGAGGAGTTTGGCTCCTGCTCTGTGTCGGTCCAACCGACACACCCAGACTCCCGCACCCCCAACCCACCTCTAAACCCACTGGAGAATTGCGTCAAGGAGTTGACCAATGCGCTCCTGCTGGTCCAGCAGGAAGTATCCCAACTAAAGCAGCGAGTGGAGCAAGCAGAAGACCGGCGGGCCGGAGCGGAGACCCGTGCAGAAGGAGAGCGGGCCGAGGCCCCACGTCGGAAGCCTCACGAGCAAGACCTGCCCCGGTGCTGGGAGTCAACAGGAACGCGCCGACGGGACACCAGGGGTCCAGTCTGCTGGGAGTGCGATCGACCTGGCCATTTCGCCCGCGAATGTCCTGAGGTACGGCCCAGCTGAGACACACGCCGTAGACCTTTAAACTAGCGTCCCTCGCGGTTGCGGGCCAAACCGCGAGGAGGGGAGACGACCAGGTGGACATTACCCACTCGTCGGATCTCATTGGAGAGTGCCCCACAGTAATAGCCCAGCTGGCGGGAAAGAGCCAGCGCTGTCTCCTGGATACCGGCTCCCAAGTGTCAACCATGTCCCAGCGATGCTTCCAGGAGAACTACGCCCACCTGCAGCGGACCAACGTGGGAGATTGGGTAACCCTCATGGCCGCCAACAACCTGCCGATTCCCATCCTGGGTGTGGTTTGGGTCGAGGTGGAGCTGTACGCCCAGTCCCTGGGGAAGAAAGGCATCATGGTTGTCGCAGGGGAGGACTTGAAGCATGGGCCTGTCATCTTGGGGATGAATATACTCCGCTGCTTGGACCAAGCCCTAGTCCTGGAGAAGGGCCCCCGGTATTGGAGACACCTAGGGGTGCAGAAGCCCGTGCAGCAGGCCCTGAAAAGGGTGATGCGGCTGTGCGAGGGACCATCTCCAGCCGCTGACACAGGCCCCCTGGGACGGGTCAAGACAGGCCATACCCAACGGGTGAGGATTCCCGCCAGGCAAGAGGTGGTCATGGATCTGCCCATGCGGGCGCAACGGCCCCTGGAGGGCAGGGAAGTCATGATAGAACCCTGCTGGTTTGGCCAAACCGATGCCGGATTGATCGTGGCCCGGGCCTTGGCAGTAGTCAAGCATGGGTTGGTGCCCATCCGGATCTGTAACCTGGAGGACGCCCCAGCCCAGGTTCCCCCCAGGACCATCTTGGCACAGGTAGAGGCTGTGCCCGAGGGCAGCGTCGAGTCAGGACAAAACGTCCTCCTAGAGCCCGACGTGCAGAAACCATGGACGCTGGCCGTGAGGGTGGAGGAGCGGGCAGAGCCCACAGAAGACTGGAACGGGCGAATAATACTCGGACAAATGGACGTGCCCCTAGGTGAACTCGGACCCGCCGAGGTCAAGAAGCTTCAACGGCTTCTGTGGAGGAGACAACAGGCGTTCTCCCGCAGCGAGGAAGACTTCGGCTACACCCGGGCATTAGAACACGAGATCAACACCGGGGACCAGCCCCCCATCCGGGAGCGATAACGACCCATTCCACCAAAATTGTACCAGGAAGTGAAGGCCATGATCCGCCAGATGCTGGATAACCACGTCATCAAAGAGAGCAAAAGCCCGTGGGCTGCGCCGATTGTCCTAGTTAAGAAGAAAGATGGGGCCCTACGCTTCTGTGTGGACTATCGGAAGCTGAACAACTGTACTGTGCGAGACGCATACCCTCTCCCCCGCATCGAAGAATCATTGGCAGCCCTGGGGAAGTCACGATTCTTCTCCACCCTGGACCTGGCCAGCGGCTATTGGCAAGTGCCGGTGGCCGAAAGGGACCAAGCCAAGACGGCCTTCATCACCCCCATGGGCCTATTCGATTTCTGCTGGATGCCCTTTGGACTCTCCAATGCGCCAGCTACATTCCAACGACTCATGGAACGTTGCCTAGGGGATCTAAACTTCGACTCGATTTTGATCTATCTGGATGATATCATCGTGTTCGCCCCAACGCTGGACGAGCATTTCCGTAGGCTGGATTAAGTACTACAGTGTTTGGAGCAATACGGGCTCAAACTGAAGCCAAGGAAGTGCCACCTCCTCCAACCCAGCCTTGAGTACTTGGGGCACGTAGTATCCCAAGACGGGTTGAAACCTACACCCGACAAAATCGCCGTAATTCAGGGATGGAAAACACCCACCACCGTGACGGAGGTACGAGCCTTTCTTGGACTAGTCGGCTATTACCGCCGGTTCATTCGGGGTTTCGCTAAGATAGCCGGACCTCTGCATGAGCTGCTGAGAGGTGTGGCAACGGATGCACGGAAGAGGACTGTGGCGTGGGGCCAAGCCCAAGACGACTCCTTCAACCAGCTGAAAGACGCCCTCACCCAAGCCCCGGTACTCGCCTACGCCGACTTCGACAAACCCTTCCTGGTCTACACCGACGGCAGTCACAAAGGGCTGAGGGCAGTCCTTTCCCAGATCCAGGGGGGGCAGGAACGGGTGATTGCCTATGGGAGCCGGAGTCTGCGGGACTCTGAGAGGAACCCCGAAAACTACAGCTCCTTCAAACTCGAGCTGTTAGCAATGGTGTGGGCCATGACGGAGAAGTTTGCCGAGTACTTGACTGCAACGGAGTTCGAGGTCATCACAGACAACAACCCTCTGGCGCACCTGGACACGGCCAAGTCGGGGGCCCTGGAGCAGCGTTGGGTAGCCCGGTTGGCGAAATTTTCCCCCAAGATCAAATATCGCCCGGGGAAGTACAACACCAACGCCGACGCCCTGTCCCGTTTTCCCGTGGAGGCACCCAAGGGCCCCTCCGACGAGGACCAGGAAGGCCTAGAAATCCCTGATCTTGCCAAGGTTAGACCGCCACCCAGACCCCTGGAAGCCACCAGTTGCGGCCTCCAGCTGCAGAGAACCGCCCTCGAGTGGGCCGTGCAGCAGAAACAAGACCCAGACCTGAGGGCCATCCACAGCTGGAAGGAACAGGGACATTGGCCCTCTGCCCGCGAGAGGGGCCGACTCGGCGGGATGGGCCAGAGGATGCTTCACCAATGGGATCGGCTGACTGTCCACGACGGGGTGTTGTGCCGACGCACCTACCTGGAACAAGAACTCCGCGAAGTCAGACAGGTCGTGCTCCCGGAAGGCTTGGCCCGAGGCTTGGTAGTGTAGGCCCACGAGGAAGGGGCCCACCTCGGAGTGGCCAAGACGCTCCAGTGGATACGCCGTCAGTACTTCTTTCCAGGACTACAAGAGTTGGTAGAGGCCATGTGTCGGGCATGCCCGATGTGCGGCGTCACCAAGCCCACCGAACAGAGAGCCCCGGTGCAGACCATCCAGACCAGGCGAGCCTTGGAGCTGTTGATGGTGGACTACGTGCTAATAGGGGAGTCGACGAGCGGGCACCAGTATGCCCTAGTGATGACGGATCACTTCACTAAGTTCACTGTGGTGGTGCCTACCCGTGACCAGACAGCGGAAACAGCCGCCAAGGCCATCGTGGAACACTTCATCCGAAGGTATGGCTGCCCCGAGCGCATCCACTCAGACCAAGGAGCATGTTTCCAGGGCCGCGTGATGGAACGACTTTGTCAGACCTACGGCATGCAAAAATCCCGGACCACGCCCTACCATCCCCAGGGGAATGGGGCCTGCGAACGATTCATTCGGACCCTGTTACAAATCTTGAGAACCTTGGAAGCCGAAAAGAAACGCCGTTGGCCAGAATTCATCCAAGAACTGGCGTGGGTGTACAGCAACCGCGTGCACCGGACCACGGGCGCGTCGCCCTACTTCCTACTGTTCGGTCGAGCAGGTAGGGAACTGCAGGACCTTGACCTCTCTATACCCCAGGGGGAAGACGAGTAGACCCATGGTGGGTGGGTCGAGGAGCAAAGGCGACGGCTGAGGACTGCAGGGGAGGTGGCGGAGCGCAACATCGGAACCACCAGGCACCCCCAGCCCGGAGGGGCCGTGGGGGAGCCCATCCCATTTGGACAAAGAGTATTTGTCCGTGAAAGGCGCCCAAAGAACAAGCTAAGCCCGCGATGGGAGGTGTTGCCCTACATCGTACAGCGACAAGTTTCGCCCAACAACCCAGTATACGAGGTGCGTGCCGAGGACGACAGCGGTCACACCCGCACCCTGCACCGAGACATGTTGCGACCCTGGGAGTCGGGAGACCAGTCGGAGGCACAGGAGCCGTGCTGCAGCATGAAGCCTGGTGGACAGAGCAGGGAGCCCCCAAACCCCCTGGCAGGACCGGGGACCCTGGGGTTCACCCCATTCACTTGGTGGGCGCCCCCCTCCCGGCCGCACAGCCCCCTCGTCGTCGCAGAGGAGTCGGCTGGGACCGAACTACCCCTACCAGGAACACTGGCGTCAGGAACACCACCACCCGGACCCCAGGACAGCCCACCACTGGCCGAACCAGCCACCCTGTCCCTCGAGGCTCCAGTCCGGAGATCCGTGAGGTCGACCTTGGGAGTGCCACCACCACGGTTTCCAGACCCCGACTTTGAGTGGTCGTGCCACCCGGTCTTTGTGGGGACCACAAAAGGAAAAGAAGGGGAGAGTGTGGGAGGTCCGGGGCCGCGCGCCCCCCCTCCCACGAAGACGCCGGTAAGGACCGGACCCCGCGTGGCTGGGCGCGCCCACGTGCTGGGGCGCGTCATCCAGGCCAGAAGCCCGCGCGGCGGGGTATTTAAAACCCCCGCATGCGGCCAGGAGGAGGAGCGCGGAGGAGTCTTCGGAGCAGGCGGATCGTCGCTGGAGGGAGTCCCGAACACGAGTTGGCAGTTCAGGTAAGCCCTCAGTGAGGCCCTTGTATCTTGGTATTAGACCACTGTACCCCTGTGTTAGGTTATTGTGTACCCACTGGACCACCACCGTGCGGCGCTAGGCCGAGATATTGTGTACCCACTGTACCACCACCGTGCGGCGCTAGGCCGAGACCACTGTACCCCTGTGTTAGGTTATTGTGTACCCACTGTACCACCACCGTGCGGCGCTAGGCCGAGACCACTGTACCCCTGTGTTAGGTTATTGTGTACCCACTGGACCACCACCGTGCGGCGCTAGGCCGAGACCACTGTACCCCTGTGTTAGGTTATTGTGTACCCACTGGACCACCACCGTGCGGCGCTAGGCCGAGACCACTGTACCCCAGTGTTAGGTTATTGTGTACTCACTGTACCACCACCGTGCGGCGCTAGGCCGAGACCACTGTACCTCTGTGTTAGGTTATTGTGTACCCACTGGACCACCACCGTGCGGCGCTAGGCAGAGACCACTGTACCCGTGTGTTAGGTTATTGTGTACCCACTGGACCACCACCGTGCGGCGCTAGGCCGAGACCACTGTACCCCTGTGTTAGGTTATTGTGTATCCACTGCACCATCACCATACGGTGTTAGGCTGCAGGTATTGTTCTAGCGTGGCGCCAGGCAGCCGTGCTCTCTTATAGGAGCGGAGACCAGGACTACTCGCCCAGCAAAGAGACAAGGGGTATACCCGGTGAGCGCATTCTGTGTCTGTGTGTCGTATCATTGTCGTGTGTCGTCCCCTCTCCCCTTTTCCCCTTTTCGGGCGTTTCCGTTCGGGTTGCACCCATGTGCCTGGCACGCGGGTGTAAACCAGTCTGAGGCCACAAGTGCCAATGATGACCATCCTCTAGTCCCCGCACCCCTGTCCATCAGTCCGTCCTGTGGCACCAAGGTCCGGCCCATAGGCTCAGCGTGTCCGACCTGTCTTACAGGTTAGACCGTCCCCGGCTGTGTCGAACCGGAAAGACCCAGGACCGTCGGTGGGAGAAACCAAGGCGGCCTGAAGGTGAGAGCCACGGGGTGTGAGAGGTAAGTGCCCCGCCACACCAGCACGGCAGCAGGCGCACACAGCAGTCCACCCCTTGCCCCTCTTACACCTAGGCCATTGCAATGCAACTGCGGAGCCGGGAAGCAATCGGGAAGCCGACTGCCTATACACCGGCAGCCGGCTTCCCGACTTGTCTTATCCCGGCAAGGGTGAAATGCCGGGCGTCTAGATGTAGACGCCCGCATTTCCCCGACGCCGGGAGACCGGCGCCCGCCATCACGATCGTAGTGATGCCGGGCGCCGCGAGCGGACAGCCACGGGGGGGAGGGTTAGGTTTAGGGCTCCCGGGGGGGACTTGGGGTTAGGCACCTCCCTGGGGGACTTAGGTTTAGGTAGCGGGGAAGGGGGTGGTTAGGGTTAGGCACTTAGAGGGGGGATTAGGGTTAGGCACTTGGGGGGGAAGTTAGGGTTAGGCACCCCTAAGGAGGGTTAGGGAGGTTAGGTTAGTCTATACTTACCTATCCACGATCAGGAATTCCAGCGCTGTCGGGCTTCCGCTGCGTCGCACTCTGCTCCTGTCGGGCTGCTGCTGACGGTAATCGAACCGGCCGGCGGTATTTCATACCCATTCCGCGGAGCCAGCTATTCTTAAAATAGCCAACAACAGGATGGGTCCTCACTTTCCTTTTATATCTGGAGACAGACAGGAGGGCTGGGTTTGCCTCAGTGGAAAGAAGCAAACCCAGCCCTCCTGTCTGTCTCCAGATACAATCCCTGCTGTTCGCTGCAAACGCGGAGGGGGAGCACTGACTTAGTGGCACTGCAGCATGACAGCCGGAAACTGCTGACAAGTGACTGCAGGGAAGTTTAGCAGCCATCAGGTCAGCTGATGTCCACCGGCAGGTCACTGACTGCAGGCTGTCACTGTCGCTGTACTGGGAGACTGGACAGTTATGCTCCTGAGGCGACAGGGCAGCGTCCGGGCGGAGCACCCCCTCCTGACATAACACAGTTGCTGCTGCAGCAGCATGTCATGATCACATACATCACAATGGACTGACTGATCATGCGCTCGGCGCTCTGCATGTCAGTCAGTCTGTGCAGTAAGCAGCAGCCAGTATGGGATGTGCAGGCTGCTGCCAGGGGTGCGTAGTCTTGTCACCACTATAGGACATATGTACAGCCAGGGGAGAGCAGCCTTGCAGGGTCGGATTGTGGGGGGAGGGGGGCCCGGCCACGGGCCCCTTGGAACCGCCAGGCCCTAGGCATCCGCCTAGGTTGCCCAGCGGTAAATCCGGCCCTGATGGTATGTCATGATATGTGAACTTTTATACATTTGTGAATCATATTATAAGGCAACACTTGTCTTACCTTTACTTATTGCAGCTCTATTTTTCCTCCACTTTCACCCCCTGATAGCTGTGATGAGTCCTCACTGTGCTTTTTTCCTGCTTGTTTGCTTCTGACTTTTAGCCATATTCAAATAGTCGCGAAAAGTGCAGTTTGGAGAAAAGATTTCTCCGATTTGCACTTTTCGCCTGTTTTCAAAGTATCTCCATATTCAATAGGCAAAAACAGGCGAAAGGTTTTCTCCAGCACAAAGCAGGAGAAAAGAAGTGCAAAATGCATATTTTGGGGTACAATCGTTGGGACTTGGTTCAGAACCTTTTTGGACACCCCCCCTAATGACTAATAGGGCAAAACATTTTTACAAATTAACTTTATTCACCCCAAAAAATACGTCATTTAGTGGGCAAAATTGAAAGAAGTGTTGTAACATGGAAAAAAGTAGGGGGCCTGGTACTTTGGGGGACTATATGGTTGGGACAGGTGTTTTTGGGATTGCATTAGGCTGCAGCAGGTGTATTTTTGAGATTTTTTAAATCTTCATTTTAGAGATATCATAATATACTAGTACCCATTTTCAAGTACCCCAAATTTAACCTTGGTACTTATTTTTCAAAAACAAATATTGCTTTCTATCATTTTTCCACACATATGCAAATATGCATATAACAGCCCTTTGCAACAAAATAAGTTCACTAAATACCTGTATTAGAGCTACTACTACTATTCTATATTGATTCCCACGGTCATTGAAGCTTTTTATGGGGTACAGACTAATTTCCACAAAAAAAAGGTCCTTTTCGCTAGTTTCGCTTTGTAAAACATTCGCCTAGCCGCGTTTTCGCGTGTTTAACAATTGAATAGGGCGAAAAGTGGGGACGCGCATGGCGAAATCAGGAATAAAAATCCAACAATGGAAACACTGCTGCAAACCTGGAAAAACAGGTCAAAACCCCAAAAGTGGAAACACTATTGACCGGATACTAGATGAAAGAATAGTGGGTGGTGCACTCTGAAATAGTGAGTGCAGAAGTCTATTCGAGCACTGCCATGTTCTTCTAAGGCTCGTCTAAAATGTGAGTGAATACAAAGCTGAAATTGTACTGAGGTGTCTCTCATGGCACAGTAGAATTCCAGCTTTGTATTTACTCACATTTTTACATCTGATTCCACAGTAGTTTCCTGTATCAGCTTAGTTAAAACAATTACAGACTAACTGCATCCTTGCGGAATCCATTCTCACCTGCACACTCTAGGCAGGGGCAAACGCAGGATTTGTAAGGGGGGGGTTCTGCATATGTATGTATGTATGTGTATACAATTATATATATATATATATATATATATATATATATATATATATACTGTACATACCACCCACATGCCTCTCACACATGGACAGTTGCATTTTTACAATGTGTTGTGTAAGTATAGTTGTATTCCCAATTTGAACTGCCCCCTCCTCCCCTCCCATACACAGACACTTACACTGCACATTACACACACTGCACATTACAGACACACTGCACATTACACAAACTGCACATTACACACACTTACACTGCACATTACTACACACACTGCACATTACACACACTGCACATTACACACACTGCACATTACAGATACTTACACTGCAGATTACACACCATGCACACCACACACTGCAGATTACACACACTGCACATTACAGACACACTGCACATTACACACACTGCACATTACACACACTGCACATTACAGACACTTACACTGCACATTACACACACTGCACATTACACACACTGCACATTACAGGCACTTACACTGCAGATTACACACCATGCACATCACACACTGCACATTACACACACTGCACATTACAGACACACAGACACTTACACTGCACATTACACACATACAAATACTGCACATTACACACTGCACATTACAGATACACACTGCCCATTACACACACAGACACACTGCACATTACACACACATACACACACTGTACATTACACACACAGACACTTACACTGCACATTACACACACAGTCACACTGCAGATTACACACAGACACACTGCACATTACACACACTGCACATTACACACAGACACTCAGAGCACATTACACAGAGACAACTTGCACTGCACATTACACACACTCGGACTACAGACCATCTCCCCCCACACCCATGGTATAAAAAGAGCAGGCAGGTACCTGTGACGATGTTTGTGGCCGTCCTAATCACATGCTGATCAGCAAGTCCGGACTTGAGCAGGTGAGGAGAGCAGTGAGTGACATCACTGGTACATGGGAGCTGTCAGGGAGGAGCTGCAGCCGCAGCAGCTCCTCAGTACTGCAGTGCTTAGCCATCTCCATAGCTACGCGGAAGCTGCCCAGTCGGAGCTCAAAGACCGGCCTGATGAGACAGAGACAAGCTCTCTGTCTCACTTTAAAAAGACAAATAATACTTATGCTCTGCGGGGATTGAGTAGCCTGGCAGGGGGGGTTTCTAGGTACTCAGAAACCCCCCCTGCGTGCGCTACTGCTAGGTGTTATAAGAGAGCAAATGTCATCAGGAGAACTAAACCATTATTTCTACTTCAGGGTCCATAGGGTATCCACAGGATACCTTGGGGGGTATAGGTGTGACGTCAGTCGCAGGGCACCAAAGAGTTAAGCTTTCAGCCTCCCAGGATGCACTAGGTCCCCCTCCTATACCCCGCCCCTGGGCCAAGGCACCTCAGTTTAGTTTGGTGCCCGGCCGGCGTCGGGTGCACCTGTCGGAGTGGGGGCTAGAAGAGCCCCTGAAGCTTTCTTCAGTGCAGCTGTGGCTGCACATCTGGATGTACAGCATGGACAGTCAGTCCTGACGTCCATGCTGTCTTCCCTACACCCCCGCCGGTACCAGAACGCCGGTACCGATCCGGGGATGCTGGTGAGCATCTGGGGTCACAGCTAGCGGTGACCCCAGATGTTCCGGACCATGGCCGGATCCAAGGGGGACAAAGGTAAGCAGCGGGGTCCCGAGGTGGGTCCCCGCTGGTCACATGGTCCTAAGTCCCCAGGCAGGGGGCTCCCTGGGGACTGGCTGCAGCGTGGAGCCAGGTACTGAACCTGCGCTTTCCACTACCCCCTGTGACAGTGGACCGCAGCAGAGCGGTAGCGCTGCGGCGTCCCAGGGGTTAAATGCATGCCAGGGGAGCGCGCCTTCCCTGTCTCACAGCCGGCGCCTCCCCCGCTGCACACAGCCCTCTCTGCACTGTGCTGACTGGTCCTGTGTCAGCGCTCCTCCCCCAGGCCAGCTTCTCTCTGCTCCTCGGCGGCCATCTTCTCTGCAACGCATGGTGAACGCTGCTGGAAGCCTGGAAGGAAGCATCGTGGTCTGGGTCCCCCCGCATACCTCTCCTCCGCTGTGGCTCAGGTCTGTGTATGCAGCGCTGTGTCCTACCAGGCCCTGTGTCTGTGTAGTTGAGTGATCAGCGCTGTTAGTGCAGGAATTGTTATTTCTCTGCATTGTATGTGACTGTGCTAGCGCTGCTGCCTGTAACTTTATCTTCTCAAAACTGTCAGCTTTATTACTGTCCCTGTTCTTTCTGCTAAGCCCTTGCAGTGCGGTGCTGCAGGGTGGTCTCTCGCCTATTTAATACTTAATTGGTGAGAGAGGTCACATACGTGGTGCCATCATGTCTGAAAGTGATTTTCCCCTCCGGCTACAGTGTACCACGTCCAAAGTACCGTTAGCGGAGGGGGAGGGTAGCGCGGTGGTACCCCACAGTCTCCCTATTTCCCCGCTCCCGGGTTCTCAGGAGCCAGTGTGGGTTAACTCCCTGACGAGTTCTGTACAGCACTTGTCGGATGTGTTGCAAGGGGAGTCTGTGATGCGGCCTTATAAAAGGCCGGTGGCGTCTCTGTCCGCTCCTTATGAGGATGACGAAGGGACGTCTGATGATGGGGAGATTCTGGATCCTTACGATAAGGAACCTCTCCATACTAAGGACGCTGATGCTAAGTCCAAAGTATATATTCCTGGACTTATTCGGGCGGTCCGCACAGCCTTGGTGATTGAGGACGAAGTTCCCCCAGCGGCTAAATCTAAGTATGCCTTTTTCAAAGATGTGAAGGGCGATGCCACAGTCTTTCCTCTTTCGGGTCAGTTGGTGGACCATTTAGAGGAGGCGTGGAAACAACCTGGCAAAAGATACCAGCCGCAGAGACGCCTGGCGGTGGCTTATCCGTTCGCGGATAATTATTTTGCTAAGTGGGAATCCCCTCCACAGGTGGATTCTCACGTGACCCATCTTGTCCGTAGTGCCACATTGCCGATGCCATCCATGTCCTCCCTTAAGGATGCTACGGACCGCAAGGTAGAAATCTGCCTGAAGTCTGCTTATTCCCTTGCAGGGGGGGCAGCACGGCCGGCTATGGCCATTTGCTGGGTTGCCAGAGCGATGGAGCGCTGGGCGGATTCATTAGAGGCTTCTTTTGAATCCGACTGTCCGGCCGAACAGGCGGAGTTGATTGGCAATCTCCGTGATTCGGCCACCTACATCAACGAGGCGGCTCTAGACATTAGTACTCTGGTGTCTAGAATTTCTTCAGCAGCGGTAGCTGCTCGTCGCACCTTGTGGCTGCGATCCTGGAAGGCGGACGCAGATTCCAAGAAAGGTCTGGAAGCGTTGCCGTTTACCGGAGAAGTTCTCTTCGGTCCGGATCTGGATAAGATTGTGGCCACGCTGGCGGCAGCCAAATCTGCTTGTCTCCCGTCGGCCGCTGCTCCTTCTGGTTCTGGACCATCGTCCTTTCGGTCATCTAGGGCCCAGGGCAGGCCCAAACCACAGTCGTTTCCTCGACAGGCTGGCCCTAAGAAATCGGTCAAGCCCCGGAAACAGGCATGGAGTACCAGACGTCCGGCCCCCAAGCCAGATGACAAGCCTGCGGCCTGACGGTCCGGTCCTCCCTTTGGGGGATCCCAGGGTGGGAGGCCGCCTGCTGCAGTTCTCCCGGTGTTGGTCGTTCACTATGACAGACACTTGGGTTCTGGAGGTGGTCTCCCACGGGTACGCCCTCTCCTTCCGGCACAGACCCCCGGCTCGATTCTTCACCACGGGTCTACCATCAGACCGGAACAAGGCTACGGAGCTGCGGAAGGTATTGCACACTATGCTCCAGGCTGGAGTTATAGTGCCTGTTCCATTCTCCCAGAGGGCCCAGGGTTTCTATTCAAATCTATTTTTGGTACAGAAACCCAATGGGTCATATCGTCCGATTCTCAACCTCAAAGCACTCAACAAGTCTTTGCGGGTCCCGAAGTTTCGGATGGAGACCCTACGGTCCATCATTCTGGCGCTGGAACCTGGGGACTACATGGTGTCATTGGACATACAGGACGCTTACCTGCATGTCCCTATTCTTTTGCGCCATCAAGAGTTCCTTCGGTTTGCAATCCGCAGCGACCACTTCCAGTTTCGGGCATTACCTTTTGGCCTGGCGACAGCACCACGTGTTTTCACCAAGGTGATGGCGGTCATGGCGGCTTCTCTGCGGCTGCAAGGAGTCCGCATGTTGCCGTACTTGGACGACCTGTTATTGGTGGCAGGATCTCCAGAGCTCCTGTTACACCACTTGGACCTGACCATTGCACTGCTGCAACGGCACGGCTGGCTAATCAACTGGCAGAAGTCCACTCTAATCCCGTCTCGGAGGATTCTGCATCTTGGAGCCTTATTGGACTCGGGACAGCAAAGGATCTTCATGACGGAGGACAAGATCTCTGCTTTACAGTCAAGGGTGCGCAGTTGTCTGCACAGCGGCCGGGTGTCCTTACACTCGGCGATGAGGTTACTGGGCTCCATGGTGTCGGTGTTCGACATGGTGGAATACGCCCAGTTTCACTCCAGACCTCTGCAGCACCTGATCCTGTCCAAGTGGAACGGGCTGCCTCAGTCTCTGAAGTTCCAGACGATTGTGCTCACCCCGGAGGTTCGCCTGTCCCTTGCGTGGTGGTTAAAGACGACCCACCTCAACAAGGGACGTCCGTTCTGGGTTCCAAATTGGGTCCTGTTGACAACGGACGCCAGTCTTCGGGGCTGGGGAGCAGTTTCGGGTCCACACTTGTTCCAGGGCAGGTGGACGCCGACAGAAGCGGAGCTTCCAATAAATATCTTGGAACTCCGTGCGGTCTTCAATGCTCTCCTGCAGGCACAGCGGTTTTTCCAGGGTCACCCGGTGCAGGTCCAGTCGGACAACGCTACCACCGTGGCCTACATAAACCGGCAAGGAGGAACTCGCAGTCGGGCGGCTCTCGTAGAGGTCTCTCGGATCCTGGTTTGGGCGGAGCGCAATCTTCCGACCATATCAGCGGTCTTCATCCCGGGAGTGCTAAATTGGGAGGCGGACTTTCTAAGTCGCCAGGACGTTCATCCAGGGGAATGGTCCCTGCACCCGGACGTTTTTCAACTACTGGTGGACAGGTGGGGTCTTCCAGAAATCGACCTCATGGCGTCCCGGCACAACAACAAGTTGCCGGTGTACGGGTCTCGCACAAGAGACGAAGGGGCGTCTCTGGTGGATGCTCTGTCCGTCCGGTGGACGTTCCGGTTCGCATACCTGTTCCCTCCGGTCTCCCTTCTTCCACGGGTAATCCGGAAATTCAAACAGGAAGGAGGGACGCTCCTGTTGATAGCTCCCGCGTGGCCCAGACGGCACTGGTTCTCAGACCTTCAGGGTCTGTCCGTGGACAGTCCTCTGCGGTTGCCGCTACGACCGGACCTTCTGTCTCAGGGTCCTTGCCTTCACCCGGACCTGACTCGGCTGTCTTTGACGGCGTGGCTGTTGAGACGGCCATGCTGAGGTCCCGGGGGTTTTCCAGCTCTGTGGTGCGTACCATGTTACGAGCTCGGAAACCGTCTTCCGCGAGGATATACCATCGCGTGTGGCATACGTTCTTCCAGTGGTGTCGACCGAGAGGTTATACACCGCGGGAGTTTCGTCTGTCTCGGATTCTCGCCTTCCTGCAAGCGGGACTAGATCATGGGCTTCGCCTTGCTTCTTTGAAGGTACAGGTTTCGGCCCTATCTGTCTGGTTTCACCGTAGGATTGCTACAATCCCGGATGTGCGCCGTTTGAACCACTGGGCTCAGTGGATATTAAATGGCTAACAGCTAAGACTGTTTTCCTTCTGGCCATTGCTTCGGCCAGACGTGTTTCTGAGTTAGGGGCTCTTTCTTGTAGACCCCCTTTCTTGGTTTTTCATGGGAACAGGGCAGTGCTCCGCACTCTGCCCGAGTTTCTTCCCAAAGTTGTTTCCCAGTTTCATGTTAACGAGGAAATAGTTGTTCCGGCCTTTAACTCACCGGGTCTTTCCGTGGGTGAGGCCTCTTTGGATGTTGTGCGGGCCTTAAGGACTTATGTTGACCGCACTTCTTCGTTTAGGAAGTCGGACGCTTTGTTTGTCCTCTATGGCTTCCGTAAAAAGGGTTGGCCTGCTTCAAAGCAAACTTTGGCAGCCTGGATCCGTATGGCTATTTCTGAAGCTTATCTTCATGAAGGCCTACCGGTCCCTCCTTCTCTGAAGGCTCATTCCACTAGGTCTGTGGGTCCTTCGTGGGCAGCTCGACGTGGTGCCTCGGCAGTTCAGATCTGCAAGGCTGCTACGTGGTCTTCTGTCCATACCTTCGTGAGGTATTACAGGTTTGACACCTTCGCCTCTCAGGATGCTTCCTTTGGGCGGCGGATTCTCCTTTTTGCACAGGAGCGTCCCCACCCTTAAAGGATACTGCTTTGGGACATCCCCAAGGTATCCTGTGGATACCCTATGGACCCTGAAGTAGAAAATATGAGATATGGTAAGAACTTACCCTTGTTATCTCTATTTCTACGAAGTCCATAGGGTTCCACAGGACTCCCGCCCTGTCGCACCTGTGCTGCAGATGGGCTTTGCTCTGGTCACCGGTTTTCCGTCTCCCTCTGGTGAGAATGTGATTCTTGTATGTGTCCAGATCTTTGTTCTCTCTCTTCCTTCTCCTCCTCCGGCCTATGGCTTGGTAACTAACTGAGGTGCCTTGGCCCGGGGGCGGGGTATAGGAGGGGGACCTAGTGCATCCTGGGAGGCTGAAAGCTTAACTCTTTGGTGCCCTGCGACTGACGTCACACCTATACCCCCCAAGGTATCCTGTGGAACCCTATGGACTTCGTAGAAATAGAGATAACAAGGGTAAGTTCTTACCATATCTCATATTATCTGTAGGAAAGAGCAGTCATGAAATATCATAATTCTCAACACTTTAAAATGCAAAATCCCATAAAAAATACTGTACCACTACCATATCAGGGACACCAGTCAGAGACTAATGGTGCGTACACACGGTACGATTAAACAGGATGATATGAACGATAACGATATCGATCATATCGTTATCGTTCATATCGTCCTGTTTTTGGGCCCTTCCAACCCCCAAACGTCGGTTGATGCGCGGACACGGATGGTCAATATCGACCATCGCCTGTGCATGCAGGCCAATCTGGTCGATATCGACCAGGTTAACCTGGTTACCATAGGGACCCGCGATCGTCGATCGCGGGTCGTTATAGTTGTTTGGGGGTTGGTGCATGTGCTGGATGTTCAATATCAAACATGCAGGACGATCAGACAACAATATCTTTAACGTTGTCTGATCGCTTCGTGTGTACGGAGCTTTAGAGCACAGATCGTACGTAGGATTCATTAGGACTAACCAACGTCCAGAATTTCTCAGTGGAAATCTTCCTCTCCTTATTGCCCACTGTTAGTAGCCAATATGAAATCATCTGTTATCTATTAGGGTCACATGTTGTTTGCAAATTGTTAGAGTTAAAGTGTAACCCTCAGCTACATGAAGTGCAGCCATTTTGTGGTCTGAGACAATTTTCATGACAATTATCAGTAACCTTTCTGATTCCTGGATAATTGACAAGCTGAATATTGGTTCAAAATGGCTGATCACTCTAGGAGTAGGTAAATTACCTTATTCGCTTCTTTATCATTCTATCAAAAAAGTCCAAGGCCCAGACTTACTTTTCTGTATGTACATATGTAAATATGTATATACTGTATATTATATACACATTATGTAAATATATGTATAGTGTGTGTATGTATATATATATGTGTGGCTTAGTGTTAGTCCTGCTGTATACTGAAACGAAGATAGGATGTGACACTAACTATAGTCGAGCCGTATATATGAGACCTATTACGACTGATGTGCTTTATGTGTATATGTATGTATAATTTGTGTCAATCATATATTGTGTCAGTAGTGAGTAAGCTATATGTTATAATTACAAATTGCAGCTATGACTATTTAAAGTAGCGCACTATCAAATTGATACTATTAGATTGATTCCGTGCACGCAGCTTTTCTATCATTGTACAGAGTCTCGTGTGGTGATGGTCACTAGGTAGTTTACTAATGATGATGTCATTTAATTGCGCCACCTGATCAGGTGTATGATCCCGCCCTGGCTAGCGTTCACGTGGAGCACGGGTGTATGTATATAAAAGTATGTGAATATGTTGTTTGTTAGCCTGAGGACAGTGCCTATTTGTAGGTGGCACTGAAACTTTGCTGATGTGATTAAAGATTTTAAACAAGTCCCCGAGTGCCGCATCTGTCCGATAAGTATTACTTTCTATTGCGGGCACCGTGGCATGTTGCTTATATTACCTGGGAGAGCCGGATACACTATATATATATATATATATATATATCCACACACACATATGCATGGGTTTATGTATTTATAATTTCTATCATAAACTGGGTAAATCACATCAACTGCATTTTGCTTGACCATTTGCAAAACATTTTGCCTACAAATGAGTAATCACCCTTTCATTTGTCACCTTTATTTTTCCAGTGAATAAAATACCTGAAACTTTAGAGAAAATAAATATGTCTGTCTAGGTTGTGTGTACAGTAAAAGCCTTTTGTTTCATCCCTGTGTCACACAGAAGCTGATGATCCCTCTGGATGTGAAACTAGCCTCTTTGGGAACCAGAGAACCATGAAATCCCCCAAACACCCTTCCCCATACGAGGCAGAGTGCCACTTCAGTCTGATTCCCCCCTTCCCCCCCCCATGCTCTTCACCCCTCTATAGCTTGGATACCCCTCAGAGTCATTCAGGAATGTCACACCCAGACCCCGCAGCAGGTGGAGAAGACAAGGGACAGCGTTCCCCACAACACGTGGCTGCATGTTTTGGAAAGAACTTTCAGAAGAAACATCACATTGTACAGTGTGAGGAAGGAGTCCGAAAATCCTCATATCCTTGTCTCATAGAAGGTAAGAAAATGTCTGTATGTCTTTATGATATTGCCAATCAAGACACAAACAAATAACACTTTTTTGTTTTCTTGTGATTTGTGTAACATGGTTAAAATATTATAAAAGTGTGTACTTGAGAGGACAGAATGTACTATGGTATATTTTTTTCCTGTAATTACAAAAACATAAATCCTATAAAAGTAGATCTATTTGTCTGTGTTTTTATACATGCATGTCGTTAGGTATAATACAACAAAGTAACATGTTTTTTTTTATTTTCAAATGAAAGGTTTTTTTTCTTATTATTGAAATCTTCGCCCAACTACTAAACGCCTTGAATTAGTCCCTGGTAATTATTTTGGCATTGCAGAATACCAAGTGGCTGGAATAATACTCGCCATTCATCTCCCCCAGGCTAATCTGCAAGAAAAAGCCACTGAGAGAGAGACACAAAATGCTATTTGCCTACAATTGAATAGAGCTGTCACTCTAGAAATGAAACAGCCCAGTTTGTTTCAAAATGGTCTCGTATCAGGATTTCTAACAACCATACATTTAACTTGCTGGGTGGAAAAAATAGCTTTTTTTTTCTCTATGATTACCTTTTTTTCCATGTGTCTAAAATAAAAATATATATATATTATTGTATCTGCTACTTAATGTCTACTATAATACTTGTGTTATGAATCAGTGTTTGTTTTTAGTTGTGCAAAGAAATATTTGGGATGGAATTTGAATGTAATATATTTTATATTATAGTGATGCTATGCAGGTTATTCCGATGCTTAATATTTATTTGGAAAAACAAGATAAATTATTGGAAGTTTATAGTTGTCAGGAAGATGAATATGATGAATTAAATATATCTATATAGTAGAAAGAAAGAAACAAATGTTACAAATTAAGCTACTAGAAAATAAGGAACTTCATGTATATATTAAAGGAAGGCTTTATAGGATGTTAATATATACAGTAATAGGATTGAACTGGAATAAGTTCTAAAATATATACAGGACATTTAAAAAGTTGTATATTGGCAAAAATATACAAGTACCGTATCCGTCACAGGAAATAGATGGAACAAGAATAGTTTAGATATTTCATGCGGCTGAACAGCTGGATGAGACTAATTTTCTTTATTATTATTACATTTTTAATCATTAGGAGTCTTCAATGCAAATCTTGTGCTTATCTATAACTGAAAACTAGCATAAGTATACAGTACAAACTATTACTGTTTTTTCTCCCAGGATTATAATATAAATAATATATGTTTAAACCCAACAAGAAGGTTTCATTTGTTTTTGTTTTTTTCCAGTATTTTAACATGTATTTTTTGTATATCATATAGGCACCATATTATTAGTAAGAATATGTACGATTGCTGTGACTGGTTTGCTATTAGGATTTTTGCAGCCCTGGTTTGCACTATGTATAACATAGCCAGCTATTATTTTGTAAATAATTCACTAATGATTTACCTAGCAATGTTGCTGCTTAGGTTAACTTATTTTACTTGGTGTCTGTAATTTAATTGACATAATATCCCTTGAGGGTGATCAAATTTGATCTGCCGATCTTGTGTTCTACCTTTCTGTTTCCATCTGAGCATGATGCATTGATCTGACCTGCGCTCATCTGAAGGGGAGCTCCGCATTAGTGATTGTCAGTAATAAATGCCGGGCAGACCATGAATGGAAAAAACTGTGTCAGTAGTCTGTCTAGCATTTGTTATAGCTGTGAATAGGAATGGCATTTTTCATAGTGATTGGTTGGTTGCTATATTGAACAATGCTCAAGAAAAGTGAACACAAGACAGGACATTGCACCTCACATATATTTTAATCACCTGTGAGACTTTAATACTCAAACACTATTTTATTGATGATTACAGGAAACAAAATGATGTGGTCAGATACAGGAGTCATCTCAATGAAAGAGTAAAGGTGCATACACACACAACGATTTTTTGAACGATTATCGTTAAACGATATCGTTTAACGATAATCGTTTGTAAAAATCGTTCACTTTCTGAGTCAAACGATGAACGATTTTCGTTCATGTGCGTTCACGTTTGTAGTTGTAGTTCAGTCAGACTTGTCAATTCAACGATTTTCAGTAAGGGAATATGCAAAAATCGTTTGTATTTCTAAAAAATCGTTCATTACATTTAAATGAACAACTTTAGTAAACGATTTTAGTTCATTTTTTCAAGGGAGAAAATCGTTTACCAAAATCGTTCATTATCTAAATCGTTGTGTGTGTATGCAGCTTCAGAGTTAGATAAATTCTGGAAAAAGTGAATTCATTATTATTATTAGTAATATTGGAGGAGTATTACAAATGCTGTGACTGGTTGGCTACAAGGATTTTTGCAGCCCTGGTTAGCACTATGTATAACAGAGCCTGCTATCTGCGGGTCAGAAACGCTAGTGTGTGGCTGAGATTGAGTGTGAGCATTTTGGCTACTGTGATATAAGTTACACTATTGCAATTGTAAATTAAATTGCATTTTTATTGTGTCATTACTACCAGAATGTTTGGGATCAGTCTACTCAAACACTAGCAGCCTCATACAGCTGATGCAGAACTACAAATCTCAGGCACAGGCTCCCTTAGCCTCGTGTAAGGGGACCTGTCTTGACTGATCTGATGAGGAGATTTTATGGACTTTCTTTTTTCCATTTAATGTGTTTTATTAGTTCCTACATCTTCATCCTCAGTGCTAAGTTAATATTATGTGGCTGGATATGTGTGTTTGGTTTTGCTTCGTGAAATAATATCTATTTTTTTGTGGGCGAATGTAGAAAAAAAATAACTAGTCTGAGCTTAAATTGCATGTAATATCAGTCCACCATTGATCGTAATGTCAGCATTTTGATATTTAATTAAATCAACAAATAGGTTATATATATATCTTTTAAACCAGAGGTTCCCAAACGTGGTTCTCATGGCTCCCCAACAGTTTAGGTTTTAGAGATATCCATGGTTGAGCACAGGTGGTTAAGTCAAATTGACTGAGCTACTAATTAAGCCACCTGTGCTCAACCATGGATATCTCTAAAGGCCCCCATACATCAGCAGTTGATCGCAGCAATCGTGCAATTTTCAATCGATTGTATATAAAAATCTTTCCCTTTTTCAATCGATTGCAGATTGTAGAATTGCCACAATCGATTGAAAAAGGGAAAGATTTTTATACACAATCGATTGCAAATTGCATGATTGCTGCAATCAATCTCTGATGTATGGGGGCCTTAACACCTGAACTGTTGGGGAGCCTTGAAAACTTCGTTTGGGAACTTCTGCTTTAAACAATGGGCATAAAAAAATTTTAAAAAATGAAAAAAATAAAGAAATCATCTCTTTTACAGTTCTTATTTCTTCTGTTCAGAAATTAAATTTCCTGGTTAAAAAAAAATAAAAAATATCTTAATCCTTTTCTGCAAGAAGTGTCACTACCTTTTTTGGCACATTACTTACTGTGTATTGTTACATTGTGTATTCTCCAGAACTGATCGCACAAAAGCAGATTTGTACATATTGTGTTTGCTTCTACACTTGCGTCTCTAGAGGCGTCTCTAGAGGCGTCTCTAGATGTTTGGTTGAAACAGATCATTCTCATGTAGGTGTATCTTTTGTATCTAGTACAGGCACACTTGCCTACTCTCCCAGGATGGTCGGGAGCCTTCTGAAAATCGCTCCCGCCATCCCCGGAAGAGTGGGCTAGTCTACTGGCTGGCGCCACCCGCCCGTACGACTCCTTCATTTTCAGCTTTCTCCCCCCCTCGCCGGCATCCGCTCCCCCTTGTATGTGTGCGGTCCGGACGAGCCAATGACACGATTCACACTGAATCGGGTCATCGTGGCCCTGTCCCTGGCTGCACATTGCCGATGATCTCGTCATTTTATATCGGGGGCGTGGCCACAATGACGAGATCGCAAAGTCACGCCCCCAAATTCGCATCACTCCCCCCTGCTGTGCCGATCTGGCTTCCTCCTCCCAGAAGAGGTGGGCAGATTGTTGGCAACTCTGAGTATAGGATAGTTGCATGTGCGCACTGATGATAATTAGTAGCAAACCAGACGCACACATGGGGTGACCGCATGTTTTGATTTATAAATACAGTGTGTTTTGCATATTTATATATATATATATATATATATATATAAAATCACATATTAATATATTTATATATAATATATATGCAATAGTCAGATCCTATATTAAATATTTGCCTGAGCGCCTTCCCCAGTGTAACAACCGAGTTGCTGCACAGACATATATCCTGTTATGTACAGCGGCACTCACAGAACTTGATATCGATAGAATAAATCAGGAGACAGGACCCCTTCTTGTTGATTAATGTTTCAGTTGTATTAACAACTTTCGTCAGAATCAAACATTGAAAAAACAATTACCTTTATACCTTCACCATGTTGTGCTGTGGGTGGCCTCCTGGGTTAGGTGGAGTCTCGATGACGTCACCCACCGGCGACGTGCGCCCCCTGACTCTCCCTGTCTCCCAGGAGGTTGCCTGGCAACAAGTAAATTAAAACAGAAATCACCACTAGTGCATATTTACAGTGTAAGCTAGAAGAAGAAAGGGGTTATATTTTGATAAATATATTGTATCAAACTTGTTGCACAAAAATAATAAATATATAGTATATACTGCATAGAGGAATCACAAAAACAAGAGAGATGTGTCAAAGAATCAATCAAACATCCAGCAATTATATGAAACAATATAGCCGCGATCAGTGAAAAACATGGATTTCTTGCTGATTATACCCATTTTTTGACAATGTTTTTTTTCCCCCTATCCTATTATTTTGGTCGAAATAATAGGATATTTCTCCCAAAAACACACAGGATCCGCGATAAGCTCACAGACCTATGTGTTTACAACCATTTAGGTGGTAAAAAAAACACGACACTTATCTGGCAGCACTTCGGGGCTAATCGGATAGCCTCGCCGCGATCAATCCAGTCCCTTTGGTGATATCGTACTAAGATATCGTTTCATAAAAGGATATATATATATATATATATATATATATACCGGTAGCCTCCGGGAGACTTGTACACTCTTTCGTGTGGTCAGGATCGATTGGGGACAGTAGGCAAGTATGTAACACATACATTTGTGTGTGTATGTGTGTGTAATATATATATATATATATATATAATATATAGAGAGAGAGACCATATAAATACACACACACACATGCCCGCTTCTAACTAAACAGCCAAGCACGAGCTACTGTGTAATGTAGTATGTCGAATGTAGTTTGTTGCTGCCTGAAAAGTGAAGTACAGTTGTGGAGTCATGTTCTAAGTAAAGGTGCCTTAGGGAGATATGTGGTCTAGCCGAATAGCTAGTTAGGCCACCTACTAGAGCATGTAAGACCTTTGGCATTAACCTTTCAAATGCCACTTCACCTCAGTGTTTGAGGATAGAGAGTCACTTCCACCGTTGATTACTGGACATTAGGAAATTTCTGTGCTGTCTGAGGATTTGACACTTTAACGAGTGTCTGGGGCAAGATGACTTAATTGTGAAGAAGTGACATTTAGAACCTCCCACATAGAAAAAGTGTAAGTTTCAGATTGTAACTGACAACACTTTACCTGTGTAACTGGATTCCAGGAAAAATCATACTGCATAGGTGTCTGCTGGACACAACATGGACGTTGGATCCAGGTTCCGAGCCCAAAACAGAAAAGGACATCGGTGAGTTGAGTTGGCCTCCACCAACTATGTGATAAAGGCTGCTAGTAAAGTAAAATCAGATGGTGGAATCAAATGATTTTTTTTTTGATCAAGGAACAGAGTGGGTAAATATCCAAATTAATTATACTTCCACAACATCAACTTCATTCTGCAGGCATGTGAGCAGTATTTCAATAGGCTGGGCACTATTACAATTATCTGAAATAAGACTTATGTTATGTGTGTCCTGCAAGGCACGCAGATAAACTCTACCCTTATTATATTTATTAAGCATTAGTTGTAGTACTCATTACATAGGGCAATCACAGAAAGCAAACACTTGGGAGTATAAATACGAATTACCGTTAACTTGTATAGATTTTATCACCAATCCAACAAACTATACAGTGCAATTGATAGCAAATAAAGACAAACAATACATAGATAACCTATATCCTTGCAGTTTTGGGTTTTTAATAAATATATTTTCATATTTTGAATAACACTTTTATCTGTGCTTTGGCCCAAAAACTCATTCATATTTTATTTAGTTACAGGTTGAGTCTCCCATATTCAAATTGCTTGGGATCAGGGTTATTTTGGATATCGGAATATTCCGTATTTTGGAATATTTGCATACAGTACCATAATGAAATATCTTGGCAATGGGTCCCAAATCTAAACACAGAATGCATTTGTTTTCTATACACCTTATACACACATTCTGCAGGTAATTTTATACAATATTTTCAATAATTTTGTGGCTCGAACAAAGTTTATGTACATACATGAAATTCATGTATGTTTCATATACACCTTATACACAGAGCCTGAAGGTCATTTTATACAATCTTTGTAATAAGTTTGTGCCTTAAACAAAGTTTGTGTACATTGAACCATCAAAAAGCAAAGTTTTCACTATCTCAGTCATGCTAAAAAAATTCCTTATTCTGAATGTTTGGATATGGGAGACTCAACCTGTATTGACAAAGGATGTGGTATGCGATGGACTTTTGACACAGTTGTGTGTGTGTATGTACATATATATATATATATATATATATATATATATATATATATATATATATATATATATATATATACAAACTTATAGGAAGTACTTACTCGTACAAACCATACTTGGCACTCCAGGATTTTTTTAGAAATTCATATCAAAAGCAATTGCATCAACGCTTCTGCGCTGCACAGAGCAGCCAAGTATGGTTTGTACGGTTAAGTACTTCCTATAAGTTTGCGCATTATACTGATTGTGGCACCCAGGTACTGTGACATATACAGCAGGAGTGCCGAATTCAAAGGACTTGTATGTATGTATATATATATTATATATATATATATATATATATATATATACACAAGCATTCATGTTGACAACGAACTGAGGCATCAGGGCTGCCAGTCTAATGCCTAAGGGCCTGATTCAGAGCCGGATGCTATTTGCGCTCGCTCGTTCAGAAAAAAGGGGTGGCTATTCAAATGAACCGTTCGCTCTTTGCGGTCTGTTCACGCCTCTAGGTCTGAACGAGCGAACAAAACTTGCGGTAATTTTTTTGAAAATTACGCCCCCTGGCCGCTCGCATCCTACGTCATGTCCGCTATTTATTAGATTAATCGAGTACATCGACCAGCGTATGAAATGCTCGCTATTCTTGTGGTTGGTTTGTCCTACCACAATCTTGCGAGCAGTTCTGACTATAAAATAACCCAGTGACGTGGTCAGTGACGCTGCTGTATTAATTATGCACACCCATAAAACACCCGTTTTGACCTTTAAGCACGCCTGCGTTCGGATCTCCACTCCCCGTTTTCAAGCACCTTCCCCTGTTACCACCCACATACGCCTCCTCCTGTCACTCAAAATAGCAGGCATTCGCTATATAGCGAACAAACGATTTTCGCCGCACTGACTGGTTCGCGCCTGCGTATTACGATCCGTACACATGCGCAGATGTACGAACATCGCTCGGAACGAACGAGCGGCCGCTTACATGAATGTTTATATGAATGGCTGCTGATAAGTATATTTGCTGCTCTATGCCTCTTATGCTAGTTTTGCTCGTTCAAGCACTTTTTTTTTTGCTCTTTTTGTGGTTTATAAAAAAATGTTTTAATTACAATTATGGTGTGCCAGTCATCTGGTGTTTAGTGTATTTTGCTGCTATATATATATATATATATATATATTTCTACTATTTCATTGACATTTGTGGCAGCTATAAAGTAAAGGCAAGTTAGCTTATGCTTTAGTGGTACTATAATATTGGTATTTAATCATTTTTGGAATGGAACTCAGGATAGATTTAGGGCCATGGAAGATTAAATGTCTGCTTTTGTTACAGAAATGGGAGTTGAAAAGGGCCAAAAAGTATTTTGTAATGTGTCTTTAATTGCTCAACATCTACTGCGACTATCTTTGTATTTGTTTAAACTCTGTTGTGTTTATCCTATCCTTGTCTTTCGCATATTGTCTTGAAGCGTATAAATAAAAAATCTGCACGCATGTATTCACTTGTATGAGCAGTGCGCCAGCCCAATGAATCGTTTCTTTCAACCTTTTGCTTTTTTTTGGGAAGTATCAATTAATTGGCAGTAACAGAAGTTGTTTGGTAGATAGACTTTGTTTTACCTCAAAATAAATTCTCCCCCAAAGAGGTCACCCCGGTTCACCCCAGGACCAGAGAGAGCTCTGAGTGTCCAGATGATGTGAAAGTAACACCCCTTCCACAGAGGCGAGGAGAAAACAAGAGGGCTGTCCCCATATCAACAGAAAGTGACATTCACACATTCTGCACTCAGCCATTCAGCAGCCATTGTTTCTCACAGACAAAGTTGTCTGGTTGCTTTTGTCAGATCGATATTAAAATCATTAAAGGCCTTTTCAGTATGGAAATCAGTGTGGAACAAAGGTCAAATCACTTGGTTTCTCATCTAATTTGGGTTGAATATTAAATGGCTGAGAGAGAGAGCTCCTAGAAGTAACTCTCAATGTCTGAACAGATTGGGCATAGAGGAGATACTGCTTCCCATCCAAGCACAGAGCGCTAGGCCACTGGTTCTGCTGAAGAGCCACTGTCATTTTAATATTGGATCTAGAATGGTGACAATTTCTGCATTTACAAACCAATGTTTTCAGTTGGCTAAAACAATAAAACAGATACAGCAGTAGCTGTTTTTGTTTCTTTTGTATAAACATATTGGGCGGGATTCAGCAAGGTGAGAAATGCGGTCAGACCCCGAAAATGTGGGTTTGACCGCATTTCTCATATGCACCAATCCCCTGGATGCGATGCACTCCGGGGCTTGGTTGCAGTGGGTAACGCCATCTTCCTGATAGCATTACCCATAGAAGTCTAAGGGCTTCTTTCCACAGAGTGCTGTAAGAGAAATCCGATCAGATCCCTTCCTGCACCCCCCGCAGTATGCGCATCCTTCTGTGCATGCGCAGGAGGACACCGGAGGGGCTTCTGGGTCATAGACCCGGAAGTCCCCCCCATCGCCAAGGCCCGCTCTTATCGAGAAATCATTCCTTTGCGGTGATCATCATGCATGCCGGCGTTACCAATGCCAGCATTCATGCGAAGACCGGCGGAATGCACCGCATCCCGAGTGCGATGCCTCATGCATCCCGTCCATTGTCCCTTCTGCGTTCACTGTCAGAATGTCTCAATCAAACAGAAAATCAAAGAATGATGCAGACAAATCCATTCACTAATGACCAGTGAAATCTCTGAGGCACAGGGTGCGGTTTTATAGTAATGGCTGCTGTTTTATAGCACATATTCACTCCCTGTTCTATAAAATCCTTCCTATTATTATGTTACTGTGCTAATGCTTTGGTCATGGCTGATTAGAAGTGGTTAGTATCACTCTCACCACCACCCACAAATATTCTGCAAGATATACGTAGAGGAAAAATATGTCAGGACCACTTCATTCTACTAGGTGGCAGTGCAGAGCCCTCCCTCACATTCAGGTCCTATATTTATTCACTGTGTGGTTTGTAAGCAATACTAGGGAGGTATAAATATATACAGTACCATACGTGTGGGTATATTATAGGTACAGAATGCACATGTTTAGAAAAAGTAAATTGACAATACAATAAGTACTGTATTTGAAGGTGTCCAAGTAGATCTAGTGTTCCCCGTGTTATAGTCAAAGTTTTTACATCACACCTCCTGCTGCATTACATATCCGAGCTGTGTTGTCCAATGCAGCATCGGATACTCTGTGGAACATCGGCCGGCTAAGGTGACCCATGGAGTCATGCAGCCGGCCGCCGCCGATGCGAGGAAGAAGCTAGGAAATCTCCTTCAGCCGACGGAGATCCTGGTTTCTTCCCTCCCCCCAACGACGGCGACATGCCTCCATTTCGGGAAACAGAGGGCATCACCGTCCACAAACGGCAGCAGACGGTCAATCACTGCCAGTCTGCTGCCAATCTTCGTGCGGAATCGCAGACCCATTCTGCACATGCGTGGAACAGGTCATTTGCCTGCGGAGATTACAGATCATCAGGAATCTGTGTTCAGCAGTGCACTAGCGTGCACTGCTGAATATGGCCCACAGTGTCCGTTCTGAGGTCACACCCCATTTTAAAGCTACTTGGGCAGATCCCACCAGCACAGGTGGGCTGATTGAAAAGTAATGAGACTGATTTTTTTATTCAGAATCAGATGACTCCACAGGATCTGAACATTTTCCTTTTTCAAAGTAGTGTCCTTCACATTCAATACATTTTTTGCAGAGTTTCAACAACGATTCAAAGACGTGCAGTAGACTGTT